>CAWUFW010000255.1:2400000-3000000 GCA_963921515.1 Calotriton arnoldi | reverse complement strand
CCCGGGACCGTATATGGCCACTTGTGCATGCATGCTATGAATGAGTGCTGAAATGTCACTGTGTCACGTTTGTTAATGTTTTTATAATGTCCTTTTTAATGTGCAGTTTTGTCATTGTGCAATTCCCTAGGACATTACCATGATGGAAATTTGGCCATTGTGGTTTTCAGTTTTCGTTCTTTTACTACCACTGCTACACATACAAATCGAGTTTCAGTTTGTGATTTTCTTTGAAGCAATCAAAAATTAATCAACCAAGCAGTGAAATGTCAGTGGCTGCATTTCATGTGCAGAAGTTCGATTCCAGTGATAATCGGTAGACATTCACAGTCCTCTAAAACAATAGAGCATGTTCAAAACTTTACTATCCATTACAATAAAAATACCCTGGATGTGCCAATCTTGTGTCAGAACACATTTGCAACCTCCACCCCTTCTGTTGTCACATTGTATAGCTGCAGAAACCGCCTTTTCTGAATTGTTAAGAAAGCCTCACTGTTGGCACCTATATTGCCTTGAAGAACCCGGGGCTTGGTGCATTTTTATAAGTCCCTCAGCTGAAATATTGCTGGTGCTCGAGGACTTGTGCCCCACAGAAGTTGTCGCCCATGACTGACACCACAGTGTGACTCCCTCCAGTCAAGAGTCAATAACACTACACTAATGCTGTCAGAAACAACTGCCTCCTGAGAGGGGTTTCTGGTCACGCTGCCTAACTTTTTTTTTTTTTACATCAAAGGTAACTGCTTTGTTTTCAATTCTTTGTGTGTAAGGATTATGGCACGCAGAAGCCAAATGAAAGTTAAGCTCATTTTGGGTTCAACGGTCCAAGAGGGCCTCGCGCTGAGACCCAGAGCAAGGTTCCAGCTTTCAGCGACCTGCCCAGCTATTTTAAAATTTCTTCCGATAAAACGAGGAAATGGCTTTGTCTCATGCTGGATTGAAAGCATATCTGTCCCGTCTGTCATCTCATTCATGCGGTGCTGCCTCCATCCCAGCCATAATACTCCCCCCCCCCCCCCGACACCCCACCACCCAGAACAACGAGTCGAGAGTAGGTATCCCCAGGGGTGGGCAAGAGCTCACCTTGGCGATGTTGCTGAGGTAATAGTAGGCATAGGCGGCTCCGAAGCCCAGCACCAAGGACAAGCCCACCCCAGAGCCGAAAAGCCCCGACCGGACTTGCTGCTCCAGATAGAGGGAGAGCTCCCGGCCCAGCACCTGCAGGTTCATGCCCATCACCATCATCCTGCCGCGTTGCCCGCTGCTGCATACATGCACCGGCGGGGAGGCAATGCTGCTCAGAGGGCACGCGATGGTCCCAGCCTCCCAGCGAGCCGACGAAGTCCAAAGAAGAAGCCGGGGCCGCACAGCAGCATCCGCACCGCCTAACCGCAGCCAATCCAGCGCGTCTGCAGCGAACAGCACAACCAATCAAAGTCGCTATCAGAGCGCCTCGCGCGCTGCCTCATTAGCATACACTGTCACATTGACGAGCTTGTCCTCCTCACCTGCTTCAGTTATTTAAATACAGTACGCTCCTTTCGCTTGTGGCAACGCCTCTCTCTCCAAAATTGAAAGTGGCTGCTGCTGTGGCCGTGGCTGCCAGTGAACAGCGCCCTCATCAGTCCGACGGGTTCCCTGCAAGTGTATAGTGCTAAATGGTCCATTATTACATCTGTATTCACAATCTGATAATTTACAGAAAGGTAAATCAACCCCCCAGACCCCGCACAATTATTGTTTTTTTTGTATTGTAATGTTAATTTTACAATTCGTGAGCAATCAAGTAAAAACATCCAACTTTTAAGTCTTCCGGATAACACGAAATAAGTTATTTAAAAGTGGATTGTCGTGATGATGAGAATATGGCCAACTGTCACCGAGGAACCACTGGGCAATTCTGTGAGTAGATCTTTCGACAAAAATCAGTGGTCTGTGGTGTGTTCTTAAAACAAACAGAATGCACCAAAGAAAAAAAACATTGATGTCTTATCGCCAATAACATTCAAGAGCTTCCCACTCCACCACCAAATATTTGGCTTCAGCATTTATCAGAGAAAGAGGCAAATGCAATCAGCCTTTCTTTCTCTCCAAGAATGTTACTAATGGTGTTGTAGTGCCACTGGGCCCATTTACTTTTGGTCTTGGTATATCCTGGCACTACATCTCAGAGTCATTTGCTTGGTCCTCCGATGGATCTTTAACTGTGACAAGAGTGGTCTGATAGAGGGGTTCCTCTCCAGTTATCCAATGAGGACCAGGAATTGGGTAACTGACCTACAGCTAGTATTTTGATTCATGTATATAACTCTCAAAACTATGTAGTACAAATCTCCTGAAGAAATTCAGTCGAACCAAAATCATACAAACCAATAATTCAGTTAAGGTGAGGCAAAACAGTAAAATTAGAATCTGTTGACTAGAGACCTCTCTATTAGAATCCCTATTCCTCATTGATACTATTTTGGAATGCACGATCAATTATTAGAGACATGTCATAGAGAGACGGAAACAGGATTTGAGAATAGTTAGATTTTTATCAGTAAGTTAGGAAAAATAATTGCGTCAATCTTAGTCATAAAATCTAGGAGTACATAATAATCCATTTATTCTCTTTCAGGCCATCAATTACCAATGCTCAAAAGGAAGAGTTCAGAAAGGAACTTAAACCGTATCAGCTCAAAAGTTCTCTCCCATGAGGGAAAGGAGTCTGGAAATAGTACACACAGCATATGTGTCAGCCCAAAGAAAGCCAGTAGTCCGCAAGCAACAGAAGCTCTCTCAGTCCGCAAAGAAGCAATCCTCAGTGAAAAAGTGCCAAAAGTGGCGAAAAGAGTGGCATCCTTATCATCAGTCCAATGTATGATATAACTTCTCAAGTTCTGGGGTGACACCTCCTTGGGTCACATCATCTGGTCAGACGACTCAGTCCATTGGTCAGTTCATATAGGGTGATTGTCATGCAGCATAAAGAAGACACATTTTATGGGAAAAAGGTGGTGACAATCATGTGAGCTGTCGAACCATTCAAAAAGAATAAAGTTGTGAACAATGGTCCTTTAGCGAAGGCACATGAGTTAGTTGAAGGGGACAGTTTCTCACGGCAGATGTGCCAAAGTAACAAATTATTTGCGAATAGTCCTGGTATGTGCATGGGATCTCTTTCTATGAAACATAGTTTCATCCCACATTACAAATGTGTCAAACCCTCTCATGAGAACAGAATAAAGCAAGAGAAAGAAAATGCAGGCCTATTTTAGTTCATGAAATACACGATATAATTTAATGGAAATACATATTACATTCCAAAGTTTCTAGGACCTTATATTCTTTTCTTCAATTAATGTCACTTATAAAGCATTTTGATTTCAGTGCAATTAGCATGTGTAACTATGGCACATTACTACATTTCAAAAGTACCAACTTGTAATATTATTTCAAAATATGATGTCATTAAATTGTTTCTAGTGATTCTCATTAGAACATGTATAAAAATCAAATTCTGAAAGTTTGAGTAAAATTGGAATTTGCATGAAAATGCAGCACCATTTCTCTTTTCTCGGTTGGTGTACACTTTAACATGGGCAAAGATAGTGTTAAAAACAAAACTCTTCAATAATCGTTCATAGTGTTATCTAATTTACATTTAGTTTAATTAATTCTTCAAATACATCATTTGTTAAAAGAGAATGGTTAATAAAACTCTCTATATAACATGTGAGTCATCACATTTCTATTCACCATTAAAAGAGTACACCATTGCAGTTCAGTAAACACAGACCTGTGTTATTCAAACGAGCATTTTAGTCTAGTCTACACTCTTCTGCATGCTTTTATGAAGCAGTAACTAAGTCTCTTCATGATCTATTTCTCAATATTCTTCAACGATTGTGCACGTTTGTCATTTTTGTCTCAAAAGGTGTCAAGATCAGTTTTATATGTCACGTAGGGATTCAGCAGTTTATCTGCTTCATCAATGGTATGCCCTAATCCTTTAGTATTTGCATCGGTGGTAAGTATAGTATGTTTCTTTACATTGTAACTGCCTAGGAACAGAGCACTAATATGGATATTTTTTTAATGTCCAAGACGGTTCTTGACATGTTTCTACCCAAATTAAGTTCTCATTTTTTAAAAGCCTTCTCAAAAGTACTGTTAGAAATGCAATTATTTTACAGTTTTGAAATAATATTCCGAAAGTCTAATGAAGGATTTTAATTGAACTTATTACTTGGAGGTGGGATATTCTTTATGGTATCATATTCTTTATGGTATCCACCAGATCATGTTTGTGATCCAGTGAGATTTTAAAAATCATAACACGTGACACATTTATACACAGAGAACATGAAAAGTTGAAAGTATGCATTGCACACGATAGATACAGTGATACATGAAACGGAGACAAGTGTAGGAGGAGCACCGTAAAAGTGTGCTTTAAAATATGACATAAAGAGGGAAGTGGCCAAGATGGTGGCGTGAATGGACGCGTCTCGCTGTCGCTCCATCCCCGCCCGGCCTAAAGCATTGAAATAGAGCGCCATCCGCTGCTGTGGCACACCTTGGGAGGGGCCCCCTCGGCTGAAGACCCGGTGGGGGACCATGGGACCACCAGAGCATGACCACACAGCCCCCACGCGCAAGTAAGGCACGGGAGACTGCGCATGGACGAGGCCACTGGTAGCCCGCCTCGCTTGCAGGGTCCGGACGCGGGCAGGTTGTGGAGCGGGGGCGAGGGGGGGCAAGTGGGCGTCCTTTGGTGCTGCGGCGCCCACCTGGCTGGGCGGTGAGGAGCCCCCGGCGTACCCTGATCTAGAGAGGGAGAGGTCTGCGCGGTGTGGGCCTCCTCCGTGCCCCGAAAGCTGTTCCTGAGTTGGCCTAGTGCGCCTGCGTCCGGAGCCGACGGAGGAGCCGACTACACAGGGATCCGTGGCCGGGCACCTAGAGAAGCGCCTGAGGTGCGTGCTCAGGCGGCGCCCTGCACCGAGGAACCACCGGAGCAGCCTGACAGGGCCCTGATCTGCGACTGAGGCCTAGTAATGTCTGCAGGTGCCCCCGAAATACAGTTTCCTCCCTTTTGCGGGCCCACTGGACTGGGCGGAACTTGGCCGTGTTCTGCTTGCAGGGCGGTACAGGCCACGGCTTGTAGGAAGGGCCCACGGTCTGGGCCTCCTGCGGCCAACAGTGTCCTCTGCAGCAGTGTGGCCCCGGTCTCGGCCTTTCCAGGCAACGAACTGGTGGGTGCCCCGTGCCCGCATTGAGGACTCCTGGTTCGGCGAGCCTAGGGACCCCTCATAGAGTGGTGGAGTTATTGTCCCTCCCATAGCTGTTCTAGCCGTACTCCTCCTGGAACTTCAACTGCACTGGGGTGTCTGGGCGCTGGCGGAGGCCACGTGCCGGCAGCGGTGGGTTTCGGCTGGACTGGGAATCTCCTTCAGTGGCCCCCCCCAGGGTTCATGTCCTGAGCATCGGCTGGAGGGACATATAAGCACAACCCCATGAGGAATTGCCAAAGGAGCCCCTCCACCTGGACTAAAGTGCGATGAGACCCTGAGTGGCTGAGTCAGGGAGGTTATCCGGCCCATTATCCCCCTGATACGCACAACAAAGAGAGTGTCTGCACAACCAGCCTCACAGACAGACCAGTGGGCAAGCTACACAGGGGTAACCGCGCAGAATTGGGTCAGCCACGTCGTTCGGGACTTGGTCTCGAGGCTGGCCCCATATTCGCCCACACCTGTTCCCCGACATGACCACCAGCCCACCGCTTCAGCTCCTGACGATCTGCAGGCCTCTGGAACTGTCGCCGAAAGGACATGGCCACGACCAAAACAAAGAAGGACCGTTACACAACGCCTTGGCTGACCCCTTCCCTACTGAACTTCCCACTGCGATGGACTACAAGGTACCTACATTTGATCTTATTTATGTTTGTTCTTTGATTCTGTTAGCGTTAAGGATTTGTTATTTAAAAAAAAAAAAAAGTTTTTAATGCAGATTTATATAGCGCGAACTCGACCCGAAGGTATTGGAGCGCTTTACATGAGCACCGGTTACGTTACACAAGGACACATTCAGGCACGGGGAGATTAAGTGATTTGCCCAGAATCACAGGATGTGGACGCGACCCCGAGGCTCGAACCTTGGTTTCCAGCACCAAAGTCGGCAAGCTAGCCGGCGGACCACATCCTTGGGGTACCCCTTCCGGCACGCTTTACCAGACTGGCTCCACACACACATGGATCGTTACTGAGTTCTCCCTAAAGGCGGGCCCTGGCTGCCCCCTCACATGATCCATGGATTAGATGCCCAATCCCTCACAGCTTTCTCCCCCCTCTTAGACCCTGGTGACGAAGATAATTAGCCTCAATGTACGGGGTCTCAACAACCCCACCAAGAGGTCTGCAGTTCTCTCACTGCTAGAACACTCCCAAGGGGACATATGCCTGATACAGGAAACACACCTACTCTCAAAAGATACACACAGAATGCACTCTAAGCGATTCCCGCAGCAATATTGGTCATCAGGGAAGGGGAAAAAATGGGGTGTGGCTATTCTCTTTTTCCAGGCGTTTCCCCGGCACTGTCTTGGGCCCTATTGCGAAGATCAAAGGCCGCCTAATAGCTCTACGCGTACAACTGGGCACGTTCCATTTCACAGTGGCTTCGATCTACGCCCCGAACGAGCGACAAGAACCCTTTCTCATTGACTCTCTTGCCAAAGTGCTTCACTCCCCAGACGCAGCCGTGGTGGTGGAAGGGGACCTAAACATAGTGATGGATGCAGAACAGGACCAATCGGGGCATAGAACCGGTCATACTGGGGCACTCTCCCCTGAGGGCTTAGACTGGCGGACAGATTTTGGCCTGCATGATGTTTGGTGCTCCCAACACCCCGGGGAAAGGGACTATATATTTTACTCAGCAGCCCATAAAACATACGCCCGACTAGACCACTTTCTAGCTTTCCCGTCTGCATGGGATCGAGGGATTGCTTCTATTATTGAACCCTGCTCGTTGTCAGACCACACTCCTATCACAATAACCCTACGCATGTCCTCCCTTCCCTCAGAGACACCCCCTTGGCACCTCCGCGAGACTCTGCTACACTCTCCGGCAACAGTTGCAGCCCTTAGAGATACTTTACGAGATTATCTCGCTCTCAACGACATAGGCGCCACTGCCCTTTCCTCAGTTTGGGAGGCCCTAAAACTTGTAGCCCAAGGGGCACTCATTGCGAAGGCGGCGAACAAAAATAAAATACATAAGGGTAAGAGGAAGGAACTGGAGACATCGGTTCTAGAGTTGGAATCCATTCATAAGCACACCGGAGCTCCCCCGGTCTGTAGACAGCTGGAGAAGGAGCGTTTACAGTTGAAGCACCTCGATCTGGACAGAGCTGAATATGCGATGCTGCATAAATTTTATGTAGGAAGCAATGAAGGTGGTCGTATGCTGGCACACTGGCTTCGCAGTAAACAGTATGCACACTCAGTTGAATCTGTCCAGAGGGACTCGGAGCCCGAAATGTTCGACGCAGATAGCATTGCGGCCACATTCCGGGCCTACTACGCAGATCTTCACTCACAAGACACTAATATTACCACAAACCACCGGCGTACCTGGGGGCTACGGCGATCACTCCCCTTCCACCAACAGAATCTGACGCACTAGATAAGCTCATCCGAGTAGAAGAGGTGAGTTTGAAGCCTCTGAAGTTGCCGGGCCCCGAAGGGTTCAGCACTGCGTTCTACAAGACCTTCTGCCCGGAACTCGCCCCGATACTTACCCACCGTTTTAATTCCTTCGCTGACACAGGCACACTGACGGAGTCTATGTTGCAAGCCTCGATGACTGTTATCCCTAAGCAGGGGAAAGACCCAAGGGAATGTAGCTCATACCAACCTATTTCGCTTTTGAACGTCAATGCGAAACTCTTTGCTAGCGTGCTAGCTCACCACCTTAATCCCATCATGCCTGGATTTATAGATCCAGATCAGTCAGGGTTTATCCCTTCCTGTCAGTGTGGGGATAATACTAAGCGCATCGGACATCTTATAGATAAAGTCCACCGATCACATGAAGAAGCCCTACTGCTGGCTGTTGATGCCGAAAAGGCGTTTGACCGGGTGCACTGGCCATACCTATTCGCGACTCTCAAACACTTTAGCTTTGGCACGCGCTTCGAGTGCTGGATCGAGAGCATATATAGCGCTCCCTGCGCGATGCTGTGGGTGAACGGCGTGAGGTCCAGCGGATTCGCTATTGAGCGGGGCACGAGGCAAGGTTGTCCCCTCTCCCTGCTTCTTTTTGCTCTTTACATGGAGCCTCTCGCACATGATGGAGCAGGGTTTTGAGAAAATAAAACCTGCTCGGATTAATTCCTTGGTAACATTTACTAACAGTGTGCAGTGAAAATAACATACAAAACATGAAAATACACGGGGAAATGCTTTGCGCATGTGTGCATAAATATGTGGACTAATGCATGAAGAACTAGGCCGCATCTGCATTCTGCTCAAAGATAAAATAATAATAATGCCGCTTTTGGCACGCTAATGCTTTAATTAGATATATAACGCGGGATAGTGCAAATGGTGGGTGGTAAAACAGTGCGAAATATATTTCATGAAACTAAATAATGTCTGTGTTTTATTCATCGTAGTGATGCTTGCAATGGGCCTACATCGTTGCATAACGAGTTGAGGGTTAAAAGAGAAAATAGCAAATAAACCGAAAATTCAGCTTCTGAGAGAGAGAAGGAGAAGGCTAAAGTTGATAACCTTCAAAAACTCCTGTGTGTCTGCCAAGTAACGGAAGGATGACCGTGAGACCAAGTGCAAATGTACAAACTTCTTCCGCGGAAGCTGCAGAAGCGGACAAAGAAATGTAGAGTTTTGAAACATGTTACAAGTCGAAGGAAGCGTGTATTCATAAAATGTGAATTACGTATTATTTAGAAATGAAAAACAAAGAAAGCTGTGAAAACATGAACGTGACTATGGTGGTGTGATAGAACACCCCCTGAACTGACCAATGAGAGACTAAGATTCTGAAAATGTAGCCACAATGGTGGGTTGGACATGTAGGTTTTTAGAGTATAACTGGGGTGCTTGCGGGGTGGTCTGCGCGCGCGTCCTCAGAGAAGCTAGAGAGAGGGAGATCGTCGCTGTCCGTCTGTTTGCTGTATCCAGATTGAGGCCTACCTATATCCTGTTCCTGTCCTACTCTTTGTTCCCTGATCCTTCTTGGGAAACCCCCATCTATTCCCATGGCCAGGGGTAGACTTTCTACTGAATAATTGGGTTAGTATAGCTAAATGATCCCTACTTTGCATTTCTCATTTGCAAATGTATTTTGTCTCTGAAACTTATGCCTCTTCACCTATCCACTCCTTCAATGCATTCTGTTCCTTAATGATTTGAGTTTGACGCTTATTTGCCTGCATAAATGTTCTCTCTCTGTGATTTATACATTGTTTGCCTTGTGAAACTGTACTTGATGAGCATTTACCTTCACATTATTTGCGATAAATATTATTAACCTAATACTGAGTTTGTGATTTATTTAGTAGGTAAAATAGATAGTTAGTATTAATTATTACCATCAACTTCTCAACTTTTGGTCCATCGACCAGAGGAAAGAGAGTTGATACAGGTTCAGATATGTATTGGAGTGTTGGAAATGAGCCTGTATTGTGAAACACTGATTTAACTCAAACTAGAAACAGCGCAACAGGGATTCATGCGTTGGGTGTATGAGTATGGGCCAGTGTTTGTGTTTATTGGTTATCGATCCCTGATTGGCGCTGGATCAGTTTCTGGTAGCAGAGGACGGTTAATTTTTGATTAGTTTGGTAATGATTATTGATTATTGATTATTTGTTCCTGAACATGAAAAGTTAGTATTTTGTTCTGTGTTGTCTAGAAGTGCGGGTACGGAGTTACCTGAGATCCCGCGATAATGTTATTAGCCTGAAGTAGGCAGAAGAAGAGTGTGAATAAAGTATCACACTGGAGAAGTACTTTGTCTGTTGTTGTAATACTTAACGGCGAGAGGCTGTTGGTGTTATATTTAGGGACTATTTCGTTTGAGAGTAGATTTTGTGTGAAATAGCGAAGGGTCCACTTCCGAAACTCTGGCCTTACATCCCCAAAGGAGTACCAAGACCTCTTTCCATGTGAAAGTCCTCTTCCGAAACTTTGGCTAGTATCCCTAGAGGAGTACCAAGTCCTCCTGTAGCTTGTTTCGGTGTAGAATAATGCTGGTCGTTGTTTTACTCGAAGTGAAAGAATCTTTCTTTTTGAAGTGAAAACTATCTCTTTATTTAGTGGAACAGACAAGGTAGCATTGTTTTATGTGTGTTTTCTAACAAGTTTTGTTAAGAAAAGTATAGAAAAACATTGCTGTATTATTTTGTAAAGGGAGGGTCAGTAGTTGGAGTAATACTGACATCACAAACTGCCGCGCTGGCATTGGTTAGACAGCTGGCGTTTAGAGTGCTGTGATTGGTTGATTGCTGTAAGCCGCGCTGGTATTGGTCAAGATACTGATTACGTAGGAGTGTTCTGATTGGTCGGTTGGTGTGTCACGCTGGTATTGGACGGTTGTTAGCAAATAGAATAAACAGAAGTACGAAGAGTTTGTTGTTTGTTTATTGAATTAGCATAAAGAATTAGGAAAAATGAAGCTGATTAATAAGGTAAAGGGTTTCTTTAAAAAGGACAAACCAATAGTTACAAGAGAGGGAATTCTTATTCCACCTCCAGGAACGCCTGCTTCTTTTATGATGTTGGAATGTGGTTACCATACGTGTACTTGGTTAGAGAATTGGATTAAATACACAAAAGATGATGGTGTTCTAGCTTTTCCGGAGCATGGTACATTTAATGTAAGGATTCTACAGAATCTGAGAGAACGAATGAATTCTCTAGAACCTAGACCTAGACCTACTCAGTATGAAGCACTTGAGGAATGGGAATATGAGGCGTACGAGCGAGAGAAGTATAGGGGTGGAAGAAGATACAGGAATATTATGACTAGATATCCTTTTGAAAGTCGGGGAGAAAGAATGAAAAGATGGAGGAGAGCTATTGTGACAGAGGGTTTGTATCCAGTTTTAGTTGCTGAAGAAGCAACTGGAGGCAAATGTAAAGAGAAGAAGAAAAATGTAGAGACATCAGGATTACATTTTGACCAGAGTGATTCTGATGGTGAGTTGTTGGATGATATTTTGACAAAAAGACCTCCACCATATCAAGAAAAAACAAGTGAAGCCGTTCCAAATGCACCATTAATGGGAACCCCACTAATTCCACAGGTTCCACAAGTCCCGGTAGTTACTAGAGTAGTACAAGAGAGTGAAATGGACATGCTGAATAGGGCAAGAGAGGAGTTGACTCAGAAAATTAATCAGTTGAATCTGAATGCAGAAGCATTAACAGTGCCAGTAACAATTGGTCCTATAGTTCATTGTATGGAGAAAAACAGAATATATCAAGAGCACATACGTTGACAGTTCCAATGAATAGAGACAGGAATAAAGTGGTGACAATAGTTGATCAGGTTGAACAAGCTGAAACAAGTACTTCATTAATTGATCTGCCAGTTTGTGAGATGATAACTGAAACCCCTAAGAGAAGTGTGCAAGTAGATCCAAGGAGATTAGTGCAGAATGTTACTCCAGTATCAGGGAGTTCAATGGGACCTTCACCAGATGAGTTAGATGACTGGATAAGGGGAATGGAAAAGCGAAAACCTCAACCACAGAGTATAGATGTGAGTAAATTGAGAGTGGATCTGGAGGAAATGATTATTGGTACAATAAGTCCAGAAAGATTGAGTAATTATCGAGATAAAGAGTTGTTATTTCTGTGCAAAAATATTACTTGGAAAGCGAGAAATCTTCACGAAAAGTTGACAGAGGCTGCTTGTGAATATGGAGTGGATATAGAGAAGTCAAAAGTGTTACAAAAAACATATAGACTGGATTTTACTGAAAAGGATTTAGAGAGTTTGAATGCGTCTGGCAAAAGGTTGCAAATAAAAGAATTGATGAATATTTTGAAGAAATGGGGTGATGTAGAACGATGGAAAGGAAGATGGACAAAAAGAAAGAAGAAATGGCTGTAAATAAAAATGCGTCTTTATTTCCACTAAGAGCGTCAGAACAGGCTGAAAGGGTGTGTCCGATGAGAGAAGTTCCAGGTGGTGGATATGTTCATGTTCCTTGGACGAGACAGGATATATTATCCTTTACTAATGGCTTCCCTAGGTTGAGAGAAAAGCCAGTTGAATGGTACAAACAGGTAGAGAGGTTTGTGAAGGTTTCAAAAGTTCTGTTGAAAGATCTAGATGGTTTATTTGAAATTGTTGTTCCAGCAGATTTATGGATAGAGTGTAAGATTGCTGTTGATTGGCCTAAAGAAGAATATCCTAGAGATGCGAAAACAGGTGCACCTTCAGATGAGGTGATGAAGAAATACCATCAGGTAATTACCTACCTGAAAGGGAAAATTTCCCCGAAAGAAACAGACTGGGTTAAAATCGATAGAACGACACAAGAACCAAAGGAATCGGTACATGCTTTTAATGAAAGGTTGTTGCAGGTGTTCAAACAGTACAGTGGGTTTGAGAATATTGGAGATAAAGATATGGGACATTTTGTGTATCGTTTTGTATTTGGATTAAAACCAGAAATTTGTAATATGATTCAGCAACATTTGATTTGTTGGCAGAGTAAAACGGTTGATGAGATATTGAGGTATGCAAAATATTATAGTGATGATATTGAATCGAGGCATAAAAAGCTAAAGGAGAAAATGATGTGGGCACAGGTGAAAGTGGCAGAACAGCAAGAAGGAAGTAGTGGTTCTCAGACAAATTTTCAGATGAAAGGTCAAAATCAGAATGGTCAAGTACCTAGTGGTGGTAGAGGTAGAGGTAAAATGAATATTGATGAGATAAAAAAGAAATTTCCTTGTCATGCGTGAGGAAAGTTCGGACATTGGAAGAACGAGTGTAGATCTGTTCAAAAGAATAATGGGATGAATCAAAATTTAAATCCACAGATGCAGAATGAGGTGGTTGTGAATCAACAACAGCAGCAGCAGGTAGTTACTCCACAGTTACAGGTACCACAAGCTCCTATGCCAAATAATGTGAATGCTCAAGTGCAGAGATACAGTGCGAACTCTGGGTTTCATGCAGGAGTACAAATTGGTAAAAATCAAAATGTGCAAATGGTTTCGCAATACTTGTTGCAGTGCAATGAGAGTGATTCAGACTCATCTCAATGACAGTGCCTGAGGGGGGAGGAAGAGTGCGTGCTTGGCGCAACTCTAGAGGTACATCAGTCAGGTCCATTTGTTGATGGAAAGGTGGAAGGTAATGATATTACATTCCTAGTGGACACTGGTGCTACCCGTTCTACTGTGAGAGCAGCAGAAATTCCAAACCTACCCCTCTCGGGAGAAACTATCCAAGTCGTAGGAGTCTCTAATAAGCATATCAGAACCCGAATAGCAAAGCCAATAGAAGTTCATATTGGAAGATTCAGAGACATGCATCGGTTCGTGGTATGTGATACGAGTCCGGTGAATCTGTTAGGGAGAGATTTACTGTGCAAAATGAATTGCACTATCTATTGTACACCAGATGGTATTTGCTTTCCAAACACCAGATGAGGATGTCGCATTTAAAATGATGTTAGCGAAGCAAGGGACAGAAGTGGATGAATTGTTTTCACTTCTTACAGAAGAAGATTTGCCAGCAGAACTGAGAAATACAGTGAGATCTGATGTATGGAACTTCTCAGGAAAAGAGATTGGTTTGATGAAAGGTGTAGATCCTATTCAGGTTGCAGTGAAACTGGGTGCAACATTCCCAAACACAACGGAATACAAAATGAGTCCCGAGATAACAGCAGGAGTTATTCCTGTGATTGACCAAATGATTGAACAAGGTATTTTGAGAGAAATATTAAGCAGTCCTTGTAATTCGCCTATTATGGAAATTAAAAAGCCAGGCGGAAAATATAGGATAGTACAAGATTTACGTAAAATAAATATGATTGTAGTACCCTGTTGTCCAATAGTGCCAAATCCAGCAGTGATTCTTTATCAAATTCCCTGTGATGCAGAATGGTACACAGTAGTTCATCTGTGTCAAGCATTTTTCTTGATTCCTTTACATCCGGATAGCCAGTATTTGCTTGCTTTCCAGTTCGGAGACCGTGTTTTGGCATGGTGCCGAGTTCCTCAAGGGTACACAGAGAGTCCATTGATTTTTAGTCAGATTTTGAAAAAATGTTTGGAGACATTGATTATGCCAGAAAAATCAGTTTTGGTTCAGTACATTAATGTTAAAAAGATAGGGAGCGACCCCACTAACCAAGAGACAGGGTACCACTGGTAAATATAAAAAATATTTCTCTTGGACATATACAGGAATACACCTTCAACCCGGTGCCCAATCAACCAGATTCACAACCACTTGCACACTGCTATATCACATATACACAAATTTCTCCATAAGCACCATACAATTGAACCCAGAAAAACAACCATATATCACATAAGGATAAAATACTCAAGTGTATAAAAAATTCAAGATTTATTAAAAATAAGTTAACATCACATCAAAAATCATACAATAATAACCAAAAATACAATAATAATAAAAAACATAAATTCACACATTAAAAACCTGAGACATCGTGAGAGACAAAAAATGTGAAACATATAAATTCACTCAAAACAGGTTATTCCCAACAGGAATCAAATACATAAACACCAATCGTCTATTCATTTATCGTTTCATTAGACAAAAGGCCGTTCCTGGATATAACCAAATACAGTAAGTACATTAATGACCTACTGGAGGCGTCAAAAACACGAGAGGCATGTGTGACAGATACAATTGCCTTACTGAACCATTTGGCAGAAGGTGGACATAAAGTGTCACCAGCAAAATTACAATTTTGTAAACAGGAGGTCCAATATTTGGGACTCAAAATAGAGAAAAGAGTCAGGAAGGTGACACCAGAACGGATCAGTTTGATTCAACAAATGAGTCCTCCTAAAACTCAGAAAGAAGTGCGAATGTTCTTGGGAATGGTTAGATATTGCAGACAATGGATCAGTGGCTTTTCACTGATTGCAAAGCCTTTACAGAGGTTGACACACAAGGATGTGACTGATCCAATTGAATTGGATGATGAAAGCATGAAAGCTTTTATTGAGCTACGAGACAGTCTTTGTCGAGCCCCCGCATTGGGAATGCCAGATTATACAAAGGACTTTGCATTATGCTGTTGTGAGAGAAATGGGTGTGCACTTTCAGTTTTGACTCAGAGACATGGAATGGCACGACGTCCAGTGGCATATTTTTCTGCTTCTTTGGATTCAGTGGCTGCAGCGTTACCAGGTTGTTTGAAAGCAGTAGCTGCTACTTGTATGAGTTTGGAACAGAGTGAAGCAATTGTGATGGGACATCCAGTTAAAGTATATGTGCCACACTCAGTTGAGATTCTTTTGACAAGGACACGTACGCAGCATATGACCTATAGTCGGTTGACTAGGTATGAAAGAGTAATTTTGGTTGCTGAAAATGTGACTGTGGTGAGATGTAAGATTCTGAAAATGTAGCCAGAATGGTGGGTTGGACATGTAAGTTTTTAGAGTATAACTGGGGTGCCTGGGGGGTGGTCTGCGCGCGTCCTCAGAGAAGCTAGAGAGAGGGAGATCGTCGCTGTCCGTCGGTTTGCTGTATCCAGATTGAGGCATACCTATATCCTGTTCCTGTCCTACTCTTTGTTCCCTGATCTTTCTTGGGGAACCCCCATCTATTCCCATGGCCAGGGGTAGATTTTCTACTGAATAATTGGGTTAGTATAGCTAAATGATCCCTACTTTGCATTTCTCATTTGCAAATGTATTTTGTCTCTGAAACTTATGTCTCTTCACCTATCCACTCCTTCAATGCATTCTGTTTATTAATGATTTGAGTTTGACGCTTATTTGCCTGCATAAATGTTCTCTCTCTGTGATTTATACATTGTTTGCCTTGTGAAACTGTACTTGTTGAGCATTTACCTTCACATTATTTGCGATAAATATTATTAACCTAATACTGAGTTTGTGATTTATTTAGTAGGTATAATATATAGTTAGTATTAATTATTACCATCAACTTCTCAACTCTTGGTCCATCGACCAGAGGAAAGAGAGTTGATACAGGTTCAGATATGTATTGGAGTGTTGGAAATGAGCCTGTATTGTGAAACACTGATTTAACTCAAACTAGAAACAGCGCAACAGGGATTCATGCATTGGGTGTATGAGTATGGGCCAGTGTTTGTGTTTATTGGTTATCGATCCCTGATTGGCGCTGGATCACACAGAGACTAGAGATAACCCTAATGCGGTGGGCATCCCATTCGGAGCTGACAATCACTTAATTAGCTTGTATGCTGATGATGTTATCTTCTCACTCACACAGCCTTTGACCTCTCTTCCAACTATTGTCTCAGAGCTACATGAGTTTGGGGCAATCTCGGGCTTTCGGGTGAACATGCAGAAATCACAAATTTTAAATCTTACCGCAGCCCCTGCCACGGAGCGTACTCTGCGAGATCAATTTGCATTTCAGTGGATCGCCGATGACCTCCCCTACTTAGGGCTGGTCTTAGCCAAAAGCCTCCCCAAAACTGCAGCTGCCAACTAGTCAGCGCTTGCGGCCCAAATTCACAAGGATTTAGCACAATGGCAGCGACTCCCACTATCTTGGCTCGGCAGGGTGGCAGCCGTAAAAATGAACATCCTCCCACGTGCCCTTTACATTTTCCAGACGCTTCCCCTAGCTTCACCGCCTGGCACAGTTAGCGCTCTCCAAAGGGAGATTGAACACTTTTTATGGGGCAGGAAGAAGCCAAGGTTGCAGAGGCAGCTTCTGCAGCGGCCGAAACAAAATGGGGGCCTTGCGGTGCCCAACCTTTTATGCTACTACCAAGCAGCACAGCTGCGATACCTGGTGGAGTAGAACTGCCCACTGACATTGGGTCTTTATGGACCAAACGGTTGCAGGTTCCCACATATGGAGGGCGGTGTGACTGCCTCGACCCCACAGGGCTTGGGGGCTCTATTGCTCACCCATAACTAACCCGACGCTTAATGTCTGGGATAAAGTGGCACTTGGAGCGGGTCTCACTACATTTCCATCGCCCATGACACCCTTGTTCACAAATCCGGACTTCCCGCCGGGCTTGACTCCAAGCACTGCCAGGCGCTGGATCGCAGGCTAATGTAAGCGCATGGGATGTCTCTTTGACCAAGAAGGCCTCATCCCGTTTGACCAACTCAAAGTAGACTACTCCCTGTTGGAAGCCGACCGGTTCACGCACACACAATTGAAACACTCAATACTTAGACCTGACGTACGCCCTAAGGCCGGTCGCCGTTGACTCCATTCGAGAAATGGCTGTTCCTCAAGATAGACGGCAAGAAGCTCATTTCGGAGACTTATCTCCATCTGACAAGGACGTCACAGAGCCACAGAACCCCAGGTCAGATCTGCTGGGAAACAGAGCTAGGACGAACCTTGTCAGAAAAAGAGTGGGTAGATATCTTTTACAGAGCACACCATACAACGCACACTGCAGGGCACACAGAAACAGCCTACAAGGTAATTTCTTACTGGTATTACACCCCCTCCTGCATGCAGAAGTCGAAAGCACAATGCAATGGCCAATGCTGGCGAGGATGTGGTAGTCCTGGGGCGCTGCTCCACATCCTCTGGCATTGTCCGAAGCTAACTAGATACTGGGAACAAATTCTATATGACATCGACTCAGCTTTCAATACCACGATCCCCCGATTTCCCGCATACACAATATTAGGGCTCCCTAATGCACTCACATTCCCACTCCGCTCCATGAGGGGGAAACAGATAGCTCTTGCTTTGAACGCCGCAATGCGGGTACTATTGGCCAATTGGGGTACAGACAAAACCCCCGACCATAGGCAATGGCTACTCCAACTTTGGTTACTGCTGGGTATGGAGCAACTGTCGATGGTGATGAATACAGATACCACAGCGTACACTAAAATATGGTCCTCATTCATTACCATCCTCTCCATGGAATTCAGAGAGTTGACCTGTCCAACTTTTCTGCGCATTCTGAGATTAACGCCAGAAGAGAAGACAGGGCTATATGAGTGTTGTCGAACTGACCAATAGGCTTAGAGGGCAGTACTGCCAGAGCACACACTTTCCAATAATAGTCGCGCGCACAGAAGGGGCCGGGGTGGGGGGTGGTGGTAGGGGGTTTCTCACACTTTATGTTTATTCTTTATGTTTCCTTATTATTATTAATATAAATTGGCTACATAGCGGCTTATCTCCGCCGCCAGCAAGACATTGAGTGGAAGACGTGCCGGAGACCGGCCTATGGGGATCAATGGGATTGCATTCCTACATTTGCACTGTTCATATACAGCTTTACTTACTAAGCGGCCGGCCCGGTATGGGTTGTAGGCGTCATGCTGTGTAAACGTCATCTTAATTTCTTATGTACTCTGCATCTGCTGCCGACTGATCCCCAGTACCAGTGGCTGGTCCTTCTGGAGAACAGAATTACGGCCCTGATCAGCTGGGGTGGTATGTGATGATTTCTAGGGCTTTATTACCTCTGACATACCCCGACTAACCACGCGGCCGGCCCGGTTTGGGTTGTAGGCGGCATGCTGTGAATTTGTTCTCGGGATCTGATTGCCAATAAAACACAGATTTGATCCTAAAATGTGAGATGAAGAAAACATACATTAGGTAATATCAATACACATAAACAAAGTTGCACTAATGATTTACTCATGCTTATTAATCTATATTAATGGAGTTTTATGCTAAATGAAGTGGCCTAGTGTTTTGATGCTTTTTGCTAATATGCACCAGGAAGAAAAGACGATGCAAAAATGTGTAAGAAATAATGTATAAACTTGATATTTTACAGAATTATATTAGAGACATTAGAGTTTATGAAAACCTGCAAACAATATGAGAAAAAAGTTTTTTCGAAAAACATGCCTTTATATGAATAACTTGCACTCTCTACAGAATTCACAATTCTAGGTCCAGCATCCCTACACACTTTAGCAAAATGTCCTCTTTTATTGCATTTCCTGCATAGTGCATTTTATGCATCACAAGTGGGGTTATTAGCTAGGTGTGAGGTGGAGAGGTGTGGTGCAGCGGCCAGGGCAGCTGACTTCGGAGCACAGGGCTCATGGTTCGATCCCCGGCTCTGGCGGCAGCTCAGCTCAGCACCATGTGACTCTGGGCAATAGCTCACTTAATTTCCACGACGGCCCCCAGCGCCTTGAGACCCGTAAGGGTGAGTAGTTCGCGCTTTACAAATACGGATTTACATTTTACATTTACATTAGCTACATATCCAACCCTTCTACATCTAAAACACTTCAATATATTTTCTTGAGATACTTTCTACCTGTTATTGCCACTTTCCTTCCCCTTCATAATTTTGAAATTCTTCAGTTGTTCCTTTATTTCCCATGCTTGATGCTCTATGGGCAACTTCGTCTCCTTTACACAATCTGCTACATGCTTTGTCAATTGCATCCTTCAATTTCTTGCTAACAGCTTTTCTTGAATTCTCAGGTTGTTAGTAAAACATACCAATTGGTCCCTTATGAGACAATTGCATAATTCTCCAAAATCAGTGGTGTTAGCTAGCCCTCTCAATATAGCAATTTAATTTACTACTTTTCCTGTTTACCTCAAACCCTTCCAAAAATGGCTCTCTCCAAGACTATCTTAATCTTTTCTCCAAAATGCTCTTCAAAATTTTTGGAATGTAGTTTGGAACAAATAAAATTGTTCACCTTCCCCGGTACCCTCTATTATAGAAAGGTTTTCAAACACTTTTCTACTTTCAATACCAAGGTTATGTAACAGTATATGTTGTTCCCCAATGGGAGAAAACTTCTCTCCCCCATAGCCATTGAATATGACTCAAACAATCTCACCCATTGCTTTCACAGTGAGGAGCGTTCGCCAGAATCAGAGAGAAATGTAGGTGGTTGATTCATATTAGCTGCTGCAATGTTAATGTAAAATGGTGCAATAAAGGTGTCAGTGAAATATAATTACTGTTAAGTTATTAGTGATAGAAAATATGAACTGCATCAAGGATCATCTTATAATGCAATTGTTTCAGAATAAATATGTCCTGAAACTACAATCATATTAGTAGGTAGGTGCATAAAATAAGTCTTGTATGAGTCCCTATCCATAAAAATGGTAAAAAATTACTTTCAGTAAGTCAATTGTTTCTGAGGTGGAGAAATAGAATGCAGTACTTGGTATAATAAAGACTCCAACCACGAGAGAAATCGCACCAGTTCTTGGCATAGTAGAACAGGGCCTTGAGAAATGCAGCCAAAATGGTCTCTACATTTCAATGTAGGAAAATCAAGTGGAGCGTGTCAAATATTGTAAGAAACAACCCCAGAACAGTCTCTGCAGTACTCACTATTCAAAGAATTCTAACAATGTGAGAAATAAACCCAAAGCAGTCTCCGCCTCTTCAAAGTAGAGAGGCTGTTGGAGCATGCTAAATATGGAAAACTGCCCAAATCTCTTGCCACCCATAAATGTTCATGAGGGCGAATCTTGAATTAATACTGTTAACAGAAAAGCTCATGACCAATGTGCATCTACCATCATGAGATAAAGCTATGGCTTATACTTGTGGTGGCTTGGAGAGTGACTCCTTGGTGTATTGATCCAGGTCTCCAACACAATTCTGTCAGTGATATCTGCAACAAATACTTCTTCATCCTTCAAATTGATTGGCAGCACATTCGGTAGTGAAGGCACGCTTCCACCGAAAAACAGCACACGATCACAATGGCAAAGATGTGCACTCTTCTAAAATTGGTCTTTGCGTGTCAATGCCATTGCCATAGGTCCCATTCAACGTGACTGAAGGAGAGATATGATGGAAGGAGCCAACTTGGAAGTCTAGGTTCTGCACTAGGAGCTCCAATGCAATCGCCACCAGTAAATTGTAATTTTCACCTCAACAGGAATCCAGGCTCAATAACAGGTGTAGTGGAATTATCAAATGCCGCAGTATGCTCACTTCAGGGAGAGCTTCACCCTGTAGGTCCAGGCTCATGCCAAGTGCTGTCCTGCGACTGCCACCAGTTATAGTTTTATCCACATTAACAGAACTCTAGACTCAGTACCAGGCATTGTGGACTCATCATAAGTCGCATTGTGATCGCCTCATGGGTCATGCTGTCAATGCTGTCCCCTGCACAGTAAAAACTCGTCACCAGTGATGCAAGTATGTTTTCCTCACTAATCTCTAAGAAACAAGTTTATTATATGACAACATCAAGAGCCACAGATTCCTCCCTAGGCACTGATTCCCACAGGCCAACTGCCAACTACCACCCTAGAATCTTTGCATCCCCACATTCCAAATAGTCGGAAGAGAGAACAATCACATAAGGGAGAGGGAATAACAGAGTAAGGAACCAATGCAGAACCAAGAGAAAAGGAATGTAATATTTGAATTAGTTGTACAAAGTTGGTAGAATACAACACATTTCATACCTGTCAACCTCTTAACTCAAAAATGTGATTGAAGTCAAGAGTTTCAGAAGGTAATCCCATTAAGGTGAATGGAGAAGAAACACTTTTTTGAAGGCTGATATGGGTTAGAAAAGAAAGCGTGACATGAAAGTCTATAGAGGCATTTTATTTGTCAGGAAGAGAACTCAAAAGAGAATTATATCTATCAAACGCAGTGAGTTGACAGGTATGGCATTGGTTTGAAGGTGAAAAGTTTAGGACTCGAAACAGTGGGGCCTATTCACAAACTGCATTTTGCAGTAAATTTTGTGATGCTACAATATTAGTACTAAAGTATTACACAATGCTATTCACAAACCTACAAATCTCAATCTCCAGCATTCCTATCTTTTCTGTGGGGAGATCCACACACGTATAAGTTTACTACTAAGAGCCCAATTCCGATCCCATTAGAAAGGCCTCCAGATGGGTTCCGGAACGAGCAAATCCGATTCGGAGCCTATGTTTCCGACCAAATCGTCCCCCGTTCCGAACTACCAATATCGATGCGAAGATCTCGTCCGCGTCGACCGAATCATTTCCGATCCCGATCCTGGCAGTCTGAGTCATTCGCAGCCGAATCGTGCCGCGCAATGGAGCCGGCTTCCGAACGAGCGAGTACGATGCACGATTCTGACAGCCGTATCGACTCGGTTTTGCCGAGACGAAACGGCTGTGGGATTCGGACTTCATGGGACTGTAGCAGGCCACCCTTCACCCAGGGCCATCCGAATCGGTCCCGTGGGGGTATGCATGGGTCCCCCCTTTCCATGCATGCACAGTGTGGCAGGCACCATGGGGTGCCCGCCACAGGGTGCACGCTTTTCCCCACCCACCCCTTTTTGCAATGGAAGCCTGTGTATGCGTTCGGTACACAGGCTCCCATGGAGTTCAATGGGAGTCCGAGCGAACCGAGTCCGTCACTATACAGATGCATCGGAATCGGTCGCATGGACTCCCGGAGCGCGATTCACTTGGAAAGCTCTCCGGAACCGAGTCGTTCGGAGGGCTTTCCTAACGGGATCAGAATTGGGCCCTAAGTAGTAAATTTGGGGGTGGGGTGGTGGCTGGAAAAAGGGTCATACTAAATGGTAGGGGTTAAGGAAGGCGTAAGTAGGGGTTTAGGGAGGGTCAGAGAGGAGCTTAAGGAGGGACATGCACCCACCCACAAAAGAGTAAGTCCATTGCTATTCAGACACTACACTTCTGAAGTTACTACAGCCAAAGGAGCCCAAAATAATAGTAAATTACTCAGGCTTAGTAGTAGATGACTCCAGCTCCAGCTGTTACTCAATAATATTTAACAGAAAAATATTTTTACTAGGTTTTTTAGTTGGATAAACTCTTAAAATGTTCCCTGTAGTTTACCATAGGCAGACTGCACAGTCGGTGGTGGACATCTCCGTACGGTAAATTATATGAAAATTAAAAAAGTTTATTAAACTTTATAATAAGTTAGTACAAATATTTTTATGTTAAATATTAATGTATATTTTAAATAAAAAAATCCTACAGCACTATTAACTTAATTTTGATTTAAATCTTTAATTTAAATAAATTAAGTTAATTACATACTATTTTTCTCAAGTTTTAATGTAAAAATAAATTTCCACCTAAAGCAAAAAAATTACATTAATTTATAATTTCAAAAAAGTTGGTAAATATTTGACAATTAAATAATGCATGTTTTTTTATGTATAAACATTTGATTCACTGTCAAAATATTGAGACCACAAATATTGTGGTTAATAAATATCGAGCCAAAAATATCAAACACAAAAATATTGTTATCCTATACTTATAATGCAAATGACAAAAATATAGAAAATAAAATATTGCACACTACTATCAAATTAAAAAATATCATTTTGTAATATATATATAATTAAATATAGAAAACATTAAGGGGCCAATTACGATGCAGCCCGTAAAGCCTCCGACCAACGGTCGGAGAGTTTCAGGCTGCATCGTAATCAGCCCCACGGTTTACTTTCCGCGCCGCCGCATTACAATGCTGGCGGTCGGAAACTAAACCAGCCTGTCATTCCGGCTGGCTTCCGACAGGCTCAAGGAGCCCATCGGCCAGTCGGAAGCGGCTCGTAATTCGAAAGGGCGGGCCTTTCCGCCCCTAGGATTACGGTGCATGGTATCTGGCATGGTTTCCATGCCGGCCTATCCGACAAGGAAACCATGTCCGAAAGCGTGTTTGGGGGCCCCCTGCAGGGCCCCTTTGGGTGCGCAGCCTCCGGTTGGGGGTGCAAGGGGGCACCTATGGTGCCCGCCTGTTGATCCCTGCACCCCTTGGCAGGCACCTTGAGGTGCCTGCCACGGGGTGCAGGGATGAAAGAGCACCTCCCATTTCCCTATGGGAGCATGTTTTACGGCCGGTTTACGGTCGCAATGCATGCTCCCATAGGGACATGTAGGAATCGGTCGCATTCTAAACAGGCGGTCGGGACCGCCTACCAGAGGTCGGTCGGTCCCAGGACCGAGACGATCGCGACATCGTAATTAGCCCCTAAATATATTAAAAACTAACAGTAGTATAATGTAAAATAAACATATTTAAATAATTTTAAAATACATATAAATGCTATACTTATTTACAAAAACCAAATACATATACATGTATGTGTGTATGTTTATTTAAACATATATAATTTAAAACTATTATTAACCCCTTCGCTGCTAGGCCTTTTCCCCCCCTGTGCTAAGCCTTTTTTTGGCTATTTGGGGTAGTGCGCGCTTAGGCCCCTGTAACTTTTTGACCACATAAGGTATCCACGCCAAATTTGCGTCCTTTTCTTCCAACATCATAGGGATCTAAAGGTACCCAGGGTTTGTGGATTCCCCTGGAGGGGTCCCAGAAATTAGTCAAAATACAGCTAAATTTTGTTTTTTTGGGGAAAAATGGGAAAAAGGGCTACAAATGAAAGCGTCTGGGTTTTCCCTGCAAATGGTATCCAAAAGCGTTTGTGGGGCTGAAATCACCATTTTCCCAGATTTTAGGGAATGACAGACTTTTGTCAGAAAACCAACATTTTTTACACAGTTTTGGCATTTTTCTGGGACATAGCCTATTTTTGCTATTTTTGTGCTTTCAACCTCCTTCCACTTAATGGTAGAAATGGGTATGAAAGCAATAATGAATCCTGGAAAGCTATACATTTTTGAAAAGTAGACAAACTTCTGAATTCAGCAAGGGGTCATTTGTGTAGATCCATCAAAGTTTCTTTATAGAAACGTACAGTTAAATATAGGAAAAATTGAAAATTAGTTTAAAAAAACAGCCTTTTGTGTCAACGTTTTCACCTGTAACTTCTTCTAATTATGACAGCTCTTTGAAAGCAATATACCGTTACATCCGCTGGACCTTACTGGTTGTGGGGATATATAGGACTTGTAGGTTCACCAAGAACCCGACGAACCCAGAGTAAAAAACTGAGCAGCAATTTGCAATGGCTTTTTATTATGTACCGGGTATATAGCAATTATTGTGGAAAAATGAATACATGGAAAAATTGGTATGAACGACACCTATGTATTTCTGAAATGGGAACAAGTTATAGAGTTTAGAAACAGTAGATATTTGCACATTTTTTAAATTGGGAATACTCATACTAGCATGAGAATTATCGGTCATTTTTCAAAATGACTTTTTTTTACACAATGTCTTTCATTTGGAAGGCAGAAATGCATCGAAAGTCAATAGGTAATAACAGTTGCTCTACAAATCTGAATTACCCTAAGTCTCCCGATAAAAATGGTACCTCACTTGTGTGGGTAGGCATAGTGCCCACGACAGGAAATGGCTCAAAACCCAACGTGAACACACCACATTTTCTCAATGAAAAATTACCCTTTTTTTGCAAAGTGCTTAGCTGTAGTTTTTGAACCATAGCTCTGCCAGCACCTAGGGAAACCTAGCAACCCTATACATTTTTGAAAACTAGACACCCAGGGGAATCCAGGATGGGGAGACTTGACTGCCTCCCACCAGGTTCTGTTACCCAGAATCCCTTGCAAACCTAAAAAATGGTAAAAAAAAACACATTTTCCCCACATTTCTGTGCTGGAAAGTTCTGGAATCTGCGTGGAGCCACAAATTTCCACCCATCCCATGTTCCCCAAAGTCTTCCGAGAACAATGGTACCTCACTTGTGTGGGTTGGCCTAGTGCCCGCGACAGGAAACGGCGCAAAACGCAACGTGGACACACCTCAATTTCGCATTGAAAAATGACCCTTTTTTGGCAAAGTGCCTAGCTGTAGTTTTTGAACCATAGCTCTGCCGGCACCTAGGGAAACCTAGCAACCCTATACATTTTTGAAACCTAGACACCCAGGGGAATCCAGGATGGGGTGACTTGACTGCCTCCCACCAGGTTCTGTTACCCAGAATCCCTTGCAAACCTAACAAATTGTCAAAAAAAACACATTTTCCCCACATTTCTGTGCTGGAAAGTTCTGGAATGTGCATGGATCCACAAATTTCCACCCACCCAGCGTTCCCCCAGGTCTCCCGATAAAAATGGTACCTCACTTGCGTGGGTTGGCCTAGTGCCCGCGACAGGAAACGGCGCAAAACGCAACGTGGACAAACCTCAATTTCGCAGTGAAAAATTACCCTTTTTTGGCAAAGTGCCTAGCTGTAGTTTTTGAACCCTAGCTCTGCCGGCACCTAGGGAAACCTAGCAACCCTATACATTTTTGAAAACTAGACACCCAGGAGAATCCAGGATGGGGTGACCTGACTGCCTCCCACCAGGTTCTGTTACCCAGAATCCCTTGCAAACCTAAAAAATTGTCCAAAAAAACACATTTTCCCCACATTTCTGTGCTGGAAAGTTCTGGAATCTGCGTGGATCCACAAATTTCCACCCACCCGCGTTCCCCCAGGTCTCCCGATAAAAATGGTATCTCACTTGCGTGGGTTGGCCTAGTGCCCGCGACAGGAAATGGCGCAAAACGCAATGTGGACATACCTCAATTTCGCAGTGAAAAATTACCCTTTTTTGGCAAAGTGCCTAGCTGTAGTTTTTGAACCCTAGCTCTGCCGGCACCTAGGGAAACCTAGCAAACCTATACATTTTTGAAAACTAGACACCCAGGGGAATCCAGGATGGGGTCACTTGACTGCCTCCCACCAGGTTCTGTTACCCAGAATCCCTTGCAAACCTAACAAATTGTCAAAAAAAACACATTTTCCCCACATTTCTGTGCTGGAAAGTTCTGGAATCTGCGTGGAACCACAAATTTCCACCCACCCCGCGTTTCCCCAGGTCTCCCGATATAAATGGTACCTCACTTGTGTGGGTTGGCCTAGTGCCTGCAACAGGAAACGGCGCAAAACGCAATGTGGACATACCTCAATTTCGCAGTGAAAAATGACCCTTTTTTGGCAAAGTGCCTAGCTGTAGTTTTTGAACCCTAGCTCTGCCGGCAAACCTAGCAAACCTATACATTTTTTAATACTAGACGCCCAGGGGAATCCAGGATGGGGTGACTTGACTGCCTCCCACCAGGTTCTGTTACCCAGAATCCCTTGCAAACCTAAACAATTGTAAAAAAAAACTCATTTTCCCCACATTTCTGTGCTGGAAAGTTCTGGAATCTGCGTGGATCCACAAATTTCCACCCACCCCGCGTTCCCTCAGGTCTCCCGATAAAAATGGTACCTCACTTGCGTGGGTTGGCCTAGTGCCCGCGACAGGAAACGGCGCAAAACACAATGTGGACAAACCTCAATTTCGCAGTGAAAAATGACCCTTTTTTGGCAAAGTGCCTAGCTGTAGTTTTTGAACCCTAGCTCTGCCGGCACCTAGGGAAACCTAGCAAACCTATACATTTTTGAAAACTAGACACCCAGGGGAATCCAGGATGGGGTGACTTGACTGCCTCCCACCAGGTTCTGTTACCCAGAATCCCTTGCAAACCTAAACAATTGTCAAAAAACACACATTTTCCCCACATTTCTGTGCTGGAAAGTTCTGGAATCTGCGTGGATCCACAAATTTCCACCCACCTCGCGTTCCCTCAGGTCTCCCGATAAAAATGGTACCTCACTTGCGTGGGTTGGCCTAGTGCCCACGACAGGAAACGGCGCAAAACGCAACGTGGACAAACCTCAATTTCGCAGTGAAAAATTACCCTTTTTTGGCAAAGTGCCTAGCTGTAGTTTTTGAACCCTAGCTCTGCCGGCACCTAGGGAAACCTAGCAACCCTATACATTTTTGAAAACTAGACACCCAGGAGAATCCAGGATGGGGTGACCTGACTGCCTCCCACCAGGTTCTGTTACCCAGAATCCCTTGCAAACCTAAAAAATTGTCCAAAAAAACACATTTTCTCCACATTTCTGTGCTGGAAAGTTCTGGAATCTGCGTGGATCCACAAATTTCTACCCACCCCGCGTTCCTCCAGGTCTCCCGATAAAAATGGTACCTCACTTGCGTGGGTTGGCCTAGTGCCCGCGACAGGAAACGGCGCAAAACGCAATGTGGACAAACCTCAATTTTGCAGTGAAAAATGACCCTTTTTTGGCAAAGTGCCTAGCTGTAGTTTTGAACCCTAGCTCTGCCGGCACCTAGGGAAACCTAGCAAACCTATACATTTTTGAAAACTTGACACCCAGGGGAATCCAGGATGGGGTGACTTGACTGCCTCCCACCAGGTTCTGTTACCCAGAATCCCTTGCAAACCTACAACATTGTCAAAAAAAACACATTTTCCCCACATTTCTGTGCTGGAAAGTTCTGGAATCTGCGTGGAACCCCAAATTTCCACCCACCCCGCGTTCCCCCAGGTCTCCCGATAAAAATGGTACCTCACTTGCGTGGGTTGGCCTAGTGCCTGCGACAGGAAACGGTGCAAAACGCAATGTGGACATACCTCAATTTCGCAGTGAAAAATGACCCTTTTTTGGCAAAGTGCCTAGCTGTAGTTTTTGAACCCTAGCCCTGCCGGCAAACCTAGCAAACCTATACATTTTTGAATACTAGACACCCAGGGGAATCCAGGATGGGGTGACTTGACTGCCCCCCACCAGGTTCTGTTACCCAGAATCCCTTGCAAACCTAAACAATTGTAAAAAAAAAAACATTTTCCCCACATTTCTGTGCTGGAAAGTTCTGGAATCTGCGTGGATCCACAAATTTCCACCCACCCCGCGTTCCCTCAGGTCTCCCGATAAAAATGGTACCTCACTTGCGTGGGTTGGCCTAGTGCCCGCGACAGGAAACGGCGCAAAACGCAATGTGGACAAACCTCAATTTCGCAGTGAAAAATGACCCTTTTTTGGCAAAGTGCCTAGCTGTAGTTTTTGAACCCTAGCTCTGCCGGCACCCAGGGAAACCTAGCAAACCTATACATTTTTGAAAACTAGACACCCAGGGGAAACCAGGATGGGGTGACTTGACTGCCTCCCACCAGGTTCTGTTACCCAGAATCCCTTGCAAACCTAAACAATTGTCAAAAAACACACATTTTCCCACAATTTCTGTGCTGAAAAGTTCTGGAATCTGCGTGGATCCACAAATTTCCACCCATCAGGCTTTCCCTCAGGTCTCCCGATAAAAATGGTACCTCACTTGCGCGGGTTGGCCTAGTGCCCGCGACAGGAAACGGCGCAAAACGCAATGTGGACAAACCTCAATTTCGCAGTGAAAAATGACCCTTTTTTGGCAAAGTGCCTAGCTGTAGTTTTTGAACCCTAGCTCTGCCGGCACCTAGGGAACCCTAGCAAACCTATACATTTTTGAAAACTAGACACCCAGGGGAATCCAGGATGGGGTGACTTGACTGCCTCCCACCAGGTTCTGTTACCCAGAATCCCTTGCAAACCTAAACAATTGTCAAACAAAACACATTTTCCCCACATTTCTGTGCTGGAAAGTTCTGGAATCTGCGTGGATCCACAAATTTCCACCCACCCCGCGTTCCCTCAGGTCTCCCGATAAAAATGGTACCGCACTTGCGTGGGTTGGCCTAGTGCCCGCGACAGGAAACGGCGCAAAACGCAATGTGGACAAACCTCAATTTCGCAGTGAAAAATGACCCTTTTTTGGCAAAGTGCCTATCTGTAGTTTTTTAACCCTAGCTCTGCCGGCACCTAGGGAAACCTAGCAAACCTATACATTTTTGAAAACTAGACACCCAGGGGAATCCAGGATGGGGTGACTTGACTGCCTCCCACCAGGTTCTATTACCCAGAATCCCTTGCAAACCTAAAACATTGTCAAAAAAAACACATTTTCCCCACATTTCTGTGCTGGAAAGTTCTGGAATCTGCGTGGATCCACAAATTTCTACCCACCCCGCGTTCCCCTAGGTCTCCCGATAAAAATGGTACCTCACTTGCGTGGGTTGGCCTAGTGCCTGCGACAGGAAACGGCGCAAAACGCAATGTGGACAAACCTCAATTTCTCAGTGAAAAATGACCCGTTTTTGGCAAAGTGCCTAGCTGTAGTTTTTGAACCCTAGCTCTGCCGGCACCTAGGGAAACCTAGCAAAGCTATACATTTTTGAAAACTAGACACCCAGGGGAATCCAGGATGGGGTGACTTGACTGCCTCCCACCAGGTTCTGTTACCCAGAATCCCTTGCAAACCTAAACAATTGTCAAACAACACACATTTTCCCCACATTTCTGTGCTGGAAAGTTCTGGAATCTGCGTGGATCCACAAATTTCCACCCACCCCGCTTTCCCTCAGGTCTCCCGATAAAAATCGTACCTCACTTGCGCGGGTTGGCCTAGTGCCCGCGACAGGAAACGGCGCAAAACGCAATGTGGACAAACCTCAATTTCGCAGTGAAAAATGACCCTTTTTTGGCAAAGTGCCTAGCTGTAGTTTTTGAACCCTAGCTCTGCCGGCACCTAGGGAAAACTAGCAAACCTATACATTTTTGAAAACTAGACACCCAGGGGAATCCAGGATGGGGTGACTTGACTGCCTCCCACCAGGTTCTGTTACCCAGAATCCCTTGCAAACCTAAAAAATTGTCAAACAAAACACATTTTCCCCACATTTCTGTGCTGGAAAGTTCTGGAATCAGCGTGGATCCACAAATTTCCACCCACCCCGCGTTCCCTCAGGTCTCCCGATAAAAATGGTACCTCAATTGCGTGGGTTGGCCTAGTGCCCGCGACAGGAAACGGCGCAAAACGCAATGTGGACAAACCTCAATTTCGCAGTGAAAAATGACCCTTTTTTGGCAAAGTGCCTAGCTGTAGTTTTTGAACCCTAGCTCTGCCGGCACCTAGGGAAACCTAGCAAACCTATATATTTTTGAAAACTAGTCACCCAGGGGAATCCAGGATGGGGTGACTTGACTGCCTCCCACCAGGTTCTGTTACCCAGAATCCCTTGCAAACCTAAACAATTGTCAAACAACACACATTTTCCCCACATTTCTGTGCTGGAAAGTTCTGGAATCTGCGTGGATCCACAAATTTCCACCCACCCCGCTTTCCCTCAGGTCTCCCGATAAAAATCGTACCTCACTTGCGCGGGTTGGCCTAGTGCCCGCGACAGGAAACGGCGCAAAACGCAATGTGGACAAACCTCAATTTCGCAGTGAAAAATGACCCTTTTTTGGCAAAGTGCCTAGCTGTAGTTTTTGAACCCTAGCTCTGCCGGCACCTAGGGAAAACTAGCAAACCTATACATTTTTGAAAACTAGACACCCAGGGAATCCAGGATGGTGTGACTTGACTGCCTCCCACCAGGTTCTGTTACCCAGAATCCCTTGCAAACCTAAAAAATTGTCAAACAAAACACATTTTCCCCACATTTCTGTGCTGGAAAGTTCTGGAATCAGCGTGGATCCACAAATTTCCACCCACCCCGCGTTCCCTCAGGTCTCCCGATAAAAATGGTACCTCAATTGCGTGGGTTGGCCTAGTGCCTGCGACAGGAAACGGCGCAAAACGCAATGTGGACAAACCTCAATTTCGCAGTGAAAAATGACCCTTTTTGGCAAAGTGCCTAGCTGTAGTTTTTGAACCCTAGCTCTGCCGGCACCTAGGGAAACCTAGCAAACCTATATATTTTTGAAAACTAGTCACCCAGGGGAATCCAGGATGGGGTGACTTGACTGCCTCCCACCAGGTTCTGTTACCCAGAATCCCTTGCAAACCTAAAAAATTGTCCAAAAAAACACATTTTCCCCACATTTCTGTGCTGGAAAGTTCTGGAATCTGCGTGGATCCACAAGTTTCCTCCCACCCAGCATTCCCCCAGGTCTCCCGATAAAAATGGTACCTCACTTGCGTGGGTGGGTGAAGGACCCGCGACAGGCAAGGCCCCAAAAGCTATTGAGGCGACATCAAAATTACATATCACAAACCAACCTGGTTTTGCATGGGGGGTCCCATGAGTTTTTGGCCCGGGGCTCGGCATCCATGTAGGGAAACCTACCTAACCCATATATTTCTGGAAACTAGACACCCGGGGGAGTCCAGCGAGGTATGGCTTGCCGGCTCAAATGTCCTACCACCCAGCGTTCTCCTTGTTCTCCTGAGTAAAATGATACCTCACTTGTGTGGGTGGGCCAAAGGCCTGTGGCTAGGAAGAGCCCAAAACATAGAGATTTAGAGTATAGCACCGAGAATTCTAAGCGCTACATTTTAAAAAAATACGTTTTTAGCCAATTCTGCTTTGGACACCCACACAAGTGAGGTATCATTTTACTCAGGAGAACAAGGAGAACGCTGGGTGGTAGGACATTTGTGCCGGCACGGTGATTCCACACACAAATATGTGGAAAATGTGTTTTTTTCAACTAAATTTGAGGTTTGCATGGCATTCTGGGTAGGAAAACGTTGGGGGATCCACGCAAGCCATACCTCATTGGACTCCCCGGGTGTCTAGTTTTCAGAAATGTTTGGGTTTGGTACTTTCCCAAGATGGCCGCCGAGCCCGGGGCCAAAATCTCAGGTGCCCCCCCAAAACCAGGTAGTTTTGCTATAGGTAATTTTGAAGTCTCCACAGTACGATTTGGGCCATTTCCTGTTGCAGCCACTATGCCTACCCACACAAGTGAGGTACCATTTTTATCGGGAGACCTGGGGGAACGCTGGGTGGGAGGAAATTTGTGGATCCACGCAGATTCCAGAACTTTCCCACACAGAAATTTGACAAAAAAGTGAATTTTTCGGCGGAATTTGAGGTTTGCAGGGGATTCTGGGTAGGAGAATGATGGGGGACCCACGCAAGCCATACCTCGCTGGACTCCCCCGGGTGTCTAGTTTCCAGACATGTATGGGTTAGGTAGGTTTCCCTACATGGATGCCGAGCCCCGGGCCAAAAACTCATGGGACCCCCCATGCAAAACCAGGTTGGTTTGTGATAGGTAATTTTGATGTCGCCTCAATAGCTTTTGGGGCCTTGCCTGTCGCGGGTCCTTTACCCACCCACGCAAGTGAGGTACCATTTTTATCGGGAGACCTAGGGGAATGCTGGGTGGGAGGAAATTTGTCCATCCACGCAGATTCCAGAAATTTCCCACACAGAAATGTGAGAAAAAAGTGGATTTTTCAGCGAAATTTGAGGTTTGCAGGGGATTATGGGTAGGAGAATGATGGGGGACCCACGCAAGCCATACCTCGCTGGACTCCCCGGGTGTCTAGTTTCCAGAAATGTATGGGTTAGGTAGGTTTCCTACATGGATGCCGAGCCCCGGGCCAAAAATTCATGGGACCCCCATGCAAAACCAGGTTGGTTTGTGATAGGTAATTTTGATGTCACATCAATAGGTTTTGGGCCATTCCCTGCCGCAGGTACTTGGCCCACCCATACAAGTGAGGTACCATTTCTATTGGGATACTTGGAGAAATGCTGGGGGTTGGAAATTTGTTGTTACTTTCTGCAGTGTGAAAATTTGGGCACAAAAATGCAAGGAAAATGTCAGTCACATTTTGAGGTTTGCAGGACATTTTGGGTAAGATAACTTGTTGGGATCCACAAGAGAGACATCACCATGCACTCCCATGGGTGTTTAGTTTACAACAAAAACTACAGTTGTTAGGTTATTCTTAAATGAAATGTACAGCTTGGCAGAGAGACAAAACAGACAAAGATTACTGCACCGCCATCTATTCCTCAAACATACACACATACTGGTTGGATTTGGCACGAGGGCGAGTGATGGTTCAGTATATAAAATTGTATTAACAAGAGATTTCACAAAAATGAAATGCACTGTCAATAATTGAATGGACAAAAAAACTGAACCAGTGACTCGCAGCTCGTGAGCTGTAAAGCCACTTCAAGGCACCAACCGCTTTACAGGCCATTCACACACCTTTCATACATGAAACACACAAGACCATTCACACCACCAGGCACAAAACCAACACATTACATTGACAAAAACAGAAAAGACACATTTTTATGCACAACCACCTATTCCTCAAGCACACATACATACTGGTTGGATTTGGCACGAGGGTGAGTGATGGTTCAGTATATACAGTTGTATTAACCAGAGATTTCACAAAAATGAAATGCACTGTTACTTGAAAGGACAAGAAACTGAACCATTGACTCACAGCTCGTGAGCTGTAAAGCCACGACAAGGCACCAACCTCTTTACAGGCCATTCATACACCTTTCATACGTGTGACACATAAAAAACCATTCACGCCAGCCGCGGGCCCAGCACATTACAACACTCACACCAGCAGACAGCGCCATTCAAGGGCCCATCACTTTCACACGCCCACATTCCTGACACAGCAACCACACCAGCTCACGGATTGCGTTGAGTGGCGTTTGGCTAGCAGTGTGTGTAGTGACCAGCAGCTAGTCACTACTCGCACACCGCCAGCCGAGCGCCAGTCCACGCACACTGCCAGCCAAGCGCCAGTCCACGCACACCGCCAGCCACGCGCCAGTCCACGCACACCGCCAGCCAAGCGCCAGTCCACGCACACTGCCAGCCAAGCGCCAGTCCACGCACACTGCCAGCCAAGCGCCCGTCCACGTACACCGCCAGCCAAGCGGCAATCAAAACACACCGCCAGCCAAGCACCAATCAAAACACACCGCCACTCCACGCACACCGCCAGCCAAGCGCCAGTGCAAACACACCGCCAGACAAGCGCCAGTACAAACACACCGCCAGCCAAGCGCCAGTCCACGCACACCGCCAGCCAAGCGCCAGTACAAACACACCGCTAGCCAAGCACTAGTCCACGCACACCACCAGCCAAGCGCCAATCCAAACACACCGCCAGCCAAACGCCAGACCACGCACACCGCCACACAAGCGCCACTCCACGCACACCGCCATCACATTTAGGATTTTTTTTATAAAAATAAAAAAACACAAACAAATTGCAAATAGATACAAATCTACTAACACAACATCTGAAACTCAATACACTACACAAATGCCAACCTTGAAACTGAACCAAAAATATTAAACAATAGAGGCCAGGCAGTTCACTTTACCACTCATGGATGCTCCCAAAAATTCTTTTGCGTGTGGTACATTCTAAAACAAGCAGGCACACACAGCCCAGGGTTAGAAGGACACTCGGGGCAGTACATGCGAGTCTCCTTCCGCATACCTCTTCGCCAACAGACTCTACATCTCCTACTGGGAAAGTCTTTTGAGGGTGTGGGAGGAATGTGATCAGGAAAGTGGCGATCTTTCAATCTAGCAACATCCTCCACCAATCCAACTCTAGGAACACTTGCCTGTTCCACTAAAACAAGGCTGCCTATTACAGACTCTTGAAACTTAGCAAAAGTCATCTTTGACTCAGGACAAGAATCCTGGAACACAACAAAAGCATTAAAGGTTGCCAAGTGGAAAAGATGGATAGCCAACTTCTTGTACCAAATGTAAGCCTTACGAAGAGCAGCGTAAGGTTCCAACCTCTGATCTACTCTGTCAACACCACCCATGTGCTTATTATAGTCTAAAATGCACACAGGTTTGCGCGCTTCAGCAACCTGACCCCAAACAGTCACAGGTGCAGTGCTTTCATCATGGATGGTAGACAGCATGTAGACATCTCTCCTGTCTGAAAACTTCACAGCTAGAAGCTCCTCGCAACGCAACGCACTGCACTGTCCCCGCACAAGCTTTTTACAAACAAGTTCTTTTGGGAAACCTTTACGGTTAGAGCGGATTGTGCCACAAGCAACAGTGTCCACTTTGGCCAATTCCCTGAACAACCGCACACCAGTGTAGAAGTTATCTACATATAAATGGTGGCCTTTGTTAAAAAATCCTCTTCCAAGTTCCCACACAATTTTCTCAGTCACTCCAAAAGTGGACGGACAACCAGGGGGTTAATACTGGAATCCTTACCGGTGTACACTCTGAAATTAGAGACATATCCAGTCCTACTGTCACACAGCATATACAGCTTAATTCCATAGCGTGCCCTCTTACTAGGAATGTATTGCCTAAAAACCAAGCGGCCCTTGAACAACACCAAAGACTCATCCACTGCAATTTCTTTCCCTGGAGCATAGATCTCAGAAAATCGATCAACAAAGTGATCAATGACAGGCCGAATCTTAAAAAGACGGTCACATTCAGGGTGATCTCGTGACAACGCTAAACCATTATCGACAAAATGCATCATCCGAAGCAGAAGCAAATACCTATCACGACTCATGACTGCCGGAAAAATAGCAGTTGCCATCAAGGGACTAGTACACCAATATGAAGACATTGATGGCTTCCTTAGCAAGCCCATCAAAAAAGTTAAACCCAAGAACTTCTTCATCTCTTCCAGATTTGTGGGAGTCCACCGGGTAGCTCTAGAGTGGGGCTTAAGACTGGCACTGTTGTCCCTCAAAAACTGTTCGGCATACAAATTAGTCTGCTCAACAATCTCTGCCAAAAACACATCGTTCATAAACAACTGAAAAAAATGTATCGGCAAAACGTTTTCAGTATTCACTCTCACCCTGGAACACCAGTAAAGTCTGGCAATGCCGGCTTCACCATGCCTGGGGCAACCCAGAGGTCAGCACTTTCAACGGGAAGCCTTGCAGCCCCATGCTGCAGCCCAGGTGCCTCTTGCCGCACTATACCAACGGGAAGCCTTGCTGCCCCAGATGCCTCTTGCCGCACTACACCAACGGAAAGCCTTGCAGCCCCAGGCTGCAGCCCAGATGCCTCTTGCCGCACTATCGGCACATCAATGTCCTCCTCTAACACAGGCACTTCATCCGCACTAAGAGTATCTTCAGTATCCGATGATTCCATGTGGAGAGAAAACTCACTGCCTGAATCGTCCCCTGCCTCCTCTGCCTCAGATGCAGAGTCAGTCTCTGAACCATGGTCAGAGGAAGACTCAAAAAGCATACCAACAACCTGCTGAGCAGTAATCCTGCGGCTAGCCATTATCCTTACTAAGAAAGGAGACTGCACAAACAAGTCAACAACAACCAACACTGTGCAAAGCAAGTAAGTAAAAAAATGTGTGCCTTTATCACAAAGATCTATATACTCAAAAACTATACAATTCACTTACAAGAGACAGCTACACTCACCAGCACCTACTCTGCAGAGACACAGCAAAAACGATATCCCACTAGAAAGAAAAAAAGCAAAACCAATTACTCACAAGACAACAAAATACACATCGAGCACAAATGCAAAATGTTTTTGACACTCAAAAACAGAAGCCAAACATACTGCTATTATTACACCATTTGCAAAAAACAAATTCATGCAGAGAAATGAAACTCATTTACATTGTACAAAAAACTCTCTTACCAAACACGTGCAACTACACAAACAGCAGAGCCACCAGTAACGAAACCGCAACCTGGAACAGTCTAAAGAGCAAAAGCCTTCAACTAGAACAAAAAAGGAGAAATAAAGCATTACAATTGCAATTCACAAAAAATAAAACAATTAACATTATAACACGCTATGTTACTACCCAAATGGTCAATCGGCCAGATGGGCCTTCAAATAGGGCTGAGAAAAATAGGGGTGATCTTGCCCAAGGGATCGGGTGAGGTTGTCTGCCAGGCCAATCTGCCCCCCAGGTGGGGCAGAAAACAGCAGACAGAAATTTGCAAAAGTAATAAATCCCTGGTGCCTAGTGGGGTTTTCTGCCCCCCCGAGGGCAGAAAGGGCAAAAACTAGGCTGATCTGCCCCCAGGGGGGGCAGAATACACATATAGAAAAGTCTGCCCCCTGGAGGCGACCCTTGCCCAAGGGGTCGCTTCCATTTTTATTTAAACTACTTCCCTGGTGTTTAGTGGGGGTTTCTGCCCCCAGGGGGCAGAAAGGCCAAAAAAAGGGGCAATCTGCCCCAGGGGGGGGCAGAATGTCCAAACAAAGAAAAATGCCCCCCTGGAAGCGACCCTTGCCGAAGGGGTCACTTCCATTTCATTTAAAAATGAATCCCTGGATCTAGTGGGCTTTTCTACCCCCCCTGGATCCAAAAACGGCCGAAAAAACGGTCAATCTGTCCCCAGGGGGGGGGGGCAGAAAAGTGTTCATAAAATTTTGGCCCCCTAGGAAGCGACCCTTGCCCAAGGGGTCGCTTCCATTTCATTAAAAAATGAATCCCTGGATCTAGTGGGCTTTTCTGCCCCCCTGGATCCAAAAGCGGCCGAAAAAGCGGTCGATCTGTCCCCAGGGGGGCAGAAAAGTCTTCATAAAATGTTGGCGCCCTAGGAGGCGACCCTTGCCCAAGGGTCGCTTCCATTTCATTAGAAAAATGAATCCCTGGATCTAGTGGGCTTTTCTGCCCCCTGGATCCAAAAACGGCCGAAAAAGCGGTCGATCTGTCCCCAGGGGGCAGAAAAGTCTTTATAAAATTTTGGCCCCCTAGGAAGCGACCCTTGCCCAAGGGGTCGCTTCCTTTACTTAAAAACATCCCTGGTGTCTAGTGGGGCATTCCTGCTCCACGATCGCGACAGCTGTGCGCGATCGTGAAGCAGGAATGCCCTGCATTGAGACATCAGGGGAGAGGAAATACTCTTTCCTCTCCCCGATGCCTCAAGGCATCCTGTTACGACCCCCCGCCCCACCGCACCAACACACACTCACCCTCCCTCTGGACGCGCTGGAAAGAAATGATTTCCAGCGCGTCCAGCGCTTCCTGATGACGTCGGCGCGCGCTATGCGCGCTGACGTCATGGGAAAGCGTGGGGGAGGCCGGGGGTGGCAGCGGAAACTCTTCCGCTGCCATCCCCCTCTGTGGGGGCAAGATCGATGCCCCAGGGGGGGGCACCAGCGCTTCCCCAAGGGGCTGTGCTCATGACGGAGCGGTTCCGTCATAAGCACAGCCTAACCGATGCTCATGACGGAACCGCTCCGTCATGAGCATCGAAAGAGTTAAAATAATTATTTTAATTTATATAACAATTTACTACTTATTTTTCAAGGTTAATATATATATATATCTATATATATATATATATATATATATATATATATATATATATATCTATAGATATATATATATATACACGACAAATTAAAAACCATAACAAATAAGCTGGAAACAATTTAAAAAACATACCAATTCAATTACACATAAAAAAGTAAACATTATATAAAATTCCATGTTGTTAAATATATATTAAATAATACAAACACTTCTAATTAAAAATAATATCATTTTAAATACACCATCATAATAATATAAATTTAAACAATCGAAACAAAATTATAAAATTGTAGGAATAATACATATAATATTCCCACTCCAGTCGGTGCAACAGTAGGGAAAGTGTTGGACTCAGGAAAGGTAACATTTACTATTCCAACTCCAGTCTGTGCAACAGTAGGGAAAGCGTTGGACTCAGGAGGGGTACAATTTACTATCCCCACTCCAGTTGGTGCAACAGTAGGGAAAGTGTTAGACTCAGGAGAGGTAACATTTACTATTCCAACTCAAGTCTGTGCAACAGTAGGGAAAGCGTTGGACTCAGGAGGGGTACAATTTACTATTCCCACTCTAGTCGGTGCAACAGTAGGGAAAGTGTTGGACTCAGGAGGGGTAAAATTTATTATTCCCAATCCAGTCTGTGCAAAAGTAGGGAAAGCTATGGACTCAGGAGGGATACAAATTACACTCCCGTCAGTGCAACAGTAGGGAAAGTGTTGGATTGCGGAGGTTGTAAAATTGAGAATTTACTATTCCCACTCCAGTCTCTGCAACAATAGGGAAAGGGTTAGACTCAGGAGGGGTAACTATTTACTATTCCCACTCCAGTCTGTGCAAAAGTAGGGAAAGCTTTGGACTCAGGAGGGATGTAAATTACTAATCCCACTCCCGTCAGTGCAACAGTAGGGGAAGTGTTGGATTACGGAGGGGTAAAATGTACTATTTCCACTCCAGTCAGTTCAACAGTAGGGAAAGGGTTGGACTCAGGTGGGGTAACAATTTACTATTCCCACTCCTATCTGTGCAACAGTAGAGAAAGCGATGGATTGCGGAGGGGTAAAATTTACTATTGCGACTCCAACCTCTGCAACAGTAGGGAAAGCTTTGGACTCAGGTGGGGTAACAATTTACTATTCCCACTGCAGTCTGTGCAACAGTAGAGAAAGTGTTGGATTGCGGAGGGGTAAAAATTACTATTCCCACTCCAGTCTATACAACAGTACAGAGAGAGTAGTTCACTTCAAATAAATAAAATATTTTCACAATTACATTAAATAACAAAAAATATAAATATTTAAATATAAAATATATATAAACATTTAAAAAAATAATTTTGTTTACATATTTATTACAGTGTTTAATAGATATTTTAAATTAAAACAAATATTCTTAATATAATTAAAACATCGCACTATATTCTTACAATCATAATAACCAACGAATATAATGTTATTTACAATTGAAAAGCATACCACAATTAACACATAACATAATAAATAACATACTCTTTAAAAAATAAATAACTATTTTTACATTTATTACAACTTAAAAAACTTCCTACCATATACCTCTACAAGCTAAACAACACACACCTCAAATATATCTTACAAATTATAATAATCACAAATTTTACATAATTAATTATCACTCAAACAATTAATAGCAATTAACTAATAATAAATTAATTACACTTAATTAATTTCCCACCCTTTACCCCTACAAACCTAACAACCCGCACCTGATATATAACTTAAAACATATCTCAATTGCATGATTTACATAATTATCAATTAAATAAATATTATTACTTAACATTAGTTATTATTCATTATAATTAATTTCCTTCACATCCTTTACCCCTACATAAACCACAACCCACACCAAAAATATAAATAATAAAAAAATAATAATTACACAATTTACATAATTGATTATCAATTAAATAATTAATAATAATTAAACTCAATTAATAATTAAATTACTTTTCACCCTATACTCTTACAAACCCCACAACCCCCACCTAAAACTTAACGTAATAAAAAAAGTTAATTACACACTTAACATAATTAATTATCAATTAAATATTTCATAATATTTAAAAATTATTTATGAATTAATTATAATGAATTTACTTCCTACCCTACACGCCTATAAACCCCACAATCTGCTATGGTACTAAAAATAACAATAAACTATTAAATAAAATTTAAAAGCAACAAAAAATGTACAAACTATATTGAAAAACATTAACAATAATTATACAAACAAATTATAACATATACAATTAAAAAATATTGTAAAATACATATAACTCATTAATCAACTATATTATTAACAACAATATTTTTGTAAACGAAATTAACAACATAGATATTTTTAACATCGATATTAACAACATAGATATTTTTAACATCGGTATTACTTACCTTAAAATTTATATTCTTGTCAATGATATTTTTGCACACAATATTTGGGCATCACGATATCTGCAACTCGATATTTTTGCATCTCGATATTTTATTTTCAATATTTTTTCTGAATACCTAGACATTTTCAACATTAAGGGCCTCATTACGATGGCGGTCGGACCGACCGCAGTGGCCACAGTCCTATTCCAACCGCTGAGGCTGTGAACTTACCCCTGCCGTATTATTATGTTTGCAGTCCGAACCGCCGCGGTGGTCAGAGTGTTCTCCGCATGGACCGTGGTAATCTGAAAGCTCTCCGGATGGACCATGGCGGTCGGAAAGCTTGCCAATAGGGATTCCAAAGCCGTCAGGTCTGTGGTACCACCGCCGAGCAAATTATGATCAAACTGTTGTACTGGCAGTCCCTAGTCGGTGGCTTCACCACGCGGATAGACCGCCGTGCTACTGCTACCGCGAAACACCACAACAGTGTCCACTGGATGCTGAAAAAACTACACAGCTGATGTCCATTGGCAAAGTGGACACACCTATAATTCAAAGTATAAAACGCACGATATGCGTGATCCTTTGCCATTACACTGCAGCACAGCGAGTCTATACTACATTGATCGTGAGAGAAGGCAGCCCTTACCACACTATCCCATCACACACTCCACACACGTTCATTGTACTTTTTTCTTTGTTATTCCTTGTTTTTTTCCATTTTCCGTTATCTTCACTGTCACTCGCTGAATTTATTTAACATGTCACCTGCTAAAAATCCACGTTTCTCTGACACCAAGTTGTCAGTGATGGTGGATGAAACCATTAGAGTAGAGCCACAATTGTTTGGAGCCCAAGTCCAACAAACGTCTATCGCTAGGAAGAATGAAATGTGGGTCAGGACAGTCAACAAAGTGAATGCTGTAGGTATCACCCTGCACAGAAAGGAGGACATCAGGAAGAGGAGGCATGACCTGAGGACGAGGGTGAAGAACCTGGCCTTCAGGCACCACCTCATGGCCCAGAAGACTGGCAGTGGTCTTCCCAGTCCACCATTAGAACTTACTCCCTGGGAGGAGAAGGTTCACGCGAACTTACTCCCTGGGAGGAGAAGGTTCACGCCATCCTGCATTCTGAGGGCTTGACTGAACTATCTGGGGGACTGGAGTCTGGTAAGTAACACCTCACCAACTGTCACAACATATCAATGTTCTGTTTGCACACACCACAGCAGCTTGCTATAGTGTTGTCCATCTGCTTTTCCAATATGTAATAGCCACAATATATGAGATGTGTGATTGTCACTTACAATCAGTAGCCCTGCACATAATATCACATGTATCTATCTCTATTACATCCCACATGTGTTAATGCTGTCTGTAAGTGCATTACCATCAAATCATATTCACAGGACCCTTAATATGTGTAAATGTCTAATAGTATGGGACAGCACAACTACATTTTGCAAACCGGTATGTAACACAAACCAGTTTTGCTAGTGTTGGTAAGTCGAAAAAGAAACTACTACAACTACCAGGAGGGCCTGTTGCTTGAATACTTAACAAGATGCACGAGTGCCGCTTGCCCCTATTCACCTGTCAGCCATGTCCCAACTGATGTTCACTCACATGCAGGTAGCCATTGGTCAAGTGTGGGGTATGAAAGATTGAAATGACTATATCTACCTTGAGGCCCTGTACTTCTAACTCTGAACAAGAGGCACCAGTGTTGTTTGTCCATACTCACTTGCCAGTTGTGTCTCAACTGAAGTCCATCTCACAAGCAGGTAGCCGTTGGTCAAGTTTGGGGCACAAGCCAATGAAATGACTACAACTAGCATGAGGCCCTGTTGCTTGAACACATAACAAGATATAATAGTGCTGTTTCCCCACACTCACTTGTCAGCAATGTCTCAACTGATGTACACCTCACATGCAGGAAGCCATTGGTCAAGTGTGTGGTACGAAAGATTGAAATTACTACATCTCCCATGAGACCAATGTACTTCTAACTCTGAACAAGAGGCACCAGTGTTATTTGTCCATACTCACTTGTCAGCCATGTCTTGACTATAGTTCATCTCACATGCAGGTAGCCATTGGTCAAGTGTTGGGTACGAGAGACTGAAATGACTACATCTCCCATGGGGCCCTGTACTTACAACTCTGAACAATAGGCACCAGTGTTGTTTGTCCATACTCACTTGTCAGCCATGTCTCAAATAAAGTTCAAATCACATTTTGGTATCCATTGGTCAAGTGTGGGGTACAAAAGATTAAAATAACTACATCTATCATGAGGCCCTGTACTTCTAACTCTGAACAAGAGGCGCCAGTGTTGTCTGTCTATAGTCACTTGTCAGTCATTTCTCAACTGATCCCCACGTCATATGGACTGAGCACTCTACACACAATGCTCTGCTCAGACACATGTCAGCCTCCTCAGCCTGTACTTCCCCTGGTCTCCATTACCGAAAAGAATGAGGCCATGAGTGACACAATTTCAAGTGTGAACATGAAATATCAGTAATGCATTAAGGTAACAAAGCTGATATAAATGGCCTGGTGACCCATTGACACTGCACAGCACACATGATTACCAATGCCAAACCAACTACCAAGTTGTGTGTATGCCTGTATTGTACACAACTAGGACTTGGAATGCAAAAATACACATGTTACTTCTACACTGTGTTGGGTTCAAGTTATTTGGAGATGGCATGGCCATCCCTCATTTCAACATGAAGAAGACCAGCACAGCAAATGATCAGGCTAATACTACTTCATGTAATAGATGTCTCCCAATGTTTTGAAAACGAGTCTAATCCAATGGGTAGAGCTCACAATGTTAACCTCCACCCCTTTTGGCCTTCCCTGGCCTGAACTCACTATGTTCCAAATGATGTGGATGTACATACCACACTTACAATAATAGCAATCTACTCTTTGTCTGAACAGGTCGATCTGGCACAACATACAGCCAGAGTAAGGACACCGTCCACCTCCACCTCTGGATCAAGCCTTCAGTGATGCAGAATCTCCTGGACATAAGGACGTGGAGGACCAACCTGGCCCATCTGAGTGAGTCTCACTATGCCCACAACCACACCTCCCACCCCGGCTGCAACATCTGTGCTGACCTCTGTCTCAACAGCCGGTGATCCTAGCACGGCCAGCAATATCGCCTGACCCTCACACCCACCCACCTCCAGAGGTGAGGATTGACACCACTCTTACTAAGGACAAAGGAGCCAGTGGAAGGGGGCAGGCTGACCCAAGGCCACAGGACTGTAAGGGCAGGGGTGGTGGGAGGGAAATTGTGGGTCCGCAAAGTGAGCCCACTAGTGCCACTGACGCCCAGGCCAATCTCGCACGACTCCTGGGTGCCTATAAGGACTACCAAGGAGTGATGGACCAGGTGCTTGAGGAACTCCGGGAGATGAAGCAGCTGCAGAGGTCCATAGACCAGAGGCTGTGTACTCAAAACGACAACATGGGCCAGCTCATTGGGGTGCTGAGGGACCTTAACACCACACTCTGCAGGGCTTTTCCCCCACCACCTACCCCTTCCTGTGGACCAACTACATCTGGCCATTCTACATCTGCGGCAGCCACAGAAAGGGAGGCCTTGACAGATGAAGACTCCTCAGACACCCCCTGACCCTGCAGCAGCGGATCTTCCCCCATTGTGGACCGGGACGTAAAGGAAAACTCCAGGAGGTTTGGGTGGCAAGGCACCCCCTACTGCCAGGAAGAAAGGTCACTCCTGATGTCCTACTTTGTGTGCAACATGGTCACTTTGTTGACTATTCCTGTATACTTTCGCATTTCTGATAGGAGGAGTATGTTGGACTTTGGATTTCAGACAATGTGGCTCCTACGACAATGGTTTCATCCACCAACACTGACTACTTCACTCCTGTGTTATCACTATTTGTCTGATTTTTTTTTATTATTTCACATTGTGCACTGCAATAAATTCACTTTTCACAAAATCATTAGCTCCTGTAGTATCATTCACATCTAGCAAGTTATGAAGTTATACCCATGTGAATTACCAAATGTAAATTGTACCTACTTGTGTAAGCATCAACATGTGGAATGTCAACAATGTGCAACCCCAACACAGACATATAAGTGTATAGTCTCATGACATGTTTATTCCATAGTTCCAACCTTGGACTGGCATAATGTCAAAAACAGAGCAAAATAATGCATCACTGAAATGATCTGTGTCAGTGACCACAAATGCCATGTCCAGACCTCAACAACATGGTCTGAGGAGATACATCTGACAATGCCAAATAGAATAGGCAAATGACAATTGGTTCAGGTCAACAGCTGGAGCCATATCAACTACCTCACAATAGGAATCGCACATTATTTAAAACAAGAATAAAAAACATGGCAGTACAACATTTTCTGAGCACAGGTTCATTCCAATCCAGTGTTGCTGCATCTGGTGGAATGTCACAAACAAATGTCAGTGGTGTGCCACAAGCACTGTGGCATACAATGATGAGACATCAACAGCTACATCCAGTTCACACACATTGAGGACTTAGCCAATGTGAAGGGAGACTAGCATGATTTGGCCCAACAACAACATTGTATTGGAGCACATGATGGCACACATATGGCAATAGGAACACCACACGACAGGGAACAAGTCCAATGCAATCATTGCAACTTCCATCCTCCCACTGTGCAAGCTGGCTTGGTACCAGAGTTGTACACCCAAAGTCTGTGCCAGACATTTCCAGGAACAATCCAAGTCCACTTCGTACATTGAAACAGCTTCATATACCTGCTGATGTCACAAATCTGAAATGTCCAAATGAAGATGACATGGTGAAGGTACCTACAACAGACCAATACAAAGAGATCAGTGAGGAAGCCATTAATATGACACTAATCACAGTCCACTTCTGGAGTACACAGTACATGGGTACATGTCACCTACGCAAAGCAAAATCAACAACGTGTGTATGTGTCAAGACCTTCCTCCACAAACAGCCATGCACAGAGTTTACCACAGCTATACATAGCTAACATGTATCCATGAACATCCACCTCACAGCATCACAACAACAGTCACTGTAACAGGCAAAGTCATGACATCTCACAGCATACTTACACTCATGAGAAGAAGTTGATGAGCTCTTGACGCATGTCAATGTCTTCCTCTTCACCACTATCATCATCATTTGGCATTTCAGGATCCTCACTCGGTGGTTCCTGCTAGTCTCCATCATCTGCGATGAGAGTTATGTTCCATCACAATGCGAGATTGTGGAGCATGCAGTAGGTGACAGTGCTCTGACACACCTTCCCGGGTGAGTAGAGGAGGGCTCCCCCAGTCCTGTCTAGACATCTGAATCTGGCCTTCAGGAGCCCAAAAGCCCACTCCACTGGCCGCCATGTTCTTCCTTCTGCCTCATTGAAGCGGATTTCCCCTGGCATTGACGGATGCCTCAGCGGTGTCAACAACCATGGGCATTTGGGATATGCTGAGTCTCCTAGATGGAAGACAGACAGAAGTGCTATAATGAGTCACACAGTTTCAGAAGATACGACCTGACATCACACACACAAATGTTGGACACATCATACTCACCAAAAACACCATGCCCTCTCCAGTAGTAGTTGTGACATCAGCTGGGGTATGGTGCTGTTACACAGTATGAAGGAATTATGGGCAGATCCTGGGAATCTGGCACACAGGCGTATGAGTTGTATAAATCTGGTAAACAAACCGCTTGCACGTTGATAGAATGTAAGTGCTTCCTGGCGGTGGTACTAAGGCACTATGTGTGCCATCAATAGCTCCAACCACATGCGGGATGCAACCAAATCCATAGAAGGCACCCTTCAAATTGGCCACATCTTCACGTCTGGGGAACTGGATGTAGCTGTCCAAGTGTCTCATCATTGCTGAAAGCACATCACGTAGTATGCCATTGAACATAGGTTGTGACATTACACCAGATATTGCCACAATGTACTGAAAGGAACCTGTGACCAGGTAATGAAGTGCTGCCATGAGTTTCACCATTGGTGTAAAAGATGTGGGATAGTTTCTTCGAGGACATAAATAAGGCTGCAACTGGTCACATAAATCTTGTATTGTCTGCCTAGTAAGACTAAACTTCGTGATTACGTCTCTTTCTTCCATAGTTTGAAGGTCTGGAAATGACTGGTATACTGGAGGCTGTCGTCTCCTCCCTCTGCAAGGGTACCTATGTGTGGAGTGTACAGACATATGGATATTGGTCACAGTGTCCACACTAACATTTACCAAGACACACCCTAAAGTCATGTGATCACACATACCAGCATATGTTAGCAGTACACAGCAATTCTCATCATGATTGCAGGAGATACAATAGCATACATATGAAAATGACAAAGAGATGCCGAACTATGATCTGGAGGAGAGATTTCCCCCACTGAACACTGTTGTACCAGAGGCAAATCCAAGTGGAAAACAGTCTAAACTGAAACATTGACTGTCCTGAGAAATATGAGTCACCACATTAATCGGATCCATTGCCATTACTGACATTTCCCCCTAACATCCCCAATCTGGACTCCACATGTGTCAGTAACGGCACTGTGAACATCATACAAACTTACATTTTATGATAGACACCATCATGTTGTGCAGTCAGTATTGCACACATGTCTACTGCACAGCCGGTGTACAGTGCACCACGGTAATCATGTGTTCATGCACAGAAATGCACTACACTGATGTTTGTGTATTGTTATAGGCAGAGGAATGGTGTCATACATAAGGTGACATGTTCAAACATATTTGTACTGGTGGAGACGCACTTAGAAGATCGTTTTCTATGTGGTTTTCAACACTGACATGACGGATGCCTGACCTCACTAATGGGACATTCTGAATCGCCAATCGCAGGCAGATTTAAACTGCGATGTAGGCGGCTTCCTCCATGGCAGTCACAGCCATAGGCTAACGTTGGATAATGTGACCGCAGTGGTCCATGGGCTGTGTCTGTCTACATAGAAGACCACCTATGTGGATGCCTGACCTCGCTATTGTGACATGCTGATTCGTCGACCGCTGGCTGATTTAAACCGTGCGGTAGACGGATTCATCCATGGTGGTCACAGCCATAGGCCAACGTTGGAAATTGTGACTAACGTGGTCCAATGGCTGTGACCATCTACACGGAAGACCGCCTATGTGGCATACATGTACTTTGCGGTTTGAAAATCAAATCCCTTGCCTCCAGACACTGCTGCTTGCAACACCTCCTCAACTTCAGCTGCTGTGTGCCATCTCTTGTAGCAGTCATGGCATGTTGTACAGGGAGCAGGGCCCCCGCCTTCACTGCAGAGGAGCTGGAGTCCCTGGTGGCCAAGGTCCTTATCCTGTATCGCCAGCTCTATGGCTCACCAAAGGAGAAGGTGAGTATTGCTTATACAGTCTGTACTCTGCTACAAGTATCCTATCTAATCTCATAGGCCACAAGTGCCTCTGAGTCCCAGGCTGGCATTAGAGTTATGAATGTCAGATAGTGTCGCAGCCACATAGGACAATCATGTCATGGTTCATGTGGTACTGTACTTTGTGGACTTAACATCACCAGAGTGATGTGTAAGCACTCCTATATCCTACATTGGTTGCATGCACATAACTATGCATGTATACATTTCATGTTTCCTATGATGAATTTGCTGTTCAGGTCATGATAGATGTGTTAACAAATGTATAGGCCTTACACCCTAACTTGTGTATATGTCCAGTAAGTAGCATGTGGGGATGATGTGAGATATGTGTATCGTCCCAGATATAAATCAGCACACATGAGGCCTCACCAAACTGTTGTCTGGGAGATGCCAACATCTCACAGACCCCTCCAGAGTGACCCACAATGGTCATGTCATGTATAGGATGGCCACACGATGTAAAGTTAGGTATGGAATATGTGGGCATGTGATGGTCATGTGGGAACAGTATGCTCAGCCTGCAGAGTGCAAACACTGACAATGAGTTGTGCCCAGTATGGTCCATGGTCCGTACTGAAGCAGAGTTACAGTGGCTATGGAACTGATGCACAGAGTACTCGCCTTGCAGATCTGCTGATCCTCAGATGTGCCCTAAAATAGTGTAACAGGACCATGAGTTGGACTAAATGCACCTAGTATTACTATTTTTTGCATGATGAGACCCTCAGACAAGAGAGTACTGTCCATTGACCCATATTGTCACTGTGTGTCATTGCCTTAGGACAGGCCCCTTACTGCCACGTCTGGGATCTTACTGTCATATCTAGCCAGCACTGTACAGGAACAATGCTCATGTGAAACAAGTACACTACAGATAGTTGGTTACATCTCCAGTCCAGTTCAAAAGTGCATCGCCAGCTGTGTAAGAATGACCAGTCATTCAGTATGTACAAAGGAATATTAATTTTGTCCCATATACACTGCCACATTTGGCATACTGTGTGTCCCTTGATGTCAGGACTTGCCACACAAACACATCCAGACGTAGTATGGTGTCCTAATGAGTACATCACATGTCCACTGATCCTCAGAGTGGGAGCTCTCAGTGATACACATGCCAGCCCTTTCATTGTGACCCAAATCTTGAAAGGTAGCAAATACAATGGTAGCAGTGATGTTTTGGACTGTAGGAATCAAGTCATTTGTCCAGACTGTTCAGGTATCTGTCCAGTAATGCACTAGTACTGTACCCTTCAGGAGGACACAATGCTGTGCTGTGTTAACTGGTATCTCATTTCGAAACACGTGGTGTGGCCCAGGACTACGTGATGTCAGTGGGCTGGCCTAGTCAGTATTGGCATGATCAGGATTAAGGGCAGTCCTCCGATGACTTAAACAGTGTGTGTGTGTAGTAATGTTTTTGTAGTGCGCAGCATGTGAGCATTACACATGTAGTGTGTGCACTATTGATCGATGGTTATGCTAGCTGTCTACAACCTATGTGTCACCCTAGCAGATTACCTATATCTTTCATGTCTGCTCAGTCTCTTCATCTATCGCATCCATACAGGTCACCTCCCAATATAAAGTGTCCATGCGGAAAGCCATCGCCTGGAAGGTGTGGGCCCTGGGGTTCACTCGTCTGCGCAGTGTTCACTGCAGAAAAAGGTGGGAGCACTTGAGACGCTGGACCCGGAAGATCGTGGAGGTCCAGCTGGGGATGTCCTCCCAGGCAGAAGGGGCACGCGTCGGACCCTAACACCCCCCAAATGGTCTGCATACTGGCTATGGCCTAACCGGACCTTCACAGGAAGTTGAGAGCCCAACAGCAGCTAGGAGGGGGTGAGTATTGGCCTGAGTGAAACATTCTGCATGGCCATCTATCTTTTGTTACAGACAGCTATTTCCCCATCATCCTTAAAGGTGACCCATGTCCCATGCAATGGGAGAGTTGTTGCATGTATAGTTCTGGTAGTAGGTGTATGGTTATAACCGTAGACTGTTGTCCATGTGACCAGGAACTCAGCAGGGTCCAGTCAAATGACAGTTTCCAGAGTTTAAAAGGCACATGCCTGCCTAATGTCACAGGTAACCTAAATTATCTTTTGATGCCACGTCTGACAGTGGTCTAAAATAGGCCATTGTCATCCTTGTGTCTGGAGTGATTCTCCCTCACTACTGTCTCGTGATGTTGGACCACTTACTTGTGGCATGGCACACAATGCACTCTGGATGCAGACACTGAGCACTACTTCCCCTTGGTAAGTGGGGAATGTACAGTATCATGAGGTGGCTAACACCACTGGTGCCATCTGTATTGATGCCTACATGCTGGCATGTGTACCTCTACGTGTTGTACTGTCATATGTACAACTATTCCGCACATGATCTGAGGGTCTACAAGGGTTTTGATTCTGATTCCATCATATGTGTATGTGTTGGGCAGTGTGTACCTGACAATAGTATTCCGTGATGGGTATACAGAGTAGGTGTAACCACATACAGGGGCGTGAAGACATGGGTGGGTGATTCACACATGCCCAGGTAAATTGATGGATGTCAATAGCCAGCTCAAAATGGTCAGGCAATGACACACATGGTAGGAAGACTTCCAGTACTATCTGGCAATGTGAGTTTCCATGCCATTGAGGAGGGTGTGTTCAGTTACGTGTGATGCACATGTGCTTTTGTGGAGTGTCATTCACTGGCTGGTGACATGCAGCAGGGAGAGACATGCTGCCATGTTGGGGTCATGTGTGTGTCAGCACTCAGTACAACATTGGTATATGTGTTTGCGAGTCAAGGAAGGTACTGTGATTTCCCTTCCCTTTTGGACACGGGTATGACCTCATTATGGTCTGGATATTTCCTAAGCCTCATGTATTTTCAGTGTACTAATGGCATTGAGATTTGTAATGTTAAAAAGGTGTGCTCACATGAACCAATTTTGACTGCGAATGTTCCTAGACAGACTCATGTATAATGGTTCTTTGTGCTGCAATCTCACACCACTTGGAGCCACAATGTCTCAATTCCACTTCTCTGTACTACATGTGACACTTAGCTAAGCTACTCATGTATAGCTTTCAACTGCGCCATCTAGCAGTGGACAGATGGGAATGTGTCACTTAGGAAGTGTGTACAGTGTGGAATGGGCACTATAATGTCAAGTGATTCTTGGTAGTAACATATTGCTGCTACTTATCTGTAGCAGGTGCCCAGCAGTTCTACATGTTGTGGGTTAGGAACACCTGATCGTTTGCTGATTGCAGGGCCTTGTGTGGATAGGTAGGTATGCATTCCATGTGGACATCCCATTTGATTACATCAGGTAACTATGGTATGCTACAAGGGCCTAGCTTGACAGGGTGATGATATCTCCTGCTACACATATGAGGGTGGATCTGGGACAAGGTCACACATGCAGTTGGAGCAGACTGTGGTCATGACACCATTATGTGTGACTATGCACAGGTTACGTATCATTCATGCATGTGCTCATGCCAATGTTGGAGCCAATGTAGTAATCCATGTACATGTTGTGATCTGTGCTTTCTATTGTGTAATGTGTTGTGTTATGATATGTTTGCCCAGTGTATTCACACAATTGCAGTATCCCTATTTCTACTTTTATTTCAGCATCAGCCCAGGGCAGCGAAGGAGACAGGGCCGAGACCATTGGGGAAGCAGCTGGCCACCATGGTTCTAGTCGCTGCAGTGACAATGAGGGAACCAGTGGACCAGAGGGTGAAGGGAGTGCCATGGAAGAGCGACACGATGATCTCATCATCGTCAAGCTCCAGTGGCCACTCCCTGGTGGTGGTGGACCCCCCTGCGGACCTGCATCTACAACATCCATGTCAGCCAACCCCTTTTCCATCTCCACCCTCCCTGCTGCTCCCCAACCAGCTGTACAGACCCGCTCCTCTAAGAAGGGGGAGTCTACTTTAAACCAGACACCTCACTCCCTGCCACTGTCTCCCCTGCTGCCCTGAGTGTGGAGGCAATTGACATCCTGAGGCAGATCTCTGTGGGTCAGACTGCAGTGCTGAATGGCATCCAGGTGCAAAGCCCCCAGCTAACTCAGATGGTGTCCTACCTGGAAGGCATTCATGCTGACATGTCCGGCCTACCGAGATCTTTCCAGGCTCTGGCTTCCACACTCACGGCAGCCTTCCAACAATTCCAGCTTTCCACCCCACCCCACCTCCTGCCTCTTCCCCAGCCACAAAATTCCTATTCCCATACCTGCCCAAAGCACACGCACACATCAGCACGCATCCACCTCAACATCCACACGCAACACACGCAAAGACAAACATAAGAAGAAAAAAGACAGCACAACCACTCACCAGGCACTCACCACCCTCCCCACCACATCCAGTGACATACACCCAGACACCATACCCCCAGACCCAGCCACAGCCACTACCGACATCACACACCCAGACACCACACCCACACCACCAGGTACAGCCACTACCAATATCACACAAACAGACACCACACCCAAGCCATCAGCCACAGCCACTACCAACATCACACACACACACCCAGGCACCATACCCACGCCACCAGCCACTGCCACTACTGACATCCCACAACCAGACACCACACCCACACCCACACCACCAGCCACAGACACATCACAAATTGGCAAGGGACACGAACATTCATGAACCAAACCTTCACAGAGACATGCACAGACAGCATGCACATCCACACCTCACATACCTCTACCTCCAACATCCAACACCTTGCCTTACCTCCTCCCAAGCCTCTCAAAGAACTTACCCTGTTTGCCCTTGACCTCTTCAATGCCACAGCTGGCCCCCTCCAAAACCCCAAAAGTCTTCTTTCCCACCCCTACCCAACCCTTCCACTTCTAAGTCAACCACAAATACACCTTCCCCCTACTAAACCCTTCCCTGCCACACAAGGCCGTACAAAAAGAAAACCTACCCGTCCAGAAACCGACCTACTCCCTCCCAAAACCCAAAGGACCTCTTCCCCACCTCACCGATAATCTCAGCAAAAAAAACTACAAAACCTTTTCCCCCCTCCCAATACCCATCACTACCCTTTAAGCATACAAAATACCCCGTATAATCAGACCCAGCTCTCCCAAACCCAAGCCCAGCCCTCCCACAGACCAACCCAACCCTCCCGATCCCGAGCCCAGCCTCCCACGGACCAACCGAACACTCCCAATGCCGAGCCCCGCCCTCACAAGGACCACCCAGCCCTCCCAAACCCAACCCAAGCCCACCCAAATAACATCAAAGAGGTGCCTGGACTACCCACAAGATGTCCCTTCCTGGGGAGTTTTCCCTGGCAGTGTTCTGGTTGGCAAGTTAGGTGACACAGCAGTGTGCTGGACTACATACAGGATTTTAGACTGACCATTTGCCTTTGTTTTCGGACACCAATTTGCTGTCTCAAGTAAAATCTTTATTTGTTTTGTAGACCTTTGTCCTGCCATTGCTACTGATGCTAATTGTTGTTATTGGATAATTTGGGATGTGTGACAACAGTTGTGTTTGTTTCACCATGATAGTTGATCCTTTTGCAGTGGTAAGTACAGTCAGACCTTGAGACAAGTTATGGAGGTACAGAGGCTGTGGTCAATGGTCAATGGATGTAAATGTGGGACAAGTTCCAATTAGGGCAGAATTGCATTAGGTGGTATCTGCTATGGCAAGTATTGCAGTTTGCCTTGGCCAATGTCCACGTCTTTCGGCTTGCAGTACTGACTGAGTTGCAGTAAGGATATGTGTTTAATGTGTGCAAAGTAGGTATTTGCTTATCCACTCATGGGGGTGTAGTATTGTCATACCTAATTGGTACTTTGGATGCACATGTAACCATTTTCATGTGTGTTCTTTCCACATACTTTTACTAGATGTCTGACAACTGCTGTTGCTATAGTGTTTTTTGCAAGTACACATTAGCCACATGTGCATGCCACTTTGTGACAATATTGGTTGTCCCTGATATACCCTATGCCACAGGTCCTGTGCACATTTTGACATTGAAGCAGGTGCAATATGGACTGTGGCCTTAGCCCCTTGCCTTCCAGGTGTTCCCCTAGTTTGTCTAATTCAATTCTGCAAGGAGTCTTTACAGTGTGTCCTTTAAATGTATGAGACCGTGGTTTGTGGGAATCTCATTTACCTGACTTTCCTTTATCATGTCGCTGATGTGTGAAGGCCCATTACAGTGCTTTAGCAGTGGAGTTGTGTTTTATTTTCCTGAGACTTCCATACTGATGTATGTTCGATGTCACAACAGGACCTAGCTTACGAGAAATGTGAGGGTGTCACAGAAGATGATAGCTATGTTATTGGTGAGAAGGTGCTGTTTTGTAACACTATTTATTGCGCACATCATTACACCAGCTTCTGAGATGTACACACATGTAGAGTTTGTGAGTGTGTGCCTGTACATTGTCACTGACCTGGACATAGGTGGAATCATTCATATGTGATGGGAATATACATTCTGTGATGTTGTGTACAGGGACCCACAAAATATGTTTGGACCAGGGATACAACACCCCTAGCCAATCCATAGTGTTGTGGCTCCAGGGGGGTGTATGTAGTGTCACAATCCCATGATTGATGTATTGTGTGGGACAAAGTTAGCCAACTTTGTCCCACACAATACATTAATATGGAGTGCATTCAGTCAGGTGATGTGCAGTGTCTGTAGATTTTTACCAGGGATCATTAAACTACTCACACTGACACATACACACGCTCTCTGTCTTCTATGTTGTAGTGGACTTGTACGTTGTTGTGAATTTTGTGTTTCATTGTGTTTTTTGCCTTCTCCACAAGAGGACTTTGAGTGGGATGACTGTACTGGGGGGGCGGTCTCTCACAGGGGCGTGGCTGATGTACATGAGGGTGTGGCTTACAAGCATGTAAGCTGTACATCTGTAATTGGCTTATTGTCCCACACAAACAATATATTCCTACTTTTGACATTGCACAACATCAAGTTATCTGATACAACAAGTTACATTGCATCTACAAGAAAACAGCAGTATTGGATTTGCAAATGGTTGTTAGTTGCATTAGTTATTGGAGCAAAAACTGTGACTTCATTGCATGATATTATGATAATGCTTCAGTTCTGCCCTGACAACATTGGGAATGGTGTATTACGAGTCTCTTTGCAGTTACATCTGCGGTAGTGGAAGGTGGTACTGCTCCAGAGTTGAATCTATTTCGCACCCTGAGGTTGAGGGACATATGGAGAGTCTGATGGGGTCCGTCTCTGCATCTGCTTTTTTGACCTGCTGGTGCTAACCACTGGCAGAACCTGGACCACTTCAAGCCCTCCTACACAACTCTCACTACTCGCTCTTTCCACTGTCCCTTCAGGCCCCCTCATGTCCTGCTTCTCATGAAATTTGTATTGGCAAGGTGTCCCAGCGTGATGACTTGGAAACATGTTGCTCACACACCCCCACTCGTCGTGAGCAAGCTTCGCCCCTGCTTTTCCATGGAGGTGCATTGATTTGCTGAGTACTCCATGTACACGGGGAGGTGTGATACTTACCGGCAGTTGCGTCCACGATGGGTGGATTTTGGGTGGCATCAAGCAGATACAGCAGCAACAGGACATATGCGATCAGCCCTATGGCAGCACAGGATGGGAGGAGCTGTGTACAGGTGTGTTTCGACCTTCTTTCCCTCCCTTTCTACCAGATGCGCATCGTGATTGGGCGGGCGGTTTGTGAAGTGGCCAACTCTCTGACTAGCTCCATTGCTCCTTTCCGACACCACCACGGTTGAAATTTCCTGGCGGAGTTGGAGGGACCACGCTGGTTGGATTTCTGTGTAGATGCATACATTGCAATCTGGGGGTCGTACCGACCGCTTCTGACGATACCACGGTGGGTCGACCACCGCCAATAGTACTGCGGAAGCCGGTCCGACCGGCATTGTAGTGACTCCCTAAATTACATTTATTTACATTTTTAACAATTTTAAATAATGTAAGTTAATTTAACATATTTTCTAATGTTTTTTTTTTTAAGTCCCTACCTTCATTATTTTGTATGGGAGGGTGTTGCAGTAACAGCGGTTGGACATGTGTGATGACTTACTACTGTTTTTTTTTGGCAGTAGTACCTTGCACTTACAAGTTTGGTTCCACTCCCTTTTTCAGGGGATTGAGACGCTTTTTAGATACTTTATACTCGGAGTTTGTGAACAGCTAAACGTAATACAGTTACTCAAAAATGTAAGAGTAAACTTTCATGTGTAAATTATTCACAAGTGTAAGTTACCTTTGTGAATAGTCCTGTATGTATTATAATAACAGTGAGGATGGTCACCTTAGCTTCCATCCAAGTATTTTTTATTTATTAGGGTGGTGTTGTATAACGCTAAACATCGCCTCAAGGTTACTGCAACTCACTGTACTGTTCGAATTGTAGGTCCATGTTTATGGTGTACCATGCATCCAATCATTTGTGTGACATTGCCCCTATCCAATAGTCCCCACTCACCAGCACTCGGGGTCTCCTACAGTGACCAGAAACAATGAGGTGGCATTGTAGGTTCTGGTGGTTTCCTGATTAGCATAATTGACACATCACAGGAAGTGACATCATATAACAACACACCAGATAACTTCACCAGAAATGACATCATATGAAGTCCAACTTAAAAAACATACATAATATGGCCATTAGTAAGGATGACATAAGCTGGAAGGACATACATGCCAGAGTTAGCCTGAGCATATCAGATAACCCATCTCCAAAAAACAGGCAACTCCTTAACAATATGACATCTCGCTGTAACACACCTCCACCTGCATCAGAACCAGCCACTGCTTCGCAGATACTATGAGCAAGATGACAGTTTCACAAAATCAAACTCCTACACCCCCTGATTATAAGGGTTCTCCCTCAGCATGGTTTACTTATATTGGTGCACAGGACACTCCCCACCATGATCTCCCACCAGGACTCCAAAAGACAGGATCTCCACACAACGGGCAGAAGGTCTGGAGGTGGCAGTCATTCATTTCTGTGTGGCAGTTTACCCTCTTGGGCTGCCTAAGATCCTAACCACCAACAAACAGTGAGTAATTCTCTTCAGAGAGCTCATATGAAGGGTCATGCCCTTGATTTTTAAGAAGCATGGATGTGATGTTGGCTATATATGTACTTCTTTTTAAATACAAGGACCATGCATGAAGTAGGTTTATTAACTTGAATTATGAAAATTTATAATACAATTAATAATACTGTATATACAGACCTTTCATTTTAACATTAATTACAAACATGTTCTTAAAACAAGGCAATGCATGATTTAACTGAATTTCATCATCAACTTAGTTCTGTCCAATTTTTGATGTGAAGCCTTTTTTGCCAATCTGGGATGGAAGTATAACCCACTATTGTCAGATACCTCATTGCATGTCGCGCAGGTGAGCCCTGTCTTCCCCTGGCCACTTTGCCTATCCCGCATTCTATAGTCATAAAAGGCTAATTAGGGGCAGGAGGGCTACACGCTCGTTAACCATTAATCAAGTTCTGAGCAGGAAACGAGCGCTTTTCTCGTAGGGTTGCAATGGACCTTCACTTACACACTCATCCCACAGCCTCACCCTGTTCAACACTTACATGACGCCACTGGCAGACATTGTCAGAACCCATTGCCTCAACATCATTTCCTACGCAGAGAACACTCTGCTCATCCTCTCGCTCTCCAAAGACCCATCCACCACTAGGATCAACTTCCACAACTGCATGACCAGTGTCGCTAAATGGATGAAGACCAACAGCCTGAAGCTCAACACGGACACAACGGAAGTGCTGATCTTTGAGAACAACACCTCCCCGTGGAACGACACCTGGTGGCCCTCAGAACTTGGACCCACACTGACAGACCTCTCCCAGAAACCTAGGCATCATCCTGGACAGCAAACCCACCGTGAAACACCAGATCAATGCAGTCTCTTCCGCCTGCATCCACACCCCTACATGCTCCGAAAGATCTTCAGATGGCTCCTGACAGCACCAGGAAAACCGTCACTCAAGCACTGATCACCAGCCGGACTACAGCAACGTGCTCTACGCAGGTATCACCACCCAACTCCTGAGGAGATTCCAGACGATACAGAACTCAGCTGCCAGACTCATCCTACCAAAACAGCCCCACATCACCCCCACTGGCTCCCAATACAGAAACAATGCCAATTGAAGATGCTGACGCATAAGGCCTCCATGACCAAGGACCAGCATACATCAACCACCGCCTGAACTTCCACCAATCCTTCAGGCGAATGTGCTCCCCCTCCCTTGCACACACTCACCACATTTACAGTGGATAACAATCCTTTTTCTACCTCACTGCCAAGTCCTGGGACAAACTCCCCCTCCGTACATCATCATCATCTCACATAAATCAGAAAGGGGCTCAAGACCTGGCTCTTCGACTGATCCCAGCAAGAGCCTAGAGGCTGGATTAGCCGTGCTCTACAAATCAGAGTTGATTGATTGAGTTGCCTGGCCTTGCACTCGGTATTGCTGGGGGCCATCACTCACCTCATGCTTACCACAGGGTTCAAACCCTGGATGCCGGTCAGGAACTTACCCACTGGACCACACTGCATTCCAAGTCTGTAGCTTTTCAAATCTTGCCTATATCCCTATATCATGGTTATACTTCGTCGTGTGCAATAGAGGCTGTATGTTGCTGACAGTGTCTCCTGCAGTACAGAAAACCACCAAGGAGCTATTGCTCAGTGGCAAAGTCTTCTGCCTCTGCAAGGGGGCAAGGGTTTGAATCCCATTAATGCTGGCAAAGTATAAGGCGGGAAGAAATCAAGCAGCTTTTTTTTCATTTACGAATGAATGAGTAATGAGGAATGCTTAGCCTATATGTGTGGTGAAGGGGGACATTTGGGAGGAAAACAGCAAGATGAAAGGGTCAAAGCATAGATGTTTGCTGAATGATTGAGTGAGTATGCCATCTGTCTCTTTGAAGGGACATGCACGAGAGGATCAGCATCTCCACAGTTCTCAGATGGGGGAAGAAGCACAGAAGACTATTTCCCCAGAATAAAAACACTTACACCATCTCAAAGCTTACAAGTGAGATATGATGCTTTGCAGGTTGAACAATTTGCCATGTTTGGTGCATAAATATGAACAGTTAGTAAAGCTCTTCCCAGAATATACGTAGCACACCCTTTGGGAGTATTCTTAGGCCAGAAATGTAGGCACTTAATTGGGAATTTGAGGCCAAGAAAAACTTAGGGAAGCTTGTGCTAATCATCTGCAGGACAGAAAGACACTGGAGAAATAAATACAGAGGGAACCAGGCTGCCCAAAAAATGGTCATGGTGGTACATTAAACCCAAGCAGGGATTCCTTATCCCCCACACCTCTGTGCCTGTGACATCTTTTGTGACCTCTCAATACCCCCATCTCATTGCCCTTCATATGCTCCCCCTTAGTATCCCACCTTTGGAAGTGTACGTACCCATTTTCCAGCCTATGAATGACCATAAACACCCTTCCTCTTGGCCCCCCATTTGCATTCTCCCGGTAATCAGGTGCTTTTGCCACTGTTCAGCCCCCATTGAACGGTTGGAGGCACATTACTCGGCCTGCCGTATCCACTTACCACTCCGTGCTTCCCCTCTCAGCACACCCAGACTACAGTTCTTTAAATCAGATAAACATGATCTGCCTCCATATAAGCTTGACCTTCCTTCTGTGTATCATATAGACAATCTAAGGCGGTCAAATCACCTGGCAAGCACCCCAAACTATTTGCAGATGATTGCCAGTTCATGAACTGCTGCCAATTTTACATGCCGTAATTATTCTCTACGCTCCATCCAACCAAATGCCACAGGGGCCCGCTCCTTGCCTCATTTGTCTGCCTCCCCTTATATAGTAAATTTTGTTGCTCTAAGATGTCATAGCAGGCATCTCCGTTTGCTGTTCACCCACTTTTCCCTCTCTTTGTGAAGAGCCTACATGTGCTCAGATGGCCATTCCTCCAAGTATCACTTCACGCTCGCCTTCCTTCTGTTTCTCTACCTTATAGAGGCCCTTTTAGTACCAGCACACCAATTGTCACTTTTTGGGTGCCCCCTTGTGGTCGGTGTATAAAGAAGAGGGTACCACACAAGAAATTGGCCCCATGTGACTAGTCCTTCTACACCCCTAAGGGCCCCTTTCAATACCATAACTGCAGTAGGTCTGTGTGGTGCCCCCTTGTAGTTGGTAATAGACACTGTCACAAGCCTATTCACCAAGTCCCCACTACCCTTTTGGGGTACCCCCCATGGAGGAAGGGGAGCAACATGAAAACTATGGGTAGCCCGCCCAAAGAGAAAACCTCACAAGCCACATCATTCTGTGCCTCGTATCACCCCTTTCATAGTGCACCCCAACACCTCCTTTAATACTGCACCCCCAAATTTGATTGCCTCCCCCCAAAACTCATTGTTGGGGTGGGGCAGTAAATGAAATGTTGGGGTTCCCTACCATAAGGGCCTATTTGATGGCTTGGGAGTCAGGAAAATACCCACTAGACCACACTGACTTCCATGTCTGTAGGTTTTCAAATCTTCCCTATGTCAAGGTTATCCTTTTTCGTGTGCAATAGAGGCCTGTATGTTGTGGATAGTGTCTCCTGCCCTGCAGAAAGCCACCAAAGAGCTATAGCTCAGTGGCAATGTCTTCTGTCTCTGGTGGCATAGGCCCCTTCAGTGCAAGGGTTTGAATCATGCCAAAGCTGGCAAAGTTTAAGGAGGGGAAAAAAATCAAGCAGTTTTTTTTCATTTACTCATTTTTGGATTTGGAAAAACAGAGGCACAATTTGAACCACTCTTTTTTGCACTAGCGCCCCAAAATTACAACTCTTTTCTCTACTGACTTCACTTTTTCTCAAATAGGTGAAATATGGGCAAAGCCTTATCCTCATATCAATGTATTCATTTTCTTTCAATTTGGTGTTTTGTAGAGCGCACATGTGGCATAGGAGCCATAACTCAGCACAAGTATATGAGGAGGCTGCTAAACAGATAGTAAAATAGGTTGATTGGTGATAATTTTTCATTTTGGTGTGTACTGAGCTCTGAAACCGGGTGGATTGTGCCTGAGCGGTTGACTAGCCATATAGACCTGGAGTTAGCTCTCACTCATGAAATGATGGGTAACGTTTGGAGCTGGGAAAACTCCTTTTATTAGGTGCAATCAGAAGATAGACATGTTACATTTTTTTGACAAACAAATGTTTATTGTTTTATACATAAAACAGGTGTGACACGTCATACTGAACTGACAGAGCCTCAATTGAGGTAGACATTTGAGGATTACAGTAGCAAAAATTGGCATCATCTCGAACATATGCATAATATTAGTCACATATCCCCCCTTCACAGCAGGTCCACTTTCATCGTCCCGTATCATTTTGCCCTTATTTTGGTATGCATAGCCGGCATCCACGTGCCTCATAGATTGCCTTCTCTTGTTGGGCACACCAGTCCAACCCGCATCTCCACTGTGCCAGTGTCAGGGTCCTGGAGTTCTTACAGCAAGCTGTAATATTGTGTTTGGCTACGAGCAATGCCATCCCCAATAATGCTCGATCAGCACGGGTCCATCCCGCACCCTCATGTACTCCCAATAGGATTAACAGCGGGGAGAGGTCTATGTCAGGTTTAAAGCATCATAGAGATCAGATACCACCATTTCCCAGTAGCGGGTGACCACTGGACAGGACCCCACCATGTGAAAAAAATCAGCTGGAGCGTGGGAGCAGCGGAAACATGACGGGTTGGGAAGTAACCCAGCTCTGTGTACCCTGTCTGGGGAGAGATAGGCAGTATGTAGGTAATATGTTTTCACTAGGCATAGTCTTGAGGATATGGTGATCACCTTGGGGGCCATCAACGCATCTCACCAGTCTGAGCCATCTAACAGGCCTAGCCATCCCTCCTAATGCGTCTTAGGTGCCGGCATCATGTCTGGGGCGTTAATGATTAATGTTTGAAAAATTTGGTAGACTTCTCCCCTACCCAATGCCCCCATCATGACCTTCGCCGGGCTAAACTCCGGGATCGGGGTGTCTAAAGAGATGTGCACTTGCAGTGCGTGCCATAGTTGTTGGTATTTGTGGAATTGTGTGCCAGACAAGGAGTACATCTGTTTGAGCTCCTGAAAGGAAGACATATGGGTGCCCCTCCAAATATCTCCCAGCAATGTGATTCCCATGGTATACCATCGGCTGAACCCTTCCAGGGAAGCAACTTCTTTTAAGTAGGTACCATGCCACAAGGGAGTCTGGTGCGTCATTTTGGACCACCACTCAGTGGGTCGTTGGGCCACTCTCCAGCCAAGATATATCAAGCGAGTCACTTCAGGGATCGAGGTGGGAATTGCGCCGCCGTAGAGCATGGTCATGACTCAGGGGAAACCCAATATGTGAAGGTGCAGCTTAAAGGCTGGGTCAGACCAGCCACCGGTGAACCAGTCATTAATAATTAACAGCTGGGATGCCAGGCGATACAGGTAAAGGTTGGACATACCCAAGCCGCCATCATAAGGTGCACGCTGACAAGTCCCAAAAGCCAATTGGGGTCTAGAGTTATGCCAGAAGAAGGACCTTGCCACAGAATCCATCTCCCGGAACGAGTGATGGGAAAATATAAGAGGGAAGTTCTGAAGGAGAGGAAGAAAGCGTAGCAAAACCATCATCTTGACAGGGCTATCTTTCCCATGATGTTCAATGGGTGCTTTTGCCACTTTCTAAGGTCTCCTGTTACTTTACGGGTGAGAGATGTAATATTAAGTGACCACGTCATTGCTGGGTCCAAGGCGACCTGGAGTCCCAAGTATCGGAAGTTAAGAAGACGTATGGGGATGGACATTTGCCACTCCATACATTCCCACAAGGCAGACAGGAGTACCAGCACAGATTTCGTGGGTTTCGTGAGACATCACGGACCGCTAACAGCTGGATTTGCCAGATACAGGAGGGCGTTGTCTGCGCAAAGTGCTAAGCGGTCTTCATGCTCCACCGACCATTCCTATCCCTGCACCTGGACAAGTTGTGCAAGGGGTTAAATGGCTAGTGCAAAAAGAAGGGGGGCAGGGGACAGCCCTGATGGGTGCCATGCCGTCTGAAACCGCTCCGTTGACCTGGACTCTGGCAATCGGATTAGAGTAAAGGACTCGGGGTCCGAATCCTGCCTTCTGCAGCACAGTCGCCAGATATCCCCAGTTCATGGTATTGGAAAGCCTTTTCAAAGTCAATCAATAACAGTGCCAAAGGAAGGAAGAGGAGATGGCGATGCACCGGCGCCACATAAAGGCGTCTCAGGCAATGCCTCATACTCCTTGCAGGCATAAAGCCGCATTGGTCTGGGTGAATTAGAGACCACAGGACCCTACGTAATCAGGAGGCAAGAACAGTGGCGAAAATGTTAACTTCGCAATTTATGAGAGATATGGGGTAGTAGTCTGCGCAAGAAGATGATAGTATAGGTGTTTTGGGTATAATGACAATCATGGTATGGTCAATCGCTCTGTGGAAGGAGCCTACTTTTGCTGCTTCGTTGTAAAGGCTCAAGAGGTGAGGGGCGAAAACCTCATGAAATTTAGCATAAAATTCTATTGGGGACCCGTCAGGGCATTTTTCCCAGTGCCATCGATGCAATGGCCTCAGTCACCTCCTCAGCTGTGATAGGCTCCTTCAGCTCCCAAAGCTCAGCGTTCGATAGATAAGGCAGCAGCACCTCATTCAGAAGTGGAGCCGCCATCTCTTCCATAGGATTTGATGTGCCACATTTAGTGATGCATAGTAGTTAGCAAATGCTTGGGAGATGACCGAAGAGGTACAGTGGGTCTAGCCGAGCTGATCAATGATTTCTGGAACAACCCTGTTGGCCAGGGCCTGGAAGCCAGCCAATAAGACAGTTACTCATTTTTATCCCCCACCCATGTACCCGCGCCATAGATGCGTGCCAGATATGCTTTGTCGCCTCAAAGGAGAGAGGTTGAATTTCCTCCCAAATCAGCCCCAGTTGTCTGGTGACATCACAAAATGGCGCAGTAGCAAGCTGTGACCCTAGATAAAATGTCTGAGATTCTAACTGTGCAACACAGTTGTCCCTCACTCTCTCACTTCGTCTGAGGATAACTGTGACATAGACGTATTGCAACCCTCCCCACCCCGAGTACCTCTGTGAACCCTGCGTGGTGTACCCTGTCATAGCCCATCCTAGCAAGGAACGAAAATTTTCTTAGGAGATGAATCTCCTACAACATCAGGATGGAAGGGGCAAATTGTTGGGCATAGTGCAACACTGTGGAGCATTTGATTTTGTCTTGGAGGCCATTCACATTCCAGGTCATGATACTAACGGGAGTCACAGCAGGGCGCGGGATGAGTGTAGAATCAGGAGCAGGACATCATGAAACTCCATGGGGACCCAGAAGGAAGAAACCCCATTGAGGGACATATGAATAGAGGGCGCCTGTTGCCATGTATATAGTGACAGAGAAGTGAGACAACCTAGGAAAAAAAGGCATAAACACAGAAAAAACAAGACCAATGGCATTGTGCATTAATCTTAAAAGTAAACTTCCCATCCCCCAACTTCCCCCCATTCCATACTCCCACCCCCACCCCCCCAGAAGCATCTGTCACACCATAACAAATACCCTCCAAAAAACTTGTGTCCTGGTTAGGTGTGGAGTTGTGGACCCTTCCTGTAGATAGGATCAATGTAATGCAGTGCCTGAGTCTGCACAGGCGGTCATAGATTGGTCATAGAAGGTTAAGAATTAGTTGTTTGCTAGTGGCCTGGGCCAGCCCAGTCATCTTTCAGTCAAATAGGCAAAGGGGTTTGACTCAGCTGCTCCTCTAACTGGACCGGCATCTGGGATTCTTCTCTGGTAGGTGAGGGTGAGCCTGATCTATGCGTCAGTGGAAGGGCCGAGGATTATGAACTCAAGGAGGGTGACACATTCCTGCTATTACGCCTATTGGTTTGAGATCGGGTGCGGACCCTCCTACGATGCCGGGACGGCTGTAGGCCTCAAGTCGGGGTCTGCCTAGCAGAAGAGGGCAAGGAGGGCCATGCAGCTGCTCTTCCTCTGTGAGCCACTCCCAAGTTGATTCTGGAGTCTCAAGAAAATAGGATTTGCCCTCAAAAATAAGTTGCGCTAGGAACAGAAGCATATAGTTAGAGAGCTCTAAGCTTCTGCTTGACTGATTCATAGGAACATCTTTTGGCTTGGACCTCTCGGTGAAGTCCCAAAAAATCAAGATTTTTGCATTTTTGATACATGAGGTCAGGGAGTGCCCTTGCTTCTTGCAGGATACAGCTGGAGCGGCTGCTCCGCTAAGGCGAGGAGCGTCGTCCCACTGCCTTTCAGCACTGCAAAACAAAATGATAAAAATGCAATGTTATCATTTTATTTTTCTGTGCTGAGGCAGTTTTGTGAGGCGGGGCTGAGCTGGGCAACGCAGGGGGGAGGAGTGGTGGCACCCTCCTAAGTGCTCATGAATATTAAGCTGGCCCTATTTGGCCGGCCAAATATTCATGCGCCCTTTGCATGTTCTCCACCAAGGCTGCATTACAGCCTGTGTGGAGAACATGCCCAGGCTCCCAGACAGGGTTAGGGGAGCCTTGCTTAGGGGAGCCTTGCTGCTTCCTGCTTGACCAGAGAGAGGATGGAAGCGAGGCTGGCCGGACGGCCGGCATGTAAGAGTTTTTTATAAATTATTTTTTTAACCCCCCCTCCCACTAGTGCTTTGCGGGAGCAGCCGAGACTGGGAGACAGTCTCTGTCCCTGAAGTTAAAGAATCTCGCAATCATGGATCTACGTTGTGCCCCCAGTGGGGGTTTGGGGACGAGTGCACGGTGTGCCCATTCTATTGAAAAACAGGGAGAAAGCTTATCTTGTGGCATCCAGGATTTGAGCCACCCCTACAGGAAAGTGGCAGGCTGAGCACCCTACGTATCCTTTGGGAATCCAATAAAACGTAGATCATTGCTCCTAGAGCAATTGTCAGCATCCTCGGGCGGTGATGAAGCTCATTTGTATGGGTTAGGAGACGGGCCACTTTGGTTTTGAGATCCATCACCTCGTCCTCCACAGTTGAGATGCGTCCCTCCGCTTCAGTAAGGCGACCTGTAGCATTACGGAGATCCTGACCGAGAAGTGACACATCTACTCAGACCTCCCCTATCTTTGTCTCAACCACTGCCTGGGAGGAGTGTATGGCATGAAGTATTTTGTCCAAATTGTCAGAAGATGCAATGGCCTTGTCAGGTGCGTATATTGATAAATGTCAGGGACTGTCCGGGACTATGTCGGGAACACAGTCAGGGACTTGGGCAAGGACTGGGAACTGGGTAGAAAAGGTACATAGAAAGAGGAGTACAGCGCTGCCCAGGATCATACAGGGAGTCAGAGGAGAAAAAGGGATCCAAAGGGGAAGCCTGTACAAGTGAACAAGATGGGTAAGACTCAGAAAGGAAGGGCACTCACAAGGCAATTTAGCATTCAGAATAACTACACCCAGGATGAATGTGCAAGACATATATATGAAACAACATTAACAATAAAGGGGAGTGTGGGGTAAAGCACTCAGGAGCTCCACACGGTAAGACTGAAGCTCAGTAAGTTCCTCACCCACAATTGCTGTTACAGATACTGACTGAAAATACCCACATATAGGATATGTATGCAAAGGCAGGGTCTGTGGAGCTTATACCTATGGTGATGTTATAACAGTAACTCAAAGACAATATTCACAGTGAACAAGAAACACCACCTAGGTAGTCAGCTGTGCCCACGGATCCTGGCGATCAAACAGGAACACGCAAGGCAGTAACAGCAAAGGGGTAGAACTAAACACAAGCACAATAGACAAGGAGCTAGCAAGGAGGAGTGCTTAACAGGAAAGGAAGGAAATCACAGGGCACACTTGGCAGAAAGCAGGTAACACATACAAGGTAACAGAAGCAAGACAGCAGAAATAGAAAGACAGCAAACTAGAACTGGAACCAAGGAAATGGGAAGAAAGGCAGGGACTGGAAAAGGATATACAGAAGGGGAGGCTACAAGGGTATACTAGAATAGTGCAGGTTCAGGAATCAAGAAAACAAAGTAGCATAGGGGGCAGTGCTGGGGCAAGAATTGAGCAAAAGCTCAGGAGTCAAAGTAGCACTGCAGATAGTGCTAGTACAGGAGAAGGGGAAACTGCTGCAGGTCAGGAACAAGGAATGCTAAGGCTCAGGAGTCAAAGTAGCACTGCAGATAGTGCTAGTACAGGAGAAGGGAAACTGCTGCAGGTCAGGAACAAGGAATGCCAAGGCTCAGGAGTCAGGATAGCACTGCAGGCAGTGCTAGGTCAGGAGAAGGGAAACTGCTGCAGGTCAGGAACAAGGAATGCTAAGGCTCAGGAGTCAGGGTAGCACTGCAGGCAGTGCTAGGTCAGGGGAACAGGAAATAGCTACAGCTCAGGAAACAAGGAGTCAAGAGAGCACTGCAAGCAGTGCAAATCAGGCACAAGAAATAGCTGAAGCCCAGGAACAGGAATAGCTATAACTCAGGAAACAAGGTAGCACTGCAGGCAGTGCTAATTCAGGTACAAGGAATAGCTATAGCTCAGGAACTCAGGAAACAAGGTAGCACTGCAGGCAGTGCTAATTCAGGTACAAGTAATAGCTATCGCTCAGGAACTCAGGAAACAAGGTAGCACTGCAGGCAGTGCTAATTCAGGTACAAGGAATAGCTATAGCTCAGGAACTCAGGAAACAAGGTAGCACTGCAGGCAGTGCTAATTCAGGTACAAGGAATAGCTATAGCTCAGGAACTCAGGAAACAAGGTAGCACTGCAGGCAGTGCTAATTCAGGCACAAGGAATAGCTATAGCTCAGAAACACTGGAAACAAGGATCGGCCTCACCGGTATACAGCTACAATGACCAACACTGGGCTGAAGGGAGCTGGGGCTTAAAAGAGCTCACAGTACTCATGCGCATCAGGTGTGAGCAGGCTAGCAGCAGCCAGCCACAGGTGAGCTGAATTCCTCCACCCATCCTTGGCCTGCAGGGGTGGAGACGAAGCAGTGAGCAGGGTATTCTGGGTAATGGAGTTTCAGGCATGAGCAGGATGGCTTCCACAAAACCCGGCATGGATTGGGAATGGATGTCAATTCCCAAGTAGTGTCGAAATGGCTGGAAGTCAGTATGTACATGAAGGGGAGGGTCTGGAAGCTTGTTAGAACACTGGGTATCCCCACAATTCGGCCCCCTGGTGGTGGACACGAGAATGCAGGGAGCGAGTCGTGACAATAAATACATGGCTGAGAGGGAGGCGACTTTGAGGATTTGTCCTTCCCTATCGCAGTGTAGGTGCAGCGAGAGTGGCGGGGGCCTGGGTCTTTACTGTGAGACCCAGTAGCACAAGGGGCCAAGCACGGGGTCAGCCCCAGGCGTCAACGGATGGCGGGCAATCACAGGGATAGTAACAGCAGGCTAGACCGAAGGTGTAGGTATGGTGGCATTCATCCCCAGGCTGGGACCGCAATGAGGACGGCGTGAAAGAGTACACTGCACCGCATATGCACATCAACCTGTCAAACTGCAGTCAATAGGTGTGAAGGCGGGTAAAAGAATCCAAGGACCACTTCCTCTACAGTCAAGAGGGGAGAGAGGATCAACATTAATCTGGAGGGAGGGGGACCCACACAGCAATGCTGCCTCAAAACTGAAGGGGGGCAACAGGGATGTCAAAGAAACTTTAATAGGCCGAGCCTCTGAGTTAGTAAAACATCTCTGTGGAGGAGCTGAGTCCACCACCCTTCCAAGTAGACCACAGTTGACAGTCAGTGGTACCACAAAGTCAATTTGGTCCCGACCCACATGGCAGAGGGGCAGGCTGCAGTGCCAAAGAGTCACTCACCCTCCAATCGTGTGAGGTGGGACCCAGGCAGGCAATTCAAGTGAATACTAGGCCCTCCAGGGCCCCGCCCCGATCGAATCAGTGGGGTGGAGGGTAGCTGCCGGGCATGACTCCAAGCCCAGCGGCCTGGTTACAACATGGGACGTTCAGTGCACCCGCTTGCAGGGAGCGTGTTCACGGAGGCCGGTGCATCCTCAGCAGCGCCTCCTCAGTGGGACACGTCAGGAATCGCCCTCTGCCAGTAAGTCCCCCTGCACCTCACCTGATATGTCTTGCTGCTAGTATGAGGGGGCCAGGTACATGGTGGAGGTGCCTGCTGGTGTTTAAGGGCGACAGAGGGGTAACCGTAAAGGATGCATGTAGAAAGTGGTCGCCAAATTGTGATAATGGTTCTAACAGTGACCCAATTCCAGACACTATAGTTCGTCCAGGAGGCGGGTCTCGGTTTTTGTGGATTTTGGGTAAGGTATAGAATTAGGGATTTTTGGGGTTGGTGTTCCGTAAAAAGTCTCCCTCCTGTTTACTAATCCAACCTTTGCACTCTGCCACTTCCACCATGGTTGCAATTTCTGTTCTTAGTCTACAATTACGAGGTGTGCTTTCAGAATCATCTGAAAGCACACGTTCATGCTTTTAAACTTGATGCATTTCTTTTCTAAATAGAGCGCGGCTGTGGGGCTGATTGTTTGCCTTTTGAAAGTATTTATGTTAAAAGCAGCCCTTGATGGGTGCTGTGATTAACATAAATACTTTCAAAAGGCCCACAATCAGCCCCGCAGCACACGTTGTGTTTGTAGACTTGCTGCATTTCTTTTCTTAATGCAGCACGGTTGCGGGCTGATTGTGGGCCTTTTGAAAGAATTGATGTTAATAACAGCGTCCGTCATGGGCTGCATTTAACATAAATTGTTTCAAAAAGCAACCCATCAGCCCCGCATTTAGAAAAGAAATGCAGCAAGTTTTATATAGTGCGAACTCAACCCAAAAGTATTGGAGCGCTTTACATGATTTATTCTTATTTTTTATTTTTTTTGGTATGCATGGGGAGAGTAATTGATTTGCCCAGAATCACAGAATGTGAAGCTGACCTGAGGCTCAAAACCCATCTCCTAAGTCGGCAGCTCAAGCATTAAGCCACAACCTCCACCACAAGAGCGGAAGCATTTTCAATATTATATACAACTTTATGCAACAAACAACCATTGACAAAGCCAATAGTCCTTGCTTCTCGTAGGTGTAATGTTACTTGTATTATATATCTGGATGCAATGACAGAAAAAAGCAGAATATCAGCCGGGTGGCACACTATGCTAAGCACAGATTTTTAGCTTAATTGCTTTTAAGCCACGCCCTTAATTGCATAGGTCATGCCCCTTTGAGAGACCCCTTAGTTTTTTTCATCCCACTTAAAGCCCTGGTCTACACGCGCGGTCGGGTTCTTGGCACACATAGCCTTGGCTGCAGCGCACAGAGACCTTACTCTGCCACACACAGAGGAAAAAAATTAGAGGGAACATTGGTGAGGACCCTATAATATATATAATAATATATATATTATATATATATAGATTTATACACAGGGGTTTGTCAGCAGACAGATCCATACATATCTGGAAATAGGATACAGACCCCAGCAAATGTGATGCAGGCACTAATTTACCTGGGTGCATTCCGCCCACTCGCTTGGGATACAAACATTTACGCATTATTTAGGGTTACCCCTCTCTAGTGTATGATTGCAATCTTTCTGGGAAGCTAAGGGCCCACCCTTTAACGTTCTCACTCCTTCCAAAGTTAAAAGGTGTCTCAGGGCCCCAGCAAAGGTCCGGTTCCGGGTTCGGCCCTAGCCGACCAGCACCGATGGACCTGTTCCCGAGGGAATCAAGAGGGTCCCGAGGGCTCAGCTCCAGTGTCTTCAGGCAATAAACAGCCCCAGCAGAGGCCATCACTCAGGTGGAGGGGGAGGGCCGGGCAATCACCTCCACAGGCTGCACGCATTCAAGCCCCGCCAAGACGGCAGCCACCTCTGCTCCCCTTTGAATGTTGTGCTGACCCCTCAGCCTCCATGGAGTATGCCACCTCATATCGCAGGTGCTTCCGCGGAACCCCTGTGTCGCCCAGGATTGTCGCAACGGTGTGTCCAGCCGAGCAAGGAGGTAGGGATCCAGGCCGCCATTTTGTGTCAGGGCCTGACCTCCGGCTGCGGGCTGCATCATCGGTGTCTCGGGCCTCCAGAATCTCCTCGCTGCCGCTCCGGTAGTTGCTTGTAGCAAACGGAGACCAAGCCGGTACGGGCATGGCCAGGCACCGCGGCTGATGGTGCCAGATGAAGGAGGGGTCATGAGCACTCAGAATACAACCACCATCTTGACGCCCCGAGCCATGCCCCCGTTGCATTTTGAAAGAGGCAGAAAAGGGAAAAGTCAGGCCTTTGCTTCATTAGTCCTGCATCACGCCTGCTGCAACAGGAGGCAGGATGGAGCGGCGCAGCAGGCGGGGCCTGACATGGCACTGAGGCTTTAAACACCCAGTCTCAGTCAGTAGCAAGCAAGCCCACAAACAACCAGGTTCTGTATAAAGGATGACTGCAGGTAATTTGTCACCCGGCTAAATGAGGGTGGTGCTCCTATGTGCGGCCTTTGATTGGTAAAAGCCCTAACCTAAGACAGGTTGTCAGCCTTAGAATTCTGCTGAAGACCATATGTTGGAGGTCAGATCATGGTGGGAACCTGCAACAGTCTCAGACCAAAATAAGCATGGGAGGACATTATTTGCACAGTCCATCCCTCTTCAATCCCACTATTATGCAGCAATAAGACCATAAGGGCAGAGAGAGGCTTTATATCTGCTTGCTGACATACCTCTTGTTCATGATGGTTTTTGCTGGGCCTTTGGGGTGGATGACTACAATAAGTGAGTGAATGAGTAATAAGGAATGATTAGCTTGTATGTGTGTTGAAGGGGGGACATTTGGAAGGAAAACAGCAAGATGAAAGGGTCGAAGCATAGATGTTTGCTGAACGATTGAGTGAGTATGGCATCTGTCTCTTTGAAGGGACATGTGCAAGAGGAACAGCATCTCCACGGGTCTCAGATGGGAGAAGAAGCACAGAAGACTATTTCCCTAAAATAAAAACACTTACACCATCCTATATTTTTAAACACATTTTTATTGGCATTTACTGTCACACTATAGTCAATGCACATCACAACAATATGTTCCATTAGCATCAGAAAACATTAGAGTAATCCCTTCTTAGCCTTCCACCTACAAATAAAGGTAATACCTCCTCATTTTTATAGTAACATGAACATCTGGGCCTATCAGGCCGAGCCCGTCTCCAGCCAAAGGGAACTGCCCATCTAATAACATTAGGCCATAAAAGCATCGATTAACAGATCAGGGTAGTATGCAAGGCCCTCTCCCATGTCATAGTGCATTATGCCATTATTAGCACTGGTCCTTTGCAGTAGCCATTTAAAGAGACCTCACAGTAAAGAAAAAGCCAATCATTTACATCCAACATGTGTAATTTAACCGTCATCTGGAATGTAATCGCTGTCACTTATCAGAACTGGCCTACCGCCAGCCCGCCACATATCTACCTAGTGCTCGAAAGAGAGGGAGAGGATGTTGAGCTAATGCCGAAACTCGAACCTAGCCTGCTCAGTTCCAAAATTGGAAGTTTTCGCAGTAATGCCACATCTTGGGTAGATTGAGGGTGACATGCAGAAGGTACATGAAAGATCGGCTGGTTATGGGCTCGAAGTTCCAAGAGCACATCAAGCTGAGCTACAGCCAGACTTCAGGCACAAGCCAAGCCCAGATCAAGCTTTCAGTGGGTCCCCCATCTCTAATTGGGAGAGTGTGGACAAAGGTTCACCTGCCAATGATGCAGCAGGTACAGTGACACCAGGGGCAAAATCTGTGAACAGCCTTCTGCATCTCAATTATTGTCTGTGCGGGGGTTCTGAGAGTGTTTATGTATTTTAGTTTGTGTAAGATGCACGCAGTATTATACTGTAGGATGGGGCATGCATTACACTATTCAGACAGTAGCAGTGCATGCCTCATTGGACGAACAGCCACCAGGGCAAGGGAATCATAAATGTTCCCAAAGAATTAATGTGAAATTACAATGCCTAATAGAGTTAGGGCCTGACTCACATAGGTAAACGTACACTTCAGTGTAAGTTTTTTTTCTCCCAATTTCTTTATTGGGTTTTAAAATTCAGAACAAACAATAACATCTCATTTTCATTTAGATGATTAGTACATTCATGTGCATCGTTAGTGTCTCATTCAGTTGGCAGTAGTCCCAGTCAGGCCATCACTGTGGCGTTTTTCATCAGTTTGTGTCCACACTATTACAATAAAGAGTTTGAGCTCTACAGCTGTTCTCCCTCCCCTTTGTTTTCGTTCCCAGACCTAGGTTCTCCCTCCCTAGTAGCTCGTGTCTATCCGCCCCTCCTTCAAACCCATCCTCCCACCCATGTTCTTCATCGGCATGCTCTATTGTATGGTGCCTGATACGACTGGATGTTCTATCAAGTATGTTCGCAAGGGGTTCCATATATCTTGTGGTGGGAGGTAGGTGGCATTAATTCAGCGTAAGTGAGTAATTACTCTTGGCAGAATATGAGGTCTTGTATCCAGTCCTTAAACGTGGGGGCCTGTCCTCTCCCCCATCTGCAGGCCACTCTACGCTTGGCTAGCAACAGATCTAACAAGACATACTTTCTGATGGAGAGGTCCACCCCTTGTGTGTATCCTAACAATGCCGTGAGTGGGGTGGCTGGAATCGGAGATCCAGTCATCTGCCCCAAAGCTTCAAGGACCCTTTGCCAGTATCCCCTAATGGGGTCGCAGCCCCATGATAAATGTAGAAAGTCAGCTCCTGCTCTGCCGCACCTGTCACAGCAATCGTCTGCTCGCAACTGGAATTGGTGAAGCCGGGCCGGAGTATAGTATAATCGATGTAGGTATTTAAAATGTATGATGCGCAGACTGCTACTTGCCGAAATTTTCCCGGTTTGTTGGTAGCAATACTTCCAGTGCTCATCACTAAGGGGGGCCTCCAGTTCCTTATCCCAATGTGCGTGTGAATTCTGTCTCAGCTCATGACTTGCTGCTTGGATAGTGCGATAAAGCATGGAGATCAAATGTGTGGGTGTAATGCTTTGGAGTAGTGTGTGCAGTGGGGCCAGGGTTGGAGGTTCAGAGAGGAAGATGGGAGTGGCAGTTTGTCGCAAGGTGCCCAACGGAACACCACCTGAGGAGGAGGACATCGAACTGTTCCCCCCGTTTATCTCTCCTCTCCTCTATTTGTAGTCCCCTCCGGTGTCAGCATTACGAAACCAGCACGGCTCCTTTAAGGACCTGACAAGAACGGATGAAACTTCCGCCCACCTGACATGGTCACATGCCCCAATGAATGCGGGGTATCCGACGGGAAGTGCTTCAAAGTGGGAGTGGTCTCGTCAAGACGGGGCAGAGACGCCAGACTCAGGAAGCGAGCAGCTAGAAAAAGAAAGGAAGAAGAGCCCCGGAGAGAACGAAGCATCCTGTGCACTGCTGAAAGCGGAGTCCCCAGCTCCAGTAGAGATGAGCACCGAGAACGCTGTAGCGGAGGCAAAGAGGGAGTCGGACCCTCTCCGACACCACGAGTTGGCCAGCCACGGTCCTGGATGAGCGTTGCTTTCTCAGGTACGAGCTCGCCTCAGAGACATCTGGGGAAGGGAACCGCGAGCGCATAGCCCTTTATTAACCGGGACGGGAGGGGGGCTGGCCAAGTCGGTGTGACCATCGCCAAAACGCTGCGCATTCGAGGTATTCTGATTCTACGACGCGCCGCATGCCGCAAAAACCACTGGTGACGGACAACGGGTGATATTCCCCCCCCCCCCACTCCTTCTCCCTTCTAAAACCGGTCCAGATCGGACACTTCCTCATTGGGTTTTCTTTTTTTTTCCCTTTATACCGGAGGAGCGCCGGCTATCCCAGGACCTGAGGAGGAGTCCCTCAAGAGACCGCATTACCAAGGGGACCACGTTCAAGAATAAAGAACATTGGACTGATAGTTATACCCCTTATGACCCTTATTGGAATAAACACCACTTACAACCAACTTTATTGTCCGTGTTGTTTCCGCCCAGGCCCACACGTTGTGGAGAATGCGGGCATAGCTCCATAGTATTCCAGTATGGAGAATCTCATCCAGCAACTAATCCGTGGCCAGGAGAAGCTTGAATGGGCCCTGGAGAAGCAAATGACCTCCGCCCAGGCGGACAGAGACTTGTTTAAGGACTCCATGAACCAGCAGGTGGAGTGTATTCAGAAGGTGGCAGTAGACCAACTGCAGTTGACCTCTCAGCTACAGACCCGACCGGGTGCACCAGCCGGGAATCCCAATATTGTACTGCAGAAGTACATCCCTGGAGAGGACCCAGACGCCTTCCTGCTCAATTTTGAAAGAGCAGCACGGGCATGTGGCTGGCCAGAACCCAAATGGCCTTTCTTCCTGGCCCCATTACTCACAGGCGAAGCCCAAGCAGCCTATCAGGTGCCCAATTCATCAGGGAACACGCCTTATAACGAAATAAAAGGAATTATATTGGACCACTTGGGTATGGCTCCGGAATCCTACCGGGTACGTTTTAGGAAGGAAAGGGGTACACCCGGGGACAACCCAAAGACACTGTTTTTAAGCTTAAAACAGCCGCTGATAAATGGCTGAAACCACAAGAACATACAAAGGAAGAGATCATGTCTCTCATCTATTTGGAGCAGTACTTGGAAGCTCTCCCATTCTCCACTCAGAAATGGTTGAGACAGCACACCCATCTCACCGTGGAACAGGCGGTTGAGATGGCCACTAAGTTTTAGAGAGCCCAGCCACGCTCCTTACCCTGGGAGACAGAAAAGGGAGGCCGTTCCTCCACCCCTCCCGCCAAACCGGAGAAGAGAACCTTCAAACCACTTCCGGAGTTGCCCAAACCACGCGGGTATAGGCCCGACACCGGTCCGCCCAAGGGACCACAGTGCTTTGACTGCGGCGAGTGGGGGCATATTGCGAAATTCTGACCCCACAAGAAAAACACTGAGGAGCCCATGGATGTTGTGCCTAGGACGGTCCTGCACACTGAGGAACTGGGTTCCTATTTTTACGTGAGTCTACAAGTGAATGGGGGTTCGGTCAGGGCCTTATTAGATTCAGGCTGTCGGCAGTCAGTCGTCCTCGAATCTTTAGTCAACCCGGCCCACATCCTAAGACAGGAACAAATACCCATAAGGTGTGTTCACGGCGATGTGCGTATCTACCCGGTCGCCCAAGTCCCCATTTCCATCCCGGGTGGGGAGATATTACAGGCTAGACTGGGCGTACTACCCAATCTCCCCGAACAGCTAATACTAGGACTGGATAACCCTTTGTTCCTAACTCTCCTCAGGGATAACGTCCACCCTCTGTCCACTCAACCACCCGCCCGACATGCCTTCATACACAAGCACCATGGCTCCTTGATAAAAGCTTTAAGTATAGCCAGACACAAGACCCCACTCTTCAAATAGCATGGGCTCAGGCAAAAAAAACACCTCCCCTCAACCCTGCTTTTCCTCTTTTTCATATTACGAATGAGCTCCTGTATTGAACAGGAAAACCCGGGGATACACCGCAGTTATTGGTACCCCTAGGCTTCAGAGAACAAGTCTTATTCTTTGCACATGCCGATCTACTGGCGGGACACAGGGGAGCCCAAAAGACGACACTAACCATCTTACAGCACTTCTATTGGCCGGGCATCTTCGCCCACGTTACCAAGTACTACCAGGAATGCGAGGTTTGCCAAAAGAAGAACCCCTTTCGGCCGCCTCCAATTCCCCTATAACCCCTACCAATCATTGGGAATCCCTTCGAGAGGGTGGGGATGGACCTCATAGGCCCTTTACCACGGTCCCAGAAGGGGAACCAGTATGCATTGGTGATTGTGGATTACGCCACCCGTTACCCAGAAGCCTTTCCCTTGAGGGCCCCCACAACTACCGACATTAGCGACAAACTCCTCGAACTGTTTTCAAGGGTGGAATTCCCAAAAGAAATCCTCACCGACCAAGGAACCCCCTTTGTTTCCAAGCTAATGTCCCAGATATGTAAGTCACTGGGTATATCTCACATAAAGACCTCTGTATACCATCCCCAAACCGATGGTTTGTGCGAACGATACAATGGTACATTAAAACTAACCCTGAAGAAAATGCTAACGGTGGAAGGACGCGACTGGGACATGCTTCTCCCTCTAGCACTCTTCGTTATAAGGAGCCAAGTCCAGAGCAGTCTAGGCTGCTCCCCCTTCGAACTCCTTTATGGGAGACAGCCATGTACCCTCCTGGAAATAACGAAAGAGGCCTGGGAGCAAGAAAAACAGGAAGAAACGAGGTCCTTCCTTGACTACACCCAGGCTTTGCGCTCGCGCTTGCATAAGCTACGAACTTTTGCAGACGCCAACTTGGAAAAAGCCCAGATTAGACAACAAACCTTTTACGATAGGGGGAAGAAATGGCGACACCTAAAGGTGCATGACTGGTTTCTGATTTACCTACCCTCCTCTCTTCCTAAGGTCCGTCCGGAGTGGAAAGGACCTTATCAAATCATCAAAAAGATAGGTCTTACCACCTATGAGGTACAAATAACGCCCCGTAAAACACAAACCTACCATATCAACTTACTGAAAAAATGGTTAGGACTCCTTCCAAGTAACACACACATGGCTATTCCCGAAGTCCCAAAGGACAACACCACACTTGAAGATCTAGTGGTCAACGAGAACCTCTCAGAGGAACAGAAAAGAGCCCTATGGGCTACATTGTCCCCCTTCTCTGCTTTATTCTCTGACCTCCCTGGGAGGACCTCTCTGGTTGAACACACCATCCCCACAGAACCCGGGAAAGTCTTAAAACAAAGGCTCTACAGGATACCGGCAGCCCGGCGAAAGGCGATCGAGGAAGAGGTCAAAAGCATGCTTGCTATGGGAGTCATCAAAACCTCCCAGAGCAACTGGTCCTCGGCAATCGACCTTGTTCCAAAACCGGACTGATCAGTCCGGTTTTGTATTGACTTTCGGGCAGTCAACGCAGTGTCAAAGTTCGACTCCTACCCCTTACCTAGGGTAGACAAACTCATTGAAAGACTAGGCGACGACCAATATATCACGACCCTCGATCTCACAAAGGGGTATTGGCAGGTCCCCCTCCGACCCCAAGACCAGGAAAAGACCACCTTTTCCACCCCAACAGGGCTTTATGAATTCACCGTGTTGCCCTTTGGTCTGCACAGCGCTCCGGCGACGTTTCAGCGGTTAATGAACCGGGTACTCCACAATCACCAATCATATTCCTCAGCCTACTTAGATGATATCGTCGTCTATAGCTCCACCTGGGAACAACACCTATAGGTAAATTCGTACTTGTAAAGCGCACTGCCACCCCAACTGGGGCATCCTGGCGCTATACGCATACCGCTGTGGAACCCTTCCTGGCTATTCCCTGTGAAATGTCCACTCCTGGGCACCCCCAAGGTGAAGCCAGGCATCCCAGCGCTGGTGGGGCCGTTGTGGAGATTAAGCAAGCTATTGCCCAGAGTTGCAGAGTGGGACCCATGATTAGAATAGGCACCGAGGCGAGAATTATCAGGTCCGAGGAAATTGAGTCCAAGAACCGCCGAGGCGGGAATTGAACCCTGGTCCCGGGCCAGATCTCTGCATCAGGGTCTGCCGCTCTAACCATTGAGCCACACTTCTCCCATGATAGCCTGATATTGAAGGCCCTACAAACAGCGGATCTTCATATAAACTCAAAGAAATCAAGGGTGGGTTTTAACAAAGTCAGGTATCTGGGCTACCTCCTGGGGAACGGGGTCATAGAGCCTCAAATCGAAAAGGTCAAAGTCATCTTAGACACTCCTTTTCCCTCTACAAAAAGAGAAGTCAGGGCCTTCCTAGGGCTCCTCGGGTATTACCGGTGGTTCATCCCCAACTACTCAGACAATGCCTCTCCCTTAACAGACCTCCTAAAAAAACAAGTAAAACCCGGAGATCTCCTGCATCCCTCACCCTTGGCACTACAGGCGTTCCACACACTAAAAAATGCCATCACCTCCAACCCCGTCCTGAAGTCCCCCGATTTTAGCAGGCCCTTCATCCTGCAGACAGATGCGTCCGAGAATGGCCTGGGGGCCGTTCTCTCTCAATCCGCTTCTGATGGTACCGAACATCCTGTACTGTATATAAGCCGCAAGCTCTTTCCACGTGAACAGGAGTACCACGTAGTAGAGAAGGAGTGTCTGGCCGTCAAATGGGCGGTCGACAAGCTGCGGTACTACCTGGAGGGTACCCACTTCCTGTTGTACACCGATCATGCTGCCTCGCTCTGGATGAGCCGGAATAAGGGGAACAACCCCCGGGTGCTGCGCTGTTTTCTCTCTCTGCAGCCCTTTTCCTTTGAGGTCCGGCATCGGAGGGGCTCGGCAAATGGTAACGCGGACTTCCTCTCCCGTGTTCCCCTGTCCCCCGATCGGGTTCAGTCTGGAGATGGGGTGTGTCGCAAGGTGCCCAACGGAACCCCACCTGAGGAGGAGGACATCGAACTGTTCCCTCCGTTTATCTCTCCTCTCCTCTATTGGCAGTCCCCTCTGGTGTCAGCATTACGAAACCAGCACGGCTCCTTTAAAGACCTGACAAGAACGGATGAAACTTCCATACACCTGACATGGTCACATGCCCCAATGGATGCGGGGTATCCGATGGGAAGTGCTTCAAAGTGGGAGTGGTCTCGTCAAGACGGGGCAGAGACGCCAGACTCGGGAAGCGAGCAGCTGGAAAAAGAAAGGAAGAAGAGCCCCGGAGAGAACAAAGCATCCTGTGCACTTATGAAAGCGGAGTCCCCAGCTCCAGTAGAGACGAGCACCGTGAACGCTGTAGCGGAGGCAAAGAGGGAGTCAGACCCTCTCCGACACCACGAGTTGGCCAGCCACGCTCCTGGAGGAGCGTGGCTTTCTCAGGTACGAGCGCGCCTCAGAGACATCTGGGGAAGGGAACCGCGAGCGCATAGCCTTTATTAACCGGGACGGGAGGGGGGCTGCCCAAGTCGGTGTGACCATCGCCAAAACGCTGCGCGTTCGAGGTATTCTGATTCTCCGACGCGCCGCATGCCCCAAAAACCACTGGTGACGGGCAACGGGTGATATCCCCCACCTCCCCCCACTCCTTCTCCCTTCTAAAACCGGTCCAGATCGGACACTTCCTCATTGGGTTTTCTTTTCTTTTTTTACCTTTATACCGGAGGAGCGCCGGCTATTCCAGGACCTGAGGAGGAGTCCCTCAAGAGACCGCATTACCAAGGGGACCACGTTCAAGAATAAAGAACATTGGACTGATAGTTATACCCCTTATGACCCTTATTGGAATAAACACCACTTACAACCAACTTTATTGTCCGTGTTGTTTGCGCCCAGGCACACACAGTTTTAACATCTTGCCGTAGCCTGACATATAGGAACAGCTCCATAGGGGTTGGCTGCTGATGGCGTAAGAAAGCCTCGCAATTACGGAAAGTTCCATGATCATATAAATCCCCCCAGGTCATTGCCAGGATTTTCCGGAGCATTTGGTGGCAGCCCGCTTCGTGCCTAACCTGGAGATCTGGATGATAATGAGTACCCAGCATCGGGGAGTATAACATGGGCATCTGTAGGCGCTTAGCTATATCACGCCAGGCCGCGTTTGTGCAGTCGACCCTCGTAGGGTCGGTGTCTCTGGGACGCGATGGGAGTCCCAATGAATGCCGTAACCGGAATGGGAGACATGTGCCCCTGTTCCACAGCTAGGTGTGGCATATACGGAGGGGGTCGGAACCAATATGCCGCAAAGAACCCCCCCCTTCGAAAAACATTGAGTCAGGACTTCCCATTTCAGTCTGGGTTGTTTTCCCCACCCATGTCAGCCGAACCAGCTGGCTTTTTAGAGCTTTAAAAAAGTGTTTGCCTGGGGAGTAGAGAATGTTGATAAAAAGATAGAGCAGTTTTGGCAGTACTACCATCTTAATCAAGGAGATCCGACCCGCGATCCGACGAGGGGCATAGAGATCCACCTCGTTATTGAGTCCGTTAAGGCCTCCAGCATACGTCCATAGTTGTATCGCAGCAATTCTGTTCTATCTCTAGTGACAGTGACCCCCAATTATTTGATTGCAGATTCACACCAGGTCAGTGGATAGTCTGGGGCATATCATCGGACCGAAGGGGTGATGGGGAAGACTTGTGATTTTCCCCAATTGATGTTTATCCCAGAGCGCACTCCAAAATGTATACACTCTCTAAGTATTGGGTTGAGGCTGATTTCAGGGTCTCGAATATACAGTGTGATATCGTCGGCATAAAGGTATACCAGTAGATGTCTCGTGGGGTATCGGATCGAATATTCTCGGTGGTGTTGCCGGAGTTTGGCTGCTAGTGGCTCTATGGCCAATGCAAATAGCAGGGGGGACAGTGGGTATACCTGCCTTGTCCCCGTGTGAATTGAAAATGGGAGGAGCACATCCCGTTAATCAGCCCTTTGGCCTGCGGTTGATTATAGAGCTGCTTGATCCAGGACAAGAAGGGAGGCGGAAATCCCATTCGGCGCAACAGGCCAAGAAGGTAATCCCATTCAAGGGAGTCAAATGCCTTGGTGGCATCTAGGAAGATTGCCACCGCGGCTAGGTCCGGGTTTATGTCTTTCATGAGAGCGAAGAGGGTGCGGAGGTTATGCGACGTCGCTCGCCCAGGGACGAATCCCGATTGGTCAGGCAATACTAAAGCATTCATGAGCAGGCTCAGTTAGTTAGCAAGCACTTTTGCTAGTATCTTCACATCGAAATTTATCAGTGAGAGGGGCCTGTATGAGTCGCACTTGTCCTCCGGTTTCCCGGGCTTTAATATGGAGATGATGAGCGATTCTCGCATTGTCCGCGGGAGGATGCCCAAGGTCCGGGCCTTATTGTACAGGGTTTTCAGGACCGGAGCCAGGCAGTTGCTATATGTTTTATAGAATTCTGCGGGTAGGCCGTCCGGGCCTTTGGGCTCATCCAGAGCGGAGCTGCATTATTGCTGCACGGATCTCCTCTTTTTCAATCTCAACAGAAAAGAATTCTCTCTGGGCATCTCGCAGCCAACCCAATGCCACGTCTTCAAAGTATGGCTCTAAATCTATGGGCTGTGTCCTGTGTGTGGTGCATAGGGTGGTGTAAAAGGTATGAAAGGCCTTCAGTATATCTGGTGTGTCCCTGCATACTTTTCCATCTGATTCCGTTATCTCTAGAATGGTGTTGGAGAATCTTGGTTTTCGGATTAATTCAGCAAGAGCCCTGCCTGGCTTTTACCCCTCCCCATATCTTCGGGCTTGATAATACTTCCCTCGGAATAAGCACTCTCTTTCTGCTGTGCTTTGGTATTCAGACAGTGCGTCTCTGATCTTTCCTCGCAGGCCTCCGCAAGGGGCGCTCTCTATTTGGGCCTCCATTTGTTGAATGTCGGCCTCCAGGTTTCGGAGTGTGGTGCGAATTTCTCTTAGTATCCCCCCTCTCTTTGCTATGCACACCCCTCGGATAGTGACCTTGAAGGCTTCCCATACCGTGGCTATTAGGGGCACAGAATCTATGCTCCACGAGAAAAAATCTTTAATATCTTGTTCCAGCTCCATCCTAAATGGGGTGTCCAGGAGAACATGGGAGGGAAGCCGCCAGGACTGGTAAGGTGTGGATGTGCATGGGGGAGTCAGCACATTACCACAGGCGAGTGATCAGAGTACGTGCGTGCTAAATGGGACGCCTGTTGCAGCCAGGGCCTCACCCCTCTAGAGATCAGCCAACAATCTATTCATGACCATGAAGAGTGTACTGTAGAATGACACGTGCCCTCTCTGCTCGCAGGGTGCATGGCCCGCCAAGCGTCTATCAACTTGTGCTCATTAATTATCTCCCGAACTTGGCGCTGGGCATTAGTGTTATGATGGGCCTGGGGGTGTGATCTATCTAGCTGCGGGTCTATCGTTATGTTGAGATCTCCCCCCCAGATGATATGAGTGGAGCCTATATCTGTTATCTTCCCCCATAGTGTGGCGAAGAAATCAGGGTCATCGTTATTGGGTCCATAGCAGCACACCAGTGTAATGGACTGCAACGCTAACCTGCCCCACATGAGACAGTATCAGCCTTGTGGCTCTTGCATGGAGCCTAGAGCTACATATGGGACATTCTATTTTGATAAGTATCACCGTCCCTCGAGCATATGTGGAGTAAGCGACAAAGCTTCGGTGCGCTGCCCAGCAGGATGAGAATGTGGTGGGGGCAGAGGGACCTAGATGTGTTTCTTGGAGCATGGCACAGTGAATATTGTGCCTGTCTAGATAGGCTAGAACGTGCCTTCGTTTATAGGGATTGCCTAGGCACGTACATTCCACGTTATAAAATTGTATCTAAGTGGTTCGGAATTAGTTGCCAGTTATATGAGACTTTGAGTGATAGACCCGGGCGGTCGTTCTTTGGACTCCAGCTTCCTAACAGTAAACAGCACCAGACCATGTACAACATTTGCTAGCAACATGAAAGTTGTTAAAGGTTGCCCTCTCCCACCCTCCACCCACAACAGCAGCCCAAACCTGCCGGTGAAAGTATCCCCTCCCTTTCCACCCTTCAAGAGTGACCCAACGATAGTGCAACAAACATTAGTGCCGGTAATGAGAGAGCAAACTAGTGAGCTTTGGTTAGAGCTCCCATAACGATTGTGGTTTCCAGCATACATCAGGCACCAAGGAGCAGACGAACTAGAAGAGGATAGAACGGGGTTTCTGCGAAGAGAGCAGATTGAGATAAGCACAGTATAGTAAGAGACGTAGAGAACAGTAGGGCTCGGCCCATCAAACAAAAACAGTTTGCGTTAGGGATATCCTTCTGGGGTGTCGCAGGAGGGTGCAGCAGGTCTACCTCGAGGGTACAAGGGTGCCCAGGACATATTCTCTTGCATCCCGTGTGTCCGCTATAGTAGTCTTTTGTGTGAGAGTGCTGCAGGACCAGCATTGGTATATATTTCTCCTCTCGCTCAGTCACTAGCGGCGCACCTGGGCCAAATTTTCGATTGTAACATGTTCAGTTTGGAGTGTCAAAGGGCCCGATTCATGCCACCAGATCCCCAGTTTAGGGTGCTTCAGAGCCGGTGCTATCAGCCTCTGTAAGCCCTGCTCCGACATCAGCAAGGGAGAGTGGGAGAGAGCCCGGGCTGTTGCCGCCAAGGGAAATCCTCTGTAAGCGCTTCTCAGGAAGTCCGCTGCATGTTGCGGGTTTGTGAAAACATTTTGTTTCCCCTGATGTGTAATTCGGAGGCGTGCCGGGTTTGGCATGGCATATGTGATGTTCGCTTGTTGGAGTTTCTTCTTCACCGGCAAAAACTTCCTTCGAGCCTCCTGCACCGCCATGGTAAAATCTGGCTATATGGCAATGTCTGAGCTCTCAAAGATAAGGACGGTGTCTCGATCGCGGTATTTAAACAACCTGTTGATGATTGGCCTTGGAGGGGCTCCAGGAGGGGGTTGGCCAGTAAGTGATCGGTGAGCTCTTTCTACTATAAGTAGCATCGAAAAGGCCCCCGCTCCAAATACAGTTCTGAGTAGGCGTTCAACGTATTCTTCCATCTTCCCGGTGTTCGTGGATTCCGCTATGCCTAGGATGCGTATGTTGTTGCGTCGCGATCTTGATTCTAGGTCTTCGGTCTTGGCCGCTACCACCTTCAGCAGGCGTTCCATATTAAGCAGTTGTTCCTTTCTGCCTGTAGACGTGTCTTCTAGTTCAGAAATGCGGTGCTCAGCCTCAGTAATGCTCCCATCGTGTTTCTCCAGCTATTGTGTCCATGCGAGCGCTCATATTATCCATTTTATTTTCTATGGAGGTGAGGCTGTGCTTCATTGTGAGGAGCAGTTCCTTCAGGTCGTCTGCTGGAGTTTGGCTGTCAGAATGCGGGCCCTCCGCCATGTTTTGGTCCAGTTCACAATGCTGCGTGCGAGTAGATTTGCGGGCTTCGAATTGCAGCTTGGTTTGCTTTCCTTCAGTTCTGCCCATGCTTTAGCTGTGGCTGCCGCGGTTCAGACCGGGAGTGGATTTGTGTGGGGTCTCTGTCTATAGAAGCTCCCGCAATTGTCCTGATTGTATTTGGTGGGAGGGTTGTGAAATTAGCCCCTTCAGGGTTGGATTTCTGCCTTAGGAGGGGGGGAAGCAGAGCCCTGATCTGCCGGTGCGCGGCTTGAGTTAGTTAGCCCGAGATCTTTGGGCCGCATCACTGCATCCAGGGCAGTCAGCAGGTCCGTTTTGGCTCCACGCGCCTAAGGGGCTTCACGTGGCAAAGGGCAGTCTTGCTTCCCCACCGACTCCTCTACTGGGGGGGCAAAGGCTGTGATCGCGTCCTGTCAGCCCCAGAGAAATCAGGTAAGCAGCGCAGCAGCAGAAGGGAGAAGAGGCCTCCCCGCGTTCTGTGCAGCTTCCTGGCTTGCCCGTCACCACCACCACTCCTCTCGGCCCCCTACCTCTCAGTGTGGGGTCGGGATCAGAGAGGTTCTTTTTGAGGGTTTACAGTGCGCTTGCAGGGGCAGCAGCAGTGCTCATGTCGCCCCGCACTGTCACGAAGCCCCTTGGCATCAGGCGCCAGCATCGGGAGCGCGTAGATACGCCAGTCACTCTGCCACCATTTGCCGAGAGCCCCGCAGCATCTGGTCAGAACTCCGCACCGCCCGCTCCTCACCTCTATGCTGCAGGACTCTAGTGGCGACTCTTATCCCGGGAGAGGGCTGTTCTTCGTGCCGCAGGCGTTTCCTTTCTGTTTTGGGCGTAGCGTGCTCTCTACTCAGCACTGTTCCGGGATTTTTCGTTGGGTGGTCGTCATCTTAGCGGCGCCGCAGCCGCTGCCTGGTCCGTGCTTTTTTCTTTCCTTACTCCGCCACCTCCAGCAAAAGACTAGGTGAACCAGGGTCACAGCAGGTTGCGCGTCCTTGCGCTGCAGACTTCGCCTCAATGTTTGGACATATGGTACAGGATTTTACGGTTTTGTGGTACCGGGCGGCAAGAGCCTCACGCTAGTGCGGCAATCTTGCTTGCACGCCCTCTAGTGCCCGGTACCCCCCTAGTATCTTCCCTAATGAGGGCTCTCTCTTCCGTCTAAGCCCAGTTTGTCACAATGCCCTTCCAATCATCCAGCTGGGGGCCCTCCACCGACTTACATGTAAGCGCTATGCGCCTCTTAGCCAATGCCAAGGCCAAATCTAGGACTCTAGACCCCACTTTCATTGCTTTGGGTCTAGGGAACAGACCCAGCAGGCACGTACCCAAGGAGCAGGGGAGCAAGCGACCCAGCACTCCGGCCACTTTACGCACCACCTCTTCCCAAAACGTGCACAGGTTGGGGCAACTCCACTTCATATGTTCAACATCCACATCCAATGCAGCACATCTGGGGCAGGGTCATGGCTCTCCACCATAGATGATCTGTAGTCTAAGAGGTGTTATATAGGTCATGTGAGTGTAATTAAATTGTATAAACTTCAGATGCGTATTCCTGGATATCTGCTTACGGTATGCCAAACCCTGCTCCATTCACTACGAAAGTTTAAGTCTCAGTAGGGTCAACCATCTTGTTCTCAGAGCTAAAAGTGGTTTCTGTGTCATTTCTAACAATGCTCTATAAAGCCATTTCACCAGGTGTCTTGTACCCCCCATGGTCAACACAACTGAAGTACTGCATGAGTCTTGGGCTCCTCTCTGCCCGCAGACCATAAATCAGCAAATTACCTTGTCAGCGCCTCATATGCCAGGAATTGGTCTGGGGGCAGTACATATTGTTCCAGTAGTTCTTATAATGGGACCAAGGCTCCCAGTTGGAAAGCAGTACCCTACTGTAGTTAGCCCTCCATCTGTCCGCGCGTCAGCTGTGGCGCACTATAGCAAGTAATCAGGTCGCCATGGGGGAAGTCCACCAACGGCAGCGCTGGGGCGTTTAGCAGATGTCCACCAGTTAATCGCTGACAACGCCTCCAATATGCCAGGGACACCGACAGCAGCACCCCCGGTCTCAGAAGCTCAACATTTTGAGCTAATATTTTCGCCAGTAGTGCCCCCTGTGTAGTAAATCTGCCTGTCCATCCCACTTCATCCCGTCTAGAGCCAGTCAGCCAGTATGTTACCCACTGTAACTGATATAATAAAGTTCAAGAGTGGGAACTCCCAGGCCTCCAGCGTCAGGGGGACGGCGAAGAGTATCCAACGACACTCTGTGTTTGCCTCCGGTCCATACCACCTCTCTGACCATAGTATCTAACTGCCGAAACCAAGCTCCAGGAATTTTAACCGGGAGATTGGTAAAAAAAAATTAACAGTCGCAGTAGCATCACCCTCTTAGTTAAAGAAATCTGCGCCATTATGAGCAATTTCAGGGATTGCCAAAAAGGGATACATGTACAGAGAGATCGGAAGACACCCCCCAGATTTCCCTACCTCAGATCCTCTCAGGAATGAAACACTTGGATTCCCAAGTACCGAAACATCATCAGAGGCCAGCACAACCCTTGCGGCATAGGATCCGGACTCACACTGCCCGCCACCACAGGGAACATAAAGGTCTTGGTCTTATTCACTCGGAGTGCAGAATACGGTGCAAATTCATCAAGTAAAGCCATTGCATGCTGCGCCCCTGTCAAGCCATTGTTAAGATAAAGCAGGAGGTCATCAGCATACAATGAAATAATATGCTCTCTACCATCCATCACCACACCATAGCCCACCCCTTCCTGTCAGAACAGTTCCACCAAGGGTTCTATGGCCAGTGCAAACAGAAGGGGCAACAGCGGGCATCCCTGCTTCGTGCCCTGATAAACCCCATATGTGGTGGAGACACTGTGCCCTGTCCTAACCCTCGCTGCGGGAGAGCAATACAACAATCATACCCATTTCACCCACAATTCCCCCAACTGCATACGGAGCATTATCTCCTAAAGATAGTCCCAATAGACTGAATCGAAGGCCTTCTCCAGGTCAATCAACATAATCACAGTACAAGGGCGAGATGACATTCCAGGATGGTATAGGATCTGGTACAACCTACGAAGGTTAAGTGACGTACTCCTCGTCGGAATAAACCCATTTTGGTCACTATGCACTAGGTTCGGCATATAGGGCAAGAGCTTACTAAGGACTAAGTCCATGTTCAATATGGACAGGGGGTGGAACGCTGTAACGGGGGCATCCTGTGCCTTATTCTTTAGGAGGGGGACCACTATTGCCTCTCTAGTCGAGACAGGCAGAGAACCTTTATTAAACGCCTCCGCACACTGAGTTTCCAGTCAGGTAGCCAATGCCCCAGCAAATGCTGCGTTAAATTCTGCAGGGAGGCCATCAGAACCTGGAGTCTTCCCATTTGCCATTTCCCTGATGGCAGCCCTGATTTCCTGGGTCGACACCGGGTCACCCAGTTCCTCCTTGGCCGAACAGCCCGGGCTCCGCAGGGGCACCCTATCTAAGAAGGCCTTCAAGCCATCAACATCTGTTGGTTCTGGTCTCCCATACAGGGACTCGTAATATTCTCTGAACGCCTCGTTAATCTCACCCGGGGCACATAAGGGTGTATCGTCGCCAGATTGGACCTGGGTAATGGGCAACCCCCCGGATTCCTGGCAGATAAGCCAAGGGAGCAACCTTCCAGGTCTACCCTCTTCATCATGCACCCACTCCATATAAGCTTTATAGTCCAGGCAGCGCAAGCATTCCAGTGTGGCATTATACAACTGTCTAGTTTCATGTAGCCTGTGTCATAAATGGTTATCTGCCCCCAGTACATTATCCAACTCATGTGGTTTGGCGTCCAGGTCAATTAGTGTATTATTGAGCTCCCTTTTCACTCCCACCGACTGGCCCATACAGTGACCCTCACCACCACCTTGAACGCCTCCTATTCAACTGCTGCAGATGAAGCGGACCCCTGGTTATGTTCGAAATATTCTGTAACAGTACTCGCTAGTGTGTCTCTGAAACATGCACCTTCGAACCATTGGGGATTAAACCTCCATGTGGGAATCTCAGGGCGGTCCCTGACAGGCCAAAACTTTAGGAGAAATGGGCTGTGGTCGAACACCGTACGACCCACCTACTCAGTATGTGACACCCAATGACTAAACCATGTGGAGCAGAGGAACTTATCTAGCCAGGCATTTAGGTGGTGTATATGGGAGTAGTAAGAGTATTCCAGGTCCAGCTCACGTTGCACCCTCCAGATGTCTACCGTGCCCCAGTGCCCCAACCAGCTCTTAAAATCTTCAGAGATACTATACACAGGCTCCCCTTGTAAGGGGGGGTAGAGCGATCTTTTACTACATCCATCACTCAATTATAGTCACCTCCCAAGAGGAGGTCGTCCGTAGCAAGCAAGGCCAGCTGGGTGGATAATGTTTGTAGAAACCCTAACTGGTCCTGGTTCGGAGCATAGATGCTTCCCAACATTATGCTCTGGCCCAACAAGCGGCCCGCACCAGAACATAACGCACATCTTTGTCTATCACAGTTTGCGTGTGTTTAAAGGGTGTCCCTGCTCTAACCCATATAAGGGCCACCCTAGCAAACACAGAGCATGTTGTCGCAAAAATCTGCCCTCGTCACCTTTGTCTCAGTCGCTCCACTTCACATCCAGTAAGGTGTGTTCCTGTAGCATGGCTATTTGGATACTCCGCCTCTTCAGGTATCTATGGATGTTACTACATTTAGAGGCCGATTCCATCCCCCTAATATACCACAACATAATCCTAAGCGTAGATTTAGGGCCCACCATCCAGAAGATCTACGGAATAACCCCCTCTCCTGATCCCCCCATCTCGTTCTGCACCAAAAGAAAGACAAGCGTATTACCTTCAGAGACATAACAAAACAACCCCCAACAGTAAAGTGCTACACCCAAGAGCAATCCAGCAATGGCTGCCCAAACCTGTAAAAGAAAAACATTAGTACTAGTATTTCGCTTCCAGAATCTGGGCAAGGGTCAAACCGGTTGGGGTGGGCTAGGCTGTTGACCACCAAAAGTACCGCGCCTGCCACCTCGTCCACAGTGGGATACACATATACAACGCTGGGTACAGAGAGCAGCCACCCAATTCCCACATTTTGCAGACTCAGCTGATACGAGCACTTACTGCAATCATATCACATAATCTTCAGTAGTGGGGATCATCTTAGGACAACCCCCACCTCAAACAAGTTACAGGAAGTTCCAGTACACCAGTAGAGACAAAGTAACATGAGGAAAGTAGCCCCATCGTCAGTTGTGTGTTCATTAGAGTAGTTCCACCGCCGTCTGTGGGGTGACCTTTGGTAAGGCTTCATTATTACTAACTGATGCTTCAGAGTCAGACACTAATGAGTCGTTCCTAGATGGTGTCCCAGAGTTTCACATTGCGTATTCAGCGTTACCAGTTCTGCCACAGTCACCAATGCCGCAGCACTTTCCTGCTGTGCCTGCGAAGGGGACGGTTTCTTTAGAGAGCGACGGGCCACCGCTGCACTGGGCCTGGGCCTGGGTAGGGCCTCATCCACTGTATGTGCTTCCAACCAAGCCCAAGCAGTGTCCGGATCATCACAAAAATGCGTCTTCTCATCTAGCATAATTTGAAGTCTGGCGGGGAACATCTGACAGTACTGCAGTCCAGTCTCACAAAGAGCCCATTTAATTTCCAGGAGGGATGCTCGCTGTGCTTGTACCCGAGCAGTGAAGTCCGGGAACATGGAGACCTTGGCATTACCCACCACAAAGGGAGCCTCTGTTCTAGCCTTCTGTAGTTTAGTGTCTCCGTCTTTATAATGCAGCAGTCTGGCCACCAATGGGCACGGGACAACCAGGGGCCAGGTGGTCCAGTACCACCTCTGTCCGTAGCCAATATTTGAGGTAGGAGACCATGCTCAAACCCTCCACTCCCTCACGGAGTCCTACCACGCAGATATTATTATGGCGGTTGCGGCCCTCCGCATCCTTTGCCCTCTTTTCTAGAGTAAGCACCCTATCGGATAGGTCATCTACCTTGCTGGCCAAAGTCTTCTGTTCAGTGTGTAAGTCATTTAAGGAGGTTTCAACTTCCCCCACTCGGTCTGCTAGTTGGCGATGTTCTGCGCACAGAAGACCCAGACCCACTGATACTGTTCTAATTTCCTGTTGGAGGGTAAGTTTGGTGTCCGCTATGGCCGCCAAGACCTTATAAAAGTGCGCCTGCATGGAAGGCTCTGGGAGGTCCTGGCCCCCCGCCCCCTCAACCGCAGGCGAGGTGGACTCCTCTGCGCCAGTTTTTCTGGCCGATGGTTTAATCCTTGACTTGTCCATGATGTTGCAGAAGAAGACGTCCCTTCCAGCTTCCAGGCCCAGGTCCCAAGCCGCTCCTAAGCTCAGCTTGCCACGCTAGCCATCAACTGACAGTGCTCATATAGCGGCTCCCTTCAAGACCGAAACGTGTGGGCCCACCAGGTGTAGGTCAAGGGCAGTCTCAGCCTGCCGACGGCCACCTCCATCCCAGGCCCGGGCCGTCTCTCTACAACACCACACAGCTACAAAAGCGGGGGTCGCACTATTCTGCGCAAGTTACTTGTGTGGTCCCTGTCCACCACAGACGGTCCTAGGATGCCCATACACTGCAGCGTCTTTATACCCCATGCCTACAGTCCAGGGGGGCCCTCAATGTGATCGGACAGGCCCAACTCCTTCACAGCAAGCAGCAGTCTCTCCAGCTGGGGATAGACTAAGTGGGTCTCCCCTCTCCATGACCAATCAGGCCTCTGGGGTAAGCTTCCTCCACATCCCTCTTCAAGGGCCTATACACAGTGCAGCGCCCGGTGACCACACTGGGGTTTAGTGGTAATCTTATAGGGCCCCACGTACCTCTCAGTGTCACCAACTCTTCTTCTGGCAATCCGTGTACCTCTTGCCGGGCGACCACGGATCAGGAGTCATCCCCCCTGTGGTCGTGTCTGCGCCAGTGTGAAGGTCCTCGACCTTAGCTCCGGCGACCAGGGCAACGCCAACAGGGCCTCTTCCTCGTGATTTCCTCTCCTCTCCCACCAGCGGTCGTCGCCGGCCTCCCGAGTCTTTGCCTCTATACTTCCCAGTCATGGGGTCCAGTATCCTGAAGAGCACTATGCCGCCCTCTGGCCTCACCACTTCAGCGCACTGCCTACAGTCTCGAGGCAGCCCAGGACAGCGGGCCCCAATAGCCCTCGTGGTCCCTGGGGAGCAGGTCCGCTACCCAGGTCTCCCCCACTCAGGCATTCAGTAGAATCCTTGCGACGTGTGGCAGAGGATTCACCTCGTGACAGCACCACGCCAGTATGTAGTCACCTGTCAGTGGGAAAAGGAGCCGCAACAGAGCTCAGAGGATCTTGATTCCACTGCCTCGTTACGGCCCTCACCAGTGTCTTGTGTTGCCCCTCCGGGGTTTTCACTCACACATTCCCTGGTGGTGAGGGTCAGGTGTCTCCAGTGTGTAGTGCCTCCTCCCAGCCCTGTAGCACCAGAGCCTGTGTCCTGCACGACTGTGGTTGCGATGCAGCCCCGGGCTGCGGACCCCGGCCGCCCCTGCAGGTCATGGCCCGCCGTCCAGTACCTTCACTTGCAGGCGGCCCCCGGGACCCCGGCACCGTGCACTCGGGCCCACCACAGCGGCCGCCGGCACCAGGGCCACAGTCTGCAGTCTTCACCACCAGTGCTGCCCTAGGCCCGACCGCCTTCAGGGGCAGTGCGACAGCCGCCATCTTGCAGGGTTAGCGATCGACAGACTTCCTTAGCTCCGCTGCCTCACAATATTGCTGTCGTCCGCCTCCGTTTCGCAGCTGACCCTCGTAGAAGGCTCTCCACTCCGACACATTTGCCGTGGCTGCTCTTCCTGCCACCCAGAGTCTGGAAACACCAAGGATTATCTACGGGCAGGTGCGGAGCTAATCTCGGCTTTCAAGCCACGCCCCCAACACTTACATCATCTAAAAGCTTCCAAGTGCGATATGATGCTTTGCAGCTTGAAGGATTTGCCATATGTGGTGCATAAATATGCACAGGTAGTGAGGCTTTTCCCAGAATATAAGTAGCACACCCTTTGGGAGTATTCTTAGGCCAGAAATGGCAGGCACTTAATTGGGAATTTGAGGCCAAGAAAAACTTAGGGAAGCTTGTGCTAATCAACTGCAGGATAAAAAGACACTGGACAGACACTCCAGGATTTCGCGCTTTGCAAAAAAATTGCGAAATCAGCAGTTTTGTAAAAAGACTGCAATTTGTACAAAACCGCCCACGAAATTTGGAGAAAATGCAATCTGATATTTTTATTTATTTGACGAGGCTGACAAAGGGTCATGAATACATAAGTAACAGATATTGTTGCCTCTCAATTCCCAACTTTTTGGAAACAAGGACATCTTGTGGCCATCTTGTGGATGTAGACCTTAAATTCAGGATAACTTTGTGGGAAAAATCAGAGTGCTCTAACAAAAGAATCTTCTACCTTTGAGTACATATAAGAATGCAGAATCCACAGCAGAGTATGACTGTTTTTGATCGGGGCTGTAGTGCAGGCTTCTACTATCTTGCTGGTCCTGTCAGATGCTGCTTATGGAACCTTCAGTCCTATTTATATGCGCACACATGATTTGCTAGGGTAGAGAAATAGTGTTCCTGGCTTCCATCCTAAATCATGAAGTATTGGAATAATTCACCAAGTGAGAATGAACTACGGGGACACACGCATATTAAATAGATTAGAAGTATTGGAATAATTTACAAGACTATTTTCTAAACCTTTCATAACAACTGTTAATTTGTAATCAATATAAATGAGAACGATTTCCAAAATGAATAATTTGGACTTATGATCTAGATGCAGTCTGGGGGTGGTATCATGATTTCAGGGTTGCTATAAGCCCTCATCCCAGCCCTGATATCTCGAGAGTCAAGGACCAGCTGGAGAACCACTCCTGTTTAGCATGCACATTCCATTAATGGCCTCTAGAAAATATGCATTCACTAACTAATTTTACGATCAAATAGTGCATGCATCCACCAATTATATTAAACTATTTATCCTGCAGACTAGTATTAATAAAAGTTCTAAGCAAGCAAGAGCCAGCACATCTGCAAGTTCCTGATATTCATATTTTGTTAATACTGTTGGAAGAAGCATTTTCTCTCCTTGTCAGTCAAAGACAACTGTGAGCTGTATTTTATTCTACTCATTTATCCACCCTTATTTAAAAGATGCACTAATATGAAACAGCATTTGCCCACTCTGGTCCTTGGTGATGGTGACTTGCTTGTGTTGTGTGGGTAGTGCTGCCACCAGGTTGCACAGGCCTCACGGACCCTGGTGTGTGTATCAAGCAGTGGGGATCTGCCTGTGTCATCATTATTGCATTTGCCGTTTATTATACTTACCACTCAAATGCTTGCTTTAGGGGAGGCAGAAGTCCTATAAGGAGCCGCTGTTATAGTGTTGGTGTCGGCCATGTTTGCTGGTTGAAGGGTATGTGTGAGTCAGATAGTGTCAGTGGAACGAGAAATGTCTGCAGTTTGAGTGGCGCTAGTGTGTTAAGAGCATTGTGCTGACATCTGGCAGGTTGTCGTCAGCGGCTCGGGGGCTGTTTGATGGTTAAGTTACATATGCTTGATAAGGGACTCTGTGTTAAGTGAATGCATGCAGCGTGAGTGATATTAGTGCATCGTAATGTCTGCCTGTTGAGACCTCCCCACGTCAAGCGGCGTGAGCAGTGCCCGCGAGTTGAGAGACATTTGCATGGTCAGGGTTCTCACGCGTAGTCTGCTGGTCGAGTGACATTGGCATACGGGATACTTATGGGTCGCGGCATCATCGGCCACTCCAGGGGTTTGTGTGTTGATGCACCTGCATGTCAGGACCTTGCAGTCTCTGCAGATTGAGTGAGTGAAATTTGCATGTTGATGACTCACTGTGTCACTCATTAATTGATGGAATATAGGTCTGCTTGTTGAATGACACAGGTACATCACACGTATACATGTTAGTGCATCTCCCTGCCGATTCAGGTATACAACTGTAGTGCTGGCTTGTGTGTTCAGTGGTGTTTGCTTGTTGGACCATCTACTAGTCGATGTCTGCTGTTTAAGTGACATTTGCGCTTCCAAACCTTGCCTTTTGAGGCATTTCAGAGTAAAGCCGATGTCGGTAGTTTAAGTGACGTTGGTGCTTAAAAAAGTTTCTGCAGCATCTGTGACCTTCATTGAAACCGATACACATCTCCATGGTCTGGGGTGTCTCTCATGTCTCCATGGTCAGGGGTGTCTTACGTCTCCATGGTCAGGGGTGTCTCTGAGGTCTCCCTGTGCTATTGTGCTTGTTTTAACCTGTGATCCAGAATGTTACAGCAAAGGAGAATTTAGCAAACAAACATTCTCAGATGCTTTAAACATGCCTATTTCAAAGTGGAATACTCTTCTAAAACAGTTTCCTTTGATTTAAGGCTAAAAAGGAACAATTACTAGTAAAATAAAGTGCCGCAATAATGCAGCTAAATTTCAAATTTGTGCCGCTAAATTTCCATTTTATTGCTGCTAAATTTGCCAATCTATGCCCCAATATCCTGGGGGGTCTGACTGAAGAAATAAATAGAGGGATCCAGGCTGCACACAAAAATGGTCATGGTGGTACATTAAACCCAAGCAGGGATTCCTGATCCCCCACACCTCTGTGCCTTGCACACCAGACTACACTTCTTTAAATCAGATACACATGATCTGCCTCCATATAAGCTTGTCCTTTTCTCTGTGGATCATATACCCAATCTAAGGAGAAAAAATCACTTAGCTAGCACCCCAAACTATCTGCAGACACTGACAATCCATGCACTGCTGCCAACTTTACAAGCCATGATTATTCGTTACGCCCCATCCAACCAATTGTCACAGGGGCCCTCTCCTATCTTCATTCGTCTACCCCCCTTATTTAACAAATTGTAATGCTCTCAGATGTCATAGCAGGCACCTCCGCTTGCTGTTCACCCACTTTTCCCTTTCATTGTGAGGAGCCCAAATACGCTTTGATGGCCATTCCTCCAGGAGTCACTTCATGCTTGCATTCCTTCTGTTTCTGTACGTTATATATGGCCCTTTCAGTACCATCATACCAATTGTTACTTTTTGGTTGCCCGCTTGTGGTGGGTGAATAAAGAAGAGGGTACCACACAGGAAATTGGCCCCATGCCACCAGTCCTTCTACAGCCCTAGGGGCCCTTTTCAATAGAATAACTGCAGTAGGTCTATGTGGCGCCCCCTTGTGGTTGGTAATATAAACTATCCAAAGCCTATTCCCCAAGTGTCCCCTACCCTTTTGTGGTACCCCCATGGAGGAAGGGGAGTAATATAAAAACTATGGGCAGCCTGCCCAAAAACCCCACAAGCCATATCATTATGTGTCTCCTATCACCCCTTTCATAGTGCAACCCAACACCCCTTTTAATACTGCACCCCGAAATGTGACTGCCCCCCCAAACTCTTTGTTGAGTTGGGGGCAGTAAAAAACAATTGTGGTTCCCTACCATAAGGCCAACCCTATTTGATCACCCTATCTGTATGCTGAAGGGGGCGGGCACTGCTTGTTTATACACAATCTGCATCACTCCCCTATGCTCCTCCTCTGACCCCTACTTCCCACCCATGCTTGTTTTGTGCATCAGACTCCGCCTACATCCATGACCCTTTCTTCCTCCCTGGTTCTCCCTTTGCCTCTGTGACCCCATCCCCTCAGCTCCCTCTACACCGATGCCCCCCCATTCTCCTCTAAGTTACTGGTCTCCATTTGCCTCTGTGACACCACCCACCCATGCTCCTCCCTCACCTGTACCCTCTCCCTTCCGCAACCCCACTCAGCTTGCCATTCTTGCTCCACCCCCACTACACTCAGCACCTGTGCCTCCTCCTCACTGTTCCTGGACCTGCTCTCGAGAGACAGGGTCAGAGACAGACAGACAGAAACACACACACATTACCATCCTTGTAGGGACTATGTGTGGATACCTGCATTATGGGGACTAACCTTTCCCAATGGTCTTGAAATATAATAATTACAGAAAATATTTAAGAAAAAAATCAAGATACAGGATCCTGCTTCAAATTTGCAAATATATCTTTATTTCATCACACGCACAGAGATATTCTAATGGGGAATTAAACACATGTTACTAACCTGGTGAAGACTTACTCCAAACTTTTAATTTGTAATTAAATACAGTCACAAACAAATAGCTAAATGCTATTTTTCAGTGCTATACCTACATTGCATGATACTTTAGTCATATAGGAACAACCCCATGTGTCCTAGGGACACACATAAATTGGATTTTAATGATAATGCATTTTTTAGGAGAAAACAATAGCATATCAAGCACATATTTAGCCTATTGCTGAGTGTTCACACACTTTAAGGAACAAGGAAACAACACATAGTTAAATGAATTAGGATGCTAAAGATCCTACAATGTGGTCAAATGGGAAAGCCAAGCTGAGATTACCTGGTTCTTTTTCATTATCTTCACTACTAGGTATCCTCTTCTTCATATGAATGTGCAATAATAGCTCCCAAATATATGGCATGTGTTTATAGTAATGTTCTAGAGCTGACAGAGAGCGTGTGTGATGATAGTCATGTTCATGTCCCTGCAGATCTAGTGTGTGCATATATTGATGCCCAAGTCTCCAAAGAGATATTGTGTGATTATATTGATGCCCAGGTCTACACAGAGATAGTGTGTGATTATATTGATGCCCAAGTCCACACAGAGATAGCATTAAATTATAGTCACTCTCCTGTCCAAATAGACATAGTGTGTGATTATATTTATGTTCAAGTCCCTGCGGAGATAGTGTTTGATTATAGTAATATTCAAGTCCCCGCAGTGATAGTGTGATTAGACTGATGCTCATATAGGGGCATATTTACAAAAAAATGTCGTAGTGCGGTGCAATGCCAAATTTGGCAACGCCGCGCTCCAACATTTTTACAAAAATACGGTGAACCCCTATGTTTCCTCTAGCGCCAGCACAGGCACTCTGCCGCCATGTTGTAAGGGAGCCAGCACTGCAGGGTGATTGTTTAGGTGCAGGACACCTTCCTGCACATAAACAATCATTCATAGGATTTGCCCTTTCTATGTGTGCTGCAAAATGCAGCACACGTAGAAAAAGCAAGAAACAAGGAGAAATTAATAATGTCTCCTCGTATCACCATCCTAAAACCAGGTGTTACCTGGCCTTAGTTTTTTGGCACTGACCCAGCCTTGTAAATCTGGGGCAGCATCAAAAATCAATGGGTGCTGCGGTGGAATGCCCACTGCAACACCCATTACATGCCCCTTTGCCGCAGAGGACTGCGGCGGAAAGGGGCATATATACAAGGTGGCATTAAGCATAAATATGTGAAATGGCACCAGGCCACTGGAGAGTCAAAAAAAGAGATGCTCTGGTGACGTTAGGGGTTTGTAAATATGCCTCAGTGTCTGATTAAAGTCATGCAAAGGTACCCACAGATAATTTGTTTGATTTTAGTCATGTCCAAGTCCTCAGAGAAATAGTGTATTATGATAGCCATGATATTCAATGTAGAAATAGTGTGTTATTACACTAATGCTGAAGCCCACCCACAAATGTAGCATTTAATTATTGTTACTCTCAAGTCCCACTAGAGAAAGTGTGGGTTTATATTCACAGAGGCAGTATGTGATTATAGTTATGTTCAAATACCCACAGAGATGGTGTGTGATTAAAGGCATGTTCAAGTCCACACATAGAGAGTGTTATGCTAGTCATATTCAAGTCATTGTAGAAACACTGTATAATAATAGTCTAGCTCGGGTCCTGGCAGAGATGCTATGTTTTTTATAGTGATGGTCAGATCTCTGCACAGACAGTGTGTCGTTATATTCATGCTCAGGTCCTGTAGAGATATTTTGTGCGATTATAGTGAAACCCAGGTGCCCACAGAGATAGTGTGGGTTATAAGGATGCCACACCCTCATTGAGCTAGTGATTATAGACCTGTATAGAAATCGTGTGCTGACTGTCAAATTCAAGTCCATGTAGGGATAATCTTTTATGAAAGATATGTTGAAGCACTTGCATAGATAGTGTGTTATGATAGACATGTTCAAGTATGTGATTATATTGATGCCCAGGTCCCCACAGAGATTGAGTGTGAGAATAGACATGCCCGAGTCCCCACAGAGATAGTGTGTGATTATAAGGATGCCCAGGTCCCCTCAGATATAGTCTGTGATTATAGTAATGTTCAAGTCTCCACAGAGATGGTGTGTGATTATAGTGGTATCCTTGATACAAAAGCTGTTTTAAATTGTGCAACTAATAAAATGTTTGCTTGATTGTCATGTTTTATGAGACTTGCATTACCAGGTCTCTGTACGCCACCGGCAGAAGAAAGAGCCGCTGACAGGTTTTGTCTGACTCTTCACACTCAATAAGGAAGACTGAGAGGCACTGGCAGTTTTCTTTTTCTACGAAAAGGCCACACTTTCTTTCTGGGCATAGAAAATCTACTGGTATACCCCAAAAATGTGATGGTACTATGCTATGCAGAATACTTCCTAACCCTGATAGGCCTTCCATACCCTTGGAGATGTTATCTTACGGTACTGAAGCTTTATATAGAGCAAAGATCTTAGCACTTGGACAGAAAGCGCAATTTTCAGGAAGTTTTAATAAAGGGAGAGAAGCATTTTCCTGAATGTGAGGTGAAAGGTTATAGCTGTTAGACTGAAGGGTAAGGCTTTCCAGGCCAAGATATCAGAAGGAGCGACCTCACAAAGCGAATTTATAGATTCTCACCACTTTTAGCAAGAGTTGATTTGCAGATGAAGGGCTCTGCTGGGAGAGAAGCACTGAACTTACAAAGAGGGTTGGATAAATGGATAGACCAATGGACAGTGCATAGAACCTTGAACTGTGCTCTGTCATTGATAAGGAGCCAGTGTAGCTATAGAAGAAGGAGGAGGCTCTGGTGAAATGAAGGGTCCTGACAAAATCTGTTGAGTTGGTTCTGGATACATTGCAAATAGTGCAATTGGTTTTTGCTGAGACCTCAGTATTGTGAGTTGCAGTAGTCCAGCCTAGACCTGGTGAGGGTGTTGATTGCAGCAAGGCGCCCTTTCCTAAGAAAGCAGTGGGCAAATGTTTGTAGTTTGAAAACATGAAATTTAGAGGCAAATACCACTACATACACCTGGCTGACATGATCAGTTTCTCATCAAATTTGAAACATAGCTTTTCTTTTGTGGAGGAAAAGACAGGGTCTGGGAGAAGTTCGGAGACCCAAAAGAGGTTGGTCCAGAGAGAGGAAGTGCCACCTACCACCGGACTTTCAATCATTTCGGAATTCAGTCTTAGCTAGCTTTGAAACTTCAAAATTCGACCTTGCAGAAACAATGACTAACTAAGGTAGCTTTGGGCTTTAGGGGGCCATTTAGATGAAAACACAGCTGTGTATCATCTGAAAGGTGTAGAATTTCCAGCCAAAGGATAGAATCAGGGAAGCCACTGGCTGAAAGGAGATACTGAACAGGTAAGGGAATAGGGTAGAGCCCTGTGGAACTCCGCAATTGATTGAGGATACTTTGGAAGTGTATTGCCAAGAAGTAGTTTTTGTGTACAGTTATTTAGAAAGAAAGCAAACCAGGAGTATGCTTGGCCACTTACGCCATAGATTAAGAGTCTTGCCATGCACTGCTAATTGCAGCACATATTACATCACTCCTAAGAACACTGCAACACATTGTAATGAAATTATTGATGAGAAAACTGTGCATGGCCATGCTGTCCCCTCCCTGAGCATTAAAAGACCACGGGGACCCCATCCCCCAGGGCCGGTTCAGTGACTGTGTCTTGGGAAGCCCAACCCCAGGACACAGCAGTTTCTCTGCCTGCACTACCACGGGCAGGGAAACGTGTCTGCTCCTGCATGGTGGGCACATTTTAAAATCTCCTGCCAAACGGGAGCAAACACTAAGTCTGATTGCAGCTGAAGGGAGATTTAAAATGCGCCACACTGATGAGGGCAGAGAAACAGAACCTATACTGTTCCCGCCCGGAGGGAGCAAGCATAAATGCCTGTTCCCTCTGGATGGGAGCAATGCCGGCTCCTGCACCATGAGGGGAGCCAGCTTTGGCTGTCGGGGCCATCGGGCTCCCCCTGCGGCCCCAGCATGTGGTATGTGGGTGCCCCGGGTGGGCACCAGGGCACCCACCTCTGGCCCTGAGGATGGGGTCCACAGGGCCTAACTAGGCTCGGGGAGAAGGGCTGTGCAGCCCCCAACCCCTTTTTAAGTGTTTTTGGCCCGAGGGATGGGGACCCTGGGGTCCAAAAAGGCTAAGGGTGTTTTTAGGGTTTAGGGGTGGGTAAGAGTACAGAGTGATAGAGTGGTAAGGGCGATTTTAGGGTTATGGCGTGGGTAAGGTTATACAGTGCTAAGGGTGTTTTTAGGGTTTAGAGGTGCGTAATGGTATAGGGTGGTAAGGGTGATTTTAGGGTTTAGGAATGGGCAAGGGAATAGGGTGGTAAGAGTGTTTATAGGGTTTAGGGGTGGGTAATTGAATAGGTTGGTAAGGTTACAAAAAATGTGGAGTTTGGGGGTTCCCCCAAAATAAATATTTACTTCTATAATAATTTATAAGAAAAAGGGGGGGCTTGGGGGGTTTCCCCCAATTAGAAAATTAAATATATATATATATATATATATATATATATATATATATATTATCTACTGGCGGTCGCCAGTAGATAGTTATAGTTACAACCTATTATCCATAGGAAATCCGCGACATTCTATTTGAAATAACTCTCTTGCCGGTTGACGTATCTTCGCAAAATTTTCAAACTTTATGGCCCGCTCCGGTCCGCTCCTACTCTGAAAGTCTCGGGGGATTCGTCAAGCGGGGGCCGAGAAAAAGGGGGTCCCAAAACGCGTTTTCCCATGCAATTTTCCATAGGAAACTTTAGACACGGCTACAGCCCGAACTGTTGAACGGAATTACACCAAATTTGGCAAAGAGGTAGTTCTTGGTTCAGAAAGAACCCTTTTGTTAAATGGTGTAAATCCGTTCAGTAGTTGCTGAGAAAATCAAAAGTAAAAAGATAGTGATATCTAGGGCCGCGGATCCTCCCGAGCACGAGCTGGATGTTAATTGGCTGTCAGCTGGCTGTCAACATTCCGATTCAGGAAATGTTGGCAGCTATTTTGTCCCTCGGTAGAACCGAGGGACAGAACAAGTGCGCAAGCGCACAAAGGGGGCAGGGTAGAAACACCCTGACCCCTAGGTCTGCTCAGGGGTCCCACAAGGACCCCCTGGGCAAAAAAATATATTTTTTTTTAAATCGGCAGGATGCGCTCAGGGAGCGCGAACCCTGCCGAAAAAAAATCGAAGCGCGGTCTCCGCGCTCGATGTTAATTGGCCCCGGGTGGGCCAAGTCCCGGGGGCATGCTGGGGGGGTTAATTTATGTGTGGGGGCCTCTAAGGGCCCCCAAGCCCCGGGGACCACCACCCCCGGGGCTTTATGTATAATGAAGCGGGAGGGCTCTGAGCCCTCCCGCAGCCCCGGGGACCACCACCTCCCCGGGGCTTCTTTTAAAATTAAAAACCTGTGTGGGGGGCTCCAGCCCCCACACGCCCGGGACCACCACCTCCCCAGGGCACTAAGAAAAATTAAAATGGGGGTCCGTTTGGACCCCCAAGCCCCGGGGACCACCACCTCCCCGGGGCTGTGCACTGAATGGGAGGGGGCCGCGCGGCCCCCTCCTGGAGCCCTTGATGGCCCTGGGGACCGCCACCCCCAGGGCCGGCTCCTGCAGTGTCCCGGGTGCCTACCCCGGGACACTGCTGTTTGCAATGACAGGACGGGAGCCTCGCGGCTCCCGTCCTGTCATTGCAAACTTGCTTTGGATATTGGAAGAGAGAGCAGGAAACCTGCTCTCTCTTCCAATATCCAAAGCCGATTAGCTTTTCCACATGGGGAGCAGCATCTTAGCAGCTCCCCATGTGTAAGCAATGCCGGCTCCCGTAGGACACGGGAGCCGGCGGGACTGTGGGGGTTTGGGGACCCCCACAGTCCCCAACGAGAGGCCAGGCCCCGGGGATGGGGTCCCCGGGGCCATAAGTGGCCACGGAGGGGGGCCACGCAGCCCCCTCCCCAAAGGAAAAAAAAAAAAGTGCAAGGCCGGCCCCGGGGATGGGGTCCCCGGGGCCTTAAATGGCCTGAGGAGGGGGGCCACGCAGCCCCCCTCCAAATAAGAAAAAAAGAGGCCATGCCCCGGGGGATGGGGTCCCCGGGGCCAATACAGGCCCAGGGAAGGGGGCCACGCGGCCCCCTTCCCGTTTTTTTTATTTTATTTTAATAATAAAAAGGGGTAAGGCCCTGGGGGATGGGGTCCCCAGGGCCTAAAAATAGGAAAAAGGAAGGGGGCCACACAGCCCCCCTTCAGGGAAAAAAAAAAAAACGATCGGGCCAGCAGGCCCCGCCCCTTCCTTCACCACTCTGCAAACGCGCCCTGGCGCGTTTGCAGAGGGGAACGAATCCCCTTGAATACTGGGGTCCCTGGGGCCAACTAGCCCACCAGGAACCTCCAGTATGCGCCAGGGGCTGCCTTGCAGAGAGGTGTACAGAGGCCACGCCCTTTTACACCTCTCTGCAACGCAGCTCTGTGGCGCTTTTGGAGGTATATGGTGGGCTAGTTGCACCCCAGGGACCCTCAGGATTCAAGGGAGTTAATCCCCCGACTTAAAACGCGCCACGGGCGCGTTTGCACAGTGGTGAAGGGAGGGGCGGGGCTTCAGGTGACATGTGTGCAAACAGGCCCCGTGGCTCATTTTAAGATGGGGAATTAAATCCCCTTCAATCCTGAGGGTCCTGGGGCCAACTAGCCCAACAGGTACGTCCAGAAAGCGCCACAGAGCTGCGTTGCAGAGAGGTGTAAAAGGGGTGTGGCCTCTGTACATGTCTCTGCAACGCAGCCCTGGCGCATACTGGAGGTTCCTGGTGGGCTAGTTGGCCCGTAGGGACCCTCATGATTCAAGGGACTTAATCCCCCAACTTAAAACGCGCCACGGGGCGCGTTTGCACAGATGTTACCTCAGGCCCCGCCCTCCCTTCACCATTGTGCAAATATTCCTCTAAAATCAGCCGAAATCCGAATTCTGATTTACTCACCTGTTATCAGGAGAGACCTCAGTGCTGCATCTTTCAGCCCAGTACTGGTCCTGAAAAGTAATTTTAACCGTACTTACCGGTAACTTGAATTTCCTTCATAGGCTAACATTGACTGGTTTCACTTGGAAATTCTTCTAAGTGTGGAGTTTTGGAACTTTAAAATATTCCTCTAAAATCAGCCGAAATACGAATTCCGATTTACTCACCTGTTATCAGGAGAGACCTCAGTGCTGCATCTTTCAGCCCAGTACTGATCCTCAAAAGTAATTTTAACCGTACTTACCGGTAACTTGAATTTCCTTCCATAGGATATCATTGCCTGCTTTTTGCTGAAAAAGTTTCTAAGTGTTGATTTTTGAAACATACAAATATTCCTCTAAAATCAGCCGAAATCCGAATTCTGATTTACTCACCTGTTATCAGGAGAGACCTCAGTGCTGCATCTTTCAGCCCAGTACTGGTCCTGAAAAGTAATTTTAATCGTACTTACCAGTAACTTGAATTTCCTTCCATAGGCTAACATTGACTGGTTTCACTTGGAAATTCTTCTAAGTGTGGAGTTTTGGAACTTTAAAATATTCCTCTAAAATCAGCCGAAATACGAATTCCGATTTACTCACCTGTTATCAGGAGAGACCTCAGTGCTGCATCTTTCAGCCCAGTACTGGTCCTGAAAAGTAATTTTAACCGTACTTACCGGTAACTTGAATTTCCTTCATAGGCTAACATTGACTGGTTTCACTTGGAAATTCTTCTAAGTGTGGAGTTTTGGAACTTTAAAATATTCCTCTAAAATCAGCCGAAATACGAATTCCGATTTACTCACCTGTTATCAGGAGAGACCTCAGTGCTGCATCTTTCAGCCCAGTACTGATCCTCAAAAGTAATTTTAACCGTACTTACCAGTAACTTGAATTTCCTTCCATAGGATATCATTGCCTGCTTTTTGCTGAAAAAGTTTCTAAGTGTTGATTTTTGAAACATACAAATATTCCTCTAAAATGAGCCGAAATCCGAATTCTGATTTACTCACCTGTTATCAGGAGAGACCTCAGTGCTGCATCTTTCAGCCCAGTACTGGTCCTGAAAAGTAATTTTAATCGTACTTACCAGTAACTTGAATTTCCTTCCATAGGCTAACATTGACTGGTTTCACTTGGAAATTCTTCTAAGTGTGGAGTTTTGGAACTTTAAAATATTCCTCTAAAATCAGCCGAAATCCGAATTCCGATTTACTCACCTGTTATCAGGAGAGACCTCAGTGCTGCATCTTTCAGCCCAGTACTGATCCTCAAAAGTAATTTTAACCGAACTTACTGGTAACTTGAATTTCCTTCATAGGCTAACATTGACTGGTTTCACTTGGAAATTCTTCTAAGTGTGGAGTTTTGGAACTTTAAAATATTCCTCTAAAATCAGCCAAAATACGAATTCCGATTTACTCACCTGTTATCAGGAGAGACCTCAGTGCTGCATCTTTCAGCCAAGTACTGATCCTCAAAAGTAATTTTAACCGTACTTACCAGTAACTTGAATTTCCTTCATAGGCTAACATTGACTGGTTTCACTTGGAAATTCTTCTAAGTGTGGAGTTTTGGAACTTTAAAATATTCCTCTAAAATCAGCCGAAATACGAATTCCGATTTACTCACCTGTTATCAGGAGAGACCTCAGTGCTGCATCTTTCAGCCCAGTACTGATCCTCAAAAGTAATTTTAACCGTACTTACCGGTAACTTGAATTTCCTTCATAGGCTAACATTGACTGGTTTCACTTGGAAATTCTTCTAAGTGTGGAGTTTTGGAACTTTAAAATATTCCTCTAAAATCAGCCGAAATACGAATTCCGATTTACTAACCTGTTATCAGGAGAGACCTCAGTGCTGCATCTTTCAGCCCAGTACTGATCCTGAAAAGTAATTTTAACCGTACTTACCAGTAACTTGAATTTCCTTCCATAGGATATCATTGTCTGGTTTTCAGCAGAAAAGTTTCAAAGTGTCGATTTTCACAAACTACAAATATTCCTAAAAATCGCCTGTATGACTTAAACGCATTCTTTCAACTGTTTACAGGAGATGCACCAGTGCTGGATCCAGGATCCAACACTGAGTAAGAAAAAAGTAACGATAACAGTTTTTAACTTCTAAGTGAATTTCCTTCCATAGGATAACATTGGTGATTCTATGAGAAAAAGTTTGTGTGTGAACTTTTAAAGTACAATAATATTCCTTAAAAATCACGACTGTAACCAAAACGCTTTACTCAACTGTTTACAGGAGATGTCCCAGGACTGAATCTAGGATCCAGTAATGTGGTTAGAAAAGTAATCCATAAAGTAACTAATTGCATTTAACTAGAAATTCACATTGAGCTGAATGTTGCATTGTGTTTGAAAATGTGTTGCCCATTGCAACAACTGTAACTACTGTACTTACAAGTCTATTGCCTATGTGCAAAGTAATTAAACTAAAGTAATTCATTCTGAGAAAGTATTTTTTGTAATGTAATGTATAATGTAATTACAATGTAATTTAAAAAATAAAATATGTAAAAAAAATTGTTTCTAAAAATTTGGAAATCAGTATGAAAATTTTTTATATAACAATTAATACATTTAAAAATTGTCATTTACAAATCCTTTGAAATTCACTGAAAAAACTGTAGGTTTCAGACATGTTATAGTTACAAATTAGCATTTAAAAAACCTTTGAAATTCACTGAAAAAACCATAGGTTTCAGGGACGTTATAGTTACAAATTAGCATTTAAAAAACCTTTGAAATTCACTGAAAAAACCATAGGTTTTAGGGACAGTTATAGTTAGTTGGACATTGCACTCGTACAAAACCCGTGAAATTCCCCCGTTATAGTTAGTCCAGCTAACTATAACTCGCGCCCGCAATGCACTGCTGATGACGTCACATATTACATCACTCATGACATGGTCAGTGACATCACTGATGACATCACTGATGACATCTCAAATGACATCACTGATGACATCATCCACGTGATAATCTCATGCACCTCCTCACACCCTAATATAACCTTTGATACACCCACTCTAAATTACAGACTGCCATTCGCAAAACCATAGACACTCCAACACCTATAACTACATACCCACTCACTGATTCTTAGGTCTACGCACACATCCACTCACTCACCCGTACAGTCACTCATACTTACGGTCACTCAGTACAGGACTATCATATGCACTCATACTCCTATATAGACACTCAAACACCGCCACTCATCCATAGAGGTACTCACACACCTAGTCAGTCATGCAAATAATTAAACACACTACCATTTACTCACCTATACAGTTATACACACACCAGCTCACTTACTCATACAAATAGTAGCACATTCTTACGCTCTTATACAATCACTGATACAAGCACACACTCATCCATACAGCCACTATCACAATCACTCACTCTCAGCTTATAGCTATTTATATACTCCAACACACATATATACTGCCTTTCACATATGTAGTTACTCACACATGTACCACTGGGACATACATTCACTCACTAACACACTCTTACACACACTTACCCACCCATACAGTCTATCACAGTTGCACTCTTGAAACCATCCACCCAGTGAATCACCCACTCACACATCTATGCACAGAGTTGCACACACCCCTCCCACACAAACACTCAGGCACCCATACAGATACTCAGACAAGCATTCAATAACTCATATAGACACTCATGTAGCTATTCACAAACACATGCAGCCACTTACACAGCAACAGACAGACGGATACAGACATTCACCCAGTTTAGTCACTAACCCATGCATTCAGTAAGATACGTTAAATCACTCACTTATAGAGTCAGTCACGCACCTACTAAATCATCCATACAGACACTTACACACCCACTCATTCTTCAATACGTCTTTTCCTATATATATTAAAAATATTTAAACTTTACAGAAACACACAGTCACTGGATGATGTCATCAGTGATGCCATCAGTGATGTCATTTGAGATGTCATCAGTGATGTCATCAGTGATGTCACTGACCATGTCATGAGTGATGTAATATGTGACGTCATCAGCAGTGCATTGCGGGGCGCGAGTTATAGTTAGCTGGACTAACTATAACGGGGGAATTTCACGGGTTTTGTACGAGTGCAATGTCCAACTAACTATAACTGTCCCTAAAACCTATGGTTTTTTCAGTGAATTTCAAAGGTTTTTTAAATGCTAATTTGTAACTATAACGTCCCTGAAACCTATGGTTTTTTCAGTGAATATATATATATATGTATATACATATATATATATATATTTTACATACTGACAGTCGCCAGTAGGCAGTTATAGTTAGGATCTAGTTTCCACAGGAAAATCGTTTTTGTTCTGCCAATAACATTGGTGCAGTTTGACAAATCCTCAGAAATTTTCAAAAATAGTTTGCCACTCACTTCGGCTGTTGTCGTGAAAGTTTTGTGGTGATCCACCAAGCGGGGGCTGAGAAAAAGGGGGGGTCCCAAAATGTGTTTTCCCCATCCAATTTCCCAAAGGGATTTTAGACACAGCTACAGTCCAAACTGCTGAACGGAATTACACTACATTTGGCAGAAAGGTAGCTGTTGGTCCAGAAAGCAACCTTTTGTAAATTGGTGTAAATTCGTTCAGTAGTTTTTAGTTATCAAAAGATAACAGTCCCCATGCTGAAATGTGATTGGCTGCCAACACTTCAACCAGGAAGTGTTGGCAGCCATCTTGGGACTCGGCTTCAGTTGACTCCTACAAAAAACACATAATAAAAAGAAACGGGGCAGAGTAGGAATACCCTGACCCCCTAGGTGTAGTCCTGGGGACCCAAAAACACCTTTTAAAAAAATACTTTCTGCGGAAAAGTGACAGAACCACAAATTTGCGGCAAAAAAAAACAAGTGCGGGCTCCCGTGCTTGTTTTGTTAAGAGTTCCCGGGGGCCCAGGTCCTGGTGGCGTTTCAATTTTAAAAAAATGAGGGGGTGCACGAGGCCCCCCTCCTAGGGCTTATTATTGCCCTGGGAACCACCACCTCCCTGGACTCTTTTTTATATAAATGCGGGGGGCAACGCGAACCCCTCCTGGGCCCCCATGACCACCACCTCCCCGGAGCTTTGTGTTAAAAATTAGAGGGGCCGCTTGGACCTCCCCTCGGCCCCGGGGACCACCACCTCCCCGGGGCTAAATTGAATGTAAAGGGGGGGCGTCACGGACCCTCAGGCCCCAGGGACCACCACCTCTCCCGGGCACATAACTTTAAAAAAAGGGAAGGGGTCCTGTGACCACCCTCCCGGTCCACATACAGCCTCGGGGGCCACCACCTCCCCGGGGTGGTCCGTACTAATAGAAGGAGGCGGCTGTGCTGCCCCCTTACTGTAGCCATATATGGCCCTGGGGGCCACCCCCCCCCAGGGCCGGCTCCTGCTATGTCCGGGGGTGCACAACCCTGGGACAAGCTGTTTGCTTTAGCTTGGCGGGAGCTGTGACAGCTCCCGCCAAGCTAAAGCAAACGCTCCGGATCCAGTTGGCGGGAACTGTCTAAGTGCTCCCGACCACTGGAAGCAGAGGCTTCTTCTCTTTCTCTGCCTGCAGACAAGCGGGCAGGGAAAGAGATGAAAAAGATGGCTCCTGCACAGCGGGAGCTGCTTTTCCAGCAGCTCCCTCGGTGCAGCAGCAATGCCACCACCCAAAGGAGACGGGGACCCGGCTGGCACCTTAGGGGCCATGAGGCTCTTTCCATAATCCCGGGGGATAGGAGCAGCAAGAGGCAACATAAAGGCAGGAAATTAGCAGAAAGAGGCAAAATAATGATCAGCAATGAGCAGAGAGGCAAAATAAAGGTGAGAAACAAGCAGAAAGAGGCAAAATAAACTTCAGAAGGGAGCAGAAAGAGGCAGAATAAAGGTGAGAAATGAACTGAAAGAGGCAGAATGAAGGTATGAAACAAGCAGAAATAGACAAAATAAAGGTGAGAAACACGCAGACAGAGGCAGAATAAAGGTGAGCAATGAGCAGAAAGAGGCAAAATAAAGGTGAGCAAGGAGTAAAAAGATGTAAAATAAAGGTCAAAACGAGCAGCAAGAGGCTAAATAAAGGTGAGAAACGAGCAGAAAGAGGCAAAATAATGATCAACAATGAGCAGAGAGAGGCAAAATAAAGGTGAAAAATGAGCAGAAAAGCCAGAATAAAGGTGAGAAACGAGCAGAAAGGGCAGAATGAAGGTCAGAAGGCAGCAAAAAGAGGCAGAATAAAGGTCAGAAACGAGCAGAAAGAGGCAAAATAAAGGTGAGAAATGAGCAGAAAGAGGCAGAATAAAGGTCAGAAACAAGCAGCAAGTGGTAAAATAAAGGCGAGAAATGAGCAGAAAAAGGCAGAATAAAAGTGAGAAATGAGCAGTAAGAGGCAAAATAAATGTCAGAAAACAGCAGGAAGAGGCAGAAAAAGGTCAGCAAAGAGCTGGAAGAGTCAAGATAAAGGTGAGAAACAGGCAGAAAGAGGTAGAATAAAAGTCAGAAACGAGCAGCAAGAGGCAGAATAAAAGTCAGCAACTAGCAGAAAGAGGCCAAAAAGAGGCAAAATAAAGGACAGCAATGAGCAGAAAGAGCAAAATAATGGTAAGGAACAAGAAGAAAGAGGCAAAATAAAGGTGAAAAACGAGCAGATAGAGGCAGAATAAAGGTCAGAAGGAAGCAGAAAGAGGCAGGACATAGGTCAGAAATTAGGAGAAAGATGCAGGGTAAAGGCCAGAATGGGGCAGAGAGAGGCAGGATAAAGTTCAGAAACGAGCAGAAAGATGCAGAATAAAGGTCAGCAAAGAGCAGGGAGAGGCAAGATAAAGGTGAGAAATGGGCAGAAAGAGGCAGAATAAAGGTCAGAAATTAGCAGAAAGAGGCAGAAGAAAAGTCAGCAATGAGCAGAAAGAGGCAGAATAAAGGTGAGAAATGAGCTGAAAGAGCCAAAATAATGATCAGCTATGAGCAGAGAGAGGCAAAATAAAGGTGAGAAACTAGCAGAAAGAGGCAGACTTAAGGTCAGAAGGGAGCAGAAAGAGGCAGAATAAAGGTCAGAAACAAGCAGAAAGAGGCAAAATAAAGGTGAGAAACTAGCAGAAAGGGGCAAAATAAAGGCGAGAAACCAGCAGAAAAGCAAAATAGAGGTTAGAAACCAGCAGCAGGATGGGAAATAAAGGTGAGAAATGAACAGGTAAAGACAAAATAAAAGTCAACAATGAGCAGAAAGAGGCAAAATAAAGGTCAGATATGAGCAGAAAGAGGCAGAATAAAGGTCAGAAACCAGCAGCAAGAGGCAAAATAAAGGTTTGAAACAAGCAGCTAGAGGCAAAATAAAGGTCAGAAACAAGCAGCAAGAGGCAAAATAAAGATGAGAAAAAAGCAGAAAGAAGCAGAATAAAGGTCAGCAAGGAGCAGAAAGAGGCAAAATAAAGGTGAGAAATGAGCAGAAAGAGGCAGAATAAAGGTCAGAAACGAGCAGCAAGAGGCGAAATAAAGGCGAGAAATGAGCAGAAAGAGGCAAAATACAGGTGAGAAACGAGCAGAAAGAGGCAGAATAAAGGTCAGAAATTAGCAGAAAGAGGCAGAAAACGGTCAGCAAAGAGCTGGAAGAGGCAAGATAAGGGTGAGAAACGAGCAGAAAGAGGCAGAATAAAAGTCAGAAACTAGCAGCAAGAGGGAGAATAAAAGTCAGCAATGAACAGAAAGAGGCAAAATAAAGGTCAGCAACGAACAGAAAGAGGCAAAATAAAGGTGAACAATGAGTAGAAAGAGCAAAATAAAGGTGAGAATTGAGCAGAAAGGCAAATCAAGGTCCGCAACGAACAGAAAGAGGCAAAATAAAGGGGAGAAACAAGCAGAAAGAGGCAAAAAAATGATCTGCAGAGAGGCAAAATAAAGGTGAAAAATGAGCAGAAAGAGGCAGAATAAAGGTTAGAAGGAAGCAGAAAGAGGCAAGATAAAAGATAAATGAGCAGAAAGAGGCAGAAGAAAGGTCAGAAATGAGCAGAAAGAGGCAGAACAAAAGTCAGCAATGAGCAGAAAGAGGCAAAACAAAGGTCAGCAATGACAGAAAGAAGCAAAATAAAGGTCAGCAACGAGCAGAAAGAGCAAAATAAGGATGAGAAACTAGCAGAAATAGGCAGAATAAAGGGCCACAATGAGCAGAAACAGGCAAAATAAAGGTGAGAAACGAGCAGAAAGAAGCAAAATAATGATCAGCAATGAGCAGAGAGAGGTAAAATAAAGGTGAGAAACAAGCAGAAAGAGGCAGACTTAAGGTCAGAAGGGAGCAGAAAGAGGCAGAATAAAGGTCAGAAACAAGTAGAAAGAGGAAGATTAAAGGTCAGAAACGAGCAGCAATAGGCAAAATAAAGGTAAGAAACTAGCAGAAAGGAGCAAAATAAAGGCGAAAAACCAGCAGAAAGGCAAAATAGAGGTTACAAACCAGCAGCAGGAGGAAAAATAAAGGAGAGAAACGAACAGGTAAAGGCAAAATAAAGGTCAGCAACAAGCAGAAAGAGGCGAAATAAAGGTCAGATATGAGCAGAAAGAGGCAGAATAAAGGTCAGCAAGGAGCAGAAAGAGGCAAAATAAACGTCAAAAGGGAGCCGAAAGACGCAGAATAAAGGTGAGAAATGAGCAGAAAGAGGCAGAACCAAGGTAAGAAACTAGCAGAAAGAGACAAAATAAAGGCGAGAAACAAGCAGAAGGAGGCAGAAAAAGGTCAGCAAAGAGCTAGAAGAGGCAAGATAAAGGTGAGAAACCAGCAGAAAGAGGCAGAATAAAAGTCAGAAACGAGCATCAAGAAGCAGAATAAAAGTCAGCAACGAGCAGAAAGAGGCAAAGTAAAGGTCAGCAATGAGCAGTAAGAGGCAAGATAGAGGTGAGAATTGAGCAGCAAAGGCAGATAAAGGTCTGCAACAAACAGAAAGAGGCAAAATAAAAGGGAGAAACAAGCAGAAAGGCAGATAAAGGTCAGCAACGAACAGAATGAGGCAAAATAAAGGGGAGAAACGAGCAGAAAGACGCAAAAAAACGATCTGCGGTGAGCAGGGAGAGGCAAAATAAAGGTGCAAAACGTGCAGAAAGAGGCAGAATAAAGGTCAGATGGAAGCAGAAAGAGGAGGACATAGGTCAGAAATGAGAAAGAGACAGAATAAAGGTCAGAAACTTGCAAAAAAGAGGCAGAAAAAAGCTTAGAAAGATGCAGAATAAAGGTCAGCAAAGAGCAGGAAGAGGCAAGATAAAGGTGAGAAATGAGCAGAAAGAGACAGAACAAAGGTCAGCAACAAGCAGAAAGAGGCAAAACAAAGGTCAGCAACGAGCAGAAAGAAGCAAACTAAAGGTCAGCAATGAGCAGAAAGAGCAAAATAAGGATGAGAAATAAGCAGAATTAGCCAGAATAAAGGTCCGCAATGAGCAGAGAGAGGCAAAATAAAGTTGAGAAACGAGCAGAAAGAAGCAAAATAATGATCAGCAATGAGCAGTAAGAGGCAAAATAAAGGTCAGAAACCGGCAGAAAGAGGCAGAATATAGGTCAGACACGAGCAGTAAGAGGCAAAATAAAGGTGAGAAACTAGCAGAAAGGGGCAAAATAAAGGTTAGAAACCAGCAGAAGAGGCAAAATAGAGGTTAGAAACCAGCAGCGGGAGGCAAAATAAAGGTGAGAAACGAACAGTTAAAGGCAAAATAATGGTCAGCAACGAGCAGAGAGAGGCAAAATAAAGGTTGGATATGGGCTGAAAGAGGCAGAATAAATGTCAGAAACAAGCAGCAAGAGGCAAAATAAAGGTCAGAAACAAGAAGAAAGAGCCGAAACAAAGGTGAGAAACGAGCAGAAAGAGGCAGAATAAAGGTCAGCAACAAGCAAAGAGCGTTAAAATAAAGGTCAGAAAAAGGCAGAATAATGGTCAGAAGGGAGCAGAAAGAGGTAGGATAAAGGTGAGAAACGAGCAGAAAGAGGCACAATAAAGGTGAGAAACAAGCAGAAAGAGACCAAATAAAGGTGAGAAACAAGCAGAAAGAGGCAGACTAAAGGTCAGAAAGGAGCAGAAAGAGGCAAAATAGAGGTCAGAAACCGGCAGCAAGAAGCAAAATAAAGGTGAGAAATGAGCAGAAAGAGGCAAAATAAAGGTCAGCAACGAGCAGAAAGAGGAAAAATAAAGGTCAGCAACTAGCAGAAAGAGGCAGAATAAAGGTCAGAAGGGAGCAGAAAGAGGCAGAATAAATGTTAGAAACAAGCAGAAAGAGGCAAAACAGAGGGCAGTAAAACTAGCAGGAAAGTGAAAACAGAGGCAGAAATACCAGCAGGAAAGGCAAAACAGAGGTCAGAAAAACAAGCATAAACAGCAAAACAGAGCAGAAGAGGGCAAAACAGAGAGCACTCAAACACTCTCACACCCACTCACAGACCCACTCAGACACTCTCATACCGACTCTCAGACCCACTCAGAGACTCACAGAACCACTCACAGACTTACTGAGACACTCATGCACTCACACACTCACTGTCAAATGTTAGTGGTTACATTTAGGGAATAAAATTAAAAAAACCTTAGAAATTCCCTTTAGAAACCAAAGGTTACAGGAATGATATAGTTAGAAAACAACATTTTTAAAAAAAACATAGAAATTCACTGAAAAAAACAATGTTTAAAGGGATGTGATAGTTAGGCTCAGATTTCACTAGTACAAAACCAGAGAAATTCAGCAGTTATAGTTAGCTGAGCTAACTATAACTTATGGCCCCACAATGCACTGCTTATGACCTCACATATTACATCACTCATGACATGGTCAGTGACATCACTGATGACATTACTAATGACATCTCAAACCACTGATACGATTTTCAGTCTTTATAATAGGTTGAATGACATTACAACGCATGCACTTACCACGCATGCCTTTTTCATGCAGTCTTTACCATGCATATACCTTTACCATGCATGTCTTTACCCTCTAATGCCTTTACCACGAAAGTACATAGGATTACATTAAAGTAACCATTACCATGCATACCTTTACAATGCATACATTTACCATAGAAACCTTTACCACACATTTTGTTTTTTAAAGAAAAGCAATACTAATAAATGTAAATAAAAAAATATTTATATAGGCAAATTAATCGTAGTATACAAGAAGACATATTTTACAACATTTGTAAATAAAAAGAATTGTTGCGAGGCTCGTCTCTACGCCGAACACATTTCAACGCAACACATCACATCTCAACGCAATCCATTGCAACCTTACACAAATATTTTCACCGTCATACCACCATGCCACACAACTCAAAACAACGGAACACTAGGCAAATGTTTTGAATATCATTATGTCACAACAAAATGCAAAACATCACAACACTACACATTGTTTTCACACAAATATACTACAATGCAACACATGATAATACAATGCAAACGTTTTCTACAATAGAATAAATCTGCACAGATATAAATGTTTGACTTTTTCCATTTCTACAGAACCAAACACAATGTCCCCACCCAAGATGGCAGACAAACCCTGTGAGGGAGGTCAACAACACGTTGCATTTGAACAGAAAAATAATTTTAAGTTTAGTCGCGTTTTGCTTCAGGAAAAAACTTAATTTACAACACTTATTTTATAGTAATTTATAGTTAACCCTTAAAAAACATATAAAAACAGGCTTCCACCATTTTGTAGTCAGTGGTACACTGTCTTCTGACATGACCACACTCACTGGAGTGAAGAGGAATATTTATGAAACACTGCCATCTATCTATCAAAGTAAGTATAACTTACACAATTCATATGTGTAGAAATAGCAATATATATGATAAGGACATACATTTAAGCATTTTTTTTTGACATTTTCAGACATTTATTCAGTGAATGTTAAAAACCACAAAAACCAAACCAATTGTGATCCTTTTCAAATTAGACAATAATGTAAGTTAAAATACAAGTATATTTTGCTTTTTTTAATTTAATGGTAATATTTCCTGAACAGTGACAATGTTCAAATTTTAAAAGAAAACGACAAATTGCAGTCTACTCTGACAAGTGCTACCTCATGGAAGTTGATGGACTGTGTCTGGGGGCAGATTTACTATTATAATTCCGCTAAGTGCTAACTCAGGGTATGTGCTGGACAGTGGCTGGGGGCAGATTTACTATTCCAACTTCGCTACGTGTTACCTCATGGAAGGTGTTGGACAGTGTCTCGGGGTAGATTTACTGTTCTAATCTACCAAGTGCTAATTCAGGGTAATTGCTGGATAATGCCTGGGGGCAGATTTACTATTCTAACTCAGGCAAGTGCAAACTCAGGGAAGGTGCAGGACAGTGACTAGAGAACATTTTTATCTTTTGTATAGACCATTGCAAAAGCAAAACAATTTCAAGAAGTTTGAAAACCTTCCCAAACTACAGAAAGAAGGCCTTAAAACACCTCACAAAACTTAAGTAAAGGCACCAAAAATAATGTATGATTATTAAACTTAAATACAGAAATAAATACAATAATGAATAAAAAAAATCACTAAGTCTTTTGTCCCTAGAAACACATCAAACAAGACAAAACAACTCCACTAGTCAATCAACTCAACAGAATAAAATACTCCAAAGGCTGACGCCAAAAGCAATATCTTCAATTCCAAAGGTAAATACATTCCCATTAAAGACAAAATAAATTTAACAATCACATTTTACTTCCCAAACATGAAAACTACATTTGTTTTGCATTTCACAGATCAAACAACATGAAATAAATTGTTAATTTCAACAGATTGTGAGAATTAACATTTCAGGTTTTTCCTCGGTATATGAACTACCTATAAAGTGGAGAAAATACACAATATCATTATCACAAACTCACAATATTTCTGCTTTTTTCCAGGTTTTTTTTAAAGTAGAAAATTCAAGAAAGGCGTTGTATATTAAATGGAAGCAAGGAAATAGACTCCTAAAATTTGGTGGGTATATTTATTGTACGGATAGACTAACTGAGCCCAGGAGTCATTGATGGTGTGTTGAATATTTTTCATCCTATCGCACAGGTAGAGCGGTTACTCTTGGGGTCACAATAGAAAGAATCTCAGAACTAAATCAATCTGCCTCTGCAAAGGAGATTGAAGTAAGGAAAAATATTTGGCAAATAATGTCACTTGCGGCCACCACCAATGAAACCTCTAGCTCAGTTTTGAGGGAGGTGGCCCAAAACATCCCCATTCACATTGCCAGTAGTATTCCCATGATTTCAAATTTAAGAACAATGGTTCAATGACAAACACCCTCGAGTAGTCCCCAAAGAGTAACTCCTCAAACCTACTTTGCAAACCTATTAGCATTCCCCCTGAAGTTGCAATTTCTTTTACTAATGAGCCTTTTCTACTCTCTGATAATGAGAACTCTCTCAAATGAAAACTAATCTTTAGTACAGTGCATAACACATTAACCCTAGAGAATAGCGAAAATTGGATGATTGATGGAACTTTTAAATCAGCTCCCCATCCATTCACCCAAATTTATACTATTCATGCAAACATTAACAACACTACAATCCCATTAGTTTATGGTTTACTGCCTGACAAACCATCTTCAAATTACACTGACTTTTTATCAGTTTTAAAATCTAAAACAGTAAATAAAAATTTTAGGAAAATCATAATTGTCTTTGAATTGCAAATGATTAAAACAATTTCAAAAATGTATTCTAACACTCACATTCAAGGATTTTTTTTCACTTTTCCCAGGCATATTGGCAAACAATTTTTAAAAACATCCTTAGTGGTGGATTATATATCAAATAGTAAACTGCAATAAGAACTGAAAAAAACTGCTTTGTGTTTTGTACCTCCTGAATGTGTGGAGAACTTCCACACTTTAAATATACAAATTATTTTCCACAAAATGAGGAGAAAAAATGGCCCCACTTCTAAATTACTTTGAACACACATGAATTGGCCAGCTAAGCAGGCTGGATCACAAAAGGAAACCAAGGTTTCCTATTGAATGGGCGAACTGTTACTCAACCTGCTTTAGAGGGAGGTGCAGAAACCAATAATGCCATAGAGGGTAGGCATGATTCTTTCAACAACTCCGTTGGAAAAAGTTACCCCAACTTTTATCATTCCCTATAAATTTTTTAAAAAGAACAAAGTTTCCAGGAAACGAGAATCATGCAATCATTGTTAGGTAGTCTGAACTCTTGTATATCTAAGAAACTTAAGGCATGTCAGATAAACTACTATCAAAAATTAATCAATTTCCATTGATTGGAGCTTCAGACTAGCTTGACAAAATGCCTACATTTTACACTACTAACCACAACTAACACTTTTTAAAAGGAATCTCCTTTTTCGATTGTACAAACTAAATTAATTGGCATTATTTTAATTATTTTTCAAATTTATAAAAATTCTATCCCTTCCCACCTGTAATTGTCTTCTTTCTTCAACTTTTCGTGATATTTTAAGAAAGAGTCTCAAGTACTCCAACAATCTAGAAAGTTCCCAGCAAATCCAAACAACCTCTCCAAAAAAAAAATCAATTTTTCACATTACATTCTTTGACATTCCAGAAATGACACAATCCAATAACCATGTTACCAGAAAAATTGAATGTTTTTGAAAAACAAAACAGAACTCCATCCCCGAAGGAATTGAATGGAAAAATAGAAAAGCAATCCAATGATCCAGATTTTCTTCTTCAAAAGCGTTGTCTTCTTCCAAAATTGAACGACAATTAAAAACACGATGCAAATTTTTTAAAAATATTGCTTTCATTCAAGTAGATTTTTAAAAGTTGTTAACATGAAACCTATGTTGATAAAAAACCACCTGTCCCGACGTGTACATATGAAAAACAACTTGTATGAGGATGTAAAACTGGTTAAAACACAACTGGCTGATTACGAGTTTGGCGTAGAAGACCGTTGTGCCAGCGGTCTTCTGGCCACCATATTACAGAGAGTTGTGCAGCCTGAAATGCCGACCATGTCGACAGCAAGGTTCCCGCTTGGGCCGCGGCGGTCTGCAATGTTGGCACTGCGTACTCCAACGCCTTCAGGGCCGCGGTTTCCCACCAAGCCAGTTATAACAACATAGTCGTACTGGTGGTCTCCTAGCAGCGGTTACCCAACGGCGGTAGACTGCCGCGGTACACTCACAGCAAAGCACAACAACATTGAGCATTGAAAGAATTTAAAAACTACAGAGCTGATGTCCTTTTGACAAGTGGATACACCTGCAAATCACATTATAAAACACACCCCATCCCTGACCAGGATCCTTTGCTTCTCACCTGCAGCACACAAGACAGGACACACCGTTTACACCATTGTGAGCTAAGGCAGCCCTTTTTTATCTTCCATCATCCCATTCAGCACTCTCCACTCCCTTTAAATTTTATTTTTCACTAAACGGAAATGTGGAACAGTATAGTCGACAAAGTGAATGCTGTTTGTACCACCCTGCACACACAGCAGGAAATTAGGAGGAGTTGGCATGGCCTGAGGTTGAAGGTGCGTACCCTGGCCCCCAAGAACCACCTGGAGGCCCAAATGACTGGCGGTGACCCTCACAGCAGCCCATTACAACTCTTTCCCTCAGAAGAGAAGGTCTTGGCCATCCTGCATACTGAGGGCATGACAGGAATACCTGAGGGAGAGGAGTCTGGTAAGTTACATTTCCATAACTGTCATAATACCTTAACGTCCTGTTGCATCTCAACTCTGCTATTGTTATTGTCTTGTCTATCTACTTACCAGACATGCAAGCCACAAAGTATCAGAGATTCTGGTTTGTCAGTGTTAGTATGGAGTGTTGCATATGAGATCACATTTATCAATCTCCATTACATGCTACATGTTGGAATGCTGTTTGTAAGTGTATAAATAGAATGTTATCATGCAAGGAGCCATCATATGTGTAAAAATTTTAATGTATGGTTGATCCCAAATGCATGTTGCCAACAGGTATGTAACACTAACCATTTGTCAAGTGTTGGTAATTCAACATAGAAATCACTACAACTACCATGAGGCCCTGTGACTGTAACTCTAGCCAAGATGCTATACCCCTTTTGCCCCTTCTCACTTGTCTGCCATGTCACAATTGATGTTCACTATTTATGGACTGTGCAATGTACATACAATGCTCTACTCAGATGCACGTCGGACTACTTTGCTTGATGGTGTCCTGGTCTCCTCAACTGAAACTATTGATGGCATGAGTGACACCATACCCACTGCCTACCACTAATATATGTAAGTCATGAAGGAAAGTAAGCTGATCAGCAGTTCAGGTGACCCGTTGACTCTGCACTCCTCACATGATGAAGACTGCTAAATATACAACCAAGGTGTGTGTTTGCCTATATTATACACAACTAGGCCTTGAGATAGTCAAATACACATGTTACGACTACACTGTGTTGGATAAAATAATGTTTATCCCTAAAGTCAAAATGCCACATATCAGCACATCTAATGAGATGATCAATTCTACTACATGTATTGAATGTCTCCAAATGTCTGGTAACCAACTTCAACACCACGCGAATAGATTACAATACTAATCTCTACCTATTTTGTTTCATGCTAGGTCTCTATTTACTGCGACACAATTGATGTGGATGTAGATACCACACTTCCACCAATATTAATGTTCTCTATTTCCCAACAAGTCGATTGGGCAAAGCACCTAGCCAGAGCTTGGCCATCGAACTCCCGCTCCACCCCAGGATGAAGCCCTCAGTGATGACAACACTCCTAGAGATGTGGACATGGATGATGGTCCTGGCCCATCTGGTCAGTCTAGGCAGACGGCAAGAGTGGGGCTCACTGTGCCCACAACACCTCCCATCCCAGCTGCAACAACACAGCCAAACCCTGCACCCCCAACCTGTGTCCCTAGCACAGTCAGTGCCATCTTGTGTCCCCCAGTCCTGGATTTTGCAGTGGCTCTCACCACCCCAGTCACTGAGTAACCAGTAACCAGTGGTAGGGTGCAGTCTGTGCCAAGGGCACAGGCCCGTTGGGGGGAGGGTTAATGGGAGGGTGACTGTGCCCGCAGAGTGAGCCCACTGGGGCCACTGACACCTATGCCGCCATCACTTAAGTCCTGGGAGTCTACCAGGACTCCTAAGGGGTGATGGGACATGTACTTACCGAAATCCAGGAAATGAAGCAGCTGCAGAGGGACACATACCAGGAGATGGCCGGCATCAACACCAACCCGGCCTCCCTGGTTGGGGTGCTGAAGAAAATAAGAACCTCCTTCTGTAGGGCTTTCCACCTGCATCTACCCCTTTCTGTGGTTCAAGTACATCGAAGCCATCAACAAGTTGTTTTTCATATGCACAACATCTGCACCAGCCACAGGAAGGGAGGCCCTGTCAGAGGAAGACACGTCTGCTGACACCCAAGTCTCAGCAGCAACCGATCCCCCCTCCCCAAAAGGAGGGGACGTCCACCCAAAAATCCAGGAGGTGGGGATGGCAAGACACCCACCACTGCCATTAAGAAACCTCAACCCTAGTTTTCTCCTGTGTGTGCAACACATTCACTTTGTGGACTATTCCAGGACACTTTTCCATATCTGATGGGAGTAGTATGTTGGATTTTGGACTCCAGATAATTTGGACTCAACAACAATGGTTTCATCCACCATGACTGACTACTTCACTTTTGGTTTTCCCTGTTTAAATTTTTGGACACTTTTTGATATTATCCTTGTTTACTTCACTAAATACACAAGTCAACAATTCATTGTCTCCTGTTGTAACTCTCACATCTACCAATGTATACGTGCTACCATGTAAACTTTACAATGCCAAAACTAGGTACTTATGGAAGCATGGATATGTTGTATGTAAACAATGTTCAACTCTGGATCACTACAATGGCACAGCAATACATACATGCAAGTGTCTGGTCTGATAACATCTTTATTCCATTGTTCAAATCAAAGGCTGACATGATATCATAAACATTGCAAGTAAGACATGACTCAATTCTTCTGTGTCAGTTATCAAATATTTAGTTGCGGACCTTCACAACATGGAATAAGGGGATACATCTGACAATACCCTCTACAATAGGCAACATTAAAAAAGGTCTACATCATCAGCTGGAGCCATATTGCCTACCTCACAAAAGGAATCCCACATCCATTAAACAAACAAACAGACACATTAAAGTACAAAAGTTTCTGACCACAGGGTCATCCCAATCCAATGTTGCTTGCATTTGGTGGAATGTCACAAACAAATGTTAGTGATGTGCCACTAACACTTTGGCCTACAATGAGGAGACACATCAACAGCTACATACTGTTCATACACAATACGGATTTAGCCAATGTAAAGGCAGATTTGCATGATTTGTGCCTAACACAACATTGTGTTGGATCACATGATGACAGACATATTGCATTAGGACCAACGCACCACAAGAAACAAGTCCAATGGAAGCCAGGTAACTTCCATCCTATCGCTGTGCAACCTGTCTAGGTACCGGCTTTGTAAACCCAAACTCTGTGACAGACATTCCCAGGACCAATCCATGTCCACTTCGTACATCTGAACAGCATCATATAACCTGCTAACGTCACAACTCTGAAATGTCCAAATGAAGATGTCATGGTGAAGGAATCTAAAACACACCAACACAGAGAGATTAGCTAAGAAACCATACATATGGCACAAATCACATAGGGGCATATGTATTATGCGTTTTCCCGTTCGCAAACGGGCCAATTCTCAGAATCGGCCTGTTTGCGAACGGGAAAAAGCCCTTGCAACATAGGGAATCGCAAAATTTGCGATTCCCTATTTTGCGACTGCATTTAAGGAATTGCAAATTGCGATTCCTTAAATGCAATGCAGGAAGCACCTATGTTGTGCGATTTTGCCCTAAGAAATCGCAAATTACCATCAACTTCAAGTTGGTGGTAATTTGCGATTTCTTTGAAAATGCACTTTTTGCATTTTTCAAAGTGGCCTGTGGCGCACATACATGCCCTTAGGGCATGTATGTGAGCCACATGTGCACACATACATATTTCAGGGTGCAACAGGGTGTCCTTTGACACCCTTACACCCTTGAAATTGCATTCGCAATTTGCGAGTACCTAATGGGTACTTGCAAATTGCGACATGTCTTCCCATTCATTCCTATGGGCCTCTAGGCCCATAGGAATGAATGGGAAGGTATTCCTTAATTGCGATTCGCAATTTGCGAGTCGCAATTAAGGAATATGTAGGAATCACAATTATTATTGCGATTTCTACATACATTTCATTTTGCGGGTCCTTAATAGCGATTCGCAAAAATTCGCTATTAAGGATTCGCAAAATGAAATGTTGATACATATGCCCCATAGTCAACTTCTAGAGAACACGTCCAAGAAAAAATGTAAAGCTAAGTAAAGCTACACTAACAAAACAAACACCTTTCACCAGATATTGCCAGAGCCTTATATTCCTAGTATGTAGCATTAACATCCTCCTTACATCATCACAAGAGTTGCAATAATAGTCATAAAATCTCACAGGAGAGGAAGTTTTGGATGACATCTTAACAAAAGTCCATTCCTTCCTTTTCACCACTATCATCATAATTTGGCATTTCAGGTTCCTCACCCGGTGACTCTTAATGGTCTGCATCCTCTGCGATGTAAGGAATTTTCCGTCGCAGGGCAATGTTGTAGAGCATGCAGCAGGCCATGGTGATCTTACACACCTTCTCGGGTGAGTAGAGGAGGGCTCTCCCAGTCTTGTCCAGCCATCCGAATATGGCTTTCAGGAGCCCAAAAGCCAGCTCCACTGGCCACTGTGTTCTTCCATGGGCATCATTGAAGCGAACTTTCCCTGGCGTAGAAGGATTCCTCAGAAGTGCCAACAACTATGGCCAGTTGGGATACGCTGAGTCTCCTAGATGGAAGATAGATAGAAGTGCAACAATGAGTTGCACACTTTAAGATTATACTACCTGACATTACTCACATAAAGTTAGGACACATCACACTTACCTACAAGCCAGGCCATCTCCGGTAGTAGTTGTCACATAAGCTGGGGTATGGTGCTGTTCCACAGTATGAAGGAATCATGTGGAGATCCTGGGAACCAGGCACAGATGTTTGAGATATACAAATCCGGTAAGCAAACAACTTGCACGTTGCTAGAATGAAAGTGCTTCCTGTTGCGGTACACTTGTTTCCTGTCTTGCCATCAATGGATCCAATCACATGTGGGATGCGACCAAATCTATAGAAATCACCCTTCACAGTGGCTAAATCCTCACGTCTGGGGAACTGGATGTAGTTGCCCACATTTCTCAACATTGCTGTAAGCACCTCCTGGAGTACATGACTGACCATTGGTTGTGACATACCACCAGAAATAGTAACAGTGAATTTGAAGAAACCTGCGGCCAGATAATGCATTACTGACATGAGTTTCACAATTGGTGTAATAGATGTAGGATAAGTGATATGAGGTAGGAGGTCAGGCTCCAACTGATGACCTAATCCAGTATTGTTTGACGATTCAAACAACATTTCTGGATCACATGTCTATCTTCCATGGTCTGAAGGTCTGCAAATGGGTGGTACACTGGCATCTCCTCCCTCTCCCAGGGTACATATGTGAGAAGTAAAAATAAAATTGTGCATTGGCCACAGTGTCCTGAGTAACATATATGAAGAGTAAGGCAAAGGTCATGTGACAAAACATAACAGCTTCATTAATCATCACACATATTTCATCATATCATCATTATCTACTGTTAAACATCCACCAATAATACCCAATGTGGCCTTCACATGTTTGTAACAGAACTGTGCACATCATCAATTCAGATAAGTTAAAGTTGCACTATATTAAGGCTTTCATGACATTTTATGTGAAATACTGCCAACTACAGTGTATAGTGCACTGCACACATTTTGCCTATATACACAGTAATGCACGACACAGATTATGTTTTGTACTGGGCATGACATGTGAAGGGAGGTTTTCAAATGTAAACATGTTAGGCCTCATTTGTAGTGGTGGTAATGCACTTAACAGGCACAATTGCCGTCTTTCCTACCGCTAAAATGGCGGATGCCTGACCTCACATATAGGACATCTAGGACGACTGCCACCAACGGAAGTCGACTGCACGGTAGGCGGTTGCACCACAGCAGACACAGCCATAGGCTAACGTTGGTGACAGTGACAGTTGCGGTGCAATCACTGTGTGCGTCTACGCTGATGACCGTGTACGTGGCGCACATGTACGCAGCAATGTGAAAAAACCTCACTTGCCTACTGACACTGCTGCTATCAACACTCCTCCACTTGTCTTCAGCTGCTGTTTGCCACCTCTGGGAGCAATCATGCCAGGCCAAGCAATTGAGAGAGCCCGTCCCTTCTCTCCAGAGGAGCTGGAGACCATGGTTGAAGAGATCCTTCCCCTGAATGGCTAGCTCCATGGCTCACACAAGGAGATGATGGACGGAGCGCTGAAACATTTCAGACACTCACCCCCAGTCACAGATCTGGGTTGAATCCATCATTGTTTTTTTAGCTCACTTCGCCACCACAATTCAGACCCAGCCATATGCAAATCAGTCTTGACCCAATTCCTCATGGGAACAGTCCAGCCCAAACTGCCAAGCCAGGCCTTCTCTGGACCGGAAACAAGCATCTTGGGACAGGTTTCGGGGTAACACCCCTCATCAGCCAGGCTAGGTTGAATCCTGTGGCAAAGTGAGCAAGGGATCCATGGCTGGGCATACCCTGCCAACTTAGAGCAAACAAAGCAAACACAAGGAGATGATGAACGGAGCGCTGAAACTTTTCAGACACTCACCCCCAGTCACAGATCTGGGTTGAATCCATCATCGTTCTTTAGCCCATATGAGGACCAGCTAATTGTACAGTGCAGTAGCAAGAAAGCACAAGAAAGGTTGTGGGCTGCAAGCAATCCTACGCTAAAAGAAGCTATTGTTATAGCAAAAGTTGTAGAGGAATCAGAGAAATGCATGAGGGAGATGAAGAGTCTCCAACAAGAGAAAGGGTTAGATGTGGCAACTATGCAGTGTGACCTAGAGGGTGTTAATGTATTATGTACCTTGAAAAGTATAGGTAGTGTCAATATCAATAAAATAAAAAACAAGTGTGTGCTTCCTTCTGCAAAGTGTTCCACACGGGTGTGTCACAGGTGTGGAAGGACTTTTCATTTAACTGACTCAAAAAACTGTTTAGGATTTGGTCAGGGGCAGATTTTGATATCAATGGGAAAATATTGTCTTTAGTGGTGGATACAGGATCATTGTACACTATCATCCCTAAGACTATATTTGATATGGAGTGGAAAGGGGTGGCATTAATTTCCTCCGATGTTGCTCTGAAGGGTTACCAAGGGGCAAATATTGGTGTATCGGGTTATATGGAGGCTCCTATAAAGTTTGCAGATAGACAGAATACTGGCTATTGACGAAAGTGGTGTACAGAATGTATTCAAACAACATTCACATGTTTTTGAAGGTAGGCTGGGGGAGGCTACAAGGTTTCAACAGGAGATAAAATTAAAGAAAAATGCTGTACCAGTCAAACATGTAGCAAGAAGAATACCCATGGCAGCTAGAGCACAAGTTAAGGACATGATTGAACAAATGCTTGATCATAAGGTCATAAAAATAGTGGAGGTGACAGATTGGTTGGCCCCAGTTGTGATCACTAAGAAACAGGATGGGTCCTTGCGATTTTGTGTGGATTTGAGACATTTTAATGAGAATGGGATTATGGACAACTTTATTCTACCAAACATAAATGATATTGATTAATGCTGTCAGGGGGAAAAGTGTTTTCAAAACTTGATTTACGTAGTGCATATCACCAGATTAAGCTGCATCTAAACTCAAAAAAGTACCTCCTTTATAACAACGGAAGAGACATTTCAATTCAACAGGCTTCCATTTGGGTTGTGTGTGGCAGCCAGTGCTTTTCAACGGATTATGACAGAAATATTACAGGGAATCAACAAAGTAGTTTTATCCCAAGATGACATTCTTACTTACGGATGTGATGAGAATGAACACAACAGAACACTGGGGAAGTGTTGTCCCGCTTGGGTGGGGCGGGTTTACCATTGAGGTAGAGGAGGTGGACTATTTGGGGTATCACATTAAACAAGGGAAAGAATAAAACTTAAACAGGATCTTGTTAGTAACATAGTGAACGTGGAAGTGCCTGATGAAAGGGAAAAGTTAAGATCATTTATGGGAATGGTGGAGTATTACTCCAAGTTTTGCAGGACTTTGCACATAAGTCTGAGCCTCTGAGGAAGTTGTTAAGAAAAGGGAGGAAGTTCACGTGGAGGGAAAGGTAGCCGAATGCTTTCACTCTGATTAAGGCAAATATTGAACAGGCTGGAGTCTTGGCATTGTTCAGAACAAATCTACAAACCATATTTATAGTGGATGCTAGTGCGGTGGGTAAGGAGGAAATAAACGGTGGCTTTCGCCTCATGCTCTTTAACTGATGCTGAGAGAAATTATTCGGTGATAGAGCACTAGGCACTGGCTGCTGCGTGGGCTACCAGATATTTCCAGGTATTTTTGTGGGGTGGAGTTCTTACGTTAAGTATGGACCATAAGCCCCTTCTTAGAGTTTTGGGTTCTAATGGTACAAAAAATTGCTCAGGGAGATTGGCGCGACTGGCTGTGAGGTTCCAGGATTTTTCATGTTGTGACGTTAAGTTGGCAAGGGTGAACGAGGAAAATCCAACACTAGACCACCTCCCATCGAGATTTCTCAACGTGGGTGGTCGTGGATGGTCGCGACTGCTCGCGTTCAGAAACCATCCTTTCGTGTTGAGGAAGCTGACATTCGAGTAGAATATCTACGCGAGCGGCAGAAAGAGGCAGCCCCCACTTGCACTGAGCCTAGTGCTGTTTGCGCTGATTTTCTAGCGTGGGACAAACACCCAGCGCTAAAAAACAACGTGAACGGCATGACCTAACGCACTCCGCACGCTGGCAGGACCTCCGTGCTGAGTTTTTTCGTCACTTCGCGGAACTCTGCCTAGGCCTAGTCATGGAGAATATGTCCCTGGGTAGAAGAACAGGGTGGCTGACTGCCTGTCCAGGCTACCAGACAAAAATGCTGTGTATGTGGAAGTACAACGAGATGAAGTTGTAGCAACTGTGGATGATATCACTGAGGGCCTTGGAAATGCCATCTCTAGAGCAGAGTGGGTTAGAAGCATGCAAAATGATAAAACATTCAAGGGTGTTATGAAAATGACGAAGGAAGGGGTGATGAGAGAAATTACCTTACCTGTAGGTCTCAGATCATTTTATAAAGTACAAACCGAATTGTCCACACAATTTGAGTGGATAGTAATGAGGGGTGAGAGGTTTGGCCACCACAGTCCATCAGGGGTAGGTTGATTGGGCTAGCACATGAAGGTCACCTTAGACAGACATTGACTGGGAGAAGAGTAAAGGAAAGGTTCTGGTGGCCTAGTATGGACAGACAAATAAAGGAATGGGTTGAAAAATTTGATTCTTGCAAAGAATTGGAAAAAAGATTACGGGTTGGATTAAGCAAAATAGATCAAGTGCAGCATGTAGTTGAGGCTGGTGTAGCTTGGGAGAAGGCTTGACTTGATTCTATTGGCCAATTTAATGGTCTGTAAGAACAAGAAAGATTTGCTGCGGTTATGGTGGGTGCTGGATCAAGATGGTTGGAGATGGGTTTTATGAATCCATTACTACAGAATCCACAATTAATGTCTCGAACGAAGTCTTCAGGAGAGAAAGTATTCCATCTGTAGTTCTCACCGACAATGGGACACAACTAACATCAAAGGAGATGGAACAATTTTGGGGAAAACTGGGTTTAAGGCATGCGTGCACCTAGCTGTATAATCCTCACAGGAATGGATTGTGTGAGAGGGTCAATAAAATGGTGAAGGGGATGATGCAATTAGCGGTGTCTGCAGGTATCCCAATATAGAGAGCTATCAAAGAAATGCTGTGGGTATATCGTACAACAGTACATGTTGGAATGGAGAAAAGCCAGTTTGAATTGATGCGTGGCAGACAACCAGGCACTAAATTGGTCCCAACATGGTTGCAGAAGAAACATAGTCGGCATGTGCCTAAAGATTTGGATGGAGGTGCAAGAGTAATTCAGGAGGGTGATTGGGTAAAAGTCAAACCAGGTGAGGTGAGTAAAGGCTTGTCCATATTCAGAGGTCCTTACAAAGTAAAAGTAGTTGGTGGGAATTGGGTACAATTGCAAAATGGTCAAACTTGGAATCTCAGCAAGGTAGCACTATATTTAAAAAAAGGGATGGGTCAGGAGGGCTCAAGGGATGTAGAAATGTCTGATTCCCCATGGTCATTCATGAGTGATGATGAGTTCAAGAGTACTCATTACAATACCAAGATTTCCTCTGGGGAGGGAGAATGTGAAACAAGAAACTTTGTGCAAAGGGAAAGGGATGTGAGAAATAAAAGAACTCCTAGTTATTTGAGGGATTATATGTGTGAGTAATGTTTCGCCAGTAGTGTTGCTTAAGGAAATGAGTAGAGTTGTGCAGTCTTGTATCTCTTGCATTATTCAGCTGTACAATCTTGTATTTCTTGCATTATTCTTTTTTTAAATTCTTTTTTAATATTTTTTTAAAATAATCTTTTTATTGAAATGTTATACCATATAATACAAACATATCAGGCGATATCAAATGCTGTATCATAAGGGATATAACCCCTGCGCTTGATTCAATAAAATTGAAAAGAAAGAAAATAAATCCAAAAACAACAGAAAAACATGGAAGAACCACATCAGTGACCGTACCGTCTTATCTTGAGCACAACAGGCAATTGTACCTACAATAGATCTTATCCGTGACAATAGGCATAAGTGACATCACATAGCAGTGTCTGGTTCATGAGACGCGGATACAATTTCCGGAAGTTCAGTTACAATCTCTTTTAGGCGTCAGCTAGGGACGATTAGCGTGCTACAATGGTATGAAGCCAATTTACCCTTATACACCAAACAGTACAGTTCCAAGTGAATTATGTCTATATCAGCATGCATGGCTTGGTAACCGGCCTACATCTTATTTCTACCAACAAGATTCTATGACACGTACAATACAGATTTGTATCAATAAGCTATTCAGGGGTATTGGGTACTTTTCCTGCTAAATAACTTTGCTAGAGACCCCAGAAATTTTGGGGGCGACTCTGGGGAGGGAGTAGTTCGCTGTATACCTCTGTTTGTGTGTTGTAATATAGCATGTCTCTAGCCCATTCCATCAGGGTAGGAGACGGGCCACGTCCCCAGCGCATTGCCACTCTGCGCTTAGCAATCAACAGTCCCATCTCTACCATGCAACGAATGTCTTTCTTTATTTGTTTCGAGTAGCCCAGTAGGGCCAGAAGTAGGTCCGGAACTATTGCTGTTTCTACAATGGCACTCAATTCTTGAAAAATTAGTCCCCAAAATTCTGCTATACTCTGGCATAGCCAGGCTGTGTGTAAAAAATCCGCCAGGGAAGCTCTACATGTATCGCACTCCGCCGATTCTCGAAGTTCATATCTATGCAAATGGGCAGGAGTATAGTACACTCTGTGCAGGTATTTAAAGTGAACAAGCCTATGCCTCCCATTTAGAGAGATCCCACGCGTCGCCTCACAGCAATATCTCCACTTCTCATCATCTATGGCTATATCTAAGTCTGTCTGCCATTCCAGTCGTGATTTAGTGCAGAGGTTTTTGCGATAGTCTTGAACTGTGCCATAAATGCTAGATACCAGTCCGCTAGGTGATTCAGCTTTTAACAGTAATGAGAAAGGAGTGACCTCCGGTGGCTCCGCCATGTCCTCCCCAAGGAGTTCCCGCAAAGCGTGCCGGACTCTATGAAATTGAAAACGCACTAATGGCGTGACATTTTGATTTTCAGCTCCAGTCTCGGCCCATTTACGTACGCATCCGTCAAGGAATAGGTCTCCAATTTAGACCTTTAGACCAATTTAGAACAGGTATTCTAGACTCGATTAATGCTACCGTCCATGCATGGCATGACCTGGTAAAGAGACAAGGCAGTGCTATATTATATTCCCCGCGTACTCCGATAGAATGGTGCGGCTGGCTGCCCATAGTGGGAGAAAAGGAAGTCTCTAAGGCATTGAAGACTATCAATATTACTAAAATTGGAGACCTGCTCTTCTTGTCATAGACTGTGGGTTACACGCAAGCCTGATCGGTTCTGAAGATTATGTATGGACTGTCGTGGATCGGCTGGCTCGTTGGGTCGTCCCTGAGCCACAATATTTACATTGATGGGCGCCCATTTTGTTTGCCGTTTGATGTCGTTGTGGGGCACCCATTTTGTCCTCCTGTCATCAAATCTAAGAGGGGCATTCTCTTCCCTGGTCTCGACGCTATGCTGGCCATGGAAAGAAAAAGAGGCCTGTGGCACTTGCATTCATATGGTGGCCATCTTGTAGTGGTCATTTTACCTACATCCCACACGTCTGGTCCATGAGCTCTCCTTCTAGCTCTCCTCTAACATCATCCATGCTCTATTGTTCAGATATTCCCTTTGGTTACAATGATAAAGACATCCTTTTAAGTGGTCCACCCGTGATATCGAACACTCCTGGCTTCAGAACTTGGCCCTACAAACAGCACTATTTCCGATCTCTATCAGCCAAAATTATCCATACCACCATGCCTGACCCCCCAGGCGGAAACCTTAATTGTCTATACGTACCGCGGTGCCCGAGCAACCTTGGCCGATGCCCGGTGGAGCTGTCCTATGCAGCTATAGAGGAGTTTGGCTCTGGTTCACCCCTCGGCCGTCACCTACCCAGCCGGACTTCGGACATTGTTTTCCTCGTCTCCCCGTTGTCTCTTTTTCCCTCCCCTGCCTCCTCCCTCTGGGATTCTTTGTCTGCCTCCACTTTTCCAGCCTGATCTTTCTGTGCCCCCTGAAGTACTTTATGTTATGCTATGCTTTATTAATTCTCATGTAACTATGTTATACTGTTTTCCCTTTCTATGTTATGCGACGCTACAGAAACTGATGTAACTATGTAACAATGTTCTGAAACAATGTCCTACCTCATGTAAAGCGCTCTGATACCTCCGGGTCTAGCCAGCGCTATATAAAACATTTCAAATAAAATAAAATTAAAATAAATAAATTCCTTAAGTGCGCAGGCCAGGGGTTCCGCTACGATTGCATAAAGGAGAGGGGACAACGGGCAACCCTGCCTGTGCCTCTGGATATTTTTATAGCGTCAGTAACCATGTCTCCGATTCTAACCCTTGCGGATGGGGAGGTATACAGTACGGCCACCAACCTGATAAATAATTCACCCACACCCATCCTACGTAGCACCATGTTCATAAATGACCACTCAACGGAGTCAAAGGCTTTCTCCGTGTCTAAAAAGACTGCGGCCGCCTAGACCTCCGGATTAGTGTGTTGCACTGTGCCAAAGAAGGTGCGCAAGTTGTACGACAAATTACGCCCTGGGACATAGCCTGCTTGTTCCGTGCTAGCTAGTTTCGGCACTAGGGGAGCAAGCCGGTTAGCAAGAACCTTGGCGTATATTTTGGTATCAACATTCAATAGTGAGAAAGGCCGAAATGAGGAGCACTCAGTTGGTGGCTTGTCAGGTTTCAAGATCGTGACTATCAGGGCTTCTCTCATTGTAGGGGGAATCTCTCCAGACTCACTTATTTCCTCAAACAATGTCACTAGATGTGGCACTAGGAGGTCTCTGAATTCCTTATAGAAGGCAAACGTGAGACCATCCTGACCAGGGGCCCCTCCCGAGCGCATACCTTTCAAAGCCTGATGTATTTCCCAAGCCTCGAGCGGTCTCATAAGATATTCGCGGTGCTCCTTGGTCAGCCAAGGTAACTTAATGTGTTCCAAGTATTCTAAGATATTGCTCTCGTTTGATGACTTACGGGAGCGATACAGTTCAGAGTAGTACTGGCTGAATTGTTTTGCGATATCTTCCGGGTCAGTCAAAAGTTCCCCCGACTCTGGACAAATTGTAGTGACCGCAGCGGCTTCCCTACGATTACGTAGCAGAGCTGCAAGTGTTGCACCAGGCCGCTCCCCCTCTCCATACACTCTGGCCACAGCATATTTGCCCATATGTTTAGTCTCACTATCTGCTACTTCATGATATTCTTCCAGTGTCTTTTTTAACTCTTCAGTAGTGCCCCGCTCCTCCCTGCGAATTAAGGCTCTTTCTAGGACCGCCAGGCGCTTCTCCAGACTATCTAGGCGGTTTCTGATAGACCGCAGCACTCCTGAGTGCTTGGAAATTGCAATGCCTCTAATATAAACTTTAAAAGTTTCCCATATTGTGGAGAAGCGATCAACTGAGCCAATATTATTCTTAAAGAAGTCTTCTATAGCTACAAATATGGCAGTTTTGAAAACGGTATCCAACAATGAGTAAGGGGGGAAACGCCACGTAAACGAGGCCAGTCTTTTCTGCGGGCAAAGTAGTTCAACTACTATCGGCGCGTGGTCCGATAAGGTCCATGGGTGTATCGTGCATTCCCTAACCATTGGAAATAGTGCTCTCGTTAGTAGCCAATAGTCTATGCGCGTATGTAATTCGTGAGGGGCTGAGTAATGAGTGAACCCTCCCTGCCCCGGGAAGCGCGTGCGCCAAACATCTACCAGATCTAGGCGCAGCATAGAGTCCGATATAATTTTTGCAGAGGACGAAGCACACCTCGGCGGACCACCTGATCGGTCCAGCACTGGATCAAGGACACAGTTAAGGTCCGCCCCAACCATGAGAGGTATGGTAGTATTCAAGTGTGGACATGTTAAAAGAGATTGGTAAAAATGCGGGCTGTCAAAGTTTGGGCCATAGATATTAACCACTAGCAGATCTAGTCCTTTCCCTCTACATCTAGAGATTGTATATCGTCCCTCAGTATCTGTATCGACCGGTTCGAGTGTGATTCCTGATTTTGGGTTCACCGAGGTGAGCACTCCCCTTGCATGGGTCGTGAAGCCAGCTGCGTGAAAGTGACCCTGAAGTTTCCTCTGAGTTAGGATCGTACTATCTGCAGGTAGGTGAGTTTCCTGCAGTAACGCGACATCTACATTATGCCGTTTGAGATATGCAATTACATTTCGAATTTTGCGATGATTATTAAGTCCCCTGACATTCCAGGTGAGATATCATACCCTGTTACATTCTCCTTGTGCTATCTGTAAGGGATCCAGCAGTCTGAATCAAATCCGTCTATTTCAATCCAACCTACTGTGCACAGCCGCCTGTCATCACCGTTGTAGATGCTAGGAACAATACAATCACTGTGGTTCAAACAATAAACAAATGAAGTCTTCCTCCCCCACTCACGCCACATCATCCCCAACTTGACGTGCACGACATAGCCCTCCCACTTAACCCTCAAACAAAAATGGCATAACACCATCTGGTGGAGCACACCCGGGGGGGGATGTTGCCTCTCCGATTGCTCACACTCCGACGCAACAGAGTGAGAAACAAAGCCATCTAGAAACTTATATGGCATCTAGCGGCCACAAGTATAGTAGTGTATTCTTGTTCAAAAGCCTGGGAGTAATTACTTCCTTCCTCTTCGCAAGGCTAGGTTTTGCAATGATTCAAAAGCCGCAACTTGGAGCAATTTCAAACCTATCGGAAAAAAAATATCACGTGACAGAAGTGTAATACAATGCGGGTTACATCTCTATATCACAAATCATTGAATTATTGCTTAACTCTTTAGGGAGTGGCTGTCCAGTCAAACCCCACATATCCGCATTATAAAAGCTTATATCCCCCTCAAACTTTCAAAACATCCTCATAACTCCACTGTTCGTATCCATTGGCTACGGTGTTGTTAATATATAGAAGAACCCCTCTTCCTTCCCAGTTATTCCATCTCTCTTAGCATCACGCCAGCAGCCCTCTTCTCTAGTCCTGATCATCCAAATCGCCGTCTGCTGCCTCCATCAGTTGTTCTGTTTCCCCCTTGCTTTTTTGTGTTTTGGAGTAGTCTTTCAGAGCTTTCTGTAAAGATTTAGGGTCCATGAATATCTTTGATACCCCGTTCATCATTACTCAGAGTCGTGCGGGGTAGAGCATAGCGTATTCAAGGTTTTGGGCTCGTAGTGTACATTTCAACAGAGAAAATTGCCTCCTTGCTTCTTGAACTTTAAGAGTAAAGTCAGGGAAGAGCGAGATGGAAGAGCCCTCATGTTGTAAGTCACCTAGTTACCTAGCCTTCTTTAGCGCTGTGTCTCTGTCCCTGTAATTGAGAAATTTGGCAATGATCGGGCGTGTCGGGGCTCCCGGAGGAGGCCTGGGGCCCAGAGAGCGGTGCGCCCGCTCTATTACAAATAGGGGGGAAAAAATATCTCGGCTCAGTAGAGATACCAGGAGCTTCTCAGTGAAGGTCTCCATATTCCCTGTGGGGGTGGATTTGGGCAGGCCAGTAATGCGAATATTGCTCCTCCTGGACCAGGCTTCCAAGCCCTCTGCTTTGTCTTGTAGCTGCGTAAGGACCTTATTAATTTGTTTTTGAGCTGCGTCGGTCTCCATATGCTCCTCCTCCACTTGTCACGCGTCTCTCCACCATGTCAAGCCTCTCCCCCTGCTTATTAAAGTCGCTCAGACATACGGTCAATGCGATAGACCAATGAATCTATTTTGCCATCAATTGTGCTCAGGCTTAACTGCATTGCGGCTAGGATCTGACGCAAGTCTGCAGGCGCATCTTCAGGCATATCACCCTGTTCAGGGGAGAGCTGCGAGTCGCCCTCTTTGCGGGATCTCGTTTTCCGTTGGTCAAAGTGCAACTTTGATTGGACTTTATCGGCTTTCCCCATTGTGTAGTGTCTCACGTTGCCCCCTGTCTCACACGTAGGCACCCGCTCAGGGGCTTGCTCCGCTTACAAGTAGATCTAGTTGGGGCGAGGGCAGACCAGTCACCCACTTCACCACTGTTCCATGCGCGCAATGGTTAAACTGCAGTGGGTGAGAAAGCCACTCCACCAGCTACAGTGCCCTTAAATCTGACGGCAGCTTGAATGATTTTCAACTCCGGTCGGCGTAAGTAGCCATTAGTCGATAATAGTAGCGTGCAGTCAAATATCCCTTAGTAGCTGCAATTAACTGGCTCAGAAGGGATGCCTTTGCTTTCTTTATCTGGGGTGCGGTAAGGAAAGCTAGCAAAGTCTATAGTGGAGGCAGACTCATAGATCACCAGGTGCCTCAGGGTAGTGTTTTATCACTGCTCATAGCCCCTCACTCACCACTCTGTCCAAGGGCTTGCCCACACGAGTATATTGCCTTCCTCCGCCCGCCGCAGATGGCACCGCCGCAGCTCAGGGCACAGGCCAGATGAGAGCAATCGTCCACTTCTCTCAGCGGGCATCGCGGCACCCCTCCAGGGACATATAGGCATGCAAGCAGTCCGCGTCATGTCACCCGCCGGGCCGCCTTCCACAGCGCCGCCGGCCGTTAGCCTCTTCGCAGGACGGGTAGCGGGGAGATTAATGCAGGATGTTTCGCGCACTCAGGGGCTCCAGGCAGTGTCGGCGCTCTCTCCAGGGTCCCGCTCACCTTACCTTCGGTACCGCGGTGAGGATCCTGGCACATCCGCCAGCATGCCAACTACGTGCGCTCTCCTCAGGACGGCAGCAGGCCCCAGGAGCGGAGCAAGCAGGCCGCTTCTCTTAGCGCGATGTACGTTGTCTCTACACGTTCTCTCGGGGCAGCAGAGGTACGTGGCAGCTCCGCAGTGCTTCAGTAGCTGGATCCGCTCAAACTGCAATTGAACAGGCAGCTAGATGTGCAGATTAATTCAGGATCGATATGATGGCTTTACGGAGCTCCGCTACAGCGCGGCCATTTTCTCAGCCGGCAAGCTCCGCCCCCCATTTCTTGCATTATTCATTGAAAACCTTGTGGAGAACATTGTACATAGTGGGGAGTATTGTACATAGTGGGAGTTGCTGTTCTCTTTTGTGTCTTGCCCTGTGTGTGTGAATCCAACTTATCCTTTGTCACCTTCTGTTTGTGTGCTGTCTGATCGTGTCACCTTATACTGTACCCAGTATGGGTTTCTGTTCTTTTTCTTTTATACTAGTGTATGGCATGGTTAGTTAACATTATCGTGTTATTAAGGAAAGAAAGGAGATGTGTCATAATATTGTTAGGCAGTTTCAGCCAGGCTGAGACTGCTGTGACATAGTGATGTTCTATATGACATGTTGAACATTCTGTGGTTGAAGGGTTGGAGTTGTTATTGTTACTGTGCCTCCCAGTGACTGCAAGGTGGCTCCTGTCTCTCTTCAATAAAGCTTGATGGATGAAGCAGAAAGGTGTGACTACGTATAATATACAACACTATTGACCGCCTGAGGACCATCTCTGTGGGTCAGAATGCAGTCCTGAATGCCATCCAGGGGCACGGCAACCAGGTGACACAGATGGCGGCCTACCTGCACACTGCAATGTCTGGCCTACAGTGGTCTTTTCAGGCTCTGGCCTCCACCCTCTCGGCAGCCTTTCACCCATCGCAACCTTCCACCCCACCACCTGCCCCTTCCACATCCAAATTTCCTATTCCCATTCCTGTCCCAAGCACACTCACACCTAAGCAAGCACACACTTCACCAGACACAATCACCACACACAAACACAAAATATACAAAAAACGCAAACGTGCAAGCACTCAGCAGACACTCACCCCCTCACCACACCAGCGTACCCCCAGGCACCACAGCAACAGGCACAGACCATCCACACCCACATGCATACCCCCAGATACCACAGCAACAGGCACAGATCCCTCCACACCCACATGCATACTCCCAGACACCACACTAACAGGCACAGATCCCTCCACACCCACATGCGCACCCCCAGACACCACACCAACAGGCACAGACCCTCCACAACCAGATGCATACCCCCAGACACCACACCAACAGGCACAGACACCTCCACACCCACAACCATACCCTCAGACACCACACCAACATGCACAGACTCCTCCATACCTACAACCATACCCCTAGACAGCACACCAACAGGCATAGACCCCTCCACACCCACAACCATACTCCCAGACACCACACCAACAGGCACACAGATCCCCAACCCACTGAACCCAGCCCAAAACTCCAAAAGACAAAATCAAACTCTCCCAAAGACCAACCCATCCCTTCCACATCCCACTCCACCCCTGAGAAACTGTATCCCCACCCCCCTGACCCCAGCCCAAAGCCCAAAAAGCCAAGAAAACACCTCCCAAAACTAAACCAACCCCTCCCTAGATCACAGCCCCCCCTCCCAAGTACTATCTTCGAGGTGCCTACTATGCCCAATGGATGCCCCTTTGTGAGGAGGTTCACTGGCAGCGTCAGTAAGGGCAGGTTTGATGGCACAGCATTGTGCTCTGGCACATGGATCCATAATGGACTGGCAATTGGTCTTTGTTTTACATCCTGTTGTGACATAATGTCATTAAAATATTTTCATAGTTTTGAAGACATTGGTCCTGCCGTTACTTTTCTAACTATTTGATGTTATTGTAGTTAGTTAGTGATGTGTGACTACAGTTGTGTTTGTTTCATCCCTGATTGCTGATGCAGTTGAAGTGGTAAGTATGATGTGGCCTTGGACCCAGTGCTGGAGTTACACAGGACAAGGGGAAATGTTTTATGGATGTATATGTGGGGTGAAATCCAAATGGGGCAGCGACTGCATTGGGTGACATGTTATATGGTACGTATTTCAGCTTGGCCTGGCCACTGTCAACATCATTTAGGTTGCACTTCTCCCTATGATATAGGTTGGATATGTGTTTGATATGTTCAAGTTAGAGATTTGTTTATCCACACATGGAGGGTGTTAAATTGTCGTACCTTTGTGGAGTTTTGTATGGACATGTGTCCATTTTCCTGTGTGTACCTTACACCAACTTTATCTAGATGTGTGACACATGCTGTTAGTGCTGTGTTTGTTTTTATGACTTGCACTTACACATTACCTACACATGGATGGCACTTGGTTATGCTATTGTTTGTTTTGATATACTTCAATTCACAGGTCCTGTGCACATTGAGCTTTCCAGGCATGTGCAAAATGTGCTGTGCCCAAGGGCCCCAGACTTTCAGGGTTCCCCTGATAGAGGCATCCTTATTCTGAACAGAGTGTTTCCATGGTGCCCTTAGAATGCTTCTCACACTGCTTATTTATAATTCCATTTACTGACATTGCCTTTTCATGTGGATGATGGGTTAGAGTCTAGTACAGAGTTGTAGCATAGAAACTGTGTTTCACTTTAATGACACATCCATATAAATGTATCTTTGACATCAAAACAGGACCTGGGATGCGTGCAATGTGTGTATCACAGAGATTAATGGGTGTGATATTGATGAGGAGGTCCTGCTGTGTGACACAATTTAATGCACACATCTATATCACTGATTATGAACTATAAACACATGTCCATTTGTGTACAGTGTGCCTGTGCACTCTCAGTGATTTGCCCAGAGAAGGTATCATACAGATGTATTTGGGATATACACGTAAAACAATCACAAACAGGGTCCCAGAAAATATGTTTGACCAAGGGACCCCCAACATCCTTGCCTGGTCCATGGTGGGGCATCGTTTTACTGAGGTGTCTATGGAACCAGGTAGTAGTACGATTTACTGTCGGTTTCATCTGCGACGGTGTGGGTTTTGGATGTTATCAAGTAGGTACAGCAGCGGCAGGACGTGTACGATCAGCTCCATGGTGGCACAGGCTGAGTAGAGATGAGTTTTGTCCTTCTATTCCTCCCTTTCCGCCTGCTCAGATGTGGTTGTTGGCCAGGAGGCGCGTTTGCAGAGTGGTGGTGAAGAAGGCGTGGCCGCCAGCGACTTGCCGGAGGTTTTTTTTCTCTTTTTGTTTTTTAATTTTTTAAGGGAGGGGGGGCTGCGTGACCCCCTTCCCTAGGCCATTGTCAACCCTGGGGACCCCATCCCCGGAGGGCTGGCCTTTTCTTTTTTTATAAATAATTTATAGGGATGGGTGCCGAGCGGCCCTTCTCCCGGTCCGATTTTGGCCCCAGTGACCCCATCCCCTGGGGCCTGGCCCTTTTTTAAAATTTATTTTGTTTTTAAAAAGGAAGGGGGGGCACGTGGCCCCCTTCCCGGGCTGATTTCAGCCCTGGGGACCCATCCCCCGTGGCCTGGCCAGTAGTGTGGATGCCCTGGTCCCACCCAGGGCACCCACTTTGTAAAGGTTGGGGACCACTGGGGGAACCTCAAGGCCCCTGCGGTCTCTGCCGGATCCACGCCTCCTGAGGTAGCCGGCTTTGCTTTTACACATGCGGAACTGCTAACGTGCAACTCCCTGTGTGGAAAAGCAATTCTGCTCCGCTTCTAGTAAGCAACAGCATTTTCTGTTCTTGCTTACTAGAAGCAGAGCAGAGTTTGCTATGGCTTCACCAGAGTGGTGCTCCCTCCAAGCCATAGCAAACTGCAATGTCACGGGGGTGGGCACCCCGGGACATTGCTGGAGCCGCCCCTGGGGGGTGGTGGTCCCTAGGGCTGTCTATGGATCCACAAGGGGGGCCGCGCAGCCCCTCTCCTTTCATTCATTTAGCTTGGGGGAGGTGGTGGTCCCCGAGGCCAGGGAGGGCCGCAATGGACCCCCTTAAATATTGTGTTTGTGCCCCAGGGAGGTGTCGGTCAATGGATTTCTTTTAAACAATCTGTGTGCCCTGTAGAGGTGGCGGTCCCCGGGGCAGCGCGGTGGCCGAGAGGGCCCCCCCACATTTCTAGTGTTCACTGCCCCGGGGAGGTGGCGGTCCCCGGGGCTTTGGATAAGCCTAGGAGGGGGTGCCCCATGAGCCCCCCCTCCTTCATTACCTTCATGCCCCAGGAATTCGGCCCACCTGGGGGCTTAAAAAAAAAAAGATGCGCGGGAGCTCGCACGTCTTTATTTTAAATTTTGCAGCGGGCCCACCCATGAATTTGCAACAAAATAACATTAAAAAAAAATATTTTTTCCCCCCGGCGGTATCCCTGTGGGACACCCCCCACCATATCTGGGGGGTCAGGGTATTCCTACCCTGCCCCCTTTTCAAAAATTTTTCTTTTGTTAGTGGGACTCTGTTTCAAGCAGACTCCCAAGATGGGTGCTAACACTTCCTGGTTGAAGTGTTGGCAGCCAACCAAATTTTATTTCGGTCCGCGAGTCCACTGCAAGGACTCGTGTCCACAGAAATCTATATTTTTAAAACTTCAATATCTCTGGAACTACTGAACGGATTTATACCAAATCACAAAAAGCACGCTTTCTGGAACAACGTCTAGCTTTCTGCCAAATTTGGTGTAATTCTGTTCAGCAGTTCAGGCTATAGTCATGTTAAAAAAATGAAAAATCCCCATAGATCTAACATGGGGAAAATACTTTTATGGACCCCCTCCTTTTTTCTCGGCTCCCGCTTGATGGATCACCCCGAAACTTTCAACACAGCAGCTGAACCAAAAATGGGAAGTTTTTTTAAAAAATTACGTGAAGATTCGTCAAGCGGCGCCAAAGTTATTGGCAAAACAAAAAGCGCTTCTCCTAAGGAAACTTTGGTCCTAACTCGCCAGTAGGTAATATGTATAACACTTTAATTAATACATTTCATTCAAATGTAGAAAAATACTTTAAAATACTTTTAAGAAAATGCTTACATATACTTACCATTATGAGTGGTAAAGGCATGCGTGGTAAAGGCATGCGTGGTAAAGACATGCATGGTAAGGACTGTGTGGTAATGTCCTTTTGTGTTAAAGACTGTGTGGTAAATGATGTTTTCCTTGTGATAAAGTTTGATTGGCAGTAAGGAGGCCAGAAATCGCAAGGAAGAAGTCAAAGATGTGGAAAAGGAGGTGGTAATGATCTTGGCGCTGCTCTCGAGTGTTTTAGAATATGATTCGCTTTCTGTCAATAATAGTGACTTCCCGAAATAAGCCTCCCACCCCCCGCAATAATAGTGTGGGATTGCTCCAATAATGCCTGTGTGAGACCATTTCCTCAACGAAGTCTCGGATAGACCGAAAATTCCAAAATTGTATTCATAGATTTCCCCCATTCAGAGTTATAGAGATGTGGCCTAACGTCTAGAGCTCCCTACTTCAGAACTAGTGCTCCAAGTTCTAGTCATACCGTCCGTTCGAGGTTATGGGAGGATCACCTAATCTCTCCACGACTAAAAGGAAAAAAACAAGCTGACCTTGTGTTAGGTATTCCGGTGCTCATATAGAGCGCTCAAATGACCTTGGGCTACGTTCGTATTACTGTAAAAGTGAAAATAATAAAAAGTAAGTGGTTTTATAATGCCACTGACGGTTTATGCGGGTCTCAGGTGGCTGTTTTGCTGCATTTTTCACCATCCATGTTAGAAACACAAGTATGTTTTTATGTGTCCAGAGTCCAACTTATATCTATGTTCAAGTGCAGTGCTCACATATCCTGTTTCTCTTGCGAATGTTAATGCCTGTGTTGCACTTTTATCCTCTATGCGGCCTCAGCCTTGCACTTTGAGACCTGCTGCTTTACAGCTGCATTCCCTTGTTTCGACAAGTGCGTTTACACACGTCACCGCTGCTGATCCCTACTTTGACGGTAAAGCGCTCTGAAACCCTTCTCGGTTAACTGGTACTAAATAAAACATGGCATAAATAAACCATAGACAGAAAGAGTCATGAGACTGAAAAGTCAGCTCCAGCTGGACCCTGCCTGGAGCTGTCTGCATCCACTCTACGATGAATGCAGAGGTATGGAAACCAGTGACAGGCGGGGCAGCCAGCTGGCATCCGCAGACACTGGCATGTCTGTTCATGAATGCCAAAGAAGAACTCAAGCCACTGTGCCTTTCCAAGCGCCAGCAGTGACAGTGACCCAACCCGGCGCATTAATCACAAGTAACATTTCTGAGCTCAATGTATATATAATAGCCCATTGTTGTTTTTTGTATTTTTTTTACTACTGCTATGACTAATACCAGCAACCTCGCACTGTTTTAGTTAATTGATTTAATAGCAAAGGACTTCGGCCTGTTGCACGCTTACAAAGGTGTAGATCTCTGTGTTACGCTTGCGACCTTCTCAATTCTCACCTTCCTAAAACTCAGGTCATGATTATGAATAGGCGTGAATAGTTGTTTAACTATTGATCACACTTCCATAGTTTTCCCTTGAAAGATTTAGTAATCATAAAAATTGGCAAAATGTATTGTGGGAGAACAGTCCTGGAAAAAGGTGAAAAGGTAAAGATATTGGTGCAATAAATACTGAGGGCTTTATTTATGAGGCCCTTATGCTGCCGTTGTGCTACTTTTCGTGACCCTGTGGCGGCGTAAAAAAATGTGCCACACTGCGCCATATTTACAAAGTGAGGCATCTAGGCGGATGCGTCACTTTGTAAACCCCTACGCGACATTATACCTGTGGCAGGTATAATCTAAGCAGGGTGGGCGTTGCCACACAGGAAAGCCACGTAGAAGTGATGCAGTGAAATCTATGAGATTTCACTGCGACACTTCTACGGCATCAGTGCGTCAAATCCTTACGCCTGCTTGAAGCAGGCATAAGGGGTTACACAGTGCCTTTCACATGGTGCTTGCCCCATGTGAAATGACACATTTGCTGGAGTTGCGTCAGTTTTCAGACACACTCCAGCAATGCACCATTTTTGCGTCTACAGATACAACAGGATTACTGACGTATCTGTAAATACTTGCAACATGGAACGCCGTACAGTAAATAAGGCACATCCATGGTGTCGCACGGATGCCGTTATGAAAAGCGTTGCATCGCTGTTTTCCCGCAGCGATGCAACACTTTTCATAAATGAGGCCCCGAATATGCAAATTAAACTCAATTTCCTGTGCCGGAAAGGGCTACCAACACCCTATCATGTACAACTGCCTTCAAATTTAATGTAGGTATGCAGAAAATGTTATCTGCAAGCAAAAATGGCTGATCGTGATATACACAGAATCAGGATTTGTTGATATTTGTCTACAGGTTAAACATTCTGCCACAGAAAAAACACATCTATAGTGGACTTTCCGCAGGTAATGGTAGACACTTGGCTGTTACCGAGGAGAGGCAGTGGAGTGACCCCTGGAAAGGTAGTAAAAGCTACAAAATCATAAACTTGTGGGTATTCACAAAACCTCGCTAATTTTATTTCATCTCAGGTAAATATAATCCAACTCCAAAATGAAAGTTAGCATTTACATGCGGTGTAAATGTTCCCTAATCATTCCCATATTTCGCAAGGTTATATGGGAAGGGATTTATACACCAGGAAAATACTTTACTGGTTGAGAGCAAGAAAGCAAAATGTTTTAATGCACATTTTAGCCAAAATCAATCATGTAGATTATCTGCATTGTGGACAACCCCTAAAGTAAGTGTAGGACAGGAGGAATATATAACCATGTAATCTTAGTGAGGAATGTCTCAGGGAGATGAACATTGGTTACAGCAGTGGCGGCTCCTTCGCTAAGGCGGAGGAGCGTCGCCCCATTGTCCGCAGCAGGAAACATAAAATGATAATAACTCGCGTTATTATCATTTTATGTTTCCTTCTGCTGTGGCAGCTTTCTGCTGCGGCAGCTTTCTGGGCGGGGCTGCTCTGAGGACAGAGGAGCAGGGAAGGAGAGGTTTGCCCACTCCTAAGTGCACATGACTGTTTGGTCAGCCCTTTCGGGCCGCCCAACACAGTCTTACGCACTTACCATATTCTCCATGCAGGCTGCATTACAGCCTGCATGGAGAACATGCCCAGGCCCCCATTCCCTAACTGAGCGCCGATCCACGGCGCTCAGAACAATCACAACGCTGCATTGCATCACTGTGATTGGCTATCGGGAGCCTGGGAGCCGGGTGCTTCCTACTGCTTCCTGTATCCTGCTGCAGCACCGGAGCAGGAAGAAGAGTACGGAGGAGAGGCCTCTCCACCCCCCTGCCTCACCACCCGAGTCCGGTAGCGAAGGAAGTGACCCGATTAGGGCCACCCGGGTCACTCGCGACCACCTCTCAGCCTTCCATACAAATGAAGAGTCGGTCAGACAGTAGAGAATACAAACCAAGTATATTTATTCAGGTACACTCGAGCGAAGTCCAGTCTGACCAGCCTCCTGAGATTGCTGCAGAGGGACTGACTTCAGTAAGCATGGTGATACATTATGTACAATTCAGAACCAATGAAGACACACCCGAATGGAAATTTCCAGTTGGAGGCAGTTGGACAAAGAAGGTACAGAAGGATGAGTTTCGATCCTGAGACCGGGCACACGCTATCTTAATGCCAAGGTCGTTCTGCCTTTGCCCGCTGCTCTAAAGGTGGGAGCAGGCCTATCTAGTGGGAAAGGTATGCGCTAATAAGAACAGCGTATTCATTAGTACAGCAAGGCTCAACCTTGGAGAAACGAAAACTATCACAGCTGCTTTCAGCAGGGGCAGAGAGAGAGAAATTAGTTTCGATCATGGCTCAAAATGGCGGCTGAACATAAAATGGTGCCGCGAATGCTAACTTAAAGTGTACAATACATAAACAGCACAGCTAAAACATTTATATTCCAACAGACCCTCCTTTTAGCATTCGCGAAACTTTTATGTTACTATCTAGAAACAGATAACATATTGCAAAAATAAGAAAGATCACCATAAGCTGATGCGTACATAGTTAGTATTCAAAGATACCTTCATCGATCTCCATGATATCATCAATGTGTTTCTGCAACATGATCGCAGCATTAGTGTCATGAACTGATATTTTTGGTTTAGGGGCCAGAGCACGTACACAACAGGTACAATAAGCCGGAAGACAGTGTATGCAGAGGCAACATGTAAAGATAATACCAGCAACTGCAACAAAAAAGATAAGGATCTTCCAACCCCATGTTGTTAGCATATTCCAGAACCACCCCGATAATGTCCAAGTACCTGTCTCTTGATGTATGTCTGATGAAAGTCTAAGCAATTTTTGTATAGCTGTATACACACTGGGGGCGTGGTCAGGTATGTAAATGCAACAGCTGCTGCCAATGATGCGACAGGCCCCTCCCCGATCAGCAAGGATGACGTCTAACACCATCCTGTTCTGTAAGGCAACTAGCCTCGTAGCCTGGAGCTCAGCAGTAATGTTTGTCAGTATCTCAGCTGTTGTATTAATAACCCCTTCCACAACTCTTGTTAGCCGACGAAGCTGAAGACTATTAGCCATGGGGCCCTAGAAAGGTAAAAGACCCCTTGCAGCATTGTCAAACTGTTGCCAGGTGGTATCTGTCTAATCTATATCCTTAGTGTCAACAACCCTTCTGACTCGGGGCAAGTATGCACTCCTACATTGCAGCCGATGGTCCTAATGGTAATTGGACGGGGCAACATACACAGGGGGAAGAAGAAAAGAGAGATAACATTTGCCGGACCACCCCCTCGGAAGCCAGACATGAGCTTGGGATCCACAGACAAAATAGACATTCTGGGGTAAGATCAAGGGTGAACTATTATTCGTGCTCAGTCTGTTGGTGAAATTGCAACTACTCTCCCCCACCTTCACCTTCCCTGTCCCCTGGACACAGAAACTAGCTGTTATGTTAACCACAGACACCGGCATCAAGTTGTCCTCAGTAACATTACGATCTTGGAAAGATTGGAAATATTCAGGTGTATTGAACCTTTGGAAATCAGCCATTTCCATTCTAAGCCATGTTTCGTTCTTCACTTTTTCATATATTCTCATACAGGATTTTGGGGATAATCTACTGGAGGTCCCATTTCCTGCCTGTCCTACGGTAGTAAATCCTTGATGAAAACGTATATACTCTACCACAGTGCGAGAGTCAGCAGATGTCATAACCTCGGTAGAGAGTTGGAAATGATAGTGCACCATAACGAGCAATTCAAAACAACCTTCACAGCTACCAATATATGACAATGGCATGGATAACAAATGATCGCTCTTATGAGTAACTGAGGGAAGCAATCCACAAACCCAACAATTAGTTGTATTGGACACATCATGGGCTTGATGCAACATTTGTATAAACACGTTGTCTGTCTAAGACTTTCTATGCTCTTCTTTGTGAGGGGCTAAAGTAACAAAGATGTGTTCAGGGTGAGCGGGCATTGTACCAACCAAGGAATGTACAGGATACTTTTCCTCCAGGAACCAGGATATTCCAAGTACTGTTATTAATGCAATCCCAACTATTAACGCGAAAACTATTTTACTCTTTGTGGACCAACCCCATGCTGGACGCGGTGGTGGAAATGGCTGTTCCTCCTCATTAATAGGCCGACCAAACGGATGCATTATGTAGCAAGAAAGAGAATGCAATAAAACTGATAACAGAGGCAATGGTTCCCAGTGTCTGTCTGAGCCTCACTGGTACAGGCTCCTATTGTTCATCAACGATGGCGCTCTTGAGCACCAGCAGTGGAGCTTGCTCAGTCCTAGCTCTTGATGAATCCCACGTCGCTCAGGATAATGTACCCCCCTCCAAGGGAGCACGTTCGATCTATCCTATCCAATGTCAGAACAGTGCACCAATCTCGCCTCACATTAAACTAACACCGTTGGTACTATAGCAAAGTACACCCTAACTTGCACAGTCGATCCCTAACTAATCTGACTTCTCCTTTGGTGCACCATTCCTCAGCCGAGGGCACAAATTTAACCTAGTGACTCCACGCACAAAGGGGTCAACAAATAACTGTTCCTTAATGGCTCGAATTTCCGGAGGGACTGCTGCATTTAGTGCATCATCATTCTCTGCATGTAAGCTTTGCACCACCAAAAGGGACAAACTGGGGCACTTGTTCACTCTCAGCATCCCCAATGCCGTCCCTCACCCACTGATCATAGGGCAAGGGTAAGGGTATCCTGCGGCAATGGCTGGAATGGATCCAATTCTTTCTGCCAGCGACCTTTACATCGGTTCGAGTAGCGAGGAGGACTTGCTCGGGCCCCTTGCAATGGGGCTCCAAGCTCTTCTTCCGCTGGAAATTACGCAGCAACACCCAGTCCCTAGGCTGGATGTTATGACCGGGCCCCTCTGGTATGGGTGGGAGTGACTCACGAATCTGTTGGTGAATAGAATGCAAATTTTCAGTTAACTGACACAGGTAGTCTGTCAATAAAGGGTACTCAATCTCAGAAAACCGTCGGGGACGCGGGACGCCCCCGACATTTTCCCAGGCGTCCAAACACGACCTCGTACGGTGACAATCCTGTCCTAGAATGTGCTGTTGTTCTTGTTGACAAAAGAGCCAATGGTAAAGCATCTGGCCACTGTAACCCTGTTGTCTCCTGAATCTTTGCTAATTTCAGTTTGAGAGTACCATTGTACTTCTCAACCAAACCTGCTGACTGAGGGTGATTCGCAGCATGAAACTTCTGTTTTATGTGTAGACCCTCACAAACTAACTGGATAACCTTGGCATTGAAATGACTTCCGTTATCACTCCAGATCAAACGGGGCAAGCTGAAGCGAGGAAAGAACTCCTTCAGGAGTACCTTTGTAGTCGCAAAGGCTGTATTTTCTTTTGTGGGGTAGGCCTCAACCCATTTACTGAACGCACAACCAACCACCAACACATACTTCAAATTATTGACCCTGTCCATCTCTATGAAGTCCATTTGAAGGACCTCAAAAGGAAAAGTGTGAGGTGCAAAATTGCTGGGTGGTGTAGGGGTACCTTTGCCAGGATTGTGCATCATGCACACCATGCAGTACTTCACTAAATGTGCAGCTGTCTTCGAAATGTTGTCATTCTTCCATACGGGGTCTAACAACTTGCAAATACCCTTAGCACTGAAATGGGCTGGGCCATGAGCCATTGTGACTACAGGAAGAACATATGCATCTGGCAACATCCATATCTGGTTCTCTGACTTGCCAATCCAACATCCCTCATCGTTCAAGTTTGCTGTACTTTCTTGCCACACTGCTAATTCTTCCACAGTTGCCTCACTGTGTATTTCCTTCACATTCTCTAGTGTATCCTCAAACATGGTGACCTGGGGCACCCACCTAGGGGGACCTGCTACAAACATTCTTTTCATCCTAGTTCGGACTGTTTCCTTAGCTGTTTGATCTGCAAAGGCGTTCCCTTTACCCACATCGCCAGTAACTTTCCTATGGGCGCTGCACTTCACTATTGACAATTTCTTAGGGAGTGTCAAATTGGACAGAAGCCTATATATAAGAGTGCCGTGTTGAATTTTCGTCCCATGAGAAGTAAGGAACCCTCTCTCTGCCCAGAGCCGCCCAAAATTATGGACGACTCTAAAGGCGTACTGACTGTCAGTATAAATATTAACAACTAGTCCCTCACTCAATTCACAGGCTCGAATAAGAGCAATGACCTCTGCAGCTTGGGCCGACTGATAGGGAACTTGTGATGTCTCAACTACTGTATGCAGTGTAGTAATGGCATGCGCAGCAGTTGTAGTGCCATCTGGTAACTTAAAGCAAGAGCCATTGACATATAGTTCTCCTTGAGGGTCAGATAAGGGAACATCAGTCAGGTCTACCCGTCCTTTTGTCTCTTCTTCCGTCCGGAAGATACAATCATGTATGTCAATTTCCTCATTCTCAGAAGGGAGGGGTAGTAACGTGGCTGGATTCAGAGTGGCACAGCGTTTGATCGTAATGTGTTTCGCAAAGAGCGTTAGCTCGTAACCTGTCAGACGTGCACTGGTGAGGTGCTGTGTCCTTGTCTTATTTAAAAGTGTATCCACAGCATGGGGTACCATAACTGTGAGGTCAGTATCAAGTACGAGTCCAGCCGATTGTCTTATTGAGACGGCAACAGCCGCGACCGCTCTTAGACAGCTCAGTAGGGCTCGTGCGACAGGGTCAAGCACTGCAGAGAAATAAGCATACAGTCGTTGCTTTTCCCCAAATTTTTGTGTCAAAACAGAAAGCGCACAACCACCCATCTCATGGACATACAATACAAAGCACTTAGCGTAGTTAGGGGTATTGAGCACTGGAGCCGAGCAAAGCGCAGTTTTTAATTGCTCAAAAGACTGCTGACATTCAGGCGTCCAAGGCAGGGGTTCATGCACATCTTTTAGTGTTAGAGCAAGCAGGGGTTTGATTAACAACGAGTAGCTAGGTATCCACTGCCTGCAATAGGAAGTGATACCTATGAAAGCGCGCACATCTTTCTGAGTTTGTGGAACGGGCAATTTAACAATGGTACTGATGCGCTATGGGGTCAATCTCCTACCCTCCTTTGACAGTAGGTGACTTAAGTAGGAGACCTCCTGTCGACAGTACTGAAATTTGGTAAGGGATACTTTATGGCCATGTTGAGCTAAATGTAGCAACAGTTTAACTGTACTGTCCCTGCAACCTTGTTCTGTATCCGAGGCGATGAGCAAGTCATCAACATATTGAAGCAATACATTACCTGTAGGGAGCGACAAGGAATCCAGCTGACTTTTCAATGCCTGACTATAGATACTCGGACTCTCTGTTTAGCCTTGAGGAGCGCGACAGAATCTAAAACTTCTACCAGCTAGGGTGAACCCGAACAGATATCTACTATCAGGATGAATGGGAATACTGAAGAAAGCATTTTTCAAGTCAATAACAGAAAAGAATTTAGCAGAAGAAGGAATCATTGCCAAGAGAGTCGTAATGTCAGGGACCACCGGAAACTGGGGGATCACTATTTTGTTAATGTGAGAGGGATGGGCGGAAAAAGAATCTCGGAGGCTTAATGTGCGGTTCAATCGTGGCGTGACTTATTGTGGAGTGAGATAACCCAAAAAAATAAAACAGAATGTCACAGTCAAGATTTTCTCCCCTTCCTGGTGTTTTTCCTTCCTTCTCTTCTTCTTCCAGCGTTTCAGCAAAGAGATAACCCCGGGGTACCGAGAGAGGAAGAAGAAGAAGGCGGTAAGTATGACTGTCAGGAGATTCTAGGATCTACAAAGTGATATCCTTCACCATCCCCGGGAGTGCAGAGGAATTATGTGCAAAATGAGTGCATAAACAGAGAAAAAATACCATAGGAAAAGCAAAGATCATGGGCCTTTGTTGGGCTGTTCCTATACTCCGGTCCCTTACCCTCAGGGATCGAGTTTACACCCAAGAAGGGGGTTGTCCCTCCAGGAGTTGGGCGCATGCAAAACACTCAGTGCCCCGAGAGAAAACTCAAACACTGTAACACTGGTCGACGTGGGTGCTCTTTTAAAAATAATGATCCGGTTGCACTGGTATTAGGGTGGTTTGACATGCGTTGGCACCAAGCAACAACCAAGAAGACCCCGTGTGCCCCTAGCAATACCCTCCTCCTCCCTTCACTCCCTCCCCAGTCCTGAGTCACATACCGCGGGTGCCGCAACTCTCCGGAGTTGCGGCGGCATGAGCGCATCCTCCGGGGGTGTCCACCAGTCTTCGGACCAGCTTTCCGGATCCTCGTCGGCGTCCTCTTCTCCCCTCACGGCGGCAGCTCCGCTTCTTGGTTGGTGTTCTTCTTGTCCCGGCTTGGCTCGACTCTTCTCTTCTTCGACGAGTGTTCTCAACATCCGTCCTGCAGCAGGGCTCCGTCTGTCCTCGCGCCCCTCAGCGTCTTCGGGGTTCTCCTTACGAGGCGGTCGCTCCACCTCTCTTTTGGCCAGCCATTCTCCGGAGGGCGGTCCTTTCCCTGCACATGAAAGGTGTCCGGGAGAGTTAACCCCTGCTTTCCTGGTCTCTGTGAGACGGTGAGTCTGTCATATGGGAGTGGACATGGCATGGGGGCCAGGGAGGGGGTAAAAGCTGGGTCCTCATCCTCACATCCCCCTACCCTAACTTTCTTCCCAGCAAGAAATGAGTCGAGTGGGTATCTAGACAAATAATCGGCATTAGTTTGCTCTTTTCCTTTTCGGTGACATGTGGTGAATCGGAAGGGTTGGAGAGCGAGAAACCATTGCAGGATCCTGTCATTGTGCCCTTTATTCCTCGATAGCCATTCTAGAGGGGCATGGTCAGTATATAAAGTGAATTCATGTCCTTCCAGATAATACCTCAGGGACTCAGTAGCCCATTTAATGGCTAGGGCTTCCTTTTCGATCACTGCGTATCTCTTTTCGTGTGGGAATAGTTTTCTGCTTATATAGAGAATGGGTCTTTCTTGTCTTTGGGGGTCTATTTGTGACAACACAGCTCCTAGGCCGTGTTCCGAGGCATCCGTTTGCAAGACGAAGGGCCTGGAATAGTTGGAACTAAGTAAAACAGGTTTGGAGGTCAATGTATGCTTCAAACAATGGAAGGCCTGTCTAAGAAACGGGGTGGTTTGTCTCAACTCTTTTTCTGTTTTCACATCCTTCTGGAGAAGGTCTGTCAAAGGTGCTGCTATTTGGGAAAAATCGGGTATGAACCTCCTGTAGTATCCCAGGACCCCAAGGAATGCTCTTAGTTCTTTCTTGGTCTGAGGGAAAGGGATATTAGCAATGGCTGCTATTTTCTCTTCTTGCGGTTTTATGAGTCCCTCCCCCAAGGTATAACCCAGATACTTCACTGATCTAGCTGCCAACTTACTTTTAGCGGGGTTTATAGTCAAGCCACAGTTCTTTAAGGTTTGAATGACTTTTGTCAGATGGCTTAGGTGTTCTTCCCATGAAGAGCTGTGAATAACAATATCATCAATGTAAGTCGCGGCAAAGGCGGCACAAGGTTTAAGCACTATGTTCATCAGTCTTTGGAAGGTGGCGGGGGCCCCATGTAGTCCAAAGGGAAGCACAGTAAAGTGCTACAAGCCACTAGGAGTAGAAAAGGCGGTCTTCTCCCTGTCTTGGGGTTTCAGGGGCACCTGCCAATACCCTTCACACAAGTCCAAGGTGCTTATATAGCGAGCTGTTCCTAGTCGTTCCACCATTTCATCGACTCGCGGTAGCGGATAAGAGTCAAATTGGGACACCTTATTAACTTCCCGAAAGTCGATACAAAACCTGATGGACCCATCAGGTTTGGGTACCAGAACAATGGGCGAATTCCATTCACTTTTTGAGGTTTTTATTATCCCCATGTGCAACATTTGTTGTACTTCGTTTTCTATGGCTTGCCTACGGGATTCAGGTATGCGATAAGGGCGCAATTTTATACATTTACCTGGTTGGGTAGTAATGGCATGCTCTATCAGGGTGGTTTTCCCGGGGTTTAAGGAGAACACCTCCTGTAGAGGCCGTAAATGGGCATCCAATACATGTTTTTGAGTCTCGGGCAACTCAACATCAATACTTTGGTGGTATAAAGGAACGGGACACCTAGTGAGGCCTATTTTCACGGGTATGGCCACTTCCCATTTCTTTAGAAGATTTATGTGAAAAATCTGGGTGTCTGTCTTTTTCTCGGGGTCCATTTCCAGGCAGTAGGTCACGGGGTTACCTTTTCTATGATACGGAATGGACCCTGCCACTATCCTAACAATTTATGATCGAGGTGGGCATCATCAATAATACAAAATCATCCACCTTCAACGTGCGTTCTCTGTTTTTTTTGTCGTATTGTGCCTTCTGGGAAGCTTGAGCTTGTTCCAGATGGGTTTTTGCGATACTACGGATCTGTTGTAGGTGTGTTTTTAGACTTAGGACGTAATCTGGAAGGGGTCTGACGCCTTCTGGCTCTTCCTCCCATTCTTCCTTTAACATATCAAGTAAGGTATGTAGATATAATATCGAAATTTAAATATCGACATGTAATATTATCGAGTTTTTAATATCGAAAGTAGTAAATATCGATGTTAAATATATCAAAGTACAAAATATCGATTTAGTGTGTTGTAAAAAATATCGTTGTGATAAATATCGTTTGTTAAAGTATCGTTATGCAAAAATATCGTTTTACTATTAATTTTTATTGTTATATGTTTGTTAATGTTATAATAATAGTTAATTAATGTTATAAAAGTTTTGAATTGTAATATAATTTTTAGGAGCGGGATGTTGGGTTTACAGGGGATAAGGGTGGGGAGTGTTTTAAAAAAATTGTTAAAAATTATTAAAAAAAATAAAAATTTGTAAAATTAATTTAAATTTGTTTTTTAGGAGCAGGATGTTGGGTTTATAGGGGATAAGGGTGGTGAGAGTTTTAAAAAAATTGTTAAAAATTATTTTAAAAAAATAAAAAATTGTAAAACTAATTTAAATTTGTTTTTAGGAGCGGGATGTTGGGTTTATAGGGGATAAGAGTGGGAGTGTTTAAAAAATGTTGATAAAAAATATAAAAAAATTAAAAAATTTGTAAAATTTATTTAAAATTGTTTTTTAGGAGCGGGATGTTGGTTTATAGGGGATAAGGGTGGGGAGTGTTTTAAATTTTTTCTATAAAAAATATAAATAAATGAAAATTTTAAAAAGTGAAATCAAAATTGTTTTTTAAGAGTGGGATGTTGTGTTTTTAGGGAATAAAGGTGGGGAATTTAAAAAATATATATTTTATATAAAAATTTATTTTTTAAAATATTTTCTTTAAAAAATTGAAAAAATTATTTTCTATTAATGTAATGTTGTGTTAATAGGAATACATTTGTTTAAGTATAAAAAAATATATATATTATATTTAAATATTAATATTTTTGTAAATTGTTTTTTTTTTTAAATAATAAGATATTAATTAAATTTAATGAATTATGTATCTAAATTTGCTAATAATATTTAAAAAAATACATTTTAATAAAAAATATAATATTTATAATATTAATATATTAATAAAAATATGTTTTAGATTTTATAATTGTTAAAAATATTGTTTGTATGGAAAGATGTTATACATTTTTTGTTTACTATTTTAAATTAAAAATGTATGATTTATTTTATTTTATGAATATGATTTGTAAATTTGATACTGATTAACAAATTTTAATAATTTTAGATTTTGGAATTGTGAATATAAAAGTATATATGTTTAGTGTCCAGCACTTTCCCTGATTTAATATTAATTGGAGTGGGAATAGTAAATTATATATGTTTAGTATCCAGCACCTTTCCTTATTTAATATTAATTGGAGTGGGAATAGTAAGTTATATATGTTTAGGGGTCGATTCCGATTCGGGCCGGAAAAAGCACCGACCGACTCGGAGCCGGAAATTATACCGACCGACACATACCTGTGGCGCCCGACACGCCAAGTACGATGCAAAGCGTGCAAAATCCGACCGACACGTACAGAACCCAAGCCGAACGACCGAGCCGCACGGAAAACAGCAATCCGGCCGGAAAAACACGCGAATCGAACCGACCGACACGCACCCGGAACAAATCCGACCAAAACGTACACGCGAACTCCAAACCGCAAAGTACGATGCAAGGCGCGAAAACCACGACCGAGTCGGACGGAGGACAAGCCGCACGACCGACACGCATACAAAACCGAGCCGAAGCAACACAAAACACCGCGACCGACGCGTACGCAGCATAGAAAACTGCACAAACACAGCGTGAATGAAACGGAGAACACCGTACGAGACAAATGCAGGGTCCGACTTGGTCACAAGAACGTTTCCAACATGCACAGACAGTACAAAGGAAAAATCACACAAAAAAAGGCCAAACAAGCAATTACAAAGCCAATAAATACTGGGGGGGTGGGGACAGAGAACAAAGACACACCCACAACTCCACCCATATAAAGGACACAAATCACAACCATGATCCTTTGCAAATGCCATTCCACTGCCAGCACCCAAGAGACAGCAACCACACACCCACTGCTCATCCCCACACAAGCCACACACCATCAGCACACCAACAAATACCTACCTCACATACACCCAGCAAAACACACACTCACACACCCTCACCTGCACACCAACACACACATCACTCACCATCACCACCCATCACCATGCCCCCAAGAAGAATCACAAGTTCCTAGATTGTGAATTGGAAGTCCTGGTAGACGAGATCCTCAGGGTAGAGCCACAGCTGTTTGGCACACTGGTCCAACAGACACCCATCTCCCAGAAAACCAAGATGTGGGAGAGGATCATCAACAGGGTGAACGCACAATCACCATGTCTGCGCACAAAGACCGACATCCAGAACAGGTGGTATGACGTGCGCAGGAGGGTCCGGGAGCTGCTCAAGAAAGACTACCTCCTGAGCCAATACACCGGCAGTGGCCCTCCTGCCAAGCCAGTATACCTCAGGCCCTGGGAGGAGAAGGTGCGGGCCATCCTTCCGCCAGTGAGCGTATATGGACTAGAGAACATCCCAGAGCCTGGTGAGTACACAACAAATGTACACAATATTCTGCCACAAAACACACACACATCACTGTCAAGGGAGAGTCAAACCATGCACTCATAGCAATTACACAGCAACCAGAACAGAATCATCCCAAAATGTGTATGTCAGTCAGATAAACACAACACATGCCATCAAAAAAGTTACATCCAACCGTGCCATCACATGTACAAACACAACTACAACTACAGCTAGGCAGTGGCACAAATAGAACTAACAAACACATCCAGACATGTAGCCACCACAACAACACCAACACACAGTGAAGACCACTGAAAGGAAGGAATTCTGTGTATGCTGGCCAAGTCAGTGTAGCCAATAGCATCATGGGAGTCGTAGTCACACATATTTCCCCCCACAACTGTCCCATCAACACCACCATGAACCATGCGCACATCACAGGGAGTGGAGAAGGACTCACAAGATGGCTGACACTGGCTACTGCTGTGGGGAGCACAAGGCCCTGCTGGCAACTGTGCAACAACCAACAGCAGGACACCACTGACTGACATCCTGAGAGACAACTTCCACTCCCTGCAATGCAAGCACGTTCCATGGTGGGATATCTGCTGGCTGGCTGGGTGGGAAGGAGGACTCGCAGCACTGACCATAGTCACAAGCACCTCCCCTCACACCCCCTCAACACAAACTCCACAGAACCCACCTGGTAGAATGCAATGCCTCCCATCCTAACTCAAGATCCCACAAAGAACCACCACCCTGGGTTATGTTGTGTGAAGCACAGGGACACTCTTGGGACTTTTAGCCAAACAACTGCCAGGACAACACTCCCAGCCATCCTGTCAGCACAGGCACCCCACCCCACAGGAAGCAGAGTCAAAAGGAAGGAAGGATGGGCATGCTGGGAAGGGGGTGGAGGCAATAGCATGATGGGAGTGGCAGTCACAGATATTGGTCACCCTCACAACTGGCCCATCAACACCACCCTGAACCATGCTCACATCACAGGGAGTGGAGAAGGACTCACAAGATGGCTGACACTGGCTACTGCTGCGGGGAGCACAAGGCCCTGCTGGGAACTGTGCACCAACAAACAGCAGGACACCACTGACTGACATCCTGAGAGACAACTTCCACTCCCTGCAATGCAAGCACAGTCCATGGTGGGATAACTGACTGGCTGGGTGGGTGGGAAGGAGGGCCGGCTGTCAACCAAATACAACCAATGCAGGCCATGTTCACACCCCAACAAATACATAGAAATGCCCAAATAATGCAGGACAATGTGCCACACCAAAATCAACCCCTGACTGTGACGACTTAGGACAATGCAATGTACAGGCCCGCACCCAGAGGCACAGTCACAACTGTCAGGTGTGTCAACCATTGATGCCTGCAGAAACATAACATACATTGTGTGTGTCTCCCAAAAACAGGTGATGATGGGGGCACAGCAGCAGACGCTGAGGAGTCCCAGTCCCAGGCTCAAGAGGATGCGGAGCTCACTGGTGTCGTACAGCCTCTGCCCTCCTCGGACGAAGAAGACCAACCTAGCACATCCGGTGCAAGTCTACATGCAGCACCAGCAGGACCACCAGCTGCAGCACCAGCAGGACCACCAGCTGCACCCCCTGCACCCACCCCTCCAACGACTGTCACCACAAATACCATCCCTGCCGACATGGACAGAACAAGGAGCAACACCAGCACAGGGACCCTGGACCAACCTGGGGCCATGGACACCACCACCACCACCAACCCCAAGGTGGACCAGGGTCATCTGTGCGTGCCACTGCACGCACTGCACATGTCAGCAGGGGTGGTGGGAGGGGTGGGAGACAGAGGTCGCTGCTTGCAGAGGTTGCTGGTGTGCATGATGACCCACAACTGGTACGCATAGCTGATGCGTACCAGTCCAGCACCGGAGACCTCAGCCAGGTAGTGGGGCTCCTCAGAGACATGAAACAGCAGCAGGCTGCCCATCATGCCCGCTTGGACTCTCACATGTCCCACGTGGAGTCACACATGTCCCGCGTGGACTCACACATGTCCCGCGTGGAGTCCAAGTGGGATGCACTGCATGAGATGACGGCAGTGCACAGGGACATTTTACAATGCCTCTGCCAGATGAACAGCAACCAGTCCACACCTCCCTGTGTGCCAACAACATCTGGTGCTGCCCAAACTGCAACTGCCACAGGGAGGGAGGATGACTCTGGCGGAGAGTCCCCTGCACCGCAGCAGCCTGTACTTGAGGGCCCCCCAAGAAGAGGGGTCGTCCGAAGAGGGGCAAGTGAGAGGCCGATGGCCAAGCGCAACTCCCAGGAAGCCTGAACCTGTTCTGGATGTTCACCTTTGTGCACAGACTGTTCACCCTGTTGACGGCAACACTACTCCCACACATTGCATGGGGAGTACAAGTTGGACCAATGTCTCAGACAACTGTGGCCCCGATACTGGGGATTTTGTCTACCAGGACTTTCAATTCACCTAGGAACTTCTGATTGTAAGATTTATGTACAGCACTACCCATCCTATGCACTATTCACACAAATGTATCACAATAAACACACTAATACACCATACTTGCCTCTGTTGTGATTCCAACGTGGGTGCTGTTATGGGGATGATGAACTGCAAAATTACACTGTGTATGCGAACTGCAACAGCAAGTACAACACAGGCATGTGAGTAAAGGCAACGTGACACATATGAGTGAGACACACCACCAGGGCTACACAACACATACACACCTAGGCCATCTGACTCATTGCCTACACTGATGTTGCCAGGGAAGACGGTGCAATGCACAGACACCACACCCATTCCCAGTTGTAGTCAAGTAGCCCACAGGTGCAGTAAGCAAATGGCAGTCAAATGTGTGACCACAGACAACGCACATCACAAAGTGAAGCACAGGTTTATTACACAGTTGCAACATGTCGTAACCACTACAGATGCAAGGTAATCCCACCTGGCAGCGGGCACACAGTCAACAACTGTAGACAGAAGGAAGTCCATGGGTGTGGCGCACATCACCTGTAGGGACACGACAGCTACCACCCTGGAAGTGCAATCACGTCGTCGGTGGACACAGTTGACCAAACGAATCTGAAAGTACCCTGTGAAGGACAGAAATGACACACAGTCAAAAGCAATGGAGAACAGGACAGAACAGCAAAACTCATGCACAATACATGTTACAAGATACCCACCCAGAACCAAGTTAGCATGTCAACACTGTTGGGGAGTACAGACCACCTGTAAGCACACATCGCAACACACATCCAGTCAAGTAGCCCATGGACACACTCCAACAGCACCAGAGCACCACCTACACATATCATGCCAACTCACATCATTGACATGACACCTCAGGATACTCACATTCAGCTAAAGAAGTTGGTGATGAGCTGTGTGCGGACATCACCCTCATCATCATCATCATCATCGTCACTGGCATCGTGGTCCAGGCCAGGATCCTCCACAGGTGGCGGATGTTGGTCATTGTCATCCTGGATGAGAGGCAACTCCTTCCGCACTGCCAGGTTGTGGAGCATGCAGCAGACGATGATAATCTTGCACACTTTCGCAGGGGCATATGGGAGGGACCCTCCGGTCTTGTCCAGGCAGCGGAAGCGGCTCTTCAGGAGACCAAATGTCCGCTCAATCACTCTCCTGGTCCGACCATGTGCCTCATTGTAGCGCATCTGGGCTGGTGTCACAGGGTTCCTGAGGGGTGTCAGCAACCACGGCATGTTGGGGTATCCCGAGTCACCTACGGACAGACAAGTGCACATTAGCTGACTTGGAAAAGTGGGCGGAATACTACAGATCAGATCACACACAATGGCACAAAGTCAGTACACACCGACAAGCCAGGCACGCTGGTTCTGCATCTGTGCCATCATCCTGGGGATGTGACTACTCCTCATCACAAAGGCATCGTGTGCTGAACCAGGGAAACGGGCACACACGTGTGTGATGGTCATATCTGCAAGACACACCACCAGTGCATTGACCGAGTGGTAGTGCTTGCGGTTCCTGTAGGCCTGCTCCTGGGCCTGTGGTGGTACCAAAGCCACATGTGTCCCATCAATGGAGCCAATGACATGCGGCATCCTCCCCAGGGCATAAAAGTCACTCTTCACGTCAGTGAGTCGTCGCAGTCTAGGGAAATAGATGTACCGGTTCAGGAATAGCAACATTGCCGCCAAAACATCGCGGAGCACACGGCTCAACATGGTCTGTGACATCCCACCAGCAGTCGCCACAGTATGTTGGAAGGTACCGGTGGCAAAGAAGTGTAGGGCTGCCATCACCTTCACCTTGGGGGTCAGCGCTGTAGGATACGGCCGGCCAGGCTGCAAATGTGGGGCCAACTGCACTGCCAAATCCTCAATCAGCTGCCTGGTGAAGCGGTACCGTCGGATGCTGTCCCGTTCCACCATCGTTGCCAGGTCTGGGAATGGTCGATGGACAGCAGGAGCCCTGCAGTGCAGAGGAGAAGTAAGCAAGATTGTCAGTCAGCCCACATATGCGGCATTGAACACACTCAATATCCCAACATACATCATTATGAGGCACAACTACATGAAGTGTGCAGTTCCGTAAGGACATGTATGGTACATACATGGCCAACATCTGTCATCACGGTCCAACAAGTGGCATCAATTAGTCCCAGGTTGGCCCATTGGATATCATGAGGCCGTGTCACAGTTCCCATCTCCTGCTGCCATGTCACAATCACCCCCCACAGTGACATGTGAGGACAGATGTGCCCCAGGCATCACAGCTCAACAACAGGTACATTCCCAGGGACCCTGTATTGCCACATGGACACTGGCATTACATGGAGTATCATGTATACACCACAGCAAAACAACCATGACCCCCACAGGTAGTGGTCCCACTTGCCACGGCAGGACAGACATGGACGTCTGTGACACACACACGCACAACATCAAAGTCCATGCACACACAACGTGGATGTGGAGACTGTCTCCCATTGTGCACATGAAATCAGAGACATTGTAAACACTACATGCACACAGACTGTGGAGGACCATCACTATTGTGCCACTGGGACACCCTGGCTCAAACATACCATCCCACATGGGACTCACGGGGTATGTGACATGACATACACATACACCACCGTGAAATGTGACCATGGCACATGCACAGATATGAACAGTTGCACATCACAGTGGTCATGTACACGTAACACCCAGGATCCTGTCCCCATGAACACGTGCACAGCCTGGGGGTGGCTGCCCCCAGGTGACACCCACAGGACAACATGTACACCAACATACACACAATAGGAAATGCAGCCTTACATGCCTTATGATACAGTTTGGACAGGCTGTCGTGTTGTAGGTGTGCCCCTCACTCCCTGGGAGCTATCTGTGGCTGGCATATGTCCATCTGAGACAGGCATGGTGACATATGCCAGTCACTTGTACAGGGATGCGTTGAACAGCAATGTACCGATCGGTGCCCCGGCCGGCCCATTGCATTCAATGTGTGCGGTGCACGCGTTGTACCCCTGTACGCGTTGTACTGCAATGGACCGATCGGTGCCCCGGCCGGCCCATTGCATTCAATGTGTGTGGGTACGCGTTGTACCCCTGTACGCGTTGTACTGCAATGGACCGATCGGTGCCCCGGCCGGCCCATTGCATTCAATGTGCGCTGGTACGCGTTGTACCCCTGTACGCGTTGTACTGCAATGGACCGATCGGTTCCCCGGCCGGCCCATTGCATTCAATGTGTGCGGTACGCGTTGTACCCCTGTACGCGTTGATCAGCAATGGACCGATCGGTGCCCCGGCCGGCCCATTGCATTCAATGTGTCGCGAGTGCAGCGTTGTACCCCTATGCGCGTTGATCAGCAATGGACCGATCGGTGCCCCGGCCGGCCCATTGCATTCAATGTGTGCGGGTACAGCGTTGTACCCCTGTACGCGTTGTACTGCAATGGACCGATCGGTGCCCTGGCCGACCCATTGCATTCAATGTGTGCGAGTGCAGCGTTGTACCCCTGTACGCGTTGATCAGCAATGGACCGATCGGTGCCCCGGCCGGCCCATTGCATTCAATGTGTGCGAGTGCGCGTTGTACCCATGTACGCGTTGATCAGCAATGGACCGATCGGTGCCCCGGCCGCCCATTGCATTCAATGTGTGTGAGTACGCGTTGTACCCTGTGCAGCGTTGTACTGCAATGGACCGATCGGTGCCCCGGCCGGCCCATTGCATTCAATGTGTGCGGGTACGCGTTGTACCCCTGTACGCGTTGTACTGCAATGGACCAATCGGTGCCCCGGCCGGCCCATTGCATTCAATGTGTGCGGTGCACGCGTTGTACCCCTGTACGCGTTGTACTGCAATGGACCAATCGGTGCCCCGGCCGGCCCATTGCATTCAATGTGTCGCAGTGCAGCGTTGTACCCCTATGCAGCGTTGTACTGCAATGGACCGATCGGTGCCCCGGCGGACCATTGCATTCAATGTGTGCGGGTACGCGTTGTACCCCTGTACGCCGTTGATCAGCAATGGACCGATCGGTGCCCCGGCCAGCCCATTGCATTCAATGTGTCGGGTACGCGTTGTACCCCTGTACGCGTTGTACTGCAATGGACCGATCGGTGCCCCGGCCGGCCCATTGCATTCAATGTGTGCGGGTATGCGTTGTGCCCCTGTACGCGTTGTACTGCAATGGACCGATCGGTGCCCCGGCCGGCCCATTGCATTCAATGTGTGCGGGTACGCGTTGTACCCCTGTACGCGTTGTACTGCAATGGACCGATCGGTGCCCCGGCCGACCCATTGCATTCAATGTGTGCGGGTACGCGTTGTACCCCTGTACGCGTTGTACCGCAATGGACCGATCGGTGCGCACCCATTGACAATGGCCTTGCCTGGCAACGGACACGTTTTCGAGTTTCGAACGAGTCGGTTGCTGGAAATTCAGTTGGTCTCCCACAACAATGTTGCAAAATCATGTATGTCATGAAGTTGAAGATTTGAAGGATGCTGTGGGCGTGTATTGGTGCTGCTATTCCATGGATTGGCCAGATTCAGAAGATGCAAACGACTTGGACCTATCACTTTGGACACAAGGGACAGTATCTGCCTCTCCAGCACATATATATTGCTGGCTGTTCCCCTGAGAGCTCATTTGCCTGCACTACATGCTCCAGGACGACATCTGCCACTGCACTGCTGCTGTCTCTGCCCCTCTGGACCCTGCAATGGCACGTACTGTGGAGAGAGCCCCAGCCTTCAGCCTTGAGGAGAACCAGGCTCTGCTGGACAGCCTACTTCGACAGTACAGCAAGCTGTATGGGACACCAGGGGAGCAGGTGAGTGTTCTGTGCACTGCCTTTCTGAATGTGCATTTTGTCTGACTAGCAAGGCTGAAAGTCTGCACGCCACTGGCTAGCAGGCTCACTGAGTAGTTGTCACCCCCCATAGTGTGTAGTGACATGCACTGGACAGGTATGGTGCAGTGACAGTGCATTTGAACAAGGTTTTACTTCCCATGCAATGATACCATGTAGTGACGTCTGGCAAACTGTCCATGGGCAGCTTTGCACTGCCTGTGTACATCATGTGCCCCTGTGATTGAGACATGTATATACAACTGTGTCATGCACAGATATGTTGCATGTGTAGTAATGGCCTTTTCACTTTGTCATCCTGACAGGTTAATGCCCATCGGAAGCAGGAGATCTGGAAGGACATCGTCCGGGCTGTCCGGTCCGTGGGGGTCTACAAGCGCCGGATCCGCAACTGCCAGAAGAGGTGGCAGGACCTTCGGGGCTGGACCCGGAGGATTGCACGGGTCCAGCTGAAGCTGTCGCCTCCTCGCAGGAGGGGCGGAACACGGACCCTGACCCCCACATGCTCCAGATCCTGGCGGTGGTGTTTCCAGACCTGGATGGGCAGCTGAAGGCCAGACAGCAGCAAGGAGGGGTGAGTCAAAGACTGCACTGTGAACTCTGTATTACATGCTTTGTGCCCTCCTCTGGCCTGGTTCAACTGCCACAGTGCAGCAGTCATGTTGTCCAGGAGCCATGTCCCTCTATTGTGCACTGCCCACTCCTCATCTGATACCCAGGTGTGGCCCTTACATTCAGGGAATTGTGTCACTTGGGACTGTGTCCTTGCAGTTTGCTTCACTAAAGGTGGGGGACAGCATCTGTTTCCCTAACTCTGTTGTGGGCATCATGGGTGGGTCCATTGTTCACACAACGCCTGTGTTCGGACATGTAATCTGCGTGTTGCTTTGATATGCGGTCCACTTGCTGAGCTGAGCCACCACATGTGCCTGGGGTATGTGGCACACGCCCATGCAGTGGGTGGGAACAATGTTTGGGCCCCAGGAGTGTGCAGATTACATGTGTCACACATACATAGCCAGCTATCCACTGTCCAGGGCTCATCCCTCATTCATGTGGGGCAGGACAGTCATGCCTACTCCAGGCCATGCAATGCACTCTGTACTCCCACTCCCGTGTATCAGCTGACACATTGTGCGCAGTGATTTGACCCCTCAGGTGTCTGCCTCTGTGTCAGTGTGCTGTGGATTAGTTGCCAGGACTGCTGGGGTGTTTCTTGGTAGGGGCTCAGCATGCCACTGGAGATGTGACCATAGGAGACGATACTTGTGTGTCACATAGGTGTTTGATCAGCTGCCCGTGCAGACTGGGGTATGCGAATGTGAAGTTCAGGCAGCTGTTCCCCATTCACAGCAGATTGTGAGGGGCTCAGGTTCAGAGGGTAGTGTCACAGGTCTCCCACATGTCCAATCGGTATGACCTGGACAGATGAGGGTTAAGATGATGTGTTGTGTGGGGGATGTACATGTGCACTTGTGCAGCTCCAGGACTTGCATTCCCCATGACCTACTATTGTGACACAGTGCAGAGTGTTGTTGTCTGGCTGCCAAGTCATACATCACTGAGACAGTGATGTATGACTTAGCAGTCATGCCTCCGCCATGGCATGTGTCTACTTATTGGTGATCCTGCAGGGGAGTGACATGTGCTACATGCACACCATTGTGGCGATGGCTATCAGGACATGGGTGCATCATGGTGTCTGTCGCTGGTATGCATCACATGCATTTCCTATTTGACTCTGGGCATCCCTTTCATCCGGAAACCTGTACTGACTCAGTGGCAAGAGTTGTGATGTGTGCATGTCCACATGCTACACCGTGTCCTCTGCACTGTCCAACTACTGTGTAGTTGGTGCATGTGTCCACACTGGGGTGTTGCAATCCAACAGACACCAGACAGATGGGTGCAAGGCCATGTGGGATGTGAGTGCCATGGTTGGCATCAGACTGACAATTGGCTTCTCCTGTTCAGTTAGGGCACTTTTAGCAATGTACAACTAATGATGCCAGGGCTTGCTCTGTAATGTGCTGTGCTCACAGTGGTGTGTGCGTTTGGTGCAGGTGACTGATGTCTGTCTGTTTCCCCATTGTTTGCAGATACATCCACGGCCATGGAAGGGGACAGCTCCACGGACCAGGAGGAGCCGGAGAGCCAGACTGGGTTAGCCGCCGAGGAGTGGTCGGAGGGACCCAGTGGCACGGAGGGCGAGGGGAGCCACACCGAGGAGTCCTCAGCACCATCCAACTCAGCTGAGGACCAGAGCAACTCGGAGGATGACTCCCTTATGGAGGCGGGTGTCAGCAGCCACAACACCCCAGCTAGTGTTGCTGTCCCCGCCACCACCAGCACCACCACCGCCCTCCCATCGGCTCCCATTCCCCAGGTCCGTGGAGGCTCCCATGTTCGGGAGCGTGTCTTCTTTGGGCCAGGCACCGCACCCCCTGCCCCTGTGTCCCCTGCTGCCCTGAGTGAGGAGTCTGTGTACCTCCTTCGCCAGCTCCATGTAGGGCAGACAGCCATGCTGAGTGTCCTCCATGCGCACACCGCTCTGTTGACTCAGCTGGTGTCGTTCATGGAGGGCATCTCATCGGGCATGTCTGACCTACAGAGGGGCAATAGGTCCATGGACTCCTCCCTGACGGCAGCAGTGTCCCTCCTCAGACAGTCCCTCACCCCTCCTGCCTCTGCTCCATCCACACTCCCCAGCACCTTACCCGTCCCAAGCACACACACACCGGCACAGGCACACACCAGCACACACATCCAGCACACAGACACACACGCCACAAACAAAACGCACACGCACGCACAGTCAGGGGACTGAAACCAGATTCACAGGGGATGGGGCCCTGGAACACACACACGCATCCACGAGCACTGCGCAGTCCTCAGTTGCCTCTCCCTCCAAAACACCCTCCCTTGCCTCACCTGCAACCCCAAAGACCCAGCGCCTCTTCCTCAGTGACCTCGGCCTCTTCCCCTCCGATCCAGCTGCTCCAGCATCCAGGGGAAGAGGAAGCCCACCCACACGGAGCAGAGTGCCCCTCGCCCACGGACACCCTCCCCCAGGCGCAGACAGACTGAGGCCCCCACCCGCAAGTTTCCCCGGAGTCGTAAGAGCAAGACCCTGCCGCCGCCCTGCAGCTCAGGCACCAGGTCTCCTTCCTCCATCCCTCAGGCCCCCACTCCACAGGTGCCCCCACCACACCCTGCCCCAGGTTCCCCCACCCACAGATATACCATCCCCAAGAGGATCCGGCCTTCTCCCCCTGCCACTTGCTCTCCCGGCACCACACCCCCGCTGCGCTTGTCTGTGCCACTGATGTGGTGAGGGTGTCCTCCCCCTCTGTCCAGCCCACCTTGCCTGTTCCCCATTCTCCTCCCCTGGTGGTAGGCACTGCAGTCCACTACCACCCTGTCTGACTTGGGCACTGCAGTGGCGGACCTGTCCACTCCATCTGCAGGGTCCACTGCAGTCGTGCCGGCACCCACAACATCTGAGTCATGCCCCCAGTTGTGCCGGCACACACCATGTCAGACACCTCCACTGCAGTTGTCAGTGGCTCTCCAGCACCCACCACCCCTTCCCTGCTTCCTCCTGGTGAGCCCTGATCCTGTCCCTGCGGTGCCTGGCCTGCCCCCCGGTTGCCCCTCCTAGTGGATTGTCCCTGGTTTTGTGCAGGCATGCGTAGGGTGACATCTGCCACTGTCACCAAGTTTGGACTTTGACAATGGACTGGCCATTGGCCTTTGTGTTTTTCTGGACTTTGTTTTCATTCCACACATATGCTGAATAAAGCAACTTTCTGTTCTCTAGTGCTTATGCTTCTGATGTACATGTTGTTGATGATGCTAACCATGCCCTTGCTGCAGTGATGGTGATATTTGGTCTCATGATAATGAAGTGTTACTGTGCAGGAACCCATGTGGTCCAGGGGGAATGTGTCCTATCCTGTGGTGTATCCATGTCATCCATAGCAGCATCTGAGGGTGTCATGTGTTCAGTATTTGGCAATGGGATTTCCTACTTAGATTAGCTATTTCACATCTGTGGCTTCCACCCCTGCACATCTGTTGTGCCTGCCATTGTTCAATTCGTCTACTTCCCTGACCGTGTGGCCATCTCCACTGGACATGCAGGTTTGGGCATCAATGGGGAAGGACTCATCCGTGTAGTCAGTGCAACATTGCTATACAAGTGTGTTGGATCTGTGCTGATGATTCCGTTGGCACTTCCATGACCAGGCTGATGTGACGGGAGCCCTCATTTGGTGCTAATTGTTGATTGTGTGACCAAGTGCTCAGCTGACATGATGGGGCCCTACTGAGGCAACATATGGCACAGCTTTCCTCACACAGGAGTGGAGTCCCCTCATGGCAGTGTGTACTCCTGTGACATTGCCTGCGCCCAAGGTGTGTGTTGTATGTGCATGTCTGTGTGTTCCCTAGTGTTGTACCTGTTTGTGATGCTTGCTGAGTTGACCTATGTTCCCCCAAAGTCTTCTCCCTGGGTTCTCTGTGATGTGGGTGCATGGCACATTACTGGTCATCAGGGTGTCACCCATAGGTGTGTTTGCTGTCAGGGCTGAGTTTGTGTGCAGACGCAGATGGGTCACAGTCAGGTTTCCCCTTGGCACTTGTTGTTTGCCCCTGTCATGTGATTTCCAGTTTGTGTTATCTTTCAGTGATTGTGACACATTGTGTGTGTGTCTGCTGGCACTCCTCAGGGTCCGGGCTGCAATGTTGGTTGTTGTCTATGTGTGTTCTTTGTGGGTGACCTTGGCTTCTTCATTGGTGTGTGACTGTGGCTGGGATCCCATTGGTTGGTGTGGTATTGCCGTCATGTCCATGTACAGCGTAGTGTGCAGTGTGTCAGACATTCAGGAGTCTTGTTGAGTGGCCATGTGTGATGTGTTTCTGCACCTTGGTTCCCACCCACCACCCTGGAATAGTCATGGGTGCATGTGCAATGTCACCAGTGCATGTGTGCTTCACTGCTGCACATTGTTGGAGGTCGAGGGGTGTGGTGTTGAGTGTGTGCAGATGAGAGTTGTTGCCCGGCTAGGCCCCTGCCTCCATGTTGGCCTTGGCTTACTGGCCATGCTGATTGATTTGTGCTTGTGTAGGTGTGATGGTAGTTTGTTGCTCAGGACACATGACTGTGGTTCACAGTGTGAACCACATTTAGCTTTGTCATCACAGTGGGATTGTAATGCAGCCCAGGGTCACCACATTGTGGGGGCCCTGGGGGTGGTGCTGTGGTGTGTCTGTGTCTTGCTGTGTCAGTTGCTGTTCCTACGTGCCTGTGTGACATGTGTGATTTGTGCTCCTCTCATCTGACAATGCCTGCTTGCCCACATAGGGGATTTGGATCCATGAGTTACCTTTGTGTGGCACTGTATGCACATCTGTATGATTGGTATTCAGGTCTCCTCATGTGTTGTGTGGTTGCCTGGGGACACTGGCACCCCCCTCGCCTGTTGTGTATGATGTGCAGTGTGGGTCTGCCTGTTTGTGTTTGTGCATCTGCACCACTGCATTGGCATATCTTGGGTGTGCCATTGGCTGTATGTAGTTTGGTGGGTTTCCCCTGCTGTCCCTGGGACTCCTAGGTCATCGGTCAGCACAATGATCATGGTTTGTGTGTCCCATTGCTGCCATGGTATGGTATCTGTTCACCTCACATCTGCAGTCTCCACAGGGTATCTGCATTTGTGTGCCCATTAGTGCAAATATGTGGGTCTGCATTCTGATGGTCACTTCTGACATTGTGTCATTGATGAATGTTGACAGTGTCAGCCCCCATGGGTGTTGTTTGTCTGCACATGGCCAAAGGTATGTCTTATTTGCACTGCAGTATTTGGCTCACCCAATTTATGTTGCAATGGGACACATACACTACTTTGCCACTGATGTGTTTTTGTTCTGTGACCAGGAATCATCCATGCAGTTTGGCAGTTGCAGCTCTTTCTTTGTCAACACTTACCTTTTGGTCACTGTGATGATGGGGATTAGACCCCATTGCCACACTGTTCAAAATGTGCTTCAGCTATGGACCCCACACTTACCTTTTGGTCACTGTGATGATGGGGGTTTAGACCCCATTGCCACAATGTTCAAAAGGTGCTTCAGCTATGGACCCCACACTTACATTTTGGACCACTGTGATGATGGGGGTTTAGACCCCATTGCCACACTGTTCAAAATGTGCTTCAGCTATGGACCCCACACTTACCTTTTGGTCACTGTGATGATGGGGGTTTAGACCCCATTGCCACAATGTTCAAAAGGTGCTTCAGCTATGGACCCCACACTTACATTTTGGTCACTGTGATGATGGGGGTTTGGACCCCATTGCCACACTGTTCAAAAGGTGCTTCAGCTATGGACCCCACACTTACATTTTGGTCACTGTGATGATGGGGGTTTGGACCCCATTGCCACACTGTTCAAAATGTGCTTCAGCTATGGACCCCACACTTACCTTTTGGTCACAGTGATGATGGGGGTTTAGACCCCATTGCCACAATGTTCAAAAGGTGCTTCAGCTATGGACCCCACACTTACCTTTTGGTCACTGTGATGATGGGGGTTTAGACCCCATTGCCACAATGTTCAAAAGGTGCTTCAGCTATGGACCCCACACTTACATTTTGGTCACAGTGATGATGGGGGTTTAGACCCCATTGCCACAATGTTCAAAAGGTGCTTCAGCTATGGACCCCACACTTACATTTTGGTCACTGTGATGATGGGGTTTGGACCCCATTGCCACAATGGTCATGGCCTGCTTGCATTGTGGGGGCCACACACATATATGTGTGGCACATGTGCTAGGGGGTCACATTGTATGTTCAAAGTCATGTTCGGTGTTGTAGGCATTTGACACAGTCTACAAACGCTTGTCATGGTGTTGGGGGATGTCTTTTTCTTGCATTCCCTAGGTTGTGGTGTGCTGGTTGTGTCATGCATTGTCCATCCTATGAGTGGGGGTGGTAGTGGTGGTAGGCATCCAGCCCCCTGGGTGAGGGTGGTAGTAGTGGTAGGCATCCAGCCCCCTGGGTGAGGGTGGTAGTAGGCATCCAGCCCCCCTGGCTAAGGGTGGTAGTAGTGGTAGGCATCCAGCCCCCTGGCTAAGGGTGGTAGTAGTGGTAGGCATCCAGCCCCCTGGCTAAGGGTGGTGGTAGGCATCCAGCCCCCTGGCTAAGGGTGGTGGTAGGCATCCAGCCCCCTGGCTAAGGGTGGTAGTAGGCATCCAGCCCCCTGGCTAAGGGTGGTGGTAGGCATCCAGCCCCCTGGCTAAGGGTGGTAGTAGGCATCCAGCCCACCCTGGCTAAGGGTGGTGGTAGGCATCCAGCCCCCCCTGGGTAAGGGTGGTAGTAGTGGTAGGCATCAGCCCCCTGGCTAAGGGTGGTAGTAGTGGTAGGCATCCAGCCCCCCTGGCTAAGGGTGGTAGTAGTGGTAGGCATCCAGCCCCCTGGCTAAGGGTGGTGGTGAGGCATCCAGCCCCCTGGCTAAGGGTGGTGGTAGGCATCCAGCCCCCTGGGTGAGGGTGGTAGTAGTGGTAGGCATCCAGCTCCCCCTGGCTAAGGGTGGTAGTAGTGGTAGGCATCCAGCCCCCCCTGGCTAAGGGTGGTGGTAGGCATCCAGCCCCCTGGCTAAGGGTGGTGGTAGGCATCCAGCCCCCCTGGGTGAGGGTGGTAGTAGGCATCCAGCCCCCTGGCTAAGGGTGGTAGTAGTGGTAGGCATCCAGCCCCCTGGCTAAGGGTGGTAGTAGTGGTAGGCATCCAGCCCCCTGGGTGAGGGTGTTAGTAGTGGTAGGCATCCAGCCCCCCTGGGTGAGGGTGGTAGTAGTGGTAGGCATCCAGCCCCCCTGGCTAAGGGTGGTGGTAGGCATCCAGCCCCCCCTGGCTAAGGGTGGTGGTAGGCATCCAGCCCCCCCTGGGTGAGGGTGGTAGTAGGCATCCAGCCCCCTGGCTAAGGGTGGTAGTAGTGGTAGGCATCCAGCCCCCCTGGCTAAGGGTGGTAGTAGTGGTAGGCATCCAGCCCCCTGGGTGAGGGTGGTAGTAGTGGTAGGCATCCAGCCCCCTGGCTAAGGGTGGTAGTAGTGGTAGGCATCCAGCCCCCTGGGTGAGGGTGGTAGTAGTGGTAGGTATCCAGCCCCCCTGGCTAAGGGTGGTAGTAGTGGTAGGCATCCAGCCCCCTGGCTAAGGGTGGTAGTAGTGGTAGGCATCCAGCCCCCTGGCTAAGGGTGGTAGTAGTGGTAGGCATCCAGCCCCCCTGGCTAAGGGTGGTAGTAGTGGTAGGCATCCAGCCCCCCTGGCTAAGGGTGGTGGTGAGGCATCCAGCCTCCCTGGCTAAGGGTGGTGGTAGGCATCCAGCCCCCTGGGTGAGGGTGGTAGTAGTGGTAGGCATCCAGCCCCCCTGGGTGAGGGTGGTAGTAGTGGTAGGCATCCATCCCCCTGGCTAAGGGTGGTGGTAGGCATCCAGCCCCCTGGGTGAGGGTGGTAGTAGGCATCCAGCCCCCTAGCTAAGGGTGGTAGTAGTGGTAGGGCATCCAGCCCCCTGGCTAAGGGTGGTAGTAGTGGTAGGCATCCAGCCTCCCTGGGTGAGGGTGGTAGTAGTGGTAGGCATCCAGCCCCCCTGGCTAAGGGTGGTAGTAGTGGTAGGCATCCAGCCCCCTGGCTAAGGGTGGTAGTAGTGGTAGGCATCCAGCCCCGCCCTGGCTAAGGGTGGTAGTAGTGGTAGGCATCCAGCACCCCTGGCTAAGGGTGGTAGTAGTGGTAGGCATCCAGCCCCCTGGCTAAGGGTGGTGGTAGGCATCCAGCCCCCCCCTGGCTAAGGGTGGTGGTAGGCATCCAGCCCCCCATGGGTGAGGGTGGTAGTAGTGGTAGACATCCAGCCCCTCCTGGCTAAGGGTGGTAGTAGTGGTAGGCATCCAGCCCCCCCCTGGCTAAGGGTGGTGGTAGGCATCCAGCCCCCCCTGGCTAAGGGTGGTGGTAGGCATCCAGCCCCCCCTGGGTGAGGGTGGTAGTAGGCATCCAGCCCCCCTGGCTAAGGGTGGTAGTAGTGGTAGGCATCCAGCCCCCTGGCTAAGGATGGTAGTAGTGGTAGGCATCCAGCCCCCCTGGGTGAGGGTGGTAGTAGTGGTAGGCATCCAGCCCCCTGGGTGAGGGTGGTAGTAGTGGTAGGCATCCAGCCCCCCTGGCTAAGGGTGGTGGTGAGGCATCCAGCCCCCTGGCTAAGGGTGGTGGTAGGCATCCAGCCCCCCTGGGTGAGGGTGGTAGTAGGCATCCAGCCCCCTGGCTAAGGGTGGTAGTAGTGGTAGGCATCCAGCCCCCCTGGCTAGGGTGGTAGTAGTGGTAGGCATCCAGCCCCCCTGGGTGAGGGTGGTAGTAGTGGTAGGCATCCAGCCCCCCTGGGTGAGGGTGGTAGTAGTGGTAGGCATCCAGCCCCCCTGGCTAAGGGTGGTGGTGGGCATCCAGCCCCCTGGGTGAGGGTGGTAGTAGTGGTAGGCATCCAGCCCCCTGGCTAAGGGTGGTAGTAGTGGTAGGCATCCAGCCCCCCTGGCTAAGGGTGGTGGTAGGCATCCAGCCCCCTGGCTAAGGGTGGTGGTAGGCATCCAGCCCCCCTGGGTGAGGGTGGTAGTAGTGGTAGGCATCCAGCCCCCTGGCTAAGGGTGGTAGTAGTGGTAGGCATCCAGCCCCCTGGGTGAGGGTGGTAGTAGTGGTAGGCATCCAGCCCCCCTGGGTGAGGGTGGTAGTAGTGGTAGGCATCCAGCCCCCTGGCTAAGGGTGGTAGTAGTGGTAGGCATCCAGCCCCCCTGGGTGAGGGTGGTAGTAGTGGTAGGCATCCAGCCCCCTGGGTAGGGGTGGTGGTGCGCATTCAGGCCCCTGTGTGCATATGTGGCATTGGTGATGGGCATCCCGCCCCTATGGTGCTGCTGTTGCTGGTGTAAGTATATTCTGCATCCCTCTGTGTGTGTGTGATGTGTCGTGTACGTGTTGTATGTGTTTTGTGGTTGGTGTCTGACTTACCTTCTGCGCCATATGCGTCCGGGCCTGTTCCGGTAGTAAATGTAGAATATTGGTATGATCGGGACGAAGGGATTCATGGTTGGTTCGTGTCGTTCGTCCTTCTCGTTGCTTCGCGTCGTCCTCGTCGCTCAGCGTCGTCCTCGTCACTGGCGTGTTCGCCTCGTAGCCGTGTATTGTGTTGTGGCGCGAATCGGAGCTTATGTGCGCCTCTCCCGGATGCTTTGACGTGCCGTGCGTAGCGACGGGTTCGGCGCGTACGGGAAGCGCATCGTACTTGTTCGGCCGGACGGAGCTGCATTTTCCCTTCCGTGCGACTCGATTCTGCGTTTCCGGATTCGCCTCGGTCGGAGTACAGGACCTGGATTGGGTGAGTACGGCTCGGCCGGATTCTGTGCTGTTGTGCGCATCGTACTTACTCCTTCGGTGTGCTGTACGGATTGGTCGGGAAACAGGCATTCGCATGGCTTTTTTCCCGACCGAATGGTATTGGGTGCGCCTCCGACCGAGATCGGAATCGGCCCCTTAGTGTCCAGCACTTTGTCTGATTCAATATTAATTGGAGAGGGAATAGTAAAATATAGATGTTTAGTATCCAGCACCTTCCCTGATTTAATATTATTTGGAGTGGGAATAGTAAATTATATATGTTTAGTGTCCAGCACCTTCCCTGATTTAATATTATTTGGAGTGGGAATAGTAAATTATATATGTTTAGTGTCCAGCACCTTCCCTGATTTAATATTAATTGGAGTGGGAATAGTAAATTATACATGTTTAGTGTCCAGCACTTTCCCAGAGTTAATATAGTTTGGAGTGGGAATAGTAAATTATATATGTTTAGTGTCCAGCACTTTCTTTGATTAAATATTAATTGGAGTGGGTATAGTAAATTATATATGTTTAGTATCCAGCACCTTCCTTGATTTAATATTAATTGGAGTGGGAATAGTAAATTATATATGTTTAGGGGTCGATTCCGATTCGGGCCGGAAATTTCTCCGACCGAGCTGGACCCGGAGAGATTTCCGACCGAATCGGACCCGTGCAGTCCGACCGAACGAGTACGATGCGTCCGTATGTTATCGGACTCGAGTCGGTACGGACTCCCATTGATGTCAATGGGAGCCGGTCGTACAACGCGCAGCGCGGGCTCCCATTGACTCAATAGGTGCGAGTCGGACAAGGGCGCCCCCTACAGCGGGTACGCGGCGAAGCGATTCGCGCCGTACACGCACAGGTAGGGGGACCCATGGGTCCCCCCTGTGTGCGACTCGCGCGGCTACGTGTACAGGGGGGTCCGACACGGACCCCCAAGTACGGCTTCGACTGCTCTTACGAGCCGGAGTGCGCGGCTCGGTCGGACTGCTCGCGGCGCGCATCGTACTTACCCGGCCGGGAAACGTCTCCATTGCGCGGTGCGAGTCGAGTCCGAGCGAGTCGGTCGGAGCGGTCGGGACGCCCGGACGAGTCGGTCGGCGATTTCGCATCGTACTCGCTCGGCCGGACCCGCGTACGGTTCGGTCGGGAAACAGGGCTCCGAATCGGATCCGGTAAAGCCGAATCCGATTCGGAGCCCTACCGGCCGAGATCGGAATCGGCCCCTTAGTGTCCAGCACCTTCCCAGAGTTAATATAGTTTGGAGTGGGAATAGTAAATTATATATGTTTAGTGTCCAGCACTTTGTCTGATTCAATATTAATTGGAGAGGGAATAGTAAAATATAGATGTTTAGTATCCAGCACCTTCCCTGATTTAATATTATTTGGAGTGGGAATAGTAAATTATATATGTTTAGTGTCCAGCACTTTCCCAGAGTTAATATAGTTTGGAGTGGGAATAGTAAATTATATATGTTTAGTGTCCAGCACTTTCTTTGATTAAATATTAATTGGAGTGGGAATAGTAAATTATATATGTTTAGTATCCAGCACCTTCCTTGATTTAATATTAATTGGAGTGGGAATAGTAAATTATATATGTTTAGTGTCCAGCACCTTCCCAGAGTTAATATAGTTTGGAGTGGGAATAGTAAATTATATATGTTTAGTGTTCAGCACCTTCCTGATTTAACATTAATTGGAGTGGGAATAGTAAATTATATATGTTTAGTGTCCAGCACCTACCCTAAATTATTATAGTTTGGAGTGGGAATAGTATATTATATGTTTAGTGTCCAGCACCTTCTCAGAGTTAATCTAGGGGGACATTACAATGACGGGCGGATCGCCCGCCATTTCCCACAGCCCGCATGCCATTTCCCCCCGCCATATTACGATGGCGGGGGGGAGCCCGGCGGACGGAAAGACCGTCCGCCGGTTTTCTGCCTGTCCGACAGGGGACCGGGCGGTAAAGGACCCTAATATGGTGGCGGTGTCTGCAAGACACCGCCATCCATATTAGGATGTTGGCGGAAAGCTGCCTTTCCATGGCGGTGTTGCCGCCATGGAAACGCATGTGGTCTTTGCTTCTGGGGGCCCGTTTCGGGCCCCCAGGATTTTTGGGGGGTGAGGGGTGCACATGGAGGGTACCTATGGTACCCCCCTACATTTGAATGCACAAGGTGGCAGGCACCGCGCGGTGCCTGTCACGTTGTGCATTCAAATGCACAACATGCGTTTTTCGCATTGCGGCGGGTGCTGCTGACAGCACCGCCCACCGCAATGCAAACAATACGGGATGCCACCGCCACCATGGCGGTGGCATCCTAATATCCATGGCGGGACCGCTGCACCCCTTGCGGACGGTCCCGCATTCTGTTGCGGTGGCGGGCGGGCGGACATCGTAATGAGCCCCCTAGTTTGGAGTGGGAATAGTAAATTATATATGTTTAGTGTCCAGCACCTACCCTAAATTATTATAGTTTGGAGTGGGAATAGTATATTATATATGTTTAGTGTCCAGCACCTTCCCAGAGTTAATATAGTTTGGAGTGGGAATAGTAAATTATATATGTTTAGTGTCCAGCACTTTCCCTGATTTAATATTAATTGGAGTGGGAATAGTAAATTATATATGTTTAGTATCCAGCACCTTCCATCATTTAATATTAATTGGAGTAGGAATAGTAAATTATATATGTTTAGTGTCCAGCACTTTCCCTGATTTAATATTAATTGGAGTAGGAATAATAAATTATACATGTTTAGTGTCCATCATCTTCCCTGATTTAATATTAATTGGAGTGGGAATAGTAAATTATATATGTGTAGTGTCCATCATGTACCCTAAATTATTATAGTTTGGAGTGGGAATAGTAAATTATATATGTTTAGTGTTCAGCACCTTCCCTGATTTAACATTAATTGGAGTGGGAATAGTAAATTATATATGTTTAGTGTCCAGCACCTACCCTAAATTATTATAGTTTGGAGTGGGAATAGTATATTATATGTTTAGTATCCAGCACCTTCCTTGATTTAATATTAATTGGAGTGGGAATAGTAAATTATATATGTTTAGTGTCCAGCACCTTCCCAGAGTTAATATAGTTTGGAGTGGGAATAGTAAATTATATATGTTTAGTGTCCAGCACTTTGTCTGATTCAATATTAATTGGAGAGGGAATAGTAAAATATAGATGTTTAGTATCCAGCACCTTCCCTGATTTAATATTATTTGGAGTGGGAATAGTAAATTATATATGTTTAGTGTCCAGCACCTTCCCTGATTTAATATTAATTGGAGTGGGAATAGTAAATTATACATGTTTAATGTCCAGCACTTTCCCAGAGTTAATATAGTTTGGAGTGGGAATAGTAAATTATATATGTTTAGTGTCCAGCACTTTCTTTGATTAAATATTAATTGGAGTGGGAATAGTAAATTATATATGTTTAGTATCCAGCACCTTCCTTGATTTAATATTAATTGGAGTGGGAATAGTAAATTATATATGTTTAGTGTCCAGCACCTTCCTTGATTTAATATTAATTGGAGTGGGAATAGTAAATTATATATGTTTAGTGTCCAGCACCTTCCCAGAGTTAATATAGTTTGGAGTGGGAATAGTAAATTATATATGTTTAGTGTTCAGCACCTTCCCTGATTTAACATTAATTGGAGTGGGAATAGTAAATTATATATGTTTAGTGTCCAGCACCTACCCTAAATTATTATAGTTTGGAGTGGGAATAGTATATTATATGTTTAGTGTCCAGCACCTTCTCAGAGTTAATCTAGGGGGACATTACAATGACGGGCGGATCGCCACCGCCCATATGGCGGTGGCGATCCGCCCGCCATTTCCCACAGCCCGCATGCCATTTCCCCCCGCCATATTACGATGGCGGGGGGGAGCCCGGCGGACGGAAAGACCGTCTGCCGGTTTTCTGCCGGTCCGACAGGGGACCGGGCGGTAAAGGACCCTAATATGGTGGCGGTGTCTGCAAGACACCGCCATCCATATTAGGATGTTGGCGGAAAGCTGCCTTTCCATGGCGGTGTTGCCGCCATGGAAACGCATGTGGTCTTTGCTTCTGGGGGCCTGTTTCGGGCCCCCAGGATTTTTGGGGGGTGAGGGGTGCACATGGAGGGTACCTATGGTACCCCCCTACATTTGAATGCACAAGGTGGCAGGCACCGCGCGGTGCCTGTCACGTTGTGCATTCAAATGCACAACATGCGTTTTTCGCATTGCGGCGGGTGCTGCTGACAGCACCGCCCACCGCAATGCGAACAATACGGGATGCCACCGCCACCGTGGCGGTGGCATCCTAATATCCATGGCGGCACCGCTGCACCCCTTGCGGACGGTCCCGCATTCTGTTGCGGTGGCGGGCGGGCGGACATCGTAATGAGCCCCCTAGTTTGGAGTGGGAATAGTAAATTATATATGTTTAGTGTCCAGCACCTACCCTAAATTATTATAGTTTGGAGTGGGAATAGTATATTATATATGTTTAGTGTCCAGCACCTTCCCAGAGTTAATATAGTTTGGAGTGGGAATAGTAAATTATATATGTTTAGTGTCCAGCACTTTCCCTGATTTAATATTAATTGGAGTGGGAATAGTAAATTATATATGTTTAGTATCCAGCACCTTCCATCATTTAATATTAATTGGAGTGGGAATAGTAAATTATATATGTTTAGTGTCCAGCACTTTCCCTGATTTAATATTAATTGGAGTAGGAATAATAAATGATACATGTTTAGTGTCCATCATCTTCCCTGATTTAATATTAATTGGAGTGGGAATAGTAAATTATATATGTGTAGTGTCCATCATGTACCCTAAATTATTATAGTTTGGAGTGGGAATAGTATATTATATATGTTTAGTGTCCAGCACCTTCCCAGAGTTAATATAGTTTGGAGTGGGAATAGTAAATTATATATGTTTACTGTCCAGCACTTTCTCTTAATTAATATAAATTGGAGTGGGAAAACTTAATTATATATGTTTAGGGGCCGATTCTGATGCGGGTTGGAAAAGCTTCCCGACCGAATCGGTTGGGAAATGGTGTCCGACCCACTCGGATCGGGAAAGTCCGACCGGCGGAGTAGGATGCATCCGGATGCTTCCAGATACGATTTGGTTGAACTCCCATTGACTTCAATGGGAACATTTGTTCCTAACCGCATCAGAATTGGGCCCTCGGTCGGGAAGACACGTTCCCGATCCGATTTGGAAGGAGCAAATGCCGTTAGGAGGCCTTCCTAACCGCATCAGAATCAGGCCCTCGGTCGGGAAGCTTTTCCAACCCGCATCAGAATCGGGCCCTTAGTGTCTGGAACATTCCCAGACTTAGGGCCCGATTCTGATGCGGGTTGGAAAAGCTTCCCGACCGAGGGCCTGATTCTGATGCGGTTAGGAAGGCCTCCTAACGGCATTTGCTCCTTCCAAATCGGATCGAGAACGTGTCTTCCCGACCGAGGGCCCAATTCTGATGCGGTTATGAACAAATGTTCCCATTGAAGTCAATGGGAGTTCAACCAAATCGTATCTGGAAGCATCCGGATGCATCCTACTCCGCCGGTCGGACTTTCCCGATCTGAGTCGGTCGGACACCATTTCCCAACCGATTCGGTCGGGAAGCTTTTCCAACCCGCATCAGAATCGGCCCCTAAATAGAAATTGGAGTAGGAATAGTGAAATATATATGTTTACAATTTTGCAATTCGTCAGAATTAATGTAGTGTACAGTGGGAATGTTTAAAAAATATAAGATAGTTTGTATTAATAAAAAATATATTATTATAAATATTTACTAAAAACATCATTTTATAAAGTACATTGATGTAACGTTATATATTTTATTACATATACAAAGTTTAAAAAAATAAGAAATAAATCATGAAACGTTATTTTTTTATTGATATGTTTCTTTATTTTCAAACATTTATTAATGAAAAGAAATAACATTTTATTTTATTAAGTGTATTTAATATATATTGTTAGACATAGAGAAAAAAAATACAATCGTTATTTGTCAGATATTATATATTTTGTACATATGTATACCTTCATATATAATATTTTTGTAAACTTAGGGGCCTATTAGGATGACGGGCGGACTTTCGTCCGCCCGCCACCCTAGCGGTGCTGGGACCGGCCGCCAGTGGTGCGGCGGTTCCGCACAGGCGATTAGGATGCCACCGCCACCGTGGCGGTGGCATCCTCCATTCCCAGCATTGTGGCGGGCGGTGCGCACAGCTCCGCCCGCCACAATGCTGGGAATGCACTGTGTGCATCGTCATGCACAGGTGACAGGCACCGCGAGGTGCCTGCCACCATGTCCATGACAATGCAGGGGGTACCATAGGTACCCCCATGTGCACCCCCACCCCCAACATCTTGGGGGCCCGCAACGGGCCCCCGAAAGCAGAATCTGCCTGGCTTTCCATGGCGGAGTCACCACCATGGAAAGCCCTGCACCGCCGACCATCGTAATATGGATGGCGGTGCCTGCAAGGCACCGCCACCATATTGCAGGCCTTTTCCGCCCTGTAGGCAATCGGGCCGATTGCGTACCGGCGGAAAACCGGCGGACGGTCTTTCCGTCCGCCTGGGTCCCCACCGCCATCGTAATATGGCGGTGGGGAAATGTGCAGCGGGAGGTGGAAAATAGCGGGCGGATCGCCACCGCCATACGGGCGGTGGCGATCCGCCCGCTATCCTAATGACCCCCTTAGTTTTAAACATTATTAAACTTTTTATTACAATTATGTACATTTTTAAACATAAGATGATGTAGTTTTACATTGCTTTTTAAACATTTTTTAGAAAGAAAATAATTTTTAATAACAGTTATACATTATTAATTTGTATTGTAAACATTGATTACATTTTTACATATAGTGTAATTTATTATTCATATATATGTTTTAACATGTTTTTATCACAAACACTTTTTTGAATTCTTTAACATTTTTTTAACATATAGGGCCCGATTCTGATGCGGTTAGGAAATCTTCCCAATCAAATCGGTTTGGAAATGGTTTCCAACCAACTCGGATCGGGAGAGTCCGACCGACCGAGTATGATGCATCCGGATGCTTCCATATACGATTTGGTTGGACTCCCATTGACTTCTATGGGAGCCTCTGTTACTAACCGCATCATAATCTGGCCCTCGGTCGGGAAGACACGTTCCCGATCCGATTCGGAAGGAGCAAATGCAGTTAGGAGGCCTTCCTAACCGCATCGTAATCGGGCCCTAGGTGGGAATGCTTTCCTAACCACATCAGAATCGGGCCCATAATGTTATATTTTAAGTAATATTATTTATATTTGAAATATAAATAATATTAATTATTACATGTAATTTTTTTATACAAACATTTTTTATAACATTAATAAAAAAAATAACATTCATTTCACATAGTACAGATTTTTATTATACATTGGATATGAAATGTATATTTATAGAATTATAATAATAATTATTAAATGTTTAATAATATTTATTATTATAATTTTACATTACAAACAAAATATAAAATAATTTTTAATACATAAGTATTATTTTCTAGTATTTTTACAAAAATTAACAGCAATGTATTTATAATGTTCTATCAATTTATTAAAGAAATAGATAAATCTTTATTGTTTAAAGCAGCCATATTTGTTTCTAACTTGTATTTTGTAACCGCTCGAGTTTGTTGTGGGTCATTTATGAGGGGAGAAGCTCGCGGTTGGAAGTTGCGTCGCATCGGGTAAGGTAAGTTTAATTTTCTTTATTTAAAGTTTAATTTTAGTTTAATTTGAAGGTAGTTAAGTGCTAGATAGTGTGTGTAGTGTTAGGATTTTAGAATTTTGGTGAGTTGTATGTTTTAGTTATGTGTTAGCGATATGTCGTCAGTTTGTTAATCGGTCGATGTTAGAATTATATAGATATGTGAAAATATGTTTAAACTATGGTGTTAGTAATATATTTCTTAGTATTATGCTATAATTTATGTGTATATTTGTGTGGGTGGGATTTTTTTTTGCTTTACAGGTTTTGGTTGATTGGAAGTTGCAGTTTGGAGAAAATTGCGTTTTTTTTAGTTAAGGAAGTGTGTATTCGTTTTAGAAAACTAATAATTATTTTACACTTCCTTAATTTTTCGAGTTTTCATGGAGCGTTTCTTTTTTAAATACGTTTTTCGGGATTTTTATGGTTTATCGTTTGTGGAGTTATTTCCGGTGGAGTATTTTTTAAACAGTTGGATTTTTCCATTTTTTGGGGGGATTTGTGTTGCTTATTGGGATTATGACAAACCTGGATTTATTTATGGCAGTTGGGATTTCATTTCTTCAGCTACGGAAACAGTAAGTAATATTAAATTATTTATTGTGGGAGGGAAATGTTTAAAAAATATTGTTATTGTGATTTATATTTTATGAAATATAATTATTATGTCAATATATTTTTTGTATATTAATTAATATATTTGACAAATTAATTATATTTTTTAAAATATAAAAATTAAATTTATTTGTTTGTTTCGATTTTGGTAATGAGTTTTAGGGTATTTTGATGTTTTTTTATTTAAAGTAGGGATTTGGCTATTAATTCAAGGTATTCTAGGTCTTTCGTTGTTGGATATAGTCTTACTTTGTATTGGAGGTACTCAAACATTTGTCTAGTTTGTTTGGTAAGTTTTGGGCCTATTTGAGTTACAGACTGCTCCATTCTTAGTTGTTGGTAGCACTGTTCTTTTTGGATAGATAGAATAGTTTATGTAGAGTTGGTGGAGTTCTGCCTGTTGTTGCTTGGAAGGCGTTATGCCTTCCTTCAACAGCATTGTTAGTTTTAGCTTCTTTGTTTAGCGTACTGTTATATACATTCCACCATGGAATGTGGTATTTAGGTTGCCTTCTGTGTCCAGATCTGTGTAGCCTTCCCACCCATGTATCCTCAAAATAGTCAAGTATGGGGCTTAGTTTTTGCTCATTTTGTTGGTAGTATGCACTTTCAATTAGTAAATTGTAGTGTTCGGCTACGTCAGTAACTGGAACGTATACCATTGCTATAAGTTTTTTAATTTGATATGTAAAGGAGCTATTTGTTGCATATTCAATACTTAGGGGTCGATTAGGATGGCGGTCGGAAAAGCATTCCGACCGCCGTGGTAGCGGAAATTAACCGTCCTCGTGTACCGTGGCAAAACCGGCGGTCAGATTAGGATGCACCGCTAGAAAAATCCTACCGCGGCGGACGGATTCCACGAAACTCTGCCGGGAAGCTCCGGAGAAGCTGAAAATCTGACCGCGGCGGACGGAATTGCTGCGGAAAGACCCAAAAACGCCGATTGACCAGCGGAATGACCGCAAGTGAAATTATGATACGACGGCGGAGCCATCGGAACGATCAGTTGTTCCCGACCGCCACGATTGCGCGAAATGAAGAATGGGAGAGCAGGCGGAAGGACCATTGCATTCAGACCGTGCCAGTCGAGCGGAAAGAGGAATGGCGGTTGAAAGCAACCACACAACAAGGCTACCAAGTGTGGCTGTTTTATGGTGCAGCCTCCAAAAACATCCGACACACCCCAATGACACATCCCCATGGCAAGAAAAAAATACAAATCCCAGGTCAACCCAGATAACACACCTGACAAGAATGAGTATAAAACCAACCCCTTCCCTGCCCAGAATCCTTTGCACAACTCCAGAACTGAAGGGCCCAACCCCACAGCACAAAGGAGAGGCAAATCAGCATACATCACACCATCACAACCACCCACACACCACACACATCTCCACCACCACCTTCACACCTGCACTCCTCATCCATTTGCACATCACACACCATGGCACAGAAAAAAATGCCAAAATTCACTGAGTTGTCAGTCATGGTAGATGAGATAATCAGAGTAGAACCACATTTGTTTGGAAGCATGGTCCAACAGACACCAGTAGCTAGAAAAAATCAAATGTGGGCAAGGATAGTCAGCAAAGTCAATGCAGTAGGGACCACCCTGCGCACCCTGCGTGACACCAGGAGGAGGTGGCATGACCTCAAGACCAGGGTGAAAGAGCGTGCCAACAAGAACCATGAGCTGGCTCAGAGGACTGGCGGTGGCCCTCCCATTCCACCACTAACATTCACCGAATGGGAGGAGAAGGTGCTTGCTATACTGCATCCAGAGAGTCTCACAGGAATGCCCGGGGGAGTAGAGGCTGGTAAGTACCAACAAATGTCTCCCATTACACTGCTATGTACTATCTTGCACAACTAGAAAGCTACACTTCCTAGGCACAAATGCACTTACGTATAACACACTCTCCCCAACACATGTCTCACATATCTAACATTTCCTCCCGCTGAATCACCTCAAAGGTAGCTAGCAATATTCCCATGGGGACATGTGAACAGGCAGCCAGCACTCCAACTCCCACCAGGCTCCCTTGTCCCACAGCTGAGCAGGATGGAGCACTCCCCACACCCAGAACCATGTGGCAGCCATTGCATTGCTCACCTTCACCTTACAGGTAGGTGGCCATCTTAACAGGGAGGGCTGTTTGTGGGTGGGCAGCCTGCACTCCAACTCCCACCAGGCCCCCGTGTCCCACAGCTGAGCAGGATGGAGCACTCCCCACACCCAGAACCATGTGGCAGCCATTGCATTGCTCACCTTCACCTTACAGGTAGGTAGCCATCTTAACAGGGAGGGCTGTTTGTGGGTGGGCAGCCTGCACTACAACTCCCACCAGGCCCCCTTGTCCCACAGCTGAGTAGGATGGAGCACTCCCCACACCCAGAACCATGTGGCAGCCATTGCATTGCACTCCTCAAACTAACAGGTAGGTAGCCTTCTCATGCTCTCTTGTCTCACCCCTGAGCAGGGTGGAACACTCCCCACACCCAGAACCATGTGGCAGCCATTTCATTGCACTCCTCAAACTTACAGGTAGGTAGCCTTCTCATGCCCACTAGTCTCACCCCTGAGCAGGATGAACACTCCCCCCATCCAAGAGCCATGTGTAACCTATTCCCTTCCTCTGCTCCACTCCACAGGTAGGTAGCCATCTCAACAGGGACGGGGGTTAGTGTACAGGCAACCAGCACTACAACTCCCACCAGGCTCCCTTGTCCCACCGCTGAGCAGGATGGAACACTCCCTACACCCAGAACCATGTGGCAGCCATTTCATTGCTTCCCTCAAACTTACAGGTAGGTAGCCTTCTCATGCTCTCTTGTCTCACCCCTGAGCAGGATGGAACACTCCCCCCATCCAAGAGCCATGTGTAACCTATTCCCTTCCTCTGCGCCACTTCACAGGTAGGTAGCCTTCTCAACAGAGAGGGGTTTTTGTGGGAAGGAGGCCAGCACTACAACTCCCACCAGGCCCCCTTGTCCCACAGCTGAGCAGGATGGTACACTCCTCCCACTCATAAGCATGTGGCAGCTATTTTCCTCTACTGTGTCACCGAACAGGTAGGTAATCAGTGCATGCACCCTGCCATCCTTCTCAAAATGCATGGAGCCATATGACCACACCAGCCCTCACATGTCAGCCAACCTGGCATAGATCCAAAAGCCACTTCCAGTGTGCACACAGCTAAGCACATGTAACTGTCACAGAAATAAAACTTTGACTCACCAAATCACATATGAAAGAAATTCAGGGCCCAATCATGCACAGCACAGAATGTAATGTAAGGGCTATTTGTAGAGCGCACTGCAACCCGCCGGGTATCCTGGCGCTGAGAGACGGAAAAAAGCCTGTGACAGAGGACAGAAGACATTATACTCTGGGAAAGAACCAAGTCTTTAATTTCTTTCTAAACGGCAAAAAGTTCGTCATCTGTCGCAACTCCGTAGGTAGGGTGTTCCAGAGCCTTGCAGCAGCAACACTGAAAGCTTGCCCCCCCAGTTTAGCTCTTCTGACCCTAGGCACTTTCACCCAATTGGCAGAAGAGGACCTAAGGCAACGAGTGGGAACATACCAACTAAATTTACTCTGCAATGGTATTGGCCCAAGACCATGCAGCGCCTTGAACACGACACAGAGTGAACCCTCTGCAGAATTGGGAGCCAATGAAGGTCCGCAAGGGCCTGAGAGGGGGAGGACTGACGAGGTCTCATCAAGGCCAGCTTGGCCGCTACATTCTGGATTTTCTGCAGTCTCCCAGTTAAATATTTAGGGGACTCCAGTAGCAGGGCATTACAGTAGTCTAACCTGCTCATGATGACACTCCTTACTACCAATGCACGAGTATGTACCGGGAGCATGGGAAGTATTTTCTTAAGGACCCTAATAAGGGAAAAACAGCTCCCAACGGTCTTATTGACTTGATTTTCCAAAGTCAGCTTCTCATTAAAGCAGATTCCCAAATTGCGAACCGATTTAGAGGGTGCCGGCGGGGCATCGGCAGCAGTGGGCCACAAATTGGCTGGGAGAGGATATGACATTCTCCCACCTGCAATGTAAAGGAACTCTGTTTTATCTGCATTAAATTGCAGGGAGTTCGTTTTCAGCCAATATACCACACTCTGCATACATGCATGGAAGTTTTCCACAGAGAGTGACTGTTCTCCCTCCCAAGAGAGAATAAGCTGGGTGTCATCCGCATAATTTACAAGGCCTATGCCGTAGGATTTAATAACATCCACCAAAGGACGCATATAGGCGAATAGAATAGGGCTGATTGCAGAGCCTTGCGGTACACCATGATGTATCTTGGTGAACTTAGACTGAAAAGGGGGGAGGGCCACAGCCTGACATCTGTCAGACAGATATGAGTGCAACCACTTCTGAGCCAGGCCCACTACCCCCACTCCTTCCAATCGTTCCAGGAGAACCTTGTGATTGACTGTGTCGAATGCGGCGGACAGGTCCAACAGGATCAGTATAGTAGAATGACCCTTGTCCGCACGCAGACGAAGATCATCCAACACAGTCAGCAAGGCAGTCTCTGTCCCATGTCCTGGGCGGAAGCCGAATTGCACGGCATCCAGTAAATTATTTGCCTCCAGAAACTGGGAGAGTGCCCTGCTTACAAGGCGCTCCATGATCTTAACCGGGTATGGGAGGAGCGAGATAGGCCTGTAGTTTTTTAGGCAGGCTGGATCAAGCGACGTTTTTTTTAGAAAAGGGGTTACAACTGCTTGCTTCCAGCAAGAGGGACCATTCCACTACCCAGGGATTGATCACATAGCTGTCTTAGCATAGGGAACAGCTCAGAGCCTAAAGCTTTCCAAATCCTATGGGGAAGAGGGTCCAATGATGAACCGGAGGAGATCCCTAAGGCTATCCGATTAAAATCCTCCACCGTAGGAATTTCAAAATGATCTAAAAGAGGCCTCTGATCTGAAACTTCATTCATCCCCTTCCAGTCCTCCATCCTGCCCTGTGGTGGACCACTAACCCCACCAACTGTGCTATCCCCTTCCAACCCTTCAATGATTTTGCAGATCTTATCTTAAAAAAAAACAGCCAAACTGTCACAGAGTTCCTGTGTTGGGGGAATCCTATTTTTAGTACAATCGGGGCTGGCGATATCATTCATTATTTTAAAAACGCTTTTGGAGCTGTTGGGTGCCTTCAGGATTACATTTGCAAAAAATTCCGCTTTAGCGGAGGCAATATTTTTCTTATAGCAGAGGATTTTCTCCTTCCACTCAGCTTTATCTATATCAGAGTACCCCCTCCTCCACCGCCGTTCTGCTTGTCTACAGCCAAGTTTTAACTTTTGTAGTTCAGCATTGTACCAAGGAGCGGAGGATTTGCCTACTTTTTTAACCTGTTTTTGTGGAACAAGCTGGTCAAGTTGATCATTGATCAAAAGACAAAAGGTGGTGTAATTATCCTCCACCTGTTTCACAGGGTCGAAGGATTCTTCCAGATGGAATACAGGGGCGGTGCCAGCTTTCCTCAGGAGACCTTTCCAATCCCTACTAAGAAGACATCTAGTTTCCTTCACAGTAGCCGGGCTGTTCTGCTTAATGTTAAATACATCAAATTGAACTAAATGGTGATCGGTCCAGCCAATCGGCAGAACATTTACCACTTCCATTGAGTCTTTCCCAGCAAAAATAAGGTCCAGAATATGTCCTCCTATATGTGTAGGTTCTACCAACCATTGAGAAAGTTGCAAATCCATACAAGATTGTAAGAGATTATTATACCCGGGGTCCATGCTCCCATTGGCCCACAGGTTAAAATCCCCTAATATAAGTAATCTAGCATGTGAGAGAACCATATTACTAAAGACATCAATCAGACTTTTTTGTTGCAAGAGGCTGGCCGTCCCTGGAGGCCTATAGCAAATAATACCGGTCAGCACCTGTCTCCCCTGATCCTTTAGCGCAAAGCCCAATAGCTCAACCCCTTCAACCTCATCAATATCTATAGGGGAAAAATTCCATGCTTCCTTAAATATAATCCCAAGCCCTCCACCTCTACCGCTGGGGCGTGGCTTATGAAAAGCGTTATAGCCCCGAGGGCAGGCCAAACCCAGCTCTAGATCAGACCCGGGGTGAGTCCACGTCTCAGTCATCACCAGGGCATCTAAATCGTGTGACTCTAATAGCAGCTGTATCTCCATATAGTGTTTACACAGGGACCTAACATTAAGCAACCCGCATCTCAGAGAGTCCCCTTTAATGAAGTCAGCTACTGCCCCTGCCGTATCTCTCAATATAAACTCCCCATGGGCACCACCCTGCACACCTATTGCCCGTAGTGAGGCACTCGAATACCTATAAGTAGTATCAGCTGGTAGATTTCTCCTACATTCAGCATGGTGGCTGGCACTGTGCGTTGCCGGTGCGCGGACGGGCGCAGACGGGCGCAGACGGGCTTACCTTTGGCGCGCCGGCGGCGCGTCCGCTGCGCGGTCGCTCTAGCGCGATGATTTATAGGCCGTGGCGCAGGGACAAGCAACTAGAATGCTAACCCCACTTAGGTACAGCGGCCCGCTCTAACATGCGGACACCGCTGGGGCAAGTCGGAAGTAGCACCAACGTACACCAATGGCAGCAATAAAAACTGCACCTATTTCAATTTTAAAACTCAGCGATTACAGCGATGCAATGTGTAAGTGCCATGGTGTCAGAGCATGAAGGCCCATATGAACACAAAAAATGCATGGTCAATCTGACAAACAAAGTAAAGTACCTAATATGAAAAAGGTATGTATAACATTACAATCGGTAGTTCGTGTTTCGCTGAAACAGATTCCATGAAGAGTAAACCAAAAACACGCATCATCAAAACTTGATGTGCCGCAAGTTGGTAGATGATGACATGTCTCTGTAATCACACAATCTGTATGTGGCACATGGCTTCAATTTACATGTCACACCATGGACAACTAATGTATGTACCTCAACATCATGTCATGATGCTCATTATCTTTCAGCCATACCAAGTGATTGCAATGTAAAGTGTTTGGTGTATCAAATGTAACATCCAAAAGTCTAACACCAAGCTTGTGGAGTGCACTTCAATGACCATTTAACCTCTGTTCAACAGGAGATCCACAAGCAACTGCAGCAGAAAACCCCACCAACCTGCAGAGCCAGTCTCGACCCCCGGAACGTGAACTCTCAGATGCAGACTCCCTATGTTTCTCGGATGAGGAGCAACAACCTGGCCCCTCAGGACTGCCAGGGCGTAACACGTCTCAGGCCCTCATTGTCCCCACCACCATCACCACCACAGCAACAACAACAGCGCTGACCCCTGCTACAACGACCTGTGCAGCAGCCACCACCACCATCACCACTGCTGCCTACAACACTCTCCCTGCCTCCGTGGTTACCAACACCACAACACAATCAGAGGATTCCAGGGAGAGTGTGCCGGTGCGTCGAGTCCCAACGCCACAGGTCCGTGTCAGCAGGGCAGGTGGGAGGGTAACAGGGGGACAAATACAGGAGGACACTGAGACCGAAGCCCTGGCCACCATCGCAAGAGTCCTTGGGGCATATGAACAGAACCAGGGACAGATGGGCCAGGTTGTGGAAGAAGTATGTGAGCTCCGCCTGCTGCTGAGGTCCATGGACACACGTATGGGCCAACTTGTGGAACTCATGGGCCAGCTAGTGGGTGTTCTGAGGGACAGACATGCAGCCCAAATGACGGCTCAACCCCCCCTCCAGTGGCCCGCCTGCTGATATTCCCACCACCTCAGCTGCGGCCACAGAGAGGGGTTGTCAGGACCCCACAAGTCTTACCTTTTTTACTTGCGGAGTAATCTCGCAGGGATGACATGAACAACCTCCACCGTCCCCCACCTTTTCCTAGTAAAGGAATGTATACTGACCAGGGCAAGGATGGGACCGATGGAAGGAATCCTAAAAGCGTGGAGTGGAGGTTTCTAACGTGAAGACCTGGTTGGGTACTCCCACCGATGCTGAGGGGACCCTCCTGGGGCTCACCGTCTGGAGAAGGGATAAACCATATGGATTAGTGCATCTGCCCTTCCCTCTCCTGGGGTATTACACATATAGCACACACACCAACACTAGAGGCACTGCTAAGGGGTATATAGTCACCTGGAGAATGTAACGATCAGCAGAGATGAGAGGTCTTCAGGTATAGGTGAACAGGACAAACAGGAAGGTAGCTTGTGGCTCTCCTGCGCTTGCTTTACAAGTAAAAGTAACACCAGCGCTCCTGTGCAGGTGTTCAAACAGTGTTGTGACAGCGCGCTCCTGCGCCTGTCACAGGGGCACAAAACACACTAGCGCTCCTGCGCGAGTGTGGGCTAAATGATAGGCGGCTACGCGCTCCTGCGCGTGCCGCAATGGCAGAGAAACACAAGCGCTCCTGCGCGAGTGAAGTGTAGTGCTTTAGGGGGCTACGTGCTCCTGCATGTGTCGCAATGGTAGAGAACACAAGCACTCCTGCGGGAGTGTAGTGTAGTGCTAAAGGTGGCTACGCGCTCCTGCGCGTGCCGCAATGGCAAAGGAAGCAAAAGCGCTCCTGCGCGAGTGTGAGAGAGTGTGAAGGGCAGCTATGCGCTCCTGCGCGTGCCACAATGGCAAAGGAAATAAAAGCGCTCCTGCGCGAGTGTGAGAGAGTGTGAAGGGTGGCTACGCGCTCCTGCGCGTGCTGCAAATGGCAGAGGTAACCCGACGCTCCTGCGTGAGTGTGGGAAAGTGTGAAAGGCGGCTACTTGCTCCTGCGCATGCCGCAATGGCAAAGTAAACAAAAGCGCTCCTGCCCAAGTGTGCGGAAGTGTGAAAGGCGGCTACGCGCTCCTGCGCGTGCCGCAATGGCAAAGTAAACATAAGCGCTCCTGCGCGAGTGTGCGAAAGTGTGAAAGGTGGCTACGCGCTCCTGCGCGTGCCGCAATGGCAAAGTAAACAAGGATTACCGGTTCACCGACGGTAGGGAAGATGTCTCCTGGACACGGTAGTCAGCAGCTGGCATCCGAGCGTAGACCGGTACTCGAGGCACCATCGGGTTGAGCACCGCGGACTTTATGCGGCCTCACTCAGTAGTGCATTGTCAGCTGACCTGATTGCTACTTCCTGTCCAGGAAAGCTGCACCGCTAACCGGCCCAGCATTCCCAGTGACACGCCCGCAAGAAGCGGGCATGCAAAACAACCATGCATCCGATAATGGACCTTCCTGGACCTGCCCAGAGCGGGAGCCATGACAGGGGTGACAGGGTTGACAGGGGTGAGCTGCAAAACAATTACTCCTCAGACACCGCTGAGCCTGCAGCAGAGGTCCCGCCCTGCCAAACACACAAGGGGACGTACGAGAAACATCAGGGGAGGATCACGTGGCAATGCACCATCCAAAAGTTGCTGAGCAAGCCATGATGGCACTTGTGTTCCCCTTGACATTGACTTTGTTGACTATCTTTACCCACATTGCCATGTTGATGGCAGGAGTCTGTTGGACTGTGTGACTACATTGATGTGGTGACTACTCTATTTGCCTCATTTACCATCACTGACAACTCATGAAATCACATTGCACAATTTTGAAAATAATCACTTCTCTTTCACAAATACTTATTGTAAATAAACACTCTTTACACACCTATGTCTTTGTGTCAGTTCCATGTTTATCACATTATGTACAATGTCAACTCAGATTCCAATGTACCACAAGCTCTGATTGTGACGAGGCATTGATAGGGTGAAGGAACCTAGAAAGACACAAGAGAATGACATTTACTTGTCAGGTGATGCCATTACAGCTAAAACACACCACTAGTCATCAACGTACAAAAATCAGCACACATAAGAATGAGCAACAACATCAACATAGACATGATGTATGTGGAAAACAATACCCTGTGCCACACACATCAGCCATTAGCACAGAGCCGACAACAGCCAGCAGTCAAAAAGATCATCTATGCCTTGCCACTACCATCAAAGCCAACAAACAATGTCACTGTTGTACAATGTCACTTAAACTCAAGGGAAGTAGTTGTCTATGAGCTGTTGACGGAGGTCAACACCTTCCTCTTCTCCACTATCGTCGTCACTGGGCATGTGTGGATTTGCAGGGGGGTCATCTGCTGCTCATCATCGTCCAGGAGCAGGGGGATCTCTTTGCGCAAGGCCAGGTTGTGGAGCATACAGCATGTAACTATGATCTGACACACCTTTTGGGGAGAGTAGAGTAGTGCACCTCCGCTCTTGTACAGACACCGGAATCTAGACTTCAGAAGCCCAAAAGTGCGCTCCACCACACGACGTGTCCTCCCATGTGCATCATTGTAGCGGACTTCACCCGGGGTCCTTGGATTCCTCAGTGGGCTCAGCATCCAAGGCCGGTTGGGATACGCAGAGTCACCTAGGTGTGAGATACACAGAGCAATTTTGTAATATAAACAGTAGCTGAGAACAGCATGTCACACATACAGCACACTACTTGACTCTGCATACTCACCAACAAGCCACGCACGCTCCGGATGCAGATTTGCCATCAATTGTGGGATGATGCTGTTACGCAGTATGTAGGAGTCATGTGCGGAACCGGGGAATTTGGCACACACATGGGAGATAATCATATCCGCTTGGCATACCACTTGCACATTAATGGAATGGAAATGCTTCCTGTTCCGGTAGATGTGCTCACGTGCCTGTGGTGGAACTAGGCCAACATGTGTGCAGGCAATGGCTCCAACCACATTAGGTATGTGTCCAAGATCATAAAAATCACCCTTCACATCTGCCAATTCATGTCTCCTTGGAAAGTGGATGTAGCGGTCCTTGTAGGTCAACAATGCGGACAGGACATCACGTAGCACCATGCTGAACATAGCTTGAGACATCCCACCGGCAATGGCCACCGTGTACTGAAACGAACCAGTTGTAAAGAAATGCAGGGCCGCCATCAACTTAACTGTTGGTGTCAAAGCAGTCGGATAGGTTCTGTGAGGCCTCAGATGGGGCTCCAACTGACCACATAGGTCTTGAAGGGTAAGGCGATCCAGACGGAATTTCCTTATTATGTCCTCATCCTCCATGTTCGCCAGCACTGGGAACGGACGATGCACATTTGGTCGTCTCCGACATAATATGAAAGGGGACACATGTCAATTTGATTCCCCTATGAGATGTGCCAGACATCTTACATCTTGACTGACACAGCGCAAACAATGACTGGACTGTAACAACAGCTTAATGCACAAGTCACATGCAGAGACACCTTGATCTCATGTAGTCGTACATGTGGTCAGTATGTACATAATGACTACCTACAAAACAGAATCTGACTATGTGAATGGTGAATGGTACACTCCTACATCTTGTTACACCAGCCCTGGGAGTAGGTGACACAGAGCATGTTGGATACAGCAACACTACTGACTTCTACGTAGCTGCTGTACCTGCCACACCTTCTTGCTTAAGTCGCACAGAGCACAACTTTTCTACACAATGAGCACAGTGTGTGTAAGCTGATCAACTATCAAAATGAATACAGCAATGTACACAGTGAAATAGGCACAATATGTGGTCAGTCCATCATTACTGTGGGTTGATTAGCCATCTCACACATTGACATGTTCACATATATGAGACTCCATTACACACCAAATCTGTGTACATGCACACAAATATTATATGTGACATGTGAGGAAGAACATGCCAATGCATGTAATCATGTGCACTGACATGGCATGAGTTGAATGTCACACTGGCATTTAATTTTGCCAACAGGTGCCAGAATACATTGTAAAGGTATAGTGTTCAATGATGAAAATTGGCTATTGCCATTGCTAGAGCACAATGTGTCCATAGGTGCAGTATGCGTGCTCCGCCACCGCAATCACGGTCATTGGCCACAATTGAAAAATGCCAAATAGCGGTAGAGACCGCCTGGCCCCCGCGGTGTGCCACCGCCAATGCCAATGCCATTGCAGCCAATGGGAACCGTGATCGCGGTAGTGCAATACAATTTAGAAACTCGGGTAGGCATGGTCCGCCACCGCGATCACGCTCATTGGCCACAATTGAAAAACGCCAAATAGCGGTAGTGACCGCCTGGCCCCCGCGGTGTGCCACCACCAATGCCAATGCCATTGCAGCCAATGGGAACCGCGATCGCGGTAGTGCAATACAATTTTGAAACCCGCGGTAGGCGTGCTCCGCTACCGCAGGCCCGGTCATTGGGAACAATTGAAAGATGCAGGATTGCGGAAGTGACCGCCTGGACCCCGCGGTGTGACACCGCCTATGCCAGTGTGAGGTGATGACCAGCACCGAAGAAAGACAGGCAGGCGTAAGCTCTTAGATAGGGTCTTTATTGCAGCTCCAAGTAATCAGACCTCATCCTACAACCGACATAAGAAACTGACCAACAATTCAAGCAGTAACATTCTCAGATTCTCCACGTAGCTCCATGGTAACAACATAGAACAGAATACAGAATAGAAGGGAGTCATAGCATAGCATATAAATGACAGGGAAGGGTAAGAACACCACATCGTGCCATTGCAGCCAATGGGAACCGCAATCGCGGTGGTGCAATACAATTTTGAAACCCGCGGTAGGCGTGCTCCGCTACCCCGGGCCCAGTCATTGGGTACAATTGAAAGATGCAGGATTGCGGTAGTGACCGCCTGGCCCCCGCGGTGTGACACCGCATATGCCAGTGCCATTGCAGTCAATGGGAACCGCGATCACAGTGGCGCAATACAATTTTGAAACCCGCGGTAGGCGTGCTCCACTACCGCGGGCCCGGTCATTGGGTACAATTGAAAGATGCAGGATTGCGGTAGCGACCGCCTGGCCCCCGCGGTGTGACACCGCCTATGCCAATGCCATTGCAGCCAATGGGAACCGCGATCGCGGTAGTGCAATCCAATTTTGAAACCCGCGGTAGGCGTGCTCCGCTACCGCGGGCCCGGTCATTGGGTACAATTGAAAGATGCAGGATTGCGGTAGTGACCGCCTGGACCCCACGGTGTGACACCGCCTATGCCAGTGCCATTGTAGCCAATGGGAACCGCGATCGCGGTGGCACAATACAATTTTGAAACCCGCAGTAGGCGTGCTCCGCTACCGCGGGCCCGGTCATTGGGTACAACTGAAAGATGCAGGATTGCGGTAGTGACCGCCTGGCCCCCACGGTGTGACACCACCTATGCCAATGCCATTGCAGCCAATGGGAACCGCGATCGCGGTAGTGCAATACAATTTTGAAACTCGCGGTAGGCGTGCTCCGCTACCGCGGGCCCGGTCCTTGGATACAATTGAAAAAATGCAAACCAGGCAGACCAATTGCAGCAGCAGAGTCATGTCAATCGTGTGGGTAGCCTTATTTCGACAGATCCATGACTGCATTGAAGGATGGGAGTGACATGCAGTGGTTTTGCAGCCATACAGTTACCCTGCTGGTTTGAGACACTCGAATTCTGAACAAACATTGCCTGTGCTATGTGATGTCATAGTCCATTACGTCTTCACATGCTCATTTGTGACATTACAAATGTATTTTGTACAGAGGGTACTGAATGATGTGTGTACAGTTTTAAAATTGCCCCTCTGGTGATGTGTGCATTTTACACAAGGGTACAGTGCCTGAGTGTAACACTCTTGGTGGTAAATCACCTATGACACATCAGATTAATGTGATTTGGAGATGTCATCCTTCTATTGATTCCATGATGTGTTCAGTCACGCATGTGTAGGCACTGTTTGCCCTCTCATATTGTACATGCATGTGATTTCTCAGATGGCCCACGTTTAACCTCAGTGTGAGTCCCTCTGGCCTGCACAGAAACTGCCCAATTTGACCAGGACCCATCACTAAATGGACTGAGTGAAACATATTTGTTGTCCACCACCCTATTTCTCAATGAGCGATCTTAGACCTGAGGATTGCACAAGACAGGACTACACCTTGTGAGAAGCGTGTGAGAATGTAAGATCATGGCCCTAAATGTGACCACCATGACACATGTAGCCATGCATTGCTCAAGGACATTGAGGGGTGTGTAGTGTTGGACACAGTGAGTCTGCCACAACACATCATTTCCAATGTATTGTATGTCATGCTCACTCACATACTGCATCACAGATGAGGGCCATTTTCACATTGGTTGCTGTGCTGGTACTCTGCATGTGTATGAGATGGCCATGTACTGTGTCCATCATCATACACGTATAATTTTTTATGATATTATTCAATCCAAGTGTACTACGTGTCATGCTGTATGGCCTCTGCTCAACCTTTATGTATTAGTGTGCTAGGTATTTTCATGCTGCTGTACTGACACACGTTGATACACAACACAGTGTCACTGAAACTTCCTCTTCTTGTCTCCCATGCCTGCAGCTTAAGGTACATCAGCGTAAGGCAATATGGATTGGGCCATTGCACGCAAGGTGCGGGCTCTGGGTGTCTCCAACCGACGGCATACACACTGTCACAAGAGGTGAGATGACATCTGTCGGCTGAGCAAAAACGTGGCAGAGATGACGCTGGGGGTGCTCCCTCAGAGTGGCAGGTTGGCGCGCAGGAGCATGACACCACTAATGGCCCGCATCTTGGCAGTGACACAGCCAGAGCTGGATGGACGCTTGAGGGCCCATCAGCAGCAAGTTGGGGGTGAGTATTGTGCGAAGTGTGACTTTGGGTGTGAGTGACTGCATGAATCCCAACCGTGAGCCAGTGCGAAGCTCTGTGATGTCTCTAGTGTGATGCAATGGCTTATAAGTGGCATCAGTGTTGAGTGCAGCTGTTCTGCATTTATACAACATGTGGTTTCTCATGTGTTTAAAACCATGACCCTTGTCATTGACAGATGAGATGTGGCCTTGTGACATATGCTGCAGTATGAGTGTCATAGACATCACCTGGCAATGAACAGCAGTGAGCATCATGTTAGTGTGCATTCATAGATGTGTGCTTTGCACAACAGATAAATTGTGACATCTACACAGCTGACACCAATGTACAACTGTAGTTGTGCTTCGAAGCCCAACATGATGGATATCAGGAGCTTGTAGCCATTGCAAAGGGACATTTTGGAGTTTGTATCTGTGGTGTTCCCTTAGAGAGACTCCATATGTGACAGAGACAACATGGTTTGATGTATAGCTATCTCACCTACCGGCACCTACGTATGCTTACAGACAATAGTATGTGTGGTTACAGGGAGGCACAGGGCCAGCTCTTTGGCGGTGTCAACGCCACATGGAGCATTACTATCAACTATGCATGTTTCCATGCATCATCTGATGATTGCATAACTGTAGCACATGCTGAATGTCCCTGGAGGAGTTCAACATGGGAGTATCATTTTAAATGTTTGTGCTTTGCTTGCATATGATGTTTGTGAGTATGGCACTATACTGAACCTATGTCTCTGTCTCTTGCAGCATCTACCGAGGGCAGGGAAGGACGGGGGACCGACACCAGTGTGGAAGATACTGGCACGACTGCTACACATGAGTTCACTGACACTGAGGGGACCAGCGCCTCGGAGGGGGACTGGAATGCCCTGGATGAATCACGCCCGGAAACACCAACCTCCACATCTTCAGACTACAACGTTGATTCCTCGATGTTGGAGGGCACAGAAAGTTCCGGTTCTGCCTCTTCTTCTGCCACACCTCGTCCACTGCCCACCCTCCTGGATGTTCCCACAAGTGCTGTCCGTGCACGCAGCCCTAGGAAGGGTAGAGTCTCCTTCCCCCCAGGCACCGCTGCCCCTGTCTCACCTGCTGCCCTCAGTGTGGAGGCAGTAGACATTTTGCGCCAGCTGTGTGTGGGTCAGACTGCTCTCCTGAATGCCTTCCAGGATCATGACAAGAAGTTGGCACAGGTAGTTGCATTCATGGAGGGCATTCATTCATTCTGACGTGGGTGGCCTACACCAAACTGTCCAGTCTTTGTCCTCCACAGTGACGGCAGCCATTCAGCAGTCACAAGCTCCCAGTCCAGCTCCTGTCCCTTCATCAACCACCCTGCCAGTGGCACCACCTGACGAGAGTGCCCACATGCCAGAGCCCTCAGGCACCAAGTCCTCCACATGCAGCACACAACAGCAGCACTCTAAGCGTACCAGACCACAGACACCATCACCACAACACAAAATGGGCACACATGAGTGCCAAACCAAAAGCCCATCACGTGACACTCAGGGGCATCAGGCCAAAAAGCAGGCATCAACATCACATTCATCAAAATCACCACCATCCAAGGGCACTCACATATCCACACCTGCTCCCTAAGACCCACAAACACTTGCCCTGTCTGCTGTGAACCTGGTGCCTGCAACGACTAAGCCCAAACACATTTCAAAGGCAGATTCCCCCAAAACGTCAACTCCCACCCACACCCCTGTGAAGCAGGGACAAGAGAGCAAAGTGGGGGGTTTACCTCGACAACAGGGGATGCAGGGGAAGAGGCAAGGCCACCCCAAGCATACCACCAGGTCCAGCAAATCCCCACGGGGAGAGCCACCTGTACCTGATACACCTTTGGTGGAGAGTGAGACCGTTGTGCCCACCTCACTTCCCACTCCAGCCAAGACACTTGTGGGCTATCGGATCCCCAAACAGTTGAGACCCAGCCCTCAACATTCACCCTCAAACACTGTGCCTCCATGCAGCATGTCTCCACCTCCCCGTGCCACCACTCCACCAGGTCCAAGCAGCCCTCAGGCTCCCACAGCCACAGATGCCTCTACCTCAGCCGGTTCTCTCTCTCCCCGGTCCAGTCCTCAAACTGGTCCGGACAATCAGCCCCGTCCCAGTTCAACTTGAAGCCAATTTTTAAGCCAAATCCTCCTCCATTGAGTGGAGAAGTGTGGCTCAATGGTTAGAGCGGCAGACCCTGATGCAGAGATCTGGCCCGGGACCAGGGTTCAATTCCCGCCTTGGCGGGTCTTGGGCTCAATTTCCTCGGACCTGATAATTCTCGCCTCGGTGCCTATTCTAATCATGGGTCCCACTCTGCAACTCTGGGCAATAGCTTGCTTAATCTCCACAACAGCCCCAACAGCGCTGGGATGCCTGGCTTCACCTTGGGGGTGCCCAGGAGTGGACATTTCACAGGGAAAAGCCAGGAAGGGTTCCACAGCGGTATGCGTACAGCGCCAGGACACCCCTTTGGGGGTATAAGTGCGCTTTACAAGTACAAATTTCATTTCATTTCATTTCCCCACACCATTTCTCCCACAGCGGTGCCTGGACTGCCCATACGTAGCCCCTGGGCTGTGGTGATTCCCATGGCAGTGGACGGTGTTACCCATTTGATGTGCAGGTTCTCATGCACACATGTGCGGACTAGGAATATGGACTGGCCAATGGCCTTGCTGTTTGGTACTTTTGATGCCCATTTCCTGTGCAGTTTCTCATGCACACATGTGCGGACTAGAAATATGGACTGGCCAATGGCCTTGCTGTTTGGTACTTGTGATGCCCATTTCCTGTGCAGTTTCTCATGCACACATGTGCGGACTAGAAATATAGACTGGCCAATGGCCTTGCTGTTTGGTACTTTTGATGCCCATTTCCTGTGCAGTTTATCATGCACACATGTGCGGACTAGAAATATGGACTGACCAATGGCCTTGCTGTTTGGTACTTTTGATGCCCATTTCCTGTGCAGTTTATCATGCACACATGTGCGGACTAGAAATATGGACTGGCCAATGGCCTTGCTGTTTGGTACTTTTGATGCCCATTTGCTGTGCAGTTTATCATGCACACATGTGCATACTGGGAATTTGTACTGGCCAATGGCCTTGCTGTTTTGTACTTTTGATGCCCATTTCCTGTGCAGTTTCTCATGCACACATGTGCATACTGGGAATTTTGACTGGCCAATGGCCTTGATGTTTTGCACTTTTGATGCCTATCCGGATATTATGTAATAAAGACTGTTACTCATGTTGTCTGCTTTGTCGCTGCCCTTGCTAAATTAAAGTTTAATGTATGGGTATATGTTCATGTGCCACATGCTCTGTATGCCACTTTCACATTGGCTATTACTTGATTTACTTTTTCAGAGGTTGACAGAGGTGCCAGGCACTTTTGTTCTTCTTGACTCTGAGGCTTGAGGGTGCAATGATGGTTGTTTGTGATGATCTACTCTTATCCTAATCATTCTATAGTCAGGTTGGCTAAATTGAACACATGTCATATTAGGATGCACTAACACAACAGAGGTGAATTCTATCCACAGGATAACTTGCGGGGTGGACAGGGTCTGTCATATCTGTGGGATCTTTCTTGATGTGTGAACAGCAGTGTTGATGTGTAGTCATCTTGTGTAGGCCTGTCTTCATAGTCACATGGGTACATTTGAATGTGTGCACTTGAGTAGTCATACGGTGTGATTGGCCTGTCATTGTCAGTAGTGTGGAGGTGTATGTGCCCCTGCACATGCCCCCTACACACATGTATAATCCAGGTAATGAGTGCCTGTTTGTTTACATTATCAGAAATGTGCTTCAGATTGTGGGAACATGTAGGAGTTGTAGGTTGAGCACTGTGCAGTGTGTCGGTGTGTGCTTGCACTCCTGGGGGACACCTACTTGTTGTCGCTGTCAGTTGTAAGTATGCAGAGTGTGTCACTGCAAAGTCTGTGTTGTGTTTTGTTGATCAGCCGTGGGTCTTGTTTAAGTTTGTGCTCACTGTGCTGACCTGCTCAGCCACACTGACATCATATGTGGGTTATCTCATACATTGCTGTCACTTGACACATTTTTGGGACAAGTATGGTATGTGGTATGAAGAGTCATACCATCCCCTATAGGTGCTTCTGATGCCTACACATTGTGAGTTACTCCTCTATGTGTTTTTGCACTGTACACTCCTGACCAGTCCAATACTGATGTACACACCACTACAGTCTCATCTCTTCCACCCCACCCCACCCCATGCCTTGCCAGAGTGTGACCCTCCCCACCACTTCATAGTGTGACACTATACTGTGGGAGGCTGATATGTGTACAGGACCAATGTGCCACTCAGGACTGTTTCACAATTAGTTATGTGGTATTTTCTTCTACTTGATTGCAGTCATGGTTGCTGATGTGCAGTGCATATGTTTGAGCAGCACAGTCCTCTAGTCATGTTGTATGCATCTAGGTTTTCCTGAGTTGTGCAGCTGTGGGTGATGGCTAAGCTGCATGTCTGTTTGCTGAGGTACTGCTACCCTTCCTGAGTGAGATGTGATCTGTGTGCTGTGATGATTTTTGGTGTGGAAGTTCATGGTGGAGCACTCAGATATGTGTGATACTGGTTTTGTTGGTGTTCACACACTGCTTACTGTGCATGCACTGCTGTCAGTGTATGTTGCCTTGTACTTGCCTGGTGTGCACCCCCCTGTTGTCCAGCTGAGTTGGCTATTTGATGAATTGGTATGTGCATATGTTGTGTTTTTATTGTTGATGCATGCTGTGTTTGGCCTGTGTTGGCTCTTTCTACTGACAGGTGCATGTGTGTGTGATGTTCTATTTGCATGACATTGTGTGAGAGTGGTTTGTGCATTGTAATACATTCTGATGTGTGTAGAATTTAAAGTGTGCATTTCTTGTGTGAATGTCACATGCAGCAATGTGGATTCTTCTTCATGAGGTTCTTTTGATTGCACATTTGTGCTATGTCCTCCTATATTTGAACAGTCACTTGTCAGGAGTGTGCATGTGCATGCTTGTGCTACAAATTGACACCATGCTCACTTGGCAACTGGTGTGGTGTATATGTCTGTGTTAGCTGATTTGTCATATTGATCACAGTTAGTGTTCATGATTGGCATTTGATAATGCAATTTTTGATAGGGTTGGGGTATGGTGTCTGTGCATTTGTCCAGAGTGAAATGTTGTGTATTCCTGTGCTGTCTAGGGTCACATTGCCTATCCACTGTTTGCCTGCACATGGCTGAGCTTGTTGTACTTCTTTGGATGTTGTTTGTGAGATTTGTGTTTGGCTATTGGTTTTTGATCAGCATTGGTTCAGACATCCCTGAGTGTGATTCTGACATTTGCAGATACACACCAGGGTGTGTGATTGGTTGTCAGGAAACTCACAGGACCTTATTTGCACCTTTATGTGTGTTTCTCACAGGTGTTGAGTGTTGCAGGTATGAGATAGGTAGACGCCTAGACGCCTCCGGGTAGTAGTGCGCTATATAAATATATAAATAAATAAATGATGGGTATGTGTGAAGGTCCTACTAGGGTTGGACAGTCAGGGAGTGTGACAATGAGCCATGTGTGTTGCGCTGGTGGCATACACATGTCAAGGTAGTTGACACAGATGTGGTGCTGGTCACTGTATGGCTTCTGACACTTCCTATCATTCCTGTGCCTATGCATAGCTTGCATTGCTGTATCCCAGAGATATTGCACAGATGTCACTTTATTTAAAATTCCAATCACTGTGCCACCCATGTCTGATTTGATGGCCTAAGGGTAGTGTGATATGTTGCTCCTCTTGCATGTCATGTACAAATGCTATGTGGCTTGCTCCATGGTTTTCCAGCACTGTGCACTCCACTTTGGGCTAGTCCATTTATTGTCATACATTGCTGCTGACCTATGGTATGTGTATGTGGCAGAGTTTCAGTGTGGGATCTGTGTGAGGGACTTGACATGCAGTGTGTACAGTTCAGTGGTTGTTCATATGCAGAGTGACTCTTCATTTCTTAATTTACTCAGTTTGATTCACATGAGTGGAAGGCAGGTGTGAGGAGGAGGGTTGTCCAGCCCCTGACCTGTGCAGGGTGTTCATCTTCACCACCACCTTCCCAGTCAATCTACCTTGCCCTTTGAGGTGTGAGGTGCGAGGTCGGGCCACACCTGGCTGCTAAATAGTGCATTGAGGGGGGGCACAAGAGGGGTACACAGCATGGGCAGACATGGATGTGGGAAGCGTGCTGTGGGCTGTGACCAACTGATGCGGGCCACCATGTGGGTAGGGTGAAGGTGGGGCCCTGGGCAGCTGCACACACTGCCCATGCCTGGCGCTGGCCCTGCCTACTACATTGTGCGCAGGTTTTCCCGCGTCTTCATCGCTGCGGTAACATGATCGGGACATTGCAGTGTTTCTATGTTGATGGGTGACCCCGATGCGGAGGTATCAATTTCTGGCAAGCAGGACATGTGTGGGTACACTGGGGGATATGTTCCTGTCTCCACCAGAGTGTCTGATGTAGACAGGAACCGTATTTCAGCACAAGAGTTGTGTGTTGTGGTTGTATGCGGAGATGTGTTACTTGCTCACCTGCGGTGTTGACCACTGCAACATCTTATATGCTGGTAGTGGATGAGGTACAGCAGCGGTAGGGCTTGAAGAGCTGGATCCATAGCAGTCAGGAGCGCGTGGGGGTGGCCGGGATTCAAGTTTCGCTCTCCGCAGTAGTGCTTCCGCCGTCTCCGAGTGGCTGGTTTCTCCGCTGCGTTCTGATGGGCTGTTTGGGGCATCGTGATTTGTCCGGCGGTCGTAACGTCATTCCGCACGGCGGTCTTTGTCTATTGGCTCCCTCCGCCACCGTTGTGGAAGGAAATTTCTGGCGGGTCCCGAAACTCCGCAGCAGACGGGAAATGGGCTATCTTTGCCCATTGTAATATGGCGGACGCGAGGACCGCTGCCGGAGTGCGGAAAAGGACGTTTTAAGCCACCGCCAGCACCGCAGATGTGCCAAACACCAATCAATCAATCAATCAGGGGTTTGTTAAAGCGCGACTACTCACCCGTAAGGGTCTCAAGGCGCTAGGGGTGGGGGGGGTGGAGGTTCCATTCCATCAAGGAGGGGGTCTGTCGAAGAGCCAGGTTTTGAGGTTTCTTGCGAAGATGGGGAGCGATGTTGTCTGTCTGAGGTGGAGCGGAAGGGCGTTCCATGCTTTGGCCGCGAGGAAGGAGAAGGAGCGGCCTCCCGATCTGGTCTTTCTGGTGCGGGGGACCACGGCGTAGGAGAGCTGGGCTGATCGTAGGGTCCTTTGGGGTGCGTGGAATTTGAGTCGGCTGTTCAGGTATGCTGGTCCGGTGCCGTGGAGGGCCTTGTGTGCGTGGGTGAGCATCTTGAAGGTGATTCTCGCCTCGATGGGGAGCCAGTGGAGTGTGCGCAGGTGCTGGGAGATGTGGCAGTGTTTTGGCAGGTTGAGGACCAGTCTTGCAGCGGCGTTCTGGATGTTCTGTAGCTTGCGGGTGAGGTTTTTGTTTATTCCGGAGTAGAGTGCGTTGCCGTAGTCGAGTCTGCTGGTGACCAGGGCATGAGTGACGGTCTTTCGGTGTTCGAGGGGGATCCATTAGAAGGTCTTACGAAGGAGGCGGAGGGTGTGGAAGCAGGAAGACGAGACAGAGTTGATCTGGCGGTCCATTTTGAGCTCGGAGTCAGGTGTCGCTCCAGGCGTCGGGGTTTTGGCCCATGATGAGTACTTCTGTTTTGTTGGTGTTTAGTTGTAGGCAGCTGTTTTTCATCCATTTGGCGACGGCTTCCATGCCTTCTCGAAAGTTGCGTCTGGTGGTGTTGGGCTCGTTGGATAGGGAGAGGATGAGCTGGGTGTCGTCTGCGTATGACACGATGTTGAGTCCGTAGGTTCTGACGATGGGGGCAAGTGGAGCCATGTAGACGTTGAAGAGCGTCGGGCTGAGGGAGGAGCCCTGGGGGACTCCGCAGGTGGTGGGTGTGGGGTCCGAGAGGAAAGGGGGGAGTCTGACCCGCTGCGTCCTGCCGGAGAGGAAGGAGCGGATCCAGTCGAGGGCCTCGTCCTGGATTCCTGCGTCGTAGAGTCTGCGTATTAGTGTGCGGTGGGAGACTGTGTCGAACGCCGCTGATAGGTCGAGGAGGATGAGGGCTACTGTTTCTCCTTTGTCCAGCAGGGTGCGGATGTCGTCTGTTGCGGTGAGGAGGGCGGTTTCCGTACTGTGGTTTTTTCTGAAGCCGGATTGGGAGGAGTCGAGGATGTTGTGTTCTTCAATGAATGTGGCGAGTTGGCTGTTGATGGCTTTCTCGATGACTTTCGCTGGGAACAGGAGCAGGGAGATGGGTCTGTAGTTTTTTAGGTCGGTGGGGTCCGCTGAGGGTTTCTTTAGGAGGGGGTTGACCTCGGCGTGTTTCCAGTCGTCGGGGAACTGAGGCGGTCGCCACGGAGCGGTTGATGGTGTGGCGGAGCATGGGTGCGATGGTGTCGGTAGCTCTGTTGAAGATGTGGTGGGGGCAGGGGTCCGTGGGGGCCCCTGAGTGGATTGACTTCATTGTCTTCAGTGTGTCTTCGGTGGTGAGGGCTGTCCAGTCGTGAATCGCTGGTTTCCGGGTGTCGGGGGTGGTTGGTGAGGGTTCAGTGTGTTGGTTGTCTTCGTCGAAGTTGTCGTAGATGCTCTTGATTTGTGGTGGAAAAAGGTGCTGAGTTTGTCGCAGAGGTCTTGTGAGGGAGGGATGTCGGTAGACTCGCTGGTGGGTTGGGCGAACTCCTTGATGATGCTGAAGAGTTCCTTGCTGTTGTGCGCGTGGGTGCGCCATCGTAATGAGCCCCTTAGTGTGGATTTTTGGAGGTGTCTCCAAATACATTGATTAAAATGATAATAGCAACCCTGTATTGCTGTGTGAGGGTAGGTTTTTTAGTATTGCTTGTATCATTGACTGTTCAAAGTCAATGATTATTTTTGGGGGGGAAATAATGATTGGTTTCTTGTTTAATTTTTGTTAATAGTTCTATAGAGGTGGAATTTTGCTTATTTGGTAATAAAGCATATAGAAAAGGGATGTTTGTATTTTGATAAAGTGCATGTATAGTATATAACTGATAAAATGGTTTGGGACATATTTTAAAAGTCCCGTCCATCATCCAAGTTTCACAGGTTTGGAGTTTTTGTAAATTAGTAGCAGTTCCAAATATTATTATTCTTTTGTCACTTGATTTTTTATCATAAAGAAGAAATTGTTCTTCATTATGGGTAATTGTGAGTTCTGGGGGAATTTCTACTTCTGCAAAAGTTTTGAGGACAGGTGTGGTGGTGGTAGTAGTTTTTTTAGTTCTAACTATTGTTCTTTTTAGGGATGAAATGGAGGGCATTTGGCCAGTTGCATGTTGTGGGATTCTGGGGAGCATTTCTTTAAGTATTTCTGTTGTAGACTTTCCTGATCTAGTGCTAGCTTCTTTTATATTGTCTAAAGCATTTCTAACTTCAATTTCAGCAATGTTAGGGGGTGGTTATGCTCCCTAACATATAGTACAGTTGTTTACTTTGTTGCAGCTCTCCCATAACATTTGTTAGAATAGTATTTACTACATTTCCAGTTGACTTTGTCTCCTGGCTTTTCTTGGGTGTTACATACCCCATATAACATAGTAAAAATGTTCCTTTTTGTGACGTTATGAATTGGGTGCCTTCAGTCATTGTGATGTTTCAAATGCTAAGAAAAATGTATATAAAAATTACTAAAAATATTCCTGTACTGTTTTATTTTCTGAAATATATACATTGTCAGTTTTATACTTACAACGTTGAATTTGAAGTCGTTTTCAATGTTGATGGCTTTTTTTTAACTGTTTGCCTTTAGTTTTGTTGGTGAGATTCCTGTTGGTAAAAAAAAGTAATTTTAATAATTTTGTTTAATTGTGTATTAATGGGGGGAATTTGGGATTAACTTGGACTTCTGTGGGGTATTTTATCAAATTGTTTTAATTTATTTCAGTTTGATACTTACTTTATTTGCAAGTCGATTTTTCACAGTGTTCTGTAGGTGTTTGAATTTTGAATGTTTCTAAAAATAGTGCTTTTAGAAGATTAGCAGTAGTATTAGTTTCTAAATGTTATTTTACTTACTTTGTGGAGCAGGAAACAGAGTTTTCTATAATGTAGTCCAGTGTTCTGGCAGCAATCCGGCAGAGTTTCTCCTTCTTTTTTCTTTTTTGTTTGAAGTGTAAAATAATGCTTAATTTTCGTGTGTTTATAATAGTGTTTAATTAATTGTTGTTTTAATTTTATTGGTTTATTTTAATAGTGTGTGTATTTAATTGGTTGATATTTATTGATTTTATTGATTTGGTGGTTGCTTTCCATATATGGAAAACGCTAATTAAGCTTCAGTTATTGTATTTTTTTATTTTAAAGTGGTTTAGTATATTATATGTGAATTATATTGTTTTCGATTATAAATAATATGTGCTTTTTATTTAGGTATAATACTTTAAATAGTAAATAATTGTGTGTATTTAATATATTTTATGGTAATATTTTTAAATGTCTTTAAAACATGTTTTAATTGATTTCTTTTGTATGTTGTATGTGTTCAATAATAATTATATATTATTTGGGGTAAGTTTTGTATGTTTATAAATGTTTTTAGCATGTCGATATAATTTTTCTAACGATATTATTAGTGTCTATATTGTGGTAATCGATATTATTGACGCCTTGTATGTTTATTAAACATGTTCGATATTTCTTATAACGATATTTTTGTGTTCGATAATACTGATATTGATGTCAGTGTATGACAATATTTTGTTCTTGATATTTGTGTATTTTTTTAAATAAGTATAGTCTGTCGATATTAGTGTAATCGATATTTTTGTCCTGATATTATGGTAGGTCGATATAGTGTCTGTCGATATTATGTCAGTGATCCATCAAGTAATGTGCGCGGCTGTCTACCATATAGTAGCTCAAAGGGTGAATAACCTGTACTTCTCTGGGTTTTACAGCGAATGGCAAAGAGTGCAAGAGGCAGCATGTCTTCCCATTTGCGGGTTTCTAGGTCTAGCAGTTTTTTTAAGGTGGTTTTGAGAGTGGCGTAGTATCTCTCCACCAATCCGTCGGTTTGAGGGTGATACGCTGACGTATGGATTTGTTTAATGTCCAATAAGTGACACACCTGTTTCATTAATCGTGATATGAAGGGGGTTCCCTGATCTGTTATGATTTCCCTAGGAAACCCCAACAGAGAAAAGATGTTTATCATCGCTTTGGCAATCTGTAAGGCATTGGGGTGGCATAATACCACAGCTTCCGGGAAGCAGGTGGCGTAGTCCACCAGTACTGGAACATATCTAGACCCACTGCGAGAGGGAAGTAAGGGCCCGATTATATCCATCCCTACTCTATTAAAGGGTTCCTTAATGAGGGGTAAGGGTCGCAAGGGGACTTTCATAGGTAGGGCCCTGCTGTTCATTTGCCACACTGGACATTCCTTACAGAATCTATGGACCTGTTGGTAGATACCAGGCCAGTAGAATCATTCCAGAATCGTTTTTTCCTCCCCGAAATGCCCTCCTAATAGGTGGCTGTGGGCAAGGAACAACACTTTTTCCCTATACTGTTGAGGAACCAGTAATTGGGAAGGCAGGTCCCTCTCCCCTTTTCTGTATAACAACCCCTTTTTTATAGTGAATTGGGGACCTACTTGCTCTGGTTCTTCAACATCAGTAGCTTTATTCCATGCTTCTCTTAAGGTAGGGTCCTCTCTTTGGGCGGCATGAAACCCTCGGTCATACTGCCATATAGGCTCCTCCTTACATTGGGTTAGGGCTACTCGTGTCCAATTTCTTTTTTCCTGCTTCTTCTGTTTTCCACTTTTTCTTTGTTTCCCTTGGGGAAAATCCGGTTCTGGTTCTTGGGAGAATGGGGCTGCCTTTCTCCATTCTTCTCCGTCCGCCCATGTTTCTCGCACTAATCTAGACATATAGGGATAATCGTTCCCAAGAACCAAGGGCTCTGGCAGTTTGGGGATCAGACCCACTCTTAGGGGAATAGATTCCGTGGCGGGTTCAAGTTGAACGTTAATATCAGTGGTGGGATACTGCCTGATTGTCCCCGTGCACACACTGAGGGGTCGATTCCGATTCGGGCCGGAAATTTCTCCGACCGAGCCGGACCCGGAGAGATTTCCGACCGAATCGGACCCGTGCAGTCCGACCGAACGAGTACGATGCGTCCGTATGTTATCGGACTCGAGTCGGTCGGACTCCCATTGAAGTCAATGGGAGCCGGTCGTACAACGCGTGCGCGGGCTCCCATTGACTCAATGGGTGCGAGTCGGACAAGTGCGCCCCCTACAGCGGGTACGCGGCGAAGCGACTCGCGCCGTACACGCACAGGTAGGGGGACCCATGGGTCCCCCTGTGTGCGACTCGCGCGGCTACGCGTACAGGGGGTCCGACACGGACCCCCAAAGTACGGCTCCGACTGCTCTTTCGAGCCGGAGTGCGCGGCTCGGTCGGACTGCTCGCGGCGCGCATCGTACTTACCCGGCCGGGGAACGTCTCCATTGCGCGGTGCGAGTCGAGTCCGAGCGAGTCGGTCGGAGCGGTTCGAGCCGGGAGCGAGTCGGTCGGAGCGGTCGGGACGCCCGGACGAGTCGGTCGGCGAGTCGCATCGTACTCGCTCGGCCGGACCCGCGTACGGTTCGGTCGGGAAACAGGGCTCCGAATCGGATCCGGTAAAGCCGAATCCGATTCGGAGCCCTACCGGCCGAGATCGGAATCGGCCCCTGAATGTTGACGTATCCTGTGGTTTGGGAAACTCCTCCAGGAACGGCCTGGGGTTGCATCACGCTCTGCAGGCAGCCTGTGTCAACTAAGGCTTGCCTCTTCTCTCCATTGATCATCACCAATCGATAATAAGGGGAGTCCGGTCCTGTGGGGCTGCAATAAAAGTACAGGTCAGACCGACCTCCATGGGCTCCTCCTTCTGGGGACATATGCGGGCTATGTGTCCGAAAGCCCCACAGTTAAAGCATTGGGGCCCAGGTTGGGGAGGGGTTCGAATAGGTACCGGCAAAGGACCAGGCAGTAAGGTAATGGTCTGTGGTTTACGGGGATTGAGTTGTCTTGTGGCCTTTGCTGTGTTACCCCCAGGTTGTTTCCAATGGTGGTTTTCTTGGCCTTTTTGGAGTTCTTGTGCCCGATTGAATGCACTGGCTATTTCAATAGCCCTCTCTACATTTAATCAGGTGTGTTGACGTACCCACTTCTGCACATGGGGATATAAAGATGACAAATATTGCTCCAAATATTTTTTTTCCATTATCTCTTCTTTGGTTGCTGTTAGGGGCTTCAACCATCTATCCGCCAAGTCCCTAATTCGATAGGCGAGAGCTCTAGGGGCTTCTTGGGGCCCTTCTTTGATCTGCCTAAGACGTATTCGGTACGTTTCTTCGTCTATCCCCAGCCTCTCTAATACGTTCTTCTTTACTTCCTCATATGGGGTGAGTCCAAGGGGGTTGACGGCTTGGTAAGCAGCTTGCAGGTCCCCAGAGAGGAGTGGGCCCAGATATTGTTTTTGTCCTCATTTATGCGATTAAATGTGGTTATGGTAAGGCCAAAGTCACCTTGTATACCCAAAACTCTTACAGGAGAACCGCCCGTAGGGTACAAGGTTAACAGCAGGTCTCAAGAACCTTCAAAGAATTTGAAAAATGGTCAATCATGGTCCCACCATGATAATTCCATCCATGTCGCATTAGTTAAAATCATTGGACGTCCGCCCTAATTTAAGATGTATTCTTATCCCATAGTTCCCAGTATTTTATTCGTTTGCTCTTCCCACTAGCTTTATCCAGTTTCTTGATTCTATCTACTGACCTATGCCAATCTGCCACCCGGGAGGAGTAGAGAGAATCCAATTGATACACACCTCCCGTCTAGCTAACAGGATCAAGACAAATAGTAAATATTTTTGGTTTTTACTTAATACCATATCCACTATGTTATTATCCAAAATGCCAAAGATAACTGTAAAAGTGCTTACCTTGATGTTAATATCTAGAGCTTTTGAAATACTCTTACCAACTTCTTCCCAGAAGACATCAAGGTGTGTACACAGATGGAACATGTGAATATCGTTTGCCTTTATCTTGTTGCATTTCGGGCAGTGTTTCATCTCCTGGTTATTTATTTTAGACAACTTCTCGGGCGTCCAATAAGACCTATTTATGGTAAACAAATGGTTTTTCCTTAGGGGTGCAGAAGCAATAGTATACCAAAGAAAAGTGCAGGATACTTGCCATAACTGTTGCAAGTCTTGGTCGGGAAAGACTTTTTCCAGATGTCGTCTGGGGTGGTGAAATCGCCTTCTTCATCTTGAATCATATACCAGTACCATTTAGATATTTCTTTCCGAGTTGGATCTTTTTGAATCTCTTCTTCCAATTTTTGTGTGGAAACTAATGTTTTCTCTTGATCTTTTGACCAGCTCACCAACTGGTAATATTTGAACTTAGAGATGCCTCCGTTGGTTTTTTCTTGCAATGAGGCCCAACTTTGAAGAATGCCATTTTCAAGGAGTTCTCCCCAGCTAGTTATACCAGCACTTATTAATGGGGCAGCAAGAGAGTCTTTTAGGCAGTCCGGGGTTCCAGGTGAGCACCATATAGGTGCTAGATCACTGTAGTAGGGGATTTTCCAAGATTTCCTTAGATCGTACCATAACTTATAGGCTGATCTCAGAACTTTTAGTTTTATCTTTTTGAAATATTTTGGATGACCAAATTTATAAAGACAGTTATCCTCATCCGTTACAGTATACCAGTACGGAGGATACAAAGCGCGGGGTCTAAGAAGAATCCTAATATTCTTAAATTGAAAGGCTCTGTAATAAGCCAAAAGATCTGGACTGGCTATGCCTCCTCGAATTTTCTTCTGGGAGAGCTTCTTCCACGCTATCCTTACTCCTTTGGAAGCCCAAATAAAAGTATTGATTTCACTTTGGATCTTCTTTAACCATATGGGCTTAAATTCCAGTGGGATTGCATTGAATAAAAAAGTGAATTTGGGCAGAATTGACATTTTTACAGCATTTGTTCTCCCTAAAAAAGTAAGAGACAGACTATTCCAAGATTTTAGTAATTTCCTCATTTCTTTGACTTTTGAATTGAGGTTTACTTGAGCAATTTCATCAATATTTTTAAAACCTCTATCCCCAAATATTTAATTTTATTATTAGCTCCTATTGGTGGTGAATTCATATTCCAGAGCATCATCTCAGTCTTCTGGCTATTAAGTAGATAGCCAGAAACACTACCAAAGTCTGATAACAACTTTGTTATGGGGTGAAGGGATTTATCTAGGTCACTTGTGTACAGCATTAGATCATCTGCATATAATGCAACCTTAATGACCCATTCTTTAAAGGTAAAAGGAATAATTTCTTGAGACCTTCTGATCATGTTTGCGAGAGGCTCAATATACAGATTAAAAAGATGAGGAGAGAGCGGACACCCCTGTCTCGTGCCTCTGTTAATAATAAATTCTTTCGAGAGACTTCCATTAATCAGAATTTTTGCTTTGGGGGCTTTATATATGTTTCTGATTGCTCTCAAAAAATTAACTCCTAGCCCAAAATGAAAAATAACAGAATACAAAAATGACCAATTTACACGGTCGAATGCTTTAGCAGCATCAAACGTGAGTACCGCTAATGGGATTTTTTCTTGGGTGGCTATATCAATGGCGCCTATAAGTTGGTGAGTGAGATCATATAGTTGCCTCCCCTTAGTGAAACCTTTCTGGTCGTTATGAATGATTTTATCGGTTATGTTGCCTAGCCTTATGGCTAAAACCTGGGTAAAAATTTTATAATCATTATTTAATATAGAAATAGGCCTGTATGATTCACATTTATAAGGGTCTTTGCCAGGTTTCAAAATTAAACTAATAGTAGCATCATTCCATGATTTTGGGAGCTGTTGGTCATCCAAGTATATGGAGTTAAAGAGGTCTGTCAAAATGGGAGCTAGTTGTTCCTTTAGAGCTAGATAGAATTCGTTGGGGATAGCGTCGGGGCCAGCAGCTTTGTTTTTTTCATCTTATTTATCGCCCTCATGACCTCCTCTGTAGTTATTGCTTTATTTAGGGCCTCGCATGAGTCAAAATCCAACCTTGTTATTTGTGAGTTTTTAAGTACAAGTTTACCGCCTGGGCGGACGGTGTTAAATCTTCCTCATACAATTCCTGAAAAAAATCTACAAATGCTTCTTCTATATCTAAGCTTGCTGGTGAAGAGTTGTGAGCCACTGCTGGAGGCACGGTGGACGCGAAAACGGTGGCGGAGGAGCAGGCAAGACTCTGAGGAGAGCTGCCTTCGAACTCTCAGACACCGAGAGGAGGGAGAGGAGCGGTTTGGTCAGTTGCTGCAGCTGAGTTACATCGGAGGAGAAGAGCCATAACAAAAGTAAGTTTTAGAGGCCCCCCAAGTGGCTCCTTGTTACTGCCTTTGAAACTAAATACTGAATTACCTAGCGAGGAACATAGAACCACTACAGTAACTCGTAAAGTAGTGTGTATGAGTTCAGCAAGAAGGAGGGGGAAGGGCCAGGTAAAAGATCTGTTTTCACCCAAAAACACCAGTAGTATAAAATCATTACAAGACGAGGTTGTAACTGCAGAAGATTTTAAATTACAGACTTTGGATGGTACTAAAAAGACTGTTATAGACTTAAGGGATTCGGATAAAAAAGAGAGTACAAAGAATCGAATTCAAGATATAACTTATGCACTAAGGAATAGGAAATTTACAACCGTCCCGTCTAAAGTCGACGCTACTCTATTAACGTATAAAGAACCTGACCAAGAACAAACTGCCAGCCTTAGCCATACCACAGTTATAAAAGCAACCAAGAAACAAGAAAACCAAAGAGTAAAAGCAGATACAGTAGCAGTGGTCTCTACTAGAGCAGCAAAGGCGGCGAAAAAGAGCAGCTAAAAGGGGCGCCAGCCTAAAAGTTACACCATCTCTTCGCTCCTTCTTTAAAGTTCAACAGGTGTCTAAAAATACACGATTAAAAGAGGAAAAATCTGTAGAGGGGTCCCTCAACATGCAAAAACCAATACCTATTGGTGTTATGCAAACAATAGAGATATCTAATCCGTTTCAAGTCCTCGATCAGTCAGATAAGGAGGATAATAATCATATCGAAGAAGAGGAGGATCATGAGAGGCATGAAAATCAACAACAAAAGGTTATAAATAAAGATCAGCGTTTAGAGGCACCCCCGCATACTGAAATGGGGGAACTAATGGGGTCTCTCTTTAAAGAAATGAAGCATGGCTTTGCCAAGTCTGAAAAAAATCAGGAGAGGATTCAGGCAACATGCGAGGCCTTAGAATCTAAGGTTAATGCCTTAGTCGTTAGGGTCTCTACTATAGAAGTATCTTTGGCACAAACGAAAACAGAAGTGAGATCCTGTCAAAATGACATTGAGGAGTTGAGATCTTCAGAGAAGGAACTTAGAGACAAACTTGAAACGTTGGAAAACAACGCAAGGAGGAGTAATTTACGGTTTCTAAGTATTCCAGAAGGCGCTGAAGGTTCAAACCTAAAAAACTTTATAATTAACCTGATCAAGGGAATCTCTCCAGAGCTAGACGAAAAAATGCTAGAGGATGACATCCAGAGGGTTCACAGGGACCCTTTTAGACTGAATAAACCAAGGAAAAATCTGCGTCGAATACTTGTTAATTTTAAAACTTACACTATAAAAGAGACTATCTTAAACGCTGCGTTAAAGTCTACCACTTTCATAAAGGATGGATATAACTATAAAGTCCGTTCAGACATATCTAGGGCGACAGCAGATAGACAATGGGCTTTAGGGAATTATATGAAAGAGTTGACAGCAGCAGGAGCCTCGGTTCAAATGAAATTTCCTGCCCTCTTGAAAATTATGTGGAATAACAAGACTTTTAATATTCGTGAACCAAAAGAGGTAGAATCACTGTTGGAGCAAATAAAAGCACATAAATAAATGAGACTGAAGTAAGAGCCAAGATACAACGCAATAAAGATAGGACAACCCTACAATAGCGGAGCTCAAACAGGGCAATAAGATTGCCCAAATGGAAGTTGGGAGGGTTCTCCAGGGAGGGGTGGGAGCTTTAGAGGGGGTAGAAGTGCTAGGTTTTTCGGCACATTTATGACGTTTTGTTTTTATTGGGTGGGGAGCATAGGGAAAAAAACCAAAAAAATGCATTTGTCCGATATGTACATTTTATGGTAAATAAGGCCACGATAGTCTGTAGGACCAAAAATCTCCTATAAGATGGGCGTAATGAAAATTTCAACATGGAATGTTAATGGGCTACGGGTCAGGAAAAGGCGTCAAAAGATTTTTGAATATCTTAAACTAATAAAGAGTGATGTTATAATACTACAGGAAACTCACCTATTAAAATCAGAATGGCATGAATTTACAAAATATGAAAAATGGATTGAGAGTAGTGCTTGTACAAATCAAACCTGCTGTATAAAAGGGGTTGCAGTGATTGTGAAAAGACCATCTAAAATAACCATGTTGGAAGAGTGTGGGGACCCAAAAGGTAGATGGATCCTAGTGAAAATGAAATCTGGGGATAACCTCTTCTCGATGGTGGGTTACTACGGCCCCAATTCGGATGACCCTGAACCACTTCAATCATTATATGCCCAATTAATTAATGTATCTACGCCAATAATTCTTGGAGGAGATTTTAATATACTGTTAGATCCTAAACAGGACAGATATCCGCCTGGAAGAGGTCTCAATTTAATAAAAATGAGGGATTGGTTGAATAGGTTTAAAGAGGACTTGGGGCTGGTAGATATATGGAAGAGTAAAGGTGACCAAGGTAATAGATTTACTTATAGGAACCATAAATATGGTCACGCATCCAGAATTGATTTTTTTCTAATCGATAAACTATGGAGTAAAAAGGTAAAAAAGGTAGTACATATACCAGCGCATCTGTCCGATCACTCCCTTGTCCAGATGGAATTAACTCAAGACCCCCTCAGGGTAAGAAAAGATGGACTGTAGACCGTACTCTCCTGTCAGATAAACAACTAATTGAGAAGTTGAAGGGCGAGACATTAGAATATTTTTTAATAAATGCTAATGGTGAAGTACCCAGCCACACAGTGTGGGACGCATATAAATCCGTTACTAGAAGAAACCTCATTGGTCTTGCAGCAAGGAAGAACAAGGAAAATAGGCATAAAATTATGCAGTATGAGGCAGACATTTTAGAAATGCAAAAAAAGAGCGAAGACACTATTTCAAAGGCAGAGCAAGGAAGGGCAACTGAGGAATTATTTAGGAAAAAGCAGGATTTATCATTATATTTAGAAGATCGAGTTAGGAAAAGATGGGAGGCTAGTAGTTTGTCATCCTACGAGTATGGGGAAAATAGTGGGAAATTACTAGCATGGAAGCTTAAAACAGAATCCAATAGGAACAAGATTATGGCAATTCATAATGCTCGTAAAGGGGGGAGGGTAGAAGTGGGCCCAGATATTGTCTCAACTTGTCCAAAGCCATCCAGCTGCTCTGGCCATCCGCTCAAAGTTGGAGAAGAAGAAGTCGGGGTTCTCCCCCCCAACATACTTCTGTAGAACCACAGAGGGGAGGCCGGTATGGCCTCTTTATTGGCTGAGGGTGTCCGCCAGTTTCCCTATGACTGTTTCCTGGGTCTGGCTCTGTTCTGTGAGTTACTTATGGAGCTTTTCTCTGTCCTCTTCTGCCACTGCCAAAAACTTCTCCATTATGCGCTCCAGTTTCTCTTGGCCCTCTGCCATTTTCTGTACCGCGGCTTCCATTTCCTCAGATCCCACTTCTGACACCAAATGTGAGAGGGGTGGGCGGAAAAAGAATCTCGGAGGCTTAATGTGCGGCTCAATCGTGGCGTCATTTATTGTGGAGTGAGATAACCCCAAAAAATAAAACAGAATGTCACAGTCAAGATTTTCTCCCCTTCCTGGTGTTTTTCCTTCCTTCTCTTCTTCTTCCAGCGTTTCAGCGAAGAGACGACCCCGGGGTACCGAGAGAGGAAGAAGAAGAAGGCGGTAAGTATGACTGTCAGGAGATTCTAGGATCTACAAAGTGATATCCTTCACCATCCCCGGGAGTGCAGAGGAATTATGTGCAAAATGAGTGCATAAACAGAGAAAAAATACGATAGGAAAAGCAAAGATCATGGGCCTTTGTTGGGCTGTTCCTATACTCCGGTCCCTTACCCTCAGGGATTGAGTTTACACCCAAGAAGGAGTTGTCCCTCCAGGAGTCGGGCGCATGCAAAACACTCAGTGCCCCAAGAGAAAACTCAAACACTGTAACACTGGTCGACGCGGATGCTCTTTTAAAAATAATGATCCGGTTGCACTGGTATTAGGGTGGTTTGACATGCGTTGGCACCAAGCAACAACCAAGAAGACCCCGTGTGCCCCTAGCAATACCCTCCCCCTCCCTTCACTCCCTCCCCAGTCCCGAGTCACATACCGCGGGTGCCGCAACTCTCCGGAGTTGCGGCGGCATGAGCGCGTCCTCCGGGGGTGTCCACCAGTCTTCGGACCAGCTTTCCGGATCCTCGTCAGCATCCTCTTCTCCCCTCACGGCAGCAGCTCCGCTTCTTGGTTGGTGTTCTTCTTGTCCCGGCGTGGCTCGACTCTTCTCTACTTCGACAAGTGTTCTCAACGTCCGTCCTGCAGCAGGGCTCCATCTGTCCTCGCGCCCCTCGGTGTCTTCCGGGTTCTCCTTATGAGGCGGTCGCTCTGCCTCTCTTTTGGCCAGCCATTGCTCCCATTGGCTCTCGTTCTCCGGAGGGCGGTCCTTTCCCTGCACATGAAAGGTGTCCGGGAGAGTTAACCCCTGCTTTCCTGGTCTCCGTGAGACGGTGAGTCTGCCATATGGGAGTGGACACGGCATGGGGGCCAAGGAGGGGGTAAAAGCTGCGTCCTCAAATTCACAGTTAACTTCACGCAAGTCGATCACAAAGCGGTAAACATCTTCTTGATACTCAGAGGGACCTGAAGATGTCCGCTTGAGAATGGGAAGAATAGGGCTATTACAAATATTAGCAGAGGTCTCCTCAACCACTCCTTTCTCAATCAAATCCTGCACAATTTGTATCAATGCTCGCTCAACTGCCTGCAGTATTTTACAGGGATACAGGTTAAATAGCACCTTCCTTGACACGTATCGAAACAGGCGATATCTGCAACAAACCCACATCTGTTTCGTCCTTTGCCCACAGTGTGGGTGGCACATGCTTAAATTCAGCAGGGAGGGGCACATCTTTGGATAGACACTGCTTAGCGCACACCACATCAGGACCCATCGTTATATAGACGCCTGCTGGGGAGCAGTAAATCGCAGCTTGCAATTTCTTCAACAAGTCCAAACCCATCAAATTCTCTCCACAATTGGACGTCAACAAGAATGGCGAATCCACAGTGAAAGGACCAATAGTCAACGCAAGAGGTTTTGAAATGGGGCTCCCAACCGGCACACCAGAAAATCCTACCGAAACATTATTATGGCTAGACAGAGCCGCCCCAGGGACCAAGGAACGAGAAATAGAGCTGTTTGTTGCACCTGTATCCACCAAAAACTCCTCAGTCGAACCATGCACATCCGCACTAACGTACGGACCACGTTGATCTACAAGTATCGGAACTGGTCTCTCACTCTGTCCCTGGCTGTCCTAGCTATAGGAAATCCCTGTAACCTCATTCGTATCATAATCATCATGATAATACTGTCCACCCCGAGCGTCATCAAAATAGTTCTGATCTGAATAAACCCTGAAAGGCCACATCATTCTGAGCCCTGTCTTGGCCACCAGCTCCACGACCCCGTCCACGAGAACCTCGTCCTCCAGGCGCCGCGACCTTCTGCAACAGCACCGGACACTCACTACGCCAGTGTCCCTCCTCTTTACAGTACGCACACTGATTCGGCCCTAAAGGCATGAAGCTCATAGGCCTGCTAGGGTGTGGAAGCTGTCGGGCCGAACCACCACGTCCTCTACCATATCCCTTAGAAGCCTGCTGCAACAGCACCTTCATCTTCAAATCCTTATGCTTCTTTTCTGACCTCTCCTTATCCTCATTTTCCCTATGCTGATAATACTGTGCCATATTCAGAATAACAGAAGGGGAAGCGGTGGACCAGGTGCTTTCGGAAGCCTGCAATCGGGTCATGATCTCAGGAAGCAAATTGGAAACAAACCTGTTAACAAACAGTCGCACACCACCTTCAATCGACAAATCCTGTCTACTATAATCGAGAAACACCCCTTCAAACCAAGTGAAAAAATCATATACACTCATCTTTCTTCTGACGACAAGCCGATAACTTGTCCCAATCAACCTTCCTCGGAGGAATAAGGGAATGCATATACGTAATGATACGGCCTGGCAGAGCAAGTATCTCTGCTCTAGGCTTATCACCTGGCTTCCGTTCCTGATCCCATGCTTTAATTTGATCCCAGGTACCACCCAATTCTGCAACATGATCCGATGTGTGCTCTTGTCTCCAAATATCGACCGGAACTAGTAGGCCAAAAAACATTTCAATATCAGCGAGTGTCATTACTGTTGAGGAGGCCGCTTCAGTCAATTCCTTATAATAAGCGGTAGGATTTTTCCTAGGGTGAGGTAACTGAGTCTTAATAGACAAAACTTCACATCTTTTCCATGGAGTATAAACCCATTGTTCTTGGAAACGGGCCTCTACCCTTGGCCTAGTACCATGATCATGCTGATCCCTTAACTATGGTATCTCAGGATGGTAGATAGGCTGAACCTCCCACAGCGGAAACTGAGTTACCGGGGTGGGGCTCTTCTCAAGCAGCCTTCCCCGATAAGCAACCAACGTTGCAACATTACCAAAGACATGAGCAGGCTCCATATCAGTAACGTACACATGATCCCTAATATCGTATATGATCTGCGGTGCTGCACCCTTGAAATACTGCTCCCAAAGACCGATCTAAGTAACCGAAATATGCTTAAGGGCATGTTGTTGTACAAAAGGCTCATAATCTTTAATCACACTCCACACATCTTCCACACTGTAAATGGGGTTACGAGCCCACTGCGCAGCCTGATTAGCCATAACCTGTCTCTCTGCATCTCCCATGTCAGATCGGACCAACGTCCGCCCCATACGTTCCTTAAATTTCATCCAATCTCTATCCTCAGGTCCGCGTACCGCTGTCCCACTACTCAGTAATGTCGGGGAATGGAGGAACACAGTGGGGGTAACAACAGAGGGAGCGGGCACTAACGTCATTGTCGGCTGCATCGTGGGGGTAAGAGCTGGAGAGAGAGATGTCGAAGCAATAGGCGTTGCAGGAGTACTAACAGTCACAGTTGCCACAGACGGCGAGGGCAAGGAAAGGACAGGAGGTGCTGTGGCCAAGGCAGTCTGATCAATAATAACAGAAGCAGAGACAGCAGAACCGGGCCGCTGGGCCTGTGAGGGAAGAGCGGGATATACCCTCTGCGGGGCATACAGAGGTGGGGGTCGAGTATCTAACAATTGTTCCACGAACGTATCATTTTCTTCTTGGGCCACATAAGATTTATCAATCTGTAACCGGAATCTCCTATCTTCACGTTCAATCCCTATCTCTTGCTTCTCTCTATCATGCACTACAGCTTTCCGAGTCAATGTTTGCATTCTCCCCTTTTGGGCCTCTTTCTCTGCTTTCATTCACCTCTGTTTAACCTCCTTTTGCCAAGTTCTGAGGGAATCAAACATAGACCGCCTACTTCTTCTCGCAAACAACTTCTCCTGTAAAAAGGCAATTTTTTGTTCATCAAAAGTGCCTGTCAACGGCCACTGCAACTCTGCATTGTCCCTCATATATTTGTGCCATAGCGTACTAAACATAATAGGGCCAAGGCCATGCTTCACATACATATCAAAATTCTGAGTGCCTTCCAGAGGTGCTGGCTGACATTCTTCCAGTCGAGCATCAGCAGAACAACAACGACAACAGGAAACCAAAAGCCGGCTGAACCCAGGCATCTTCAAAAGTAAGCCAAATTTGTTATGTTGCCTGGCAAAGTGTTCACAAACACTTTGTATCCAAATCAGTCCTCAGACCATACCAAATGCAAACCAAAATCGGTCCTCAGAACGTACCAAAGACAAACCAAAATGGTACCATATCCATAAAAAAAATAAAAAAAACTCACCTGGTGCACAAAGGTCAAACAAATGTATTCTCCACTGCCAACTCTTCGGACCAAACGGTCAGATCCAAGGGTTTCGCCATTTAGGACCCCAGTCGGGATGACCACTGGGCGAGGCACCGACCGATCAGGCAGATGGGGCATCTGCGAGTTCAGGAACTCTCTCGTGCAGGGATCCCTGGTCCCCATCGTCATACCTGACGACGGCCCGACCTCACCTGTCCGTGGGTGAGGATGGGTCACCCAATGGAGTCCCTGTTCGGGGGCCAACTGAAGGAAGTGACCCGATTAGGGCCACCCGGGTCACTCGCAACCACCTCTCAGCCTTCCATACAAATGAAGAGTTGGTCAGACAGTAGAGAATACAAACCAAGTATATTTATTCAGGTACACTCGAGCGGAGTCCAGTCTGACCAGCCTCCTGAGATTGCTGCAGAGGGACTGACTTCAGTAACAATGGTGATACATTATGTACAATTTAGAACCAATGAAGACACGCCCCGACTGGAAATTTCCAGTTGTATGGAGGCAGTTGGACAAAGAAGATACAGAAGGATGAGTTTCGATCCTGAGACAGGGCACACGCTATCTTAATGCTAAGGTCGTTCTGCCTGTGCCCGCCGCTCTAAAGGTGGGAGCAGGCCTATCTAGTGGGAAAGGTATGCGCTAATAAGAACAGTGTATTCATTAGTACAGCAAGGCTCAACCTTGGAGAAGCTAAAACTATCACAGCTACTTTCAGCAGGGGCAGAGAGAAAGAAATTAGTTTCGATCATGGCTCAAAATGGCGGCTGAACATAAAATGGTGCCGCGAATGCTAACTTAAGCGTACAATACATAAACAACACAGCTAAAACATTTTTATTCCAACAGTAGCAGCCGCTACGTGTTTACAGATAAATGCGGTTTTCTGGAGGTCATGAGTTTAAATCACCAAAGGCATCCTTCCGTCCCACCCAGGTGGGTACATTGAATACCATAAACTGAGTACTAGTAACATCTACTATTTACAGCTCTTTATAAGAAATAAATAAATATTAGAATGACATACACATCTCATCGGAGAGGTGTGGTGCTGCGTCCAGAGCGGCTGTCTCTGGAGCGCGGGGCTCACGGTTCCATCGCTGTGGCAGCTCAGCTCAGCATCATGTGACTCTGGGCAATAGCTCACTTAATCTCCCTGACGGCTCCCGGCGCCTTGAAACCTTAAGGGTTTGTTTGCGCTTTGCAGATATGGATTATTATTAGTTCAATGTCTATTCCCAGGAATGCTTGTGAATCTCCTAAAAATCACATATCTACAGAAATTAAATGACAAAAAATATGGTCAGTAGCTTTTTTACTTTTAAAATATGGTTGAAAGATAGTAGTATAGCAGGAAGCATGCGGCTCCTCTCCGCCCCAGCCTACCCCCAAGTCTGCACAATCAGTGCTGCATTGTGCTTGGAGCCTTCGATCCAACTCAGTAGCCATTCAAGAAGAGAGACAATGTAGTAGATGGAGAAGATGGGATGATCAGTGACTGCTGACATGAGGGGAGTCGTGCTATGAAAGCTGCAAGGCCCGGTGCTCTCTGGGCAAACTGGAGGTGCCCACAGCAACTCATGTGCGGGAGGCGCGCTTGGAGCAGGTCAGCCTAGATGCCAAGCAAAGTGATGAGATTGCCGGGTTCAGGCTTGAACGCAGGCCTGTGCACTGCCTCAGCCAATCGAAGCTGATGAGGGAAGATGCAGAGGCAGGTGAGTCGGGTGGAGGCCTTCCCCTAGAGCAGTGTGTGGGTGCAGGGCAGATACCTGCCAAGGAGTTGCCATATTGGGTGGCCTTTGGGGTCGGGCAGCTCTTTGTAAGGCGAGCAGGGCTGGTTCCAGGACTTTTGGGGCCACAGGCAGAAAGAGAATGTGTGAGGCCCCTACGGTGTACATACAATGTCAGGGGTAATGACATTACAGCTAATGACATCACAGGAAGGGCCATCAATGGACTATTGAAGCAGCTTTGCAAGAAGCAACTTTCTTGGCACAGATATCAGTAAAACAATAAAATCATAAATAATAACACTAATAAAATAAGTACATATATTTTAAAATTTTATTATGTGGAAATGTATTATATTAGTCACCCTGGACGGGAAGGTTTGGCCTAGGTACAGGGGAAAGAACCCACCTCCCTTTGGACTCGCTGCACTGAACCATGGCAAGAAGGCTTAGGGTAGGGCCCCCCACTACCCTGGGCCTCGCAACCATGGTCTAGAGCTGTGAGGGCCAGGAGAGCAAAGCCCAGGGTAGGGGGGCCCTCTTTCCTGGGCCTTGCAACAAATGGTCTAGTGCTGCATGCCCAGATGAAGGGGGTTCCCTCTCCCACACCTTATTACTATCATTCAGAGCTGCAAGGCCCAGGGCAGTGGGTATGCACTTTCCCATGCTCTCACATCTATGGTCTAGTGTTGTGGGTCTAGGGGATGTGGGCCCTCTCTCCTGTGTCCCCAGCTCTACAAGGCCCAGGGTAGGGAGTCCCACTGCCCTGATCCTTACGTCAATGGTCGAATGCTGCAGGGCCCAGGGGAAGAGAGTTCCATACCCTGGGCTGCACAGATATGGCTCATCACAGTGAGGCCTAGGAGACGGCCCTCCTTCCCTGGTCCTCAAAGCCATGGTTTAGCCCTGCCAGGCCCAAGTAGGGTGGCCAAAGATCCATTATCACTTCACAGGACACTTTGCACCTTTGGAGACACATTGCACGTGCAGAGACACATTGCTTATGCAAAGACATCGGCTGATGCTTGTTGGGGAGCAGAGCAACTATTGGTCACATAGCAAATTTTGGGGATTTCATTCTAAATCCCCAGCCACCGAAGCAAGGCATCTTAAAAGATAAATCGGATTGAGTTTGAGTTTATCGATTGAGATTACTATTCGTACTATATTTGAGTTTTTTTTTTTTAAAACAAATTTTATTTGTCAAGTTGCACATGTATTGCAGAGCTCCGTACCCCAGAGACATCTGCCCAATCAAACCATATAGATATGATGACTTTGACTTTTTCCAATGACATTCGAACATATATATGCAACAAAAAAAACTGTAGGCCCCAACTTCCCCCCCGATCGCACAATGTCCGCACAGTCCCGTCCATCGCCGATGTGCATAGCCGGGTGAATGAGTCCCTCCAGTTCCCCTCGCACTGCACCCCCACAGCCCCAAGACGTACATACTAATTATCCCATGGGATGGGTCTCTGATCCTGATGGCGGGTCTAACATCAGGCCCCGATAGTCCGCCCAGCGTTTCCAAATCTTGTAGTGCTTGCGTGGGCATCCCCTAGCGACAAAGATAGGTTGTTCCAACCCCATACTGAAGTCAAGCCCATTCTTCCATGCGGCCACAGATGGGGCCCTTGGCGCCTTCCAAGACCTGGCAATGTCCCTCTTCACCAGTGTAAATCCCAACTGCATGAGGTGTCTCTTATAGATGTTGCCCCCTATCCCCCCCATAACATGAAGTAGGGCCAGCTGCGGTGTACGAGGGAGCTCCCACCCCAGGACCTCCGAGAGACAGTCAAATACCCCCCTCCAGAAGCGGTCCAGGGAGAGACATCCCCAGATCGTGTGAATGAATGTGCCCTCCCCACTCCTACAGCGAAGACACACAGGGGTGGCAATCAGCCCTGCCCTCCCCAGGCGCACTCGCGTATAGTAGACCCTATGTAAATATTTGAACTGGACAAGGCGGAGTCGCATCGCTATAGCCGCTCCCCGCGGGGCTGCCAGGGCCTCAGTCCAGTCCTCCTCCTCCAATGTGCCCACATCCTCTTCCCAGTCCCCCCGGAGCTTCTGTAATGTCGGGGAGCAATGAGTAACCAGGGATTGGTATATTCGGGAAATTTTCCGGTCTGTTAAATCTCCCATGAAGACCTTAGCCTCCAATGGGCTGAATTTGGGTAAGGACTCTAGGCCCACCAAGCTGGGGGACAGGGCGTGCCGAAATTGAAGGTAGCGATAGAACTGGGAGCGTGGCATATGAAATTCGTTTTGAAGATCTTGAAATGATTTAAGCGTCCGGCCCCTCATGATATCGCCTAAGACTGAGATACCTATATTATCCCACCCCCGGAACCCCTGTAGAGCCGCCAGCTGAGGTAGTCGCCCATTCTCCCAGAGGGGGGTTTCCCGTGTCAAGGTGTCCCACCATCCCACACGTCGCAGCGCCTGTCTCCAAATCAGGAACACCACCCTTGTGACCGACGGCAGCAAGCCCCGCAACGGCGCGGAATAAAGGACTGTATGTAGTGAATGGCGCCCCATGAGCCACCTCTCAACAGCATATGCCGGGTCTCCTCTATCGCCATACCACCACTCATTAAGAACCAGCAAGTGCGAGGCTTGATAATACGAAAGAACATCAGAGGATGCTAGCCCCCCGCAGTAGGTGGACAAGAAGCAGGTGCGCAGAGCTACTCGTACTTTTCCCCCTCCCATAAAAACTGCCCAAGCGCTGCATTCACCTGTCTGAACCATCGTGGCGAAATCTGATAGGGGTGATTCTGCAGCTGGTAGAGGAGCCGGGAAGCGCCACCATTTTAAATATTGCCGATCTGCCATATAATGACAGGGGCATACGGGACCAGGACTTGAGGTCCTCCCGGGTCCGCTCCCATACGGGAGCCAGGTTGCGCTCCCAGGAGATTGCAGGGACATCCGACAGGAACACCCCTAGATATTGCAGTCCCCCCACCGCCCGCTGAACCGAGGAGGTCCACGCGCCCATACCCATCTGATCCCCTAGAATCCATACTGTCGATTTACGCGATTTATATAGAGTCCCGAGGTCTCCCCGAAAATCTGCATAATACGCAGCAGCCGCGGCCCCGTCCTGTCCACAGCCGTAAGGAAGAAGAGGACATCATCCGCATATAATGCAATCCTATCGGACAGACCCGGAGCCCATTCAAACCCTGGGACTTGCGCATCTATACGCACCCAGGCGGCCAGTGGTTCCATAGCTAGCGCGAATAAATATGGGGACAGGGGGCAGCCCTGCCGCGTGCCCCGCCCGATGGAAAAGGTGGATGAGACGACCCCCGCCACCCGCACCGATGCTGTCAAATCCGTGTATAGGAGCATTAGGTAGGAGAGAAAGCGTGGTCCAAGGTTGAGTCGTCTCAATAGAGCAAATAGATAGACCCAACTTAGGGAGTCAAACGCCCTGTCCATATCGGCCAATAAGAGCGCCACTGGTTCCCTCAACTGCTGGATAGCCGCTATCGCCACCTGCGCTCGCCTAATATTGAGGCATAAACCCAGCCTGGTCAGGGTGTACTAGGGTGGAGATATGGGGCAAAAGGCGATTGGCCAGGGCCTTGGCCAGAACCTTCGCCTCCACATTTAAGAGAGAAATCGGACGATATGAGGAATGCTGCTCCGGTGGCCTGCCCGGTTTATGAAACACTACCACCTCCGCATGCCTCCAGTCTGGAGGAAGCAAGCCCCGCTCCCTAGCCTCCTCTATTACAGGGCGAAAATAAGGGGCCAGCTGCACGAAGTAGTGTCTGAGGAATTCACTGGGGAACCCGTTGGGTCCCGGCGCCTTCCCGGAATTAAGATCCCCAAGGCCGTGCCCAGTTCGTCGTCCGTCAGTGGTAGCTCCAACTGGTCCCTCACCTCATCTGACACTGTTTTGGGTGGTAGATCGGCGATGAATTTATCTATAACGGCAATCGACAGGCATTCCTTAGGAGCGTAAAGGTCCGCGTAATAGGCGGCAAAGCTTTCCGCAATGGCCAGGGGGTCCGTAATCGGCTCTACCACTGGACCCAAAACGCCCGGCAGAGCCTGGGAATGGAAGGTTCCCTGGCAAAGTCGATGCAGCATCTTGCCGGATTTATCTCCCCATTGGTACACTCTTCTGCGCGTCGCAAGCCAGGCTTGGCGGGCCTCGTCCATCAGCAGGGCCGCATAGTTCTGTTGAGCCATCAATAATTGCCTCCTGGAGCGGCCCCCGTCTGCTTCCCGGCTCCTACGATTAAGAGCTTCCATTTCTGCTTCCGCCCGCAGCAGCTCCTCTCTACGCTCCCTACGCGCTGCCACACTCCAAGAAATATCCACCCCCCTCAGTGTGGGTTTCAAAGCCTCCCACAAGGTCTCGGCACTGGAAACGGACCCCGTGTTAGCTGCGAAATAGTGATCTATAGTGTCGCTCATATGTTCTTTGTAGTCATCCTGCTGCAGATGCCACACTGAGAGGCGCCACCTGAACGGTTGTCGCCCCGACCAATCTGGAGCGTGAGGGCCACTGGGGAGTGATCGGAAAGGCCCCGGGGCAAGATTTCCGCCGACACTACCCTACCGACCGCCAACCTGGGAACAAAGAGATAGTCAATTCTGGAGTAGGAGTCATGGACCGCGGATAGGTAGGTGAATTCTCGGCGATCGCCGTGAAGGCGCCACCATACATCAATCCAATCGAGTCCCGTCACCAAGGAATGCAGTCTCGTGGTACGCCCACTCTCCCATCCACCCCCAGCCCGCCATCGATCCCTGGTCAGGTCCATGACATCGTTCCAGTCCCCTCCAACTACCGATAGCATATCCGGCATGTCCGTCCACAAGGTCATCAACCGCTCCACCAGGTTCCACTGCAGGGGGAGGGTGCATAGACACTGCCCAGCACCAGGGGGTCTGCCCCGATCTTGCCCTGTAGAAATAAGTAGCGCCCCTGCGTGTCTGACCACTGTTTATCTAGAACGTATGGGACCCTGCGGTGTATCAGAATTGCCACCCCCCGTGAACCCCTTGTAAAGCCGGAGTGGAAGACCTGCTGAAACCCAAATCGCTGAAGGCAGAGGGCCTTCGTACCCATGAGGTGTGTTTCCTGTAGCATAAGTATGTCGGCCCCAGCCCTTTTAGCATAGCGGAGCAAGGCCCCACATTTAATTTTGTCCAGGGCCCCACGAACATTCCAGCTAACAATGCGGAGAGAACCCGGGGTCACCTGCTCCCTACTGGGGGTACCAGCCATCTGAGCGGACATCTACCTCTACAGCAAGTATGGGGACTTTTCGATACATATAGGAAAGACAATGGACCAACCGTGACTGTGCGATCTGTAAACAAAAACAACACCCCCCAACCAACCCCCCACCCTATACCTCAAAAACACTGAAGCATCTGTCGCGGCGGGGCCAGACCCCGAGCCCCAACGGGGGAACGGAATCTGCCCCGACCAATGGATCCCCAACTTACAGCCCGTGACCCCTGGGCATGTCCCCCGCCAGCGAAGGCCTGGCAGAGAAACCGGCCCATGTCATAGTCTCCTCCGATTAGCGTTCACCAGTCTAGGACTCTGCAGCTCCACGTGGGCCCACACCTCCATCTGCCGACATCGGGCACACAGATGCTGAACCTCCCCGAGACGAGGCGCCACATGACTGGGAGCGGCGCCGAGACCGTGACCGTCTGCTACCCCTCGGCTGTCCCCGGGGGCCTCTCCGGGCCATTTCGCTCGATGAGGAATCAGATTCTCTTCCAGGGGGCGTATGGGCTCTCACCCGCACCGTCTCATCAGTCCATTTGAAGACCTCCTCCGGAGTATCAAAAAAGTGCGTGCGGGAGCGGTATACCACCCGGAGGCGGGCAGGAAACAGGAGAGCATAGGGAAGCTTGAGGTCTCTCAGGCGGGCCTTCGCTGCCATAAATGATTGTCGCTGTTGTTGCACTAGTCGCGTATAATCAGGAAAGATGAGGATACGTGCATTATCGTAAAGTAGGGGCTCTTTGGCTCGGGCCTGTTTCAATATGACATCACGATCGTGATAGTTCAAGAGTTTTGCGATAACTGGCCGTGGGCGAGCCCCCGGGGGGGGCTTCTGCATGAGCGCCCTGTGGGCCCGCTTGACAACGAAGCAGCGGGATAGGGCCTCCGGAGGGAGCCAACCCTCCAGCCACTGCGTGAGGAAGTGTTCCATGTTGCCCCCTTCACATCCTTCCGGAAACCCAACGAATCGGAGATTATTGCGTTGGGCCCGTCCCTCAGCATCCTCCACTCGTAGTGCCAGCCCCTTGTGCGCGTTCTCCATGGCTGCAACTTTGATCTTTAGTGATGCGACATCGTCTTCCACCCCAAAGACACGGGTTTCAGCTTCGGTAATACGTGACACCGCGTTGCGCAAATCTTGCCTCAGTAGCATGACGTCAGAGCCCACCGCTCCTATTTTCGCATCTAGCATGTCTCTAGATTGAGTGATGGCCGCCATGAGTGCCGCGTTGTCGGGCAGCGACCCTGACTGCCCTCCGGGCGGCCCAGCTGCCACTCCTGCGCCGGTAAATTTGTCTATAGGGCCTTGTTTGGTCGAGCCCCCGCCACCTTTGTCGCGCGTCATATCTGCCCTCGGGACTCCTCACCCAAGCCAAAGGAGAGCTGATGACGGAGTAAGGGTTAATCCAACCGTGAGCACCCTCGGCCCGGCCGACCGCCGATGGGGAGCCGATACTGCACCGTCCCAAGACCAGGGACCACGAGTATTCCAGGAGTCCGCGCCGCTTCAGATCCAACCCCTGCACGGTCCGATCGACCGCCGAATCAACTGCGTCTTGGAGCACCAGTAGGGCCCCCAGGCGTCCGCAGCACCTCAAATCCACTGCCAGTCTAGGACACACGCCACCCGGCTGCACACCCCCCCTGCGTGCTCCGGCCGCCGCCAATTTCAAGGGCCCAGAAGGCACCCCCGCGGACCGGCCGAGCGCCGACAGGGGGCGCCCCGTATGACCTGGGGGGGTCCCCCCTTGGGGGAAAAGAGGTGGATCTACACTCGTTGGGGCCCCCGATGGACCTAGGGACCCTCCAAGTATCGCCACAGCCGTCCTCCGCGGCGCAACAACGCCGCCGATCCCCCGTTGCAATGCTGGCCAAGGGGGGGAGGGGCCCAGGAAGGTAGGCCCCGTGTCACCTGGCCCGCAGGCCGCACACACCTCCGGGCCCCAACCACCGCCAAAGGGGTCCCCGAGGGCGTCGCACTAAGCGTGGGCACTCCCAGGGGCCAATATCATCCCAGGCGCATACAGTAGCCCCCGCTCTCCAACGCTGCACCTCACCTCCGCGGCTCGATCCCGCCGCCAGGCCACACCACGGAGCGGCGGTCGGCTCCCCACCTGCCCTCTCCGCCCGTCCGCCGCCCTCCGGGGTATTTCACTTCGCTCCCACGCGGGAAGCCGGCGCCGAGGCTGTCGCTCTCACCCCCGCACTGGGGAGGATCTATGTACCGCGCAGCAGCCCAGTCCACCAGGTCTCGTCCTCTCACGGCCCCGCTCCAGCCGGCGTGCGAATGCACCGCTATGGGCCCAGGAGGCAGCCCAGATCCGCTCAGGCGATGCCGCTCAAGCCCCGGGACCGCAGAGTCGTCCTTTACGGTCAATCAAGCATTGGAGGACAAGGATATATGAAGGATTTATGGTGGGCTGGACGGAGCTCGCTCAGCACACGTCCGCCATGCTGGCTTGCCAAGCCACGCCCCCCACTATATTTGAGTTTTAATCCCTTTACCATCTTCTGGAGCCAGCCTTGACTGCTTGCTATTGCAAATTTGTAGCTACAAGTTTAGAAAATGGACTCTGGTATACCAAATGAAATGAAATTCTTAAGCTTTGAAACATCAGTGGAAAATATCAGTATTTACCGCGCATACTGTCCAGTAATTACCTACTGCCACAGGTTCTGGTCCAGTAGGTATGCTTTAGCCAAGGAACTAGGATATTTGGCATCTTATTTCAGCTTTAACATTTCACTTAAATATGATGGAAATAAATACTATGTTCTATAGCTGGGCAGGGCCCATAACAGAGTGACATTTCTCTGAGAAGGAAATGTGGAACCAGGAGACACATTTTTTAATCCCAGCCTCCCATTTGGCCAAATTGTGTGCTCTTGGGCAATCACTTTTCTGAAGTAATCAATCAATCAACCAAATTTGTAAAGTGCTGCTCCTCACCCTGAGGGTATCTCGGCGCTGAAGTATCGATGGTTTCAGTTGAAGAGTCAGGTCTTGAGGTATCTTCTGAATTCCATCAGGGAGGGTGATGTTCATAGGTGGAGGTGCAGGTCATTCCAGGCCTATGCGGCGAGGTAGGAGGAGAAGCAGCTTCTGCTGTAGCTGTGACGGATGTGAACAAAGGTCAGAGAGGTATAGCACAGGTTTTTGGCGGGTTGGTGGAAGTTCAAGCGGTGGTTGATGTATGCTGGTCCTTGGTACTGTAGGTGTGTGTCAGCAGCTTGAACTGACATCTCTTCGGGACAGGGAGACAGTGGATGTTCTTGAGGTGGGGGGTGATGTGGGTGCATTTGGGGAGGTTGAGGATAAGTCTGGCTGCTGTGTTCTGTATGTTCTTGAGTCGTTGGGTGGTGATGCCGGAGAAGACGGCGTTCCCGTAGTCGAGTTGGCTGGTGACGAGGGCCTGGGTGACGGTTTTCCTGGTGCTGACGGGGATCCATTTGAAGATTTATTTTGAGCATGCAGAGGGTGTGGAAGCAGGAGGAGGCAACTGTGTTTATTTGGTGTTTCTGCTCTGCTACCTTTTTGGCAAGATTGTGAGTGTTCTGATTTCATGTAAAAACTGCTAGTAAGCAAGTATGTGATTGCAAAATTGGCAGAAGTGCCCAGTCACGTGGTGTATTCACTTTTACGGGGTTTATGTTATGTTAAGGGGTTTTATAGAGCGCATAGTAGCTGCCCCAACAACGGGGCTTCCCAGCCCTAGACCATGGAAATAGGTAGCAGACTCTATCGGCCTCTCAAAAGGAGAAACAGGCTGATTTAGCTAGAAAACACAACTTAAATACAGTACAGCGGTAAATATATAGACTTTTAGACTTTGCACCAAGTAGCAGTGCATTGCGGTCTTATGTCTACAAACTTAACCAACTGCTTGATCCTGGGAAAGTAAAACTCTCCTTGTGCCTCGTCCAGGGATCTAACAATGTGGCGGCACTTTGAGGCAGGCTCAATGGAAGAAATAGACACTAAGGGCATATCTCTAAGACAGGTCCTGTGCATATGTTTCATTCACTCTTTCAAGGCTGTTTTCATCTCAAAAGCTGAAGGTGCTGGTGAAGTTGCTTTGTGCAGGGCCCCTCCTGTGCTGCAGTGCATTACTCCCAACCACCAACAAGCATCTCTTTCACAGCTCATCAAGAACTGAAAGAGTGAGAATTGCATGTCCTTTGAAAGTGCTAAAAGGTGCTAAAATACAGGACAGTGGGCATCTTCAGTACCTTTGTGTGGGCAGGACTGGATCCCCAATTGCAGGCCAAACCTGCTGAATGCAGATGATTGCCCAAGCTACCTGCGGCTCCTCACTTTAGGCCTCACAGCTCCACACCATGAGTCTGAAGCTAGGATGAGCCCCTCTCTACCCTGGGCCTCGCAATCATCATCCTGCTCTGCGAGGCCCAGGGGAGGTGGGCCGGTCACCTATTCCTTGCAGACCTACACATTATTATGAGGCCTCGGGGGTCACCCCATCCCCTGGACCTCACATCGCTATACCATAGCTGTGAGACACAGGGCAGGGTGTCTCACTGGCATGGGGCCCCATGTTGGTCAGTTAGGTGCTGGCTCATAGGCAGCTGCCCATGCCTAGTGATGGTCCTGAAGGAGAGAGACAGGCAGACGCTTGAGCACGTGCAAGGCTGCCACTCCTAGATCAGACAGTAATGGCCTGCACAGTGAGAGGAGCGAATCTCTGGAAGACTAAGGTGACCTTGTGGGAGGCCTGACCACTCCAATGAGGCAGATCCCCCCTGGAAAATCGGTAAGAGGAGGTGGACAGAGACAATCAACAGTGGCGCATTAAGACAAGGCCAAAAAAGCAGGGACGCCAGTCAGGGTGTGAAAAGAGAGCGAGACCAGTGGATCTACAGTGGATGGACTCGATTGGATCAATGTGTAACTGGGCATTGATGTGGAGGGGAGAGGTGGGGAGACCTGCAGGTGGGACAGTGTGTGGCACTTCCACATCTACTTCCAAAACAGAGACCTAAGGTCCCTGTGGTAGATGGACATGAAGAACAGCAGTGGGGAAGAACACAACACCAACCAACATCCCCCACCATTGCAGCGAGTAGATGGAGAAGAGATCCAACCATGAAAGACATGTTTCAGAAACCCATGACACAAAAGATAATCCCCACAAGGATAAACGTTTGGGAGAATCAGTTTGTGGCAGAAATAAGCATAAGAGCACCCCAGTCACTGAGGAATTTATGACCGATCATTTAAGGGCGAAGGGTAGCTCTCGGTATACTACAAAGAGAGCTCAAACAAGTGCTCAATGTGAAGGCGAACGATCTGGGGAAAGAATATTTTCACATGAAGAGACAAAAGACAGGTGGGAGGAAGAATCAGAATTCATGAACCAGGAGCTAACTGACCTCAATGTGCGAAATGTGATCCATCAATTCCAATTTCAAAATCTCGAGGAAAGGTCAAGGAGGAACATTTTTCTCACCGGGGAGTCCACTTGAAGAGGAGGGAAAATACATTGAGACATACATTAAAGGGGACTGTTCAGAGAACTTCTTCAGAAGGCGAAGTCGAAAGATATTATGCTGGATAGACATCACACAGTTCCAATCTCTCCCCCGAAGCTTCAGGCCAACAGATGTCCTGATGAGGGTTCATTTTTTTCAACAAAAGGCACAAATAATTGGAGCAGAAAGAATCAGTGGCGACTTTAATGGATGATCCATTTTTCTGTACCTGGATCTGGTGATGGTCACTCTCCAGAAGTGCAAACATGTCCAGACAGTGGCTCAGTACCATTGTACCCGCAAAGCAGGCAGCAGATGGCATCGTCCTTTCTGCTTAATCAAGCCGTATTGTCAAAACACCTCTGCAGGGCATCGCCACAGTCTTTCATCGTAAAACTCCTGAATTACATAGCTTATACAGATGTTAGATAATTCAACGAGAATAATGATCTTCCCAGACCACACTAGATGCATTCAATAACTGTGGAAGATCTTCATCAGACTTAAGCAGAAACTTAGAGCAATAAACTTGGATTACAAGTTTCTTTGCACAGCTAAACTAAAAGGGTTCTTTCATTGCAAGAACCACCTCTTTGAAACCCCAGAATATGCTCGCCAGTGGGCAGAGAAAAGGAAATAGTTGCATATAAAGAGGCCCAAGACTGGAGCATGCGAAGTTGAGGTCTATCCAGGTAAGACTCTTTAAAGGAGGACAGAAGTAAAACTGGACAAGACAGAATTATCAAACTGTGGGAAACTTACACCAGCTCACAAGTGCTGATGGAACTGAACAATCAGACGGCATGGAAGAAGAGCAAGAAACTAGCCTGAACTCCTCCGTGCCTGCAGTGGATGGGAACACATCCCTTGAACATCCTGTGTTTTGGATCAGCCTAGATGATACTATCTGTTCTCTTCCTCTTTGTGTTCCTCTCTGTTGACTTTATACTCCTATCTCTTCCAATACTACCTTCTCCTGGCCATTGTTTTTTCCAGGCTCGCTCCATTTATTCCAGGGGTAATTGAGTATCCATTTCAATGACCCTTTAATGCAAAGAATCAAGCGAGGGTATCAAGGAGACATTCTCTTGTCCATAGGGCCCTCCCAGGTGATAAAGGGGGTGTTGGACTTGGCCCTCTCTGCAGACTCATCCCAAAACATTTTGCCTAAACCTTCCTGGTTTCTCACCCTGTTTTTGTTGGCCTTTAGGACTCCACACACTTTACCACTGCTAACCAGTATTAAAGTGCTCATGCTCTCACCTTTAAACATGGTAAAGTTGTCTTACACCCAATCGCCACATTTAATTTTCTCATGAGTCCCTAGTAAAGTGGTACTACAGGTACCCAGGGCCTGCAAATTAAATGCTACCAGTGGGCCTGCTGCACTTTTTGTGCCCCCTCTTAAGTAGCCCTTGGAAACAAGTCCCAGGCCTGCCATTGCAGCCTGTGTGTGCAGTTTGAACTGTCATTTCAACTTGGCAAAATCGACATTTTGCCAGGCCAAAACTTTCCTTTAATACAAATGTCACCCCTACAGAAGGCCCTAAATAGCCCCTAGTGCAGGGTGCTTTGTATTTAAAAAGTTGGACAGACACTTGTAGGTTTTACATGTCCTGGTAGTAAAAAAACTCTCAAATTCATTTTTTACAACTGCAAGGCGTACCTCTCCCATTGGTTAACATTGAGTTTCCTTATTAAATTTAATAAGTGATAACTCTTGATTTGGGAGCAATAGGAAAGTCATGTTTGTAGTGTGAGGAATTGTAATTTTAAACCCTCTTTAATGGTAAAGTGAGATTTTAAGTTACAATTCTGAAAACGGCACTTTTAGAAAGTTGGCATTTTTTTGTCCTAACCATTTGGTGCCTGCAGTCTGTTCCTGGGTCACATGATTAGATGTAGTTGGCAGTTGGCCTTTGTATATTCCTCCTAGACAGTATAGAGGTTTTGGGTGTTGGAAGGATGAATCATCCTGGCTTAATGAGGGGGCAGAGTTGTCACCTACCACACTTGCACTTCAAAGGCAGTGGACCAGCACATTCACAAAGGACTTCACACTAGCCTATTGTGCCCCCAGACAGACTATGACCAGTGCAGGGAAGCAGGAAATTCCAGACCAATTTAGGGGAAAGTCCCAGAAGCTTCTCCCACTTCAAAGAAGGCACTAGGTTAAAAATGGGACTCTCAGACTCAACTATACAGATCACTTCTGGACCTATGGAATGCTCAGAAGAAGGGCTTCTCTGCTGCCCCGCTGCTCTACTGCAAGAAGGACTACCCAGCTGCTCTGCTGTCCTGCTGCAAGAAGGACTGCTGTGCTGTCCTGCTGCCTGAGGAAGAAGGTCTGGACCTGCACATCGAACCCAGGACCACCAGAGTGACTCCAAGGGCTCCAACACCCTTGAACCCTGCACCTGAACTCTGCCTACTGTGAATCCTAACTCCGAAGTGGTGTCTCACCAGTCCTGGACCCTTGCAAGCGGGGATAAAGGTGCTCTGCCAGCCCAGCTGTGGTCCACATCTGAACCGATGCAGTGTGACGCAAACTGATGCAGCCTTCGCTGCTCCTCATCGGAACCGATGCAGCTGTATGCAAATTGATGCAGGATCTCACATCTCAGCCCTTGCAGCTCCCCATCAGAACCGACGTAGCATGATGCAACTTGACGCTGACCTCACATCACTCCTCGGAACCGCAGCTTCACTGCAAAACATCCTGCAACCTGGACATAAGGTACAATTCTCAGCGGGCCTAACCTGATCCCTGTATCTGGCCCACACTCCAGTGCAGTCGGCCTGAACTTTTGACTTTGACTATGTCCGGCGTGACCAGATAAGCACAGGTGACACCTGTGCTTCTCAGCACTTTTGCTACCTCGATCTTTAAAATTGCATATCTGGTCTATAATATTTGGTCTATGATAATGTATTAAAATTTACTCTATTTTTGTAAATTGGTGCGGTTTTTTTTGTATGTTGTGTTCTCACTTTACTACTATTTGAGTGCTGCATAAATACTTTGCACATTGCCTCTAAGTTAAGCCTGGCTGCTTTTATGCCAAGCTACCATAGGGTGAAGTACAGATTAATTTAGTGACTGTTTTTAGTTCACCCTGACAGGGATTGTGGCTGTTGCTTGAGAAAGTCTCAAAACACCCTCAACCAACGGCCCAATTTTTCACAGGGGGCTTTCACCTTCTGTCCAGAAATGTGTATGACTCATATAATTTCAAAAGAGGAACATTTCCAATATGCCAGACATCACTCCTCAGATGTGCTTCTATGGCATAAACAATCTCCTGGCCACCAGGTGTTTTTTTCCGGGGTGATATGGCTACGATGGAGTGTTTCACTCCGGCTTCATGAGGGGTTCTAGAGGGTTAGTGTTCCTGTTCCAGAGGTCATTTCCTCTAGTGATCTCATGGGACAAGACAGACAGTAGGCTTCTATAATGCATTGATTGGCATGGTAGAAGGTTGCCCCTGGATGCTAATAAGTATCTATTCTCCCCATCCATGACACACAATATTTTATGTGGACTTAATGAGATCTTGACTGAGCTTTCTCTGTAAATACAGATAGCGTGGAAATATATTTATTTTACTCAGTTCAACCTGTCACTTACAAAGTTGACTCTGCTTCCGTGCCTTTCTTCTTTTCTAGGTCAGTAGATCTTTGCCACTGTTTTAGAATGGAGCATGAATTAAAACATCTCACTAGGCATCATCATCATTTATGATAAGTAGTTCAGTCAATAATGAGTTTTAGTAACAGTTCAAAAACCTTAATTATTCATTATGAATTTAGTAGGGTTGTTTTCATCTTTTTATTCAATTAGTAAGTCAGAAAAATCTGTTTACAAAAATATCAAGAAAATCATGGTCAGAATCAATTTATACAAAATATAACAAGCGTGTTCCATAAAGGAATAAGTCCCTATTCTATAAGAGGTGAATTTAGAATTCATAAAGAGTTCTTGAAAAGAGTGGGATCTGTGGAGTATTCAAGAAGTCGAACTCCCCATAAGGAGCAGTTCTGTAAAACTCAGCCGAGTTTCCCTATTAGAACAACAGGTGCTGCAGTAGTTACACCCGTAAATCATCAAAATAAGTCCAAAGAGTTACTGCCCAGGTGGAAAATAACTAAAGCCATCAGCAGAACCTTTCGCCTAAGATCTGTAAAAGGAAAGGGCATCAGAAAAGGTTAGGAAAGAATTCCTCATGAAGAGTAGTTCAGAAAGTCTGCCGGTATCTGCCTTAGCCTAACTAAGGAAACACACACTAATATAAAAGCACAAAACATGTATCCATGTATTCTGGTGAAAGGCCATCTCGAGCCAATGAGGAGAAATCGTCCGATCGTCTGCAGCTTCTTCCTTCGTTCCCACGGTAAACAAACGGTGTACAGGGTGCACTATCTAAATGTATCAGTTAGTTACCAAACATTCGTTTTTGTTTAATTTGTTTTGAGTTTCCCATGAGAATCTCAGCAGTCTCTAACTATAAGCCTATTCAGGTTCCACTGCGTAACAATGAACTACTCTAAAGACAGAAATATAATAATTCAGCATCCTGGTTAAATCATGAGATTCACGTTGCCTTACAAGCTCTATTTGTTTTAATATACTGTTCGCTATTCATAATTGTGTGAATATGTGGCAGGCATGAAACTATCTAAATACAATGGGAACATGCAGCTTGGAAAGAAGAAATACATTTATATAAGGTCAGGACGTTCTACAGTAATGACAAGTTTAAGCAAGTCAAATGCAGGCCAGCTACCATGGTTTAACATTTCCTAAAACCTTTATATAATAAAGAGAAGAAATAAAGGAAGCTAGAAAAACAAAAAGGCCCAGTCTGGTCCTAGCAATGGGAATACAATAGAAATGATGGCTTGGTGCATTTTGCACCATTTGTTTGCATGTCATTTTGAAAATAAGCTGTACATTAATGCTACATGCAAGCATACGTGAGTGTAATAAAGGCACATTCTCCATTCGTGTTTGTTTTAACTTCAAGATATATGTTAATAACTAGTGCAGTCTGTCAGTAATGTAAACACAATTTCTAAATTATCTTTTCTGCTTTGTCAAATCCTCCATCTGATGGTTATCTTAACCATCACACAAATTTCGTTTCCCATGTGAGTTCATTCAGAGTGCACTCTTATCATCAGATGAGTCCTGTCTTTTTCTTTTCTGGCCTCTAAATTTAAATGATTTCATAGGATCATCATTTATAATTCCGTTCATTCCCAAGCTTTTCTCAAATAACTTTTTTTTGTACCTTTCTCACCTTTTGAGCAAAATAAATGTATAGTTTTAGAACAAAGCATAAAGAAATATTAAGCAAAGTCCCAGAATACATTTTGGCATTAGAATAGCCTTAAATATACCCTTCCATGCGGTTAAAAACCAGTTTCCAATTGTATAAACTCCCTTTCCAAATTATTTAAAAACAGTAGGGGCCAGATTTACCAGTTTCTCATGCAGCGCAGTGCAGCAGCCGCAAGTGCTTCACTGCATGAGAAGGAGAGAGAAGGAGAGTGCCGTATTTACAGAAATATGGCACTCTCCTCCCCTCTCTCTAACGACAGTACAGAAATGTGCGGCTGTGTTTCATGGACACACCTTTGCACCATAGTGCAAGGGTGTCTCCGTGAGTCTAGCATAGGTTTTTTACTGGAAGGATTCCCTTCCAGTGCAAAATACTATGCTAAGATTAATTTGAAACCTTTTCCCACTGTGTCTGTGTGCTGTACATTGCAGCACACATGCAAAGTTGGAAAAGAAAGGAGAAATAAAAGCTTTTCTCCTTCATAGCACCTACCTGTATTGGGCGCTATTTTCTGACGCTAAAACTTGTCAACTTTTTTAAGTAAATAGGGATTAGAGTCAGAAACCTCGGGTGGTTGCATGGAAATGGCCATGCACCACCCATGGTACACCCCATTGGCGCGAAGTAAAACAAAGCAGCGCTATGCACTTCTTTGCGTTACTTTCAAGTTACTTTCCAGCACAAAACAGGTTTTACGCTGGAAAGTAAATAGGTGAAAAAAGATTTAGGGGCTGATTCCGATCTCGCTAGGAAAGCCCTCCTTACGAATCAAACCGGGAGGGATTTCCTAGCGAGACGCGCTGTGCGAGTCCGCCCGAGCGAGTACGATGCAACCGCATGGTTACGGACTCGATTCGGCCGGACTCCCATAGCACTCTATGGGAGCTTGTGTACGGACGCGTACACAGGCTCCCATAGCAATAAAGGGGTGGGTACGGAAAAGCGTACACACCGTGGTGGGCACCCCATTTTGCCCGCCACACTGTGCATGCTTGGATCGGGAGGACACAAGCACACACCCCCGTGAATGATTCGGAGGGCTCCGGGTGAAGGGGGGGCCTGCTCTGGCCCCCCGAAGTCCGATTCCGACAGCTGCTTCGTCTCGCTGAGACCGAGTCGATGCAGCTGTCCGAATCATGCATCGTACTCGCTCGTTCGGAATCCGGCTCCATTGCGCGGCATGATTCAGCTCCGTACGAGTCGGATGTATAGCATCGCGTTTGGAAACGAGTCGGTTGGCACGGCCGCGATCTTCGCATCGTACTTGCTCGTTTGTAACGTGGGACGATTCGGACGGAAAGATAGGCTCCGAATCGGATTTGCTCTTTACGAATCCCGTTTGGAGGCCTTCCTTACGAGATCGGAATCAGCCCCTTAGTGTTATTTTGCATCACTTTTGTGATACAAACACAGTGTTAAAATTTAGTGATTAGACGCTTAGGTGTTTGCAATTCATGTAATTCAGGCTCTAAATCTGAAATGTTTTTTGCAAATCTTTCTATTTCCTTCCTTTCATCCGGTATGTATGAGCAGCAGTGAGTTAATTTAGGCATTCTGCAGACTCCACCCTTCTCTGTGAGTAAAATGTCTAAAGCAAGTCGGTCCTGAAGAACCATGGCCTTTATATCGAATAATTCAGCATTAACTACAAGCAAAGCACCAGATGGGCTTGTTGCTATCTTGTCGACAACAGTGGCTAGCTTTCTAATCTTTTCGTCATTTAAGATGATGCCTACAGGTGGGATGATTGCAGCCACTCAGTCACCCATACAGCCACTTACACACCCACTTATCCACTCATGCAGCCACTCACAGAGCCGCTCACTCATCTATACAGCCACTCACACACCAATACAGCTATTCACACAGCCACTCATTCACCCATACAGCCACTCACACACCCACTCACTCACTAAAACAGCTACTCACACAGCCACTCACTCACCCATACAGCCACTCACACACCCACTCACTCACTAAAACAGCTACTCACACAGCCACTCACTCACCCATACAGCCACTCACACACCCACTCACACATCCAAACGGTCACTCAGACACCCACTCACACATGGATACATAGTCACACAGCCACTCACATAATATATATTAGATAAAATATCACTCAGTAGTACGCAAAGTATACTAATTTAACTTTTGTAGAATCTTAGTATATATGTTTAACACTAATAAACATTTAGAAAGCAGTTACAATCACTAGATGGTGTCATCAGTGTTGTCATCAATGATGTAATTTGAGATATTATCAGTGATGTCACTGACCATGTCATGAGTGATGTAATATGTGAGGGTATAAGCAGTGCATTGCGGGTGCATAAGTTATAGTTAGTTCAGGCAACTATAACTGCTGAATTTCACTGGTTTTGTACAAGTGAAATTTGAGCCTAACTATAACGTCCCTGTAAGCTTTGGTTTTTTCAGTGAATATCTATCTATCTATCATATATATATATATATATATATATATATATATATATATAGATATATATATAGATAGATATATATATACATATATAGATATATTATCTACTGGCGGTCGCCAGTAGATGAGTTATAGTCAGGACCTATTTTCCATAGGAAATCACGAACATTCTGTTTGGAAATAACTTTGGCGCCGGTTGGCGGCATCCTATGGAATTCTCAAACTCGTGGGGCGCTCCGGTCCGCTCCTATCCTGAAAGTTTTGGGGTGACAAGTTAATGGCCAATGGTATAATAGAAGAAGTTGAGGCAACTGAGTGGCTTTCTCCCATAGTTATGGCCCGGAAGGCCAATGGTGAGGCAAGACTCTGTGTGGACCTAAGAGAGCTCAATAAAGCGGTGGTGGTGGATCACTATCCACTGCCCAATATTTGCGAAAATGTTGTGCTCTCTTGGGGAAATGAAACACTTCTCGTCACTTGACCTAACCCCGGCCTATCATCAAGTCAAGTTACATCCTTCCCTCTCAAGATTTAACTGCATTTGTTACCCCTTTTGGGACATTTAAATCTTTAAGAATGCCCTTGGGTTAATCTCAGCAGCCTCGGTCTTCAGAGAATCATGGAACGTAGTCTTGAAGGGTGTTGAGGGGGTCAAAATGTATCAGGACGATGTTCTGAGTGTTTGGTCTAGATTCTGAAGAACACGATGCTAGATTAAGACTAGTCCTGAAGAAGCTGTGTGATGCTGGGTTAACTTTACGTGCGAACAAGTGCAAGTTTGATGTAAGTGAAATCGAATATTTGGGTCACCAAGTCTCTGCGGTGGTATTCAGCCCAAAGCTGCTTTGGTGGACACCATTTGCAAACTTAAAGCACCTCAAAATAAGGATGAACTTGTGAAGTTCCTGGGTATGGCCGAATTTTGTACAAGTTTGTTGCCCCATTTCGCAGGAGTCACCCGAAGTTTGAGAGAGCTTCTGAAAAGGGGTGTGAATTCGCATGGTCGAATGAGGTGTGACGGAGTTCTCACACCTTAAGAAATGTCTCAGCGAAGCGCAAGACTTAGGAAGTTTTGATCCAAAAGAACAATTCATATTTGATGGTAGATGCTAGCTCCAAGGGTTTGGGCGTTGTTTTATTTCAGAAATCTGATGGTATAGAGAAGGTGGTGTTGTTCATGTCCAGACCATTGAGAGGGGCAGAGTTCAACTATCCTGTTGTGGAAAGGGAAGCCCTAGCTATTTATTGGGCTATCCGCAAGTTGCGTAAGTTTTTGTGGGGGAGCAAATTTGAAGTACTCACGGACCATAAACGTTTGCGAGAAGTCTTTGCTAAAAAGGGAATTGACTTTGTTTCTCATCGAATTCGCAAATGGGTTGTTGCTTTGCAAGAATTCAATTTTGTTGTCTCATATCTGCCAGGTGTCTGTAATATCCTTGCTGATTGTTTGTCAAGGATGGGTGATGACCAAGAAGACCCGGTAGAATGTGATAGTTTCGGCGGGGAGGAGTTTGAGGAACAAGTTGATGTTTGCTTGATCAGTGATGGTATTGTTTCTGAAGGTGATTGGAGACAGGCGTTAGCAGAAGATACACTTCTACAAAAGGTAGTGTCTATGGTTTCGAAGGGTTGGTCTGAAAAGAAGGAGTGTGACCCAGAGTTGGTTGGCTTTTGGCAAGTCAAGGATGAACTATCGATTGTGGATGGTATGCTCATGAGAGGTAGCAGACTCGTTCCCCCACATACTTTATGGGACAGGTTATTGAAGAGTGCTCATGCCAGCCATATGGGCATAGTAAAGACCAAGGTGAGGCTAAGAGAAGCATATTGGTGGCCAGCAATGGACACATGGATTGAAAGAGAAGTTAGGAAGTGTGCAGAATGTGCATGCAGCGATAAGGTGTTGAAATGCAGAACTCAAACCATGGTAGTGAGAGAGAAATCTGATGGGCCTTGGTTGGACATTGCGATTGATATATTGGGACCTGTTAAAATGAGGTCTCGTGATCAGTATGTCCTAGTTTGTTTGGACATGTACTCTCGCTGGCCAAAAGTAAAGGTAGTCAACTCAATTGAGTCTTCTGTGGTAATTGAATTCTTGGATGGTCTTTTCGAAAGGGAAGGATTTCCTCTTTCTTTGCTGTCTGACAACGGTGTACAATTCACCTCGACTGTGGTAGAAGAATTCTTGTCTTCTAGGGGTATTAAACATAAGAAAGCGGCCCTTTACCATTCTGAAAGTAATGGTGTTGTTGAGAAGTTTGTGAAGGTGTTAAAAGAAACTTTGCAACAAGCTGTAGCCAATGGGTTTGACTGGGATGCAGCCATGAAAAAAAAGGTGAGGGAGTACAGATTTACTACACACTCTTCTACAGGTGTTTCTCTGTTTCGCTTATTCAAGAAGAGGGTGGCAAACATGGAAGTGTGTCCATCGTGGGTGTCCTCCAAAAGACAATTGGTTGATGAAAGGTTTGATTGTGTGGAAGGATGGAGGGAAAAGGAATGTGCAGTCAAGGAGAGAAGGAATGGTTTGATGCAAGAAGAGCAGTCAAACGCACTATGATTTCTGTAGGCGACTGGGTCAAAATAAAATCTCCCCGCCTAGGGAAAAGTAACTCGAAATTTAGTGTACCCTTTAGAGTAATAAAAGTTTTCAGAAATGCCATTAAAACCAATGACCATAAGGTATGGAACTTGGAATAGGGTTTGCCAGATGTCAACCAACAGTGGTGTCTGCAGAGTTCTAAAGTTGTTCCACAACAAATGATGCTCAGACCTCGTGGAGTGCTTCAGCGCCCTGCCAAGCTTCACGACTATGTTTAGACTTGCTCTTTTGTTTGTTCTCTTCTCGCTATTGTTAAAGGGAGGGAGGTGGTGTAGTGTCCTCGCTATGCAGCAGGAGCCATCTTATGGTTACTAGGTTACAGATGTGGAATGTAGAATGTAAGGGACAGTAGAACGTAAGCAACTGTTGAGTTGACAGTTGCAGGGCTTGATGCTGGATGAGGTTGTTTCTCCTGTACTCAATAAACCAAATTGAGTTCCCTTCTACTTTGCGGTTTCCTGCCTCCTCATTTGTCACCACATTCCTACACATCCCCCCTCCATTATTAAAAAAAATGCCCACCCGGGGCGGATAATGAGCAAAGTGCGGGAGCCCGCGCTTCATTTCTTTTTTCAATTTTCGGCCAGATCTGAGGATCCCACAAAGTTTTTTTTTTTTTAAATGCGGATTTTGGCCCTGGGTCCCAGTAGGACCACCCACCCCCCAAGAGGCCTAGGGGGTCAGGGTGTTTATACCCTGCTCCCTTTTCTTTTTTTAAATTTTTTTGTGGGACTCGGTTCAACTGAGTCCCAGATGGTTGCCAACAATTCCTGGTTGAAGTGTTAGCAGCCAATCAAATTTCAGTAGGTTTTTGGGCTACCAGATATCTATATTTTTTCAACTTGAATATCTCTGAAAAGACAAAACAGATTTACACAAAATTACAAAAAGCACGCTTTCTGGACCAACATCTAGCTTTCTGCGAAATTTGGTGCAATTCTGTTTAGTTTGGGCTGTAGTCTTGCTCAAAAAAATAAAAAATCGACATAGACTATGGGGCCGATTCCGATCTCGGTCGGAGGCGCACCCAATACCATTCGGTCGGGAAAAAAGCCATGCGAATGCCTGTTTCCCGACCGATCCGCACATTATTCCGAACGAGCAAGTACGATGCGCACAACAGCATAGAATCCGGCCGAGTCGTACTCACTCCAATCCAGGTCACGTTCTCCGACCGAGGCGAATCCGGAAACGCCCGAATCGAGTCGCACGGAAGGGAAAATGCAGCCCCGTCCGGCCGGACAAGTACGATGCGCTTTCCGTGCGCGCCCGAACCCGTTGCTACGTCCGGCACGTCAAAGCTTCCGGGAGAGGCGCACATAAGCCCCGATTCGCGCCACAACACGATCCACGGCTACGAGGCCGAACACGCCAGCGACGAGGGACGAGGCGGAGCAACGAGAAAGACGAACGAGACGAACCAACCATGAATCCCTTCGTTCCGATCCTACCAATATTCTACATTTACTACCGGAACAGGCACGGACGCGTCACGGCGCAGAAGGTAAGTCAGACACCAACCACAAAAACATACAACACGTACACGACACATCACACACACACAGAGGGATGCAGAATTTACTTACACCAGCAACAGCAGCACCATAGGGGCGGGATGCCCATCACCAATGCCACATATGCACACAGGGGCCTGGATGCGCCACTACCACCCCTACCCAGGGGGCTGGATGCCTACCACTACTACCACCCTTACCCAGGGGGGCTGGATGCCTACCACTACTACCACCCTTACCCAGGGGGGCTGGATGCCTACCACTACTACCACCCTTAGCCAGGGGGGCTGGATGCCTACCACTACCACCCTTATCCAGGGGGGGCTGGATGCCTACCACTACTACAACCCTTACCCAGGGGGGGCTGGATGCCCACCACTACTACCACCCTTACCCAGGGGGGGGTGGATGCCCACCACTACTACCACCCTTACCCAGGGGTGCTGGATGCCTACCACTACTACCACCCTTAGCCAGGGGGGCTGGATGCCTACCACTACTACCACCCTTAGCCAGGGGGCTGGATGCCTACCACTACTACCACCCTTAGCCATGGGGGTGCCAGATGCCCACCACTACTACCACCCTTACCCAGGGGGGCTGGATGCCTACCACTACTACCACCCTTACCCAGGGGGCTGGATGCCTACCACTAACAACATCTCCACTCACAGGATGGCTAATACATGTCGCAACAAGCACACACCAACATAAAGAATGCAACATTAAGACATCCCCCCAACACCATGACAAGCGTGTGTAGACTGTGTCAAATGCCTACGACACAGAACATGATCATCAACATACAATGTGACACCCTATCACATGTGCCACACATAAATGTGTGTGGCCCCCACAATGCAAGCAGGCCATGACCATTGTGGCAATGGGGTCCAAACCCCCATCATCACAGTGCCCAAAATGTAAGTGTGGGGTCCTGAGCTGAAGCACATCTTGACCATTGTGGCAATGGGGTCCAAACCCCCATCATCACAGTGACCAAAATGTAAGTGTGGGGTCCTGAGCTGAAGCACATCTTGACCATTGTGGCAATGGGGTCCAAACCCCCATCATCACAGTGACCAAAATGTAAGTGTGGGGTCCTGAGCTGAAGCACATCTTGACCATTGTGGCAATGGGGTCCAAATCCCCATCATCACAGTGCCCAAAATGTAAGTGTGGGGTCCTGAGCTGAAGCACATCTTGACCATTGTGGCAATGGGGTCCAAATCCCCATCATCACAGTGCCCAAAATGTAAGTGTGGGGTCCTGAGCTGAAGCACATCTTGACCATTGTGGCAATGGGGTCCAAACCCCCATCATCACAGTGACCAAAATGTAAGTGTGGGGTCCTGAGCTGAAGCACATCTTGACCATTGTGGCAATGGGGTCCAAATCCCCATCATCACAGTGCCCAAAATGTAAGTGTGGGGTCCTGAGCTGAAGCACATCTTGACCATTGTGGCAATGGGGTCCAAATCCCCATCATCACAGTGCCCAAAATGTAAGTGTGGGGTCCTGAGCTGAAGCACATCTTGACCATTGTGGCAATGGGGTCCAAACCCCCATCATCACAGTGACCAAAATGTAAGTGTGAACAAAGTAGAAGCTGCAACTGGCAAACTGCATGGACAAATCCTGGTCACAGAACAACAAACACAACTGTGGCAAAGTAGTGCAGGTGTCCCATTGCAACATAGATTTGGGGAGGCAAACAGTGCAGTGCAAATAAGACATACCTCTGGCCAGCTGCATACAAACATCACCCATGGTGTCTGACACCGTCAACATACATCAATGACACAATGACAGAAGTGACCATCACAATGCAGACCCACATATTTGCACCAATGGACACACCAATGCAGATACCCTGTGTAGACTGCAGATGGCAGGTGAACAGATACCATACCATGGCAGCAATGGGACACATAAACAATGATCATTGTGCTGACTGATGACCTAGGAGTCCCAGGGACAGCAGGGCAAACACACCAAACAACATACAGATAATGGCACACCATGAATATGCCAATGCAGTGGCGCTGATGCACAAACACAAACAGGCAGACACACACTGCACATCAAACACAACAGGTGAGGGGGGGACCAGTGTCCCCAGGCAACCACACAACACATGAGGAGGCCTGAAGACCAAACACACAGATGTGCATACAGTGCCACACAAAGGTAACTCAGGGATCCAATTCCCCTATGTGGGCAATCAGGCATTGTCAGATGAGAGGGAGCACAAATCACACATGTCACACAAGCATGTAGGAACAGCAACCCACACAGTAAGACACCGAGGCACCACAGCACCACCCCCAGGGCCCACACAATGTGGTGACCCTGGGCTGCATTACAATACCACTGTGATGACAAAGCCAGATGTCGTTCACACTGTGAACCACAGTCATGTATCCTGAGCAAAGAATCACCAGCACACCCACACAAGCACAAATCAATCAGCATGGCCAGTAAGCCAAGGCCAACATGGAGGCAGGGGTCTTGCCGGGCAACAACTCTCATCTGCACACACTAAACAACACACACCTCGACCACCAACAATGTGCTGCAGTGAAGCTCACATGCACAGGTGACATTGCGCATGCACCCATGACAATCCCAGGGGGTGGGTGGGAAGCAAGGTGCAGAAACACAGCACACATGGCCACTCAACAAGACTCCTAAATGTCTGACACACTGCACACTACGCCGTACATGGACATGACGGCAACACCACACCAACCAATGGGATCCCAGCCACAGTCACACACCAATGAAGAAGCCAAGGTCACCCACAAAGAACACACATGGACAACTACCAACATTGCAGCCCTGACCCTGAGGAGTGCCAGCAGTCACACACACAACGTGTCACAAACAATGAAAGCTAACACAAACCGGAAATCACATTACAGGAGTAAACAACAAGTGCTAAGGGGAATCCTAACTGTGACCCATCAGCGCCTGCCCACAAACTCAGCCCTGACAGCAAACACACCTATGGGTGACACCCTGATGACCAGTAATGTGCCATGCACCCACATCACAGAGAACCCAGGGAGTAGACTTTGGGGGAACATAGCTCAACTCAGCAAGCATCACAAACAGGAACATCACTAGGGATCCCAGCACGCATAGCAAAATGGAAGTGAACACACAGACATGCTCATACAACACACACCTTGGGCGCAGGCAATGTCACAGGAGCACACACTGCCATGAGGGGACTCCACTCCTGTGTGAGGAAAGCTGTGCCATATGTCGCATCAGTAGGGCTCCATCATGTCAGCACAACACTTTGTCACACAGTAAACAATTAGCACCAAATCAAGGCTCCCATCACATCAGCCTGGTCATGGGAGTGTCAACGAAATCATCAGCACAGATCCAACACACATGTACAGCAAGTTGCACTGACAACACAGATGAGTCCTTCCCCATTGATGCCCAAACCTGCATGTCCACTGGAGATGGCCACACGGTCAGGGAAGTAGACGAATTGAACAATGGCAAGCACTACAGATGTGCAGGGATGGAAGCCACAGATGTGACATTGCTAATGTAACTAGGAAATTCCATTGCCAAATATTGTAAACATGACACCCACAGATGCTGTTAAGGATGACATGGATACACCACAGGATAGGACACTGTCCCTCTGGACCACATGGGGCCCTGCCCAGTGACACTTCATTTTCATGAGACCAAAGATCATCATCCCTGCTGCAAGGGCATGGTCAGCATCATCAACATCATGTACATCAGAAGTAATAGCATTAGAGAACAGAAAGTTGCTTTATTCAGCATATGTGTGTCCAAAAACTCAGAGAACAGTAATGCTCCAACAAAGGCCAATGGCCAGTCCATCAAGTAAGTCAATACAGGGTGACAGTGGCAGATGTCACCCTACGCATGCCTGCACTGCACAAAACCAGGGACAATCCACTAGGAGGGGCAACCGGGGGGCAGGCCAGGCACCGCAGGGACAGGATCAGGGCTCACCAGGAGGAGGCAGGGAAGGGGTGGTGGGTGCTGGAGAGCCACTGACAACTGCAGTGGAGGTGTCTGACATGGTGTGTGCCGGCACAACTGGGGGGCATGGCTCAGATGGTGTGTGTGCTGGCACGACTGCAGTGGACCGTGCAGATGGAGTGGACAGGTCCGCCACTGCAGTGCCCAAGTCAGACAGGGTGGTAGTGGACTCCACTGCAGTGCCTACCTCCAGGGGAGGAGAATGGGGAACAGGCAAGGTGGGCTGGACAGAGGGGGAGGACACCCTCACCACATCAGTGGCACAGACAAGCGCAGCGGGGGTGTGGTGCCGGGAGAGCAAGTGGCAGGGGGAGAAGGCCTGATCCTCTTGGGGATGGTATATCTGTGGGTGGGGGAACCTGGGGCAGGGTGTGGTGGGGGCACCTGTGGAGTGGGGGCCTGAGGGATGGAGGAAGGAGACCTGGTGCCTGAGCTGCAGGGCGGCGGCGGGGTCTTGCTCTTACGACTCCGGGGGACTTGCGGGTGGGGGCCTCAGTCTGTCTGCGCCTGGGGGAGGGTGTCCGGGGGCGAGGGGCACTCTGCTCCGTGTGGGTGGGCTTCCTCTTCCCCCTGGATGCTGGAGCAGCTGGATCGTAGGGGATGAGGCCGAGGTCACAGAGGAAGAGCCGCTGTGACTTTGGGGTTGCAGGTGAGGCAAGGGAGGGTGCTTTGGAGGGAGAGGCAACTGAGGACTGCGCAGTGCTTGTGGATGCGTGTGTGTGTTCCAGGGCCCCATCCCCTGTGAGTCTGGTTTCAGTCCCCTGACTGTGCGTGCGTGTGCGTTTTGTTTGTGGCGTGTGTGTCTGTGTGCTGGACGTGTGTGTGCTGGTGTGTGCCTGTGCCGGTGTGTGTGTGCTTGGGACGGGTAAGGTGCTGGGGAGTGTGGATGGAGCAGAGGCAGGAGGGGTGAGGGACTGTCTGAGGAGGGACACTGCTGCCGTCAGGGAGGAGTCCATGGACCTATTGCCCCTCTGTAGGTCAGACATGCCCGATGAGATGCCCTCCATGAACGACACCAGCTGAGTCAACAGAGCGGTGTGTGCATGGAGGACACTCAGCATGGCTGTCTGCCCTACATGGAGCTGGCGAAGGAGGTACACAGACTCCTCACTCAGGGCAGCAGGGGACACAGGGGCAGGGGGTGCGGTGCCTGGCCCGAAGGAGACACGCTCCCGAACATGGGAGCCTCCACGGACCTGGGGAATGGGAGCCGATGGGAGGGCGGTGGTGGTGCTGGTGGTGGCGGGGACAGCAACACTAGCTGGGGTGTGGTGGCTGCTGACACCCGCCTCCATAAGGGAGTCATCCTCCGAGCCGCTGTGGTCCTCAGCTGAGGTGGATGCTGCTGAGGACTCCTCGGTGTGGCTCCCCTCGCCCTCCGTGCCACTGGGTCCCTCCGACCACTCCTCGGCTGCTGACCCAGTCTGGCTCTCCGGCTCCTCCTGGTCCGTGGAGCTGTCCCCTTCTGTGGCCGTGGATGTATCTGCAATCAATGGGGAAACAGACAGACATCAGTCACCTGCACCAAACGCACACACCACTGTGAGCACAGCACATTACAGAGCAAGCCCTGGCATCATTAGTTGAACATTGCTAAAAGTGCCCTAACTGAACAGGAGAAGCCAATTGTCAGTCTGATGCCAACCATGGCACTCACATCCCACATGGCCTTGCACCCATCTGTCTGGTGTCTGTTGGATAGCAACACCCCAGTGTGGACACATGCACCACCTACACAGTAGTTGGACAGTGCAGAGGACACGGTGTAGCATGTGGACATGCACACATCACAACTCTTGCCACTGAGTCAGTACAGGTTTCCGGATGAAAGGGATGCCCAGAGTCAAATAGGAAATGCATGTGATGCATACCAGCGACAGACACCATGATGCACCCATGTCCTGATAGCCATCGCCACAATGGTGTGCATGTAGCACATGTCACTCCCCTGCAGGATCACCAATAAGTAGACACATGCCATGGCAGAGGCATGACTGCTAAGTCATACATCACTGTCTCAGTGATGTATGACTTGGCAGCCAGACAACAACACTCTGCACTGTGTCACAATAGTAGGTCATGGGGAATGCAAGTCCTGGAGCTGCACAAGTGCACATGTACATCCCCCACACAACACATCATCTGAACCCTCATCTGTCCAGGTCATACCGATTGGACATATGGGAGACCTGTGACACTACCCTCTGAACCTGAGCCCCTCACAATCTGCTGTGAATGGGAAACAGCTGCCTGAACTTCACATTCGCATACCCCAGTCTGCACGGGCAGCTGATCAAACACCTATGTGACACACAAGTATCGTCTCCTATGGTCACATCTCCAGTGGCATGCTGAGCCCCAACCGAGAAACACCCCAGCAGTCCTGGCAACAAATCCACAGCACACTGACACAGAGGCAGACACCTGAGGGGTCAAATCACTGCGCACAACGTGTCAGCTGATACACGGGAGTGGGAGTACAGGTGTATTGGATGGGCTGGAGTAGGCATGACTGTCCTGCCCCACATGAATGAGGGATGAGCCCTGGACAGTGGATAGCTGGCTATGTATGTGTGACACACGTAATCTGCACACTCCTGGGGCCCAAACATTGTTCCCACCCGCTGCATGGGTGTGTGCCAGATACCCCAGGCACATGTGGTGGCTCAGCTCAGCAAGTGGACCGCATATCAAAGCAACACGCAGATTACATGTCCGAACACAGGCATTGTGTGAACAATGGACCCACCCATGATGCCCACAACAGAGTTAGGGAAACAGATGCTGTCCCCCACCTTGAGTGAAGCAAACTGCAAGGACACAGTCCCAAGTGACACAATTCCCTGACTGTAAGGGCCACACCTGGGTATCAGATGAGGAGTGGGCAGTGCACAATAGAGGGACATGGCTCCTGGACAACATGACTGCTGTACTGTGGCAGTTTAACCAGGCCAGAGGAGGGCACATAGCATGTAATACAGAGTTCACAGTGCAGTCTTTGACTCACCCCCTCCTTGCTGCTGTCTGGCCTTCAGCTGCCCATCCAGGTCTGGAAACACCACCGCCAGGATCTGGAGCATGTGGGGGGTCAGGGTCCGTGTTCCGCCCCTCCTGCGAGGAGGCGACAGCTTCAGCTGGACCCGTGCAATCCTCCGGGTCCAGCCCCGAAGGTCCTGCCACCTCTTCTGGCAGTTGCGGATCCGGCGCTTGTAGACCCCCACGGACCGGACAGCCCGGACGATGTCCTTCCAGATCTCCTGCTTCCGATGGGCATTAACCTGTGAGGATGACAAAGTGAAAAGGCCATTACTACACATGCAACATATCCGTGCATGACACAGTTGTATATACATGTCTCAATCACAGGGGCACATGATGTACACAGGCAGTGCAACGCTGCCCATGGACAGTTTGCCAGAAGTCACTACATGGTATCATTGCATGGGAAGTAAAACCTTGTTCAAATGCACTGTCACTGCACCATACCTGTCCAGTGCATGTCACTACACACTATGGGGGGTGACAACTACTCAGTGAGCCTGCTAGCCAGTGGCGTGCAGACTTTCAGCCTTGCTAGTCAGACAAAATGCACATTCAGAAAGGCAGTGCACAGAACACTCACCTGCTCCCCTGGTGTCCCATACAGCTTGCTGTACTGTGGAAGTAGGCTGTCCAGCAGGGCCTGGTTCTCCTCAAGGCTGAAGGCTGGGGCTCTCTCCACAGTACGTGCCATTGCAGGGTCCAGAGGGGGCAGAGACAGCAGCAGTGCAGTGGCAGATGTCGTCCTGGAGCATGTAGTGCAGGCAAGTGAGCTCTCAGGGGAACAGCCAGCAATATATGTGTGCTGCAGAGGCAGATACTGTCCCATGTGTCCAAAGTGATAGGTCCAAGTCGTTTGCATCTTCTGAATCTGGCCAATCCATGGAATAGCAGCACCAATACACGCCCACAGCATCCTTCAAATCTTCAACTTCATGACATACATGATTTTGCAACATTGTTGTGGGTGACCAACTGAATTTACAGCAACCGACTCGTTCGAATTTTGAAAACGCGTCCGTTGCCAGGCTAGGCCATTGACAATGGGTGCGCACCGATCGGTCCATTGCTGTTCAACGCGTACAGGGGTACAACGCGTACCCGCACACATTGAATGCAATGGGCCGGCCGGGGGCACCGATCGGTCCATTGCTGTTCAACGCGTACAGGGGTACAACGCGTACCCGCACACATTGAATGCAATGGGCCGGCCGGGTGCACCGATCGGTCCATTGCTGTTCAACGCGTACAGGGGTACAACGCGTACCCGCACACATTGAATGCAATGGGCCGGCCGGGGGCACCGATCGGTCCATTGCTGTTCAACGCGTACAGGGGTACAACGCGTACCCGCACACATTGAATGCAATGGGCCGGCCGGGGGCACCGATCGGTCCATTGCTGTTCAACGCGTACAGGGGTACAACGCGTACCCGCACACATTGAATGCAATGGGCCGGCCGGGGGCACCGATCGGTCCATTGCTGTTCAACGCGTACAGGGGTACAACGCGTACCCGCACACATTGAATGCAATGGGCCGGCCGGGTGCACCGATCGGTCCATTGCTGTTCAACGCGTACAGGGGTACAACGCGTACCCGCACACATTGAATGCAATGGGCCGGCCGGGTGCACCGATCGGTCCATTGCTGTTCAACGCATCCCTGTACAAGTGACTGGCATATGTCACCATGCCTGTCTCAGATGAACATATGCCAGCCACAAATAGCTCCCAGGGAGTGAGGGGCACACCTACAACACCACAGCCTGTCCAAACTGTATCATAAGGCATGTAAGGCTGCATTTCCTATTGTGTGTATGTTGGTGTACATGTTGTCCTGTGGGTGTCACCTGGGGGCAGCCACCCCCAGGCTGTGCACATGTTCATGGGGACAGGATCCTGGGTGTTACGTGTACATGACCACTGTGATGTGCAACTGTTCATATCTGAGCATGTGCCATGCTCACATTTCACGGTGGTGTATGTGTATGTCATGTCACATACCCCGTGAGTCCCATGTGGGACGGTATGTTTGAGCCAGGGTGACCCAGTGGCACAATAGTGATGGTCCTCCACAGTCTGTGTGCATGTAGTGTTTACAATGTCTCTGATTTCATGTGCACAATGGGAGACAGTCTCCACATCCACGTTGTTTGTGCATGGACTTTGATGTTGTGCGTGTGTGTGTCACAGACGTCCATGTCTGTCCTGCAGAGGCAAGTGGAACCACTACCTGTGGGGGTCATGGTTGTTTTGCTGTGGTGTATACATGATACTCCATGTAATGCCAGTGTCCATGTGGCAATACAGGGTCCCTGGGAATGTACCTGTCGTTGAGCTGTGATGCCTGGGGCACATCTGTCCTCACATGTCACTGTGGGGGGTGATTGTAACATGGCAGCAGGAGATGGGAACTGTGACACGGCCTCATGATATCCAATGGGCCAACCTGGGACTAATTGATGCCACTTGTTGAACCGTGATGACAGATGTTGGCCATGTATGTACCATACATGTCCTTACGGAACTGCACACTTCATGTAGTTGTGCCTCATAATGATGTATGATGTGATATTGAGTGTGTTCAATGCCGCATATGTGGGGTGACTGACAATCTTGCTTTCTTCTCCTCTGCACTGCAGGGCTCCTGCTGTCCATAGACCATTCCCAGACCTGGCAACGATGGTGGAACGGGACAGCATCCGACGGTACCGCTTCACCAGGCAGCTGATTGAGGATTTGGCAGTGCAGTTGGCCCCACATTTGCAGCCTGGCCGGCCGTATCCTACAGCGCTGACCCCCAAGGTGAAGGTGATGGCAGCCCTACACTTCTTTGCCACCGGTACCTTTCAACACACTGTGGCGACTGCTGGTGGGATGTCACAGACCATGTTCAGCCGTGTGCTCCGCGATGTTTTGGAGGCAATGTTGCTATACCTGAACCGGTACATCTATTTCCCTAGACTGCAACGACTCACTGACGTGAAGAGTGACTTCTATGCCCTGGGGAGGATGCCGCATGTCATTGGCTCCATTGATGGGACACATGTGGCTTTGGTACCACCACAGGCACATGAACAGGCCTACCGTAACCGCAAACACTACCACTCGGTCAATGCACTGGTGGTGTGTCTTGCAGATATGACCATCTCACACGTGTGTGCCCGTTTCCCTGGTTCAGCACACAATGCCTTTGTGATGAGGAGTAGTCGCATCCCCAGGATGATGGCACAGATGCAGAACCAGCGTGCCTGGCTTGTCGGTGTGTACTGACTTTGTGCCATTGTGTGTGATCTGATCTGTAGTATTCCGCCCACTTTTCCAAGTCAGCTAATGTGCACTTGTCTGTCCGTAGGTGACTCGGGATACCCCAACATGCCGTGGTTGCTGACACCCCTCAGGAACCCTGTGACACCAGCCCAGATGCGCTACAATGAGGCACATGGTCGGACCAGGAGAGTGATTGAGCGGACATTTGGTCTCCTGAAGAGCCGCTTCCGCTGCCTCGACAAGACAGGAGGGTCCCTCCCATATGCCCCAGCGAAGGTGTGCAAGATTATCATCGTCTGCTGCATGCTCCACAACCTGGCAGTGCGGAAGGAGTTGCCTCTCATCCAGGATGACAATGACCAACATCCGCCACCTGTGGAGGATCCTGGCCTGGACCACGATGCCAGTGATGATGATGATGATGGTGATGTCCGCACACAGCTCATCACCAACTTCTTTAGCTGAATGTGAGTATCCTGAGGTGTCATGTCAATGATGTGAGTTAGCATGATATGTGTAGGTGGTGCTCTGGTGCTGTTAGAGTGTGTCCATGGGCTACTTGACTGGATGTGTGTAGCGATGTGTGCTTACAGGTAGTCTGTACTCCCCAACAGTGTTGACATGCTAACTTGGTTCTGGGTGGGTATCTTGTAACATGTATTGTGCATGAGTTTTGCTGTTCTGTCCTGTTCTCCATTGCTTTTGACTGTGTGTCATTTCTGTCCTTCACAGGGTACTTTCAGATTCGTTTGGTCAACTGTGTCCACCGACGACGTGATTGTACTTCCAGGGTGGTAGCTGTTGTGTCCCTACAGGTGATGTGCGCCACACCCATGGACTTCCTTCCTTCTACAGTTGTTGACTGTGTGCCCGCTGCCAGGTGGGATTACCTTGCATCTGTAGTGGTTACGACATGTTGCAACTGTGTAATAAACCTGTGCTTCACTTTGTGATGTGCGTTGTCTGTGGTCACACATTTGACTGCCATTTGCTTACTGCACCTGTGGGCTACTTGACTACAACTGGGAATAGGTGTGGTGTCTGTGCATTGCACCGTCTTTCCTGGCAACATCAGTGTAGGCAATGAGTCAGATGGCCTAGGTGTGTATGTGTTGTGTAGCCCTGGTGGTGTGTCTCCCTCATATGTGTCACGTTGCCATTACTCACATGCCTGTGTTGTACTTGCTGTTGCAGTTCGCATACACAGTGTAATTTTGCAGTTCATCATCCCCATGACAGCACCCACGTTGGAATCACAACAGAGGCAAGTATGGTGTATTAGTGTGTTTATTGTGATACATTTGTGTGAATAGTGCACAGGATGGTTAGTGCTGTACATTTATATTGCAATCAGAAGTTCCTAGATGAATTGAAAGTCCTGGTAGACAAAATCCCCAGTATCGGGGCCACAGTTGTCTGAGACATTGGTCCAACTTGTACTCCCCATGTCATGTGTGGGAGTTGTGTTGCCGTCAACAGGGTGAACAGTTTGCGCACAAAGGTGATCATCCAGAACAGGTTCAGGCTTCCTGGGGGTTGCACATGGCCATCGGCCTCTCACTTGCCCCTCCTCGGACGACCCCTCTTCTTTGGGGGGGCCCCTCAAGTGCAGGCTGCTGCGGTGCAGGGGACTCTCCGCCAGAGTCATCCTCCCTCCCTGTGGCAGTTGCAGTTGTTTCAGCACCAGATGTTGTTGGCACACAGGGAGGTGTAGACTGGTTGCTGGTCATCTGGCGGAGGCATTGTAATATGTCCCTATGCACCGCCGTCATCTCTTGCAGTGTGTCCCACTTGGACTCCACGCGGGACATGTGTGAGTCCAAGCGGGCATGATGGGCAGCCTGCTGCTCTTTGATGTCCCTGAGGAGCCCCACTACCTGGCTGAGATCTCCGGTGCTGGACTGGTACGCATCGGCTATGCGTGCCAGTTGTGGGTCATCATGCACACCAGACACCTCTGCAAGCAGCGACCTCTGTCTCCCACCCCTCCCACCACCCCTGCCGACATGTGCAGTGCGTGCAGTGGCACGCACAGATGACCCTGGTCCCCCTTGGGGGTTGGTGGTGGTGGTGGTGTCCATGGCCCCACGTTGGTCCAGGGTCCCTGTGCTGGTGGTGCTCCTTGTTCTGTCCATGTCGGCAGGGATGGTATTTGTGGTGACAGTCGTTGGAGGGGTGGGTGCAGGGGGTGCAGCTGGTGGTCCTGCTGGTGCTGCAGCTGGTGGTCCTGCTGGTGCTGCATGATGACTTGCACCGGAGGTGCCAGGTTGGTCTTCTTCATCCGAGGAGGGCAGAGGCTGTTCGACACCAGTGAGCTCCGTATCCTCTTGAGCCTGGGACTGGGACTCCTCAGCGTCTGCTGCTGTGTCCCCATCATCACCTGTTTTTGGGAGACACACACAATGTATGTTATGTTTCTGCAGGCATCAATGGTTGACACACCTGACAGTTGTGACTGTGCCTCTGGGTGCGGGCCTGTACATTGCATTGTCCTAAGTTGTCACAGTCAGGGGTTGATATTGGTGTAGCACATTGTCCTGCATTATTTGGGCATTTCTATGTATTTGTTGGGGTGTGAACATGGTCTGCATTGGTTGTATTTGGTTGACAGCCGGCCCTCCTTCCCACCCAGCCAGTCAGTTATCCCACCATGGACTGTGCTTGCATTGCAGGGAGTGAAAGTTGTCTTTCAAGATGTCAGTCAGTGGTGTCCTGCTGTTGGTTGTTGCACAGTTGCCAGCGGGGCCTTGTGCTCCCCACAGCAGTTGCCAGTGTCAGCCATCTTGTCAGTTGTTTTCCACTCCCTGTGATGTGAGCATGGTTCAGGGTGGTGTTGATGGGACAGTTGTGGGGGTGAGCTATGTCTGTGACTATGACTCCCATCATGCTATTGCCTCCACCCCACTTCCCAGCATTCCCATACTTACTTGCTTTTGTGGGGAGTTCAGTGTGTGTGGGTGTGAGAGCAATGGCAAGATGGCTGACAGTGGTGTCCTGCTGTTGGTTGGTGTGCAGTTCCCAGCATGCCCTTGTGCTCCCCACAACACAGCACCAGTGTCAGACATCTTTGATGGGCCTTTCCACTCTCTGTGGGATGTGCATGCGTGAGTGTGAGCTTGCTGGGCCATGTGGGTGGGGGATGTTGAGCTGTGACTACGACTCCCATCATGCTATTGCCTCCACCCCCTTCCCAGCATGCCCATGCTTCCTTCCCTTTGACTCTGCTTCCCTGTGGGGTTGTGTGCCTGTGCTGACAAGATGGCTGACAGTGTAATCCTGGGGTTAGTTCTGCTACAGGTCCCATGTGTGTCCTTGTGCTTCACTCTGCATGACCCAGTGTTGTGGTTCTTTGTGGGATAGATTATTGGTGTGTGAGGCAATGCATTCTCCCAGGTGAGTTGTGTGGAGTTTGTGTTAAGGGGGAGGTGTGAAAAGCTGCTGGTGACTGTGGTCGGTGCTGTGAGTCCTCCTTCCCACCCAGCCAGATATCCCACCATGGACTGTGCTTGCATTGCAGGGAGTGAAAGTTGTCTTTCAAGATGTCAGTCAGTGGTGTCCTGCTGTTGGTTGTTGCACAGTTGCCAGCGGGGCCTTGTGCTCCCCACAGCAGTGGCCAGTGTCAGCCATCTTGTGAGTCCTTTTCCACTCCCTGTGATGTGAGCATGGTTGTGAGTGGTGTTGATGGGCCAGTTGTGAGGCTGAGCAATATCTGTGCCTACTACTCCCATCATGCTATTGCCTCCACCCCCTTCCCAGCATGCCCATCCTTCCTTCCTTTTGACTCTGCTTCCCTGTGGGGTGGGCTGCCTGTGCTGACAGGATGGCTGGGAGTGTTGTCCTGGCAGTTGTTTGGCTAAAAGTCCCAAGAGTGTCCCTGTGCTTCACACAACATAACCCAGGGTGGTGGTTCTTTGTGGGATCTTGAGTTAGGATGTGAGGCATTGCATTCTCCCAGGTGGGTTATGTGGAGTTTGTGTTGAGGGGGTGTGTGAGGGGAGGTGCTTGTGACTATGGTCAGTGCTGTGAGTCCTCCTTCCCACCCAGCCAGATATCCCACCATGGAACGTGCTTCCATTGCAGGGAGTGCAAGTTGTCTCTCAGGATGTCAGTCAGTGGTGTCCTGCTGTTGGTTGTTGCACAGTTGCCAGCAGGGCCTTGTGCTCCCCACAGCAGTACCCAGTGTCAGCCATCTTGTGAGTCCTTTTCCACTCCCTGTGATGTGCGCATGGTTCATGGTGGTGTTGATGGGACAGTTGTGGGGGTGAGCAATATCTGTGACTACGACTCCCATGATGCTATTGGCTACACTGACTTGCCCAGCATACACAGAATTCCTTTCTTTCAGTGGTCTTCACTGTGTGTTGGTGTTGTAGTGGTGGCTACATGTCTGGATGTGTTTGTTAGTTATATTTGTGCCACTGCCTAGCTGTAGTTGTAGTTGTGTTTGTACATGTGATGACACGGTTAAATGTAACTTTGAGATGGCATGTGTTGTGTTTATCTGACTGACATACACATTTTGGGATGATTCTGTTCTGGTTGCTGTGTAATTGCTAAGAGTGCATGGTTTGACTCTCCCCTTGACAGTGATGTGTGTGTGTATTGTGGCAGAATATTGTGTACATTTGTTGTGTACTCACCAGGCTCTGGGATGTTTTCTAGTCCATAGACGCTCACTGGCGGTAGGATGGCCCGCACCTTCTCCTCCCAGGGCCTGAGGTATACTGGCTTGGCAGGAGGGCCACTGCCGGTGTGTTTGCTCAGGAGGTAGTCCTTCTTCAGCAGGTCCCGTACCCTCCTGCGCACGTCATACCACCTGTTCTGGATGTCAGTCTTTGTGCGCAGACATGGTGATTGTGCGTTCACCCTGTTGATGATCCTCTCCCACATCTTTGTTTTCTGGGCGATGGGTGTCTGTTGGACCAGTGCGCCAAACAGCTGTGGCTCTACCCTGAGGATCTCGTCTACCATGACTTCCAATTCACTATCTAGGAACTTGTGATTCTTCTTTGGGGGCATGGTGATGGGTGGTGATGGTGAGTGATGTGTGTGTTGGTGTGCAGGTGAAGGTGTGTGAGTGTGTGTTTTGCTGGGTGTATGTGAGGTAGCTATTTGTTGGTGTGCTGATGGTGTGTGGCTTGTGTGAGGGATGAGCTGTGGGTGTGTGGTTGCTGTCTGTTGAGTGCTGGCAGGTGAATAGGATTTGCAAAGGATCATGGTTGGGATTTGTGTCCTTTATATGGGTGGAGTTGTGGGTGTGTCTTTGTTCTCTGTCCCCACCCCCCAGTATTTATTGGCTTTGTAATTGCTTGTTTGGCCTTTTTTTGTGTATTTTCCCTTAGTACTTTCTGTGCATGTTGGAAACGTTCTTGTGACCGAGTCGGACCCTGCAGTTGTCTCGTACGGTCTTCTCCGTTTCGTTCACGCTGTGTTTGTGCTATTTTCTATGCTGCGTACGCGTCGGTCGCGGTGTTTTGTGTTACTTCGGCTCGCAGTTTTGTATGCGTGTCGGTCGTACGGCTTGTCCTCCGTACGACTCGGTCGTGGTTTTCGCGCCTTGCATCGTACTTGGCGGTTTGGAGTTCGCGGGTACGTTTCGGTCGGATTTGTTCCGGGTGCGTGTCGGTCGGTTCGATTCGCGTGTTTTTCCGGCCGGATTGCTGTTTTCCGTGCGGCTCGGTCGTTCGGCTTGGGTTCCGTACGTGTCGGTCGGATTTTGCACGCTTTGCATCGTACTTGGCGGGTCGGGCGCCACAGGTACGTGTCGGTCGGAATTAATACCGGCTCCGAGTCGGTCGGTGCTTTTTCCGGCCCGAATCGGAATCGACCCCTTAATATAGAGAAAACACCTTTTGGGACCCCGCTTCTTTCTCAGCCCCCACATTGATGGATCACACTGAAATTTTAAACACAGCAGCTCAACCAAAAAGGGGAACTTTTTTGAAAATGTTGTGAAGATTCGTCAAGCGGCGCTAAAGTAATTGGCAAAACAAAAAAGGCTTTTCTATGGAAACTTTGGCCCTTACTATAACTAACTACCGGTGACCGCCAGTAGGTGATATAGATAGATATAGTTATAGATACATTATATATATATATATATATATATATATATATATATATATATATATATATATCTGCTCTGTGGTGCTCGGAAATTGAACCACCGCTGCTCCCAAACAAAGGGCGCGTCGCCTACACGGATCTTCCAAGCTTGGTCCGTAGTAAGTATAACAGAATGCCCTCTAGCAAACGCAAAGGATGACTGACAGCCGTGTCTTGCCAAAATTAAAGATTGCTGCTGACGAATAAATCTTTAATTTTGGCAAGACACGACGTCATGTCATCCTTTTGCGTTTGCTAGAGAGCATTCTGTTATATATATATATATATATATATTCACTGAAAAAACCATAGGTTTCAGACACGTTATAGTTAGAAATTAGCATTTAAAAAACCTTTGAAATTCACTGAAAAAACCATAGGTTTTAGGGAAAGTTATAGTTAGTTGGACATTGCACTCGTACAAAACCCGTGAAATTCCCCGTTATAGTTAGTTCAGCTAACTATAACTCGCGCCCCACAATGCACTGCTGATGACGTCACATATTACATCACTCATGACATGGTCAGTGACATCACTGATGACATCACTGATGACATCACTGATGACATCTCAAATGACATCACTGATGACATCACTGATGACATCCTCCAGTGACTGTGTGTTTCTGTAAAGTTTAAATATGTTTAATATATATAGGGAAAGGCGTATTGAAGAATGAGTGGGTGTATAAGCGTCTGAATGGATGATTTAGTAAGTGCGTGACTGAGTCTATAAGTGAGTGATTAAATGTATCTTACTGGATGCATGGGTGAGTGACTAAACTGTGTGAATGTCTGTATCATTGTGTCTGTTGTTGTGTAAGCAGCTGCATGGGTTTCTGACTAGCTAAATGAGTGTCTATATGGGTTATGGATTGGTTCTCTGAGTATCTGTATGGGTGCCTCAGTGTTTGTGTGGGTGGGGTGTGTGACTCTGTGCATATATGTGTGAGTGGGTGATTCACTGGGTGCATGGTTTCAAGAGTGCGTTTGTGATGGACTGTATGGGTGGGTGAGTGTGTGTATGGGTGTGTTAGTGATTGAATGTATATCTCAGTGGTACATGTGTGAGTAACTACATATGTGAAAGGCAGTATATATGTGTGTTGGAGTATATAAATGGCTATAAGTGAGAGTGTGTGATTGTGAGAGTGGCTATATGGATGAGTGTGTGCTTGCATCAGTGATTGCATAGGAGCGTAAGAATGTGCTATTATTTTTATGAGTAAGTGAGCTGGTGTGTATAACTGTATAGGTGAGTAAATTGGAGTGTGATTAATTATTTGCATGACTGACTAGGTGTGTGAGTACCTCTATGGATGAGTTGCGTTGTGTGAGTGTTTTTATAGGTGTATGAGTGCATATGATAGTCCTGTACTGAGTGACTGTAAGTATGAGTGACTGTACGGGTGAGTGAGTAGATGTGTGTGTGTAGACCTAAGAATCAGTGAGTGGGTATGTACTTATTGGTATTGGAGTGTGTATGGTTTTGAGAATGGCAGTCTGTAATTTAGAGTGGGTGTATCAAAAGTTATATTAGGGTGTTAGAAGATGCATTAAATTCTCACATGGATGATGTCATCAGTGATGTCATTTGAGATGTCATCAGTGATGTCATCAGTGATGTCACTGACCATGTCATGAGTGATGTAATATGTGACGTCATCAGCAGTGCATTGCGGGCGCGAGTTATAGTTAGCTGAACTAACTATAACGGGGAATTTCACGGGTTTTGTACGAGTGCAATGTCCAACTAACTATAACTTTCCTAAAACCTATGGTTTTTTCAGTGAATTTCAAAGGTTTTTAAATGCTAATTTCTAACTATAACGTGTCTGAAACCTATGGTTTTTTCAGTGAATTTCAAAGGTTTTTTAAATGCTAATTTCTAACTATAACGTGCCTGAAACCTATGTTTTTTTCAGTGAATTTCAAAGGTTTTTAAATGCTAATTTCTAACTATAACGTGCCTGAAACCTATGGTTTTTTCAGTGAATTTCAAAGGTTTTTTAAATGCTAATTTCTAACTATAACGTGCCTGAAACCTATGATTTTTTAAGTGAATTTCAAAGGTTTTTTAAATGCTAGTTTCTAACTATGCCAACAGAGGTAGGACATGTGAAGAAAGAAGAAAAAACGCACAGAAAGAAGCAAAAGATGTGCAGAAAGAACCAACAGAGGAGCAGAAAGAGGCCTTGTTGCAAAATCATCCTGTGCCCACAACTTTTTCAGACGGGTACTGGTGGTAACTGACTCTGACTAACCAGAGCCAGTGCGCGTTTGCACAGTGGTGAAGGGAGGGGGCCTGAGGTGACATGTGTGCAAACGCGCCCCGTGGCGCGTTTTAAGTTGCGGGATTAAGTCCCCTTGAATCCTGAGGGTCCCTGGGGCCCAACTAGCCCCCAGGTACCTACAGTTAGGACCACCGAGCTGAGTTGCAGAGAGGCGTTCGAGGCCACGCACCTTTTTCACCTCTCTGCAACGCAACTCTGTTGTGCTTACTGAAGGTACCTGGTGGGCTAGTTGGCCCCCAGGATTCAAGGAATTAGCTCCCCAACTTAAACGCACCACAGGGCGTGTTTGCACACATGTCACCTCAGGCCCCGCCCCTCCCTTCACCACTGTGCAAAAGCGCCCCGTGGCGCGTTTTAAGTTGGGGGATTAGGTCACCTTGAATCCTGAGAGTCCCTGGGGCCCAACTAGCCCACCAGGTACTTCCAGTAAGCACCACAGGCCTGCGTTGCAACGCCTGTAACAAATTGTGCAGTTGTGTTTAGGTAGTGAAGAGGGTCGTGCTGGGGGTAGTGTTTTAGGGTTTAGGGTAGTGCAGTGGTGTTTGTGTAGTGTAGGGGGTCATGCTGGGGGTAGATTTAGGGTTTAGGGTAGTGCAGTGGTGTTTGGGTAGTGTAGGGAGTTGTGCTGGGGGGAGTGTTTTAGGGTAGTACAGTGGTGTTTGGGTAGTGTAGGGGGTTGTGCTGGGGTTAGTGTTTTAGGGTTTTAGGGTTTAGGGTAGTGCAGTGGTGTTTGGGTAGTGTAGGGGATACTGCTGGCGGGTAGTGTTTTAGGGTTTAGGGTAGTGCAATGGTGTTTGGGTAGTGTAGGGGGTACTGCTGGGGGTAGTGTTTTAGGGTTTAGGGTAGTGCAGTGGTGTTTGGGTAGCGTAGGGGGTACTGCTGGGGGTAGTGTTTTATGGTTTAGGGTAGTGCAGTGGTGTTTGGGTAGTGTAGGGGTTCGTGCTGGGGGTAGTTTTTTAGGGTTTAGGGTAGTGCAGTGGTGTTTGTGTAGTGTAGGAGGTCGTGTTTTAGGGTTTAGATTAGTGCAGTGGTCTTTGGATAGTGTAGGGAGTCGTGCGGGGGTATTGTTTTAGAGTTTAGGGTAGTGCAGTGGTCTTTGGGTAGTGTAGGGGTTGTGCGGGGGTAGTGTTTTAGGGATTAGGGTAGTGCATTGGTATTTGGGTAGTGTAGGGGGTCATGCGGGCGGTAGTGTTTTAGGGTTTAGGGCAGTGCAGTGGTGTTTAGGTAGTGTAGGGGGTCGTGCTGGGGGAGTGTTTTAGGGTTTAGGGCAGTGCAGTGGTGTTTGGGTAGTGTAGGGGGTCGTGCTGGGGGGAGTGTTTTAGGGTTTAGGGTAGTGCAGTGGTCGGGTAGTGTAGGGGGTCATGCTGGGGGTAGTGTTCTAGGGTTTAGGGCAGTTCAGTGGTGTTCGGGCAGTGTAGGGGATCGTGCTGGGGGTGGTGTTTTAGGGTTTAGGGCAGTGCAGTGGTGTTCAGGCAGTGTAGGGGGTCGTGCTGGGGGTGGTGTTTCAGGGTTTAGGGCAGTGCAGTGGTGTTCGGGCAGTGTAGGGGGTCGTGCAGGGGGTGGTGTTTCAGGGTTTAGGGCAGTGCAGTGGTGTTCGGGCAGTGTAGGGGGTCGTGCAGGGGTGGTGTTTCAGGGTTTAGGGCAGTGGTGTTTGGGCAGTGTAGGGGGTCATGCTGGGGTGGTGTTTCAGGGTTTGGGGCAGTGCAGTGGTGTTCGAGCAGTAAAGGGGTCATGCTGGGGGTGGTGTTTCAGGGTTTAGGGCAGTGCAGTGGTGTTCGGGCAGTGTAGGGGGCGGTGCAGGGGGTGGTGTTTCATGGTTTAGGGCAGTGCAGTGGTGTTTGGGCAGTGTAGGGGGTGGTACAGGGGGTGGTGTTTCAGGATTTAGGGCAGTGCAGTGGTGTTCGGGCAGTGTAGGGGGTCGTGCAGGGGGTGGTGTTTCAGGGTTTAGGGCAGTGCAGTGGTGTTCGGGCAGTGTAGGGGCGGTGCAGGGGGTGGTGTTTCAGGGTTTAGGGCAGTACAGTGGTGTTCGGGCATTGTAGGGGTGGTGCTGGGGCTGGTGTTTCAGGGTTTAGGGCAGTGCAGTGGTGTTCGGGCAGTGTAGGGGGTCGTGCTGGGGCTGGTGTTTCAGGGTTTAGGGCAGTGCAGTGGTGTTCGGGCAGTGTAGGGGGTCATGCTGGGGCTGGTGTTTCAGGGTTTAGGGCAGTGCAGTGGTGTTCGGGCAGTGTAGGGGGTCTTGCTGGGGCTGGTGTTTCAGAGTCTAGGGCAATGCAGTGGTGTTCGGGCAGTGTAGGGGGTCTTGCTGGGGCTGGTGTTTCAGGGTTTAGGGCAGTGCAGTGGTGTTCGGGCAGTGTAGGGGGTCGTGCTGGGGGTGGTGTTTCAGGGTTTAGGGCAGTGCGGTGGTGTTCGGGCAGTGTAGGGGGTCGTGCTGGGGCTAGTGTGTCAGGGTTTAGGGCAGAGCAATGGTGCTCAGGCAGTGTAGGGGTTGTGCTGGGGGTGATGTTTCAGGGTTTAGGGCAGTGCAGTGGTGTTAGGGCAGTGTAGGGGGTCGTGCTGGGGGTGGTGTTTCAGGGTTTAGGGCAGTGCAGTGGTGTTCCGGCAGTGTAGGGGGTTGTGCAGGGGGTGGTGTTTCAGGGTTTAGGGCAGTGCAGTGGTGTTCGGGCAGTGTAGGGGGTCGTGCTGGGGTGGTGTTTCAGGGTTTAGGGCAGTGCAGTGGTGTTCGGGCAGTGTAGGGTGTCGTGCTGAGGGGTGGTGTTTCAGGGTTTAGGGCAGTGCAGTAGTGTTTGGGCAGTGTAGGGGGTCGTGCAGGGGTGGTGTTTCAGGGTTTAGGGCAGTGCAGTGGTGTTCGGCCAGTGTAGGTAGTCTTGCTGGGGGTGGTGTTTCAGGGTTTAGGGCAGTGCAGTAGTTTTCGGGCAGTGTAGGCGGTCGTGCTGGGGCTGGTGTTTCAGGGTTTAGGGCAGTGCAGTGGTGTTCGGGCAGTGTACGGGGTTGTGCTGGGGCTGGTGTTTCAGGGTTTAGGGCAGTGCAGTGGTGTGCGGGCAGTGTACGGTGTCGTGCTGGGGCTGGTGTTTCAGGGTTGAGGGCAGTGCAGTGCAGTGGTGTTCGGGCAGTGTAGGGGGTTGTGCTGGGGGTGGTGTTTCAGGGTTTAGGGCAGTGCAGTGGTGTTCGGGCAGTGTAGGGGGTCGTGCTGGGGCTGGTGTTTCAGGGTTTAGGGCAGTGCAGTGGTGTTCGGGCAGTGTAGGGGGTCGTGCTGGGGCTGGTGTTTCAGGGTTTTGGGCAGAGCAGTGGTGTTCGGGCAGTGTAGGGGGTCGTGCTGGGGGTGGTGTTTCAGGGTTTAGGGCAGTGCAGTGGTGTTCGGGCAGTGTAGGGGGTCTTGCTGGGGGTGGTGTTTCAGGGTTTCGGGCAGTGCAGTGGTGTTCGGGCAGTGTAGGGGGTCTTGCTGGGGGTGGTGTTTCAGGGTTTAGGGCAGTGGTGTTAGGGCAGTGTCGGGGGTCTTGCTGGGGGTGATGTTTCAGGGTTTAGGGCAGTGCAGTGGTGTTCGGGCAGTGTAGGGGGTCTTGCTGGGGGTAGTGTTTCAGGGTTTAGGGCGGTGAAGTGGTGTTCGTGCAGTGTAGGGGGTCGTGCTGGGGGTGGTGTTTCAGGGTTTAGGGCAGTGCAGTAGTGTTCGGGCAGTGTAGGGGTCGTGCAGGGGTGGTGTTTCAGGGTTTAGGGCAGTGCAGTGGTGTTCTGGCAGTGTAGGGGGTCATGCTGGGGGTGGGGTTTCAGGGTTTAGGGCAGTACAGTGGTGTTCGGGCAGTGTAGGGGGTCGTTCAGGGGTGGTGTTTCAGGGTTTAGGGCAGTGCAGTGGTGTTCGGGCAGTGTAGGGGGTCGTGCTGGGGCTGGTGTTTCAGGGTTTAGGGCAGTGCAGTGGTGTTCGGGCAGTGTAGGGGGTCTTGCTGGGGGTGGTGTTTCAGGGTTTAGGGCAGTGGTGTTCGGGCAGTGTAGGGGGTCTTGCTGGGGGTGATGTTTCAGGGTTTAGGGCAGTGCAGTGGTGTTCGGGCAGTGTAGGGGTCTTGCTGGGGGTAGTGTTTCAGGGTTTAGGGCAGTGCAGTGGTGTTCGTGCAGTATAGGGGGTCGTGCTGGGGATGGTGTTTCTGGGTTTAGGGCAGTGCAGTAGTGTTCGAGCAGTGTAGGGGGTTGTGCAGGGGGTGGTGTTTCAGGGTTTAGGGCAGTGCAGTGGTGTTCGGGCAGTGTAGGGGGGTCGCGCTGGGGGTGGTGTTTCAGGGTTTAGGGCAGTGCAGTGGTGTTCGGGCAGTGTAGGGGGTCATGCATGGGGTGGTGTTTCAGGGTTTAGGGCAGTGCAGTGGTGTTCGGGCAGTGTAGGGTGTTGTGCTGGGGCTGGTGTTTCAGGGTTCAGGGCAGTGCAATGGTGTTCAGGCAGTGTAGGGGGTCGTGCTGAGGCTGGTGTTTCACGGTTTAGGGCAGTGCAGTGGTGTTCGGGCAGTGTAGGGGGTCGTGCTGGGGCTGGTGTTTCAGGGTTTAGGGCAGTGCAGTGGTGTTCGGGCAGTGTAGGCGGTCGTGCTGGGGCTGGTGTTTCAGGGTTTAGGGCAGTGCAGTGGTGTTCGGGCAGTGTAGGGGGTCGTGCTGGGGCTGGTGTTTCAGGGTTTAGGGCAGTGCAGTGGTGCTCGGGCAGTGTAGGGGGTCGTGCTGGGGGTGATGTTTCAGGGTTTAGGGTAGTGCAGTGGTGTTCGGGCAGTGTAGGGGGTCGTGCAGGGGCTGGTGTTTCAAGGTTTAGGGCAGTGCAGTGGTGTTCGGGCAGTGTAGGGGGTCGTGCTGGGGCTGGTGTTTCAGGGTTTTGGGCAGAGCAGTGGTGGTCGGGCAGTGTAGGGGGTCATGCTGGGGGTAGTGTTTCAGGGTTTAGGGCAGTGCAGTGGTGTTCGGGCAGTGTAGGGGGTCGTGCTGGGGGTGGTGTTTCAGGGTTTAGGTCAGTGGTGTTCGGGCAGTGTAGGGGTCTTGCTGGGGGTGATGTTTCAGGGTTTAGGGCAGTGCAGTGGTGTTCGGGCAGTGTAGGGGGTCTTGCTGGGTGTAGTGTTTCAGGGTTTAGGGCAGTGCAGTGGTGTTCGGGCAGTGTAGGGGGTCTTGCTGGGTGTAGTGTTTCAGGGTTAGGGCAGTGCAGTGGTGTTCGGGCAGTGTAGGGGGTCATGCTGGGGGTAGTGTTTCAGGGTTTAGGGCAGTGCAGTGGTGTTCGGGCAGTGTAGGGGGTCGTGAAGGGGTGGTGTTTCAGGGTTTAGGGCAGTGCAGTGGTGTTCGGGCAGTGTAGGGGGTCTTGCTAGGGGTGGTGTTTCAGGGTTTAGGGCAGTGCAGTGGTGTTCGGGCAGTGTAGGGGGTCATGCAGGGGCTGGTGTTTCAGGGTTTAGGGCAGTGCAGTGGTGTTCGGGCAGTGTAGGGGGTCGTGCTGGGGGTGGTGTTTTAGGGTTTAGGGCAGTGCAGTGGTGCTTCGTGCAGTGTAGGGGGTCGTGCTGGGGTAGTGTTTTAGGGTTTAGGGCAGTGCAGTGGTGTTCGGGCAGTGTAGGGTGTTGTGCTGGGGCTGGTGTTTCAGGGTTCAGGGCAGTGCAGTGGTGTTCGGGCAGTGTAGGGGGTCGTGCTGAGGCTGGTGTTTCAGGGTTTAGGGCAGTGCAGTGGTGTTTGTGTAGTGTAGGGGGTCGTGCTGGGGCTGGTGTTTCAGGGTTTAGGGTAGTGCAGTGGTGTTCGGGCAGTGTAGGCGGTCGTGCTGGGGCTGGTGTTTCAGGGTTTAGGGCAGTGCAGTGATGTTCGGGCAGTGTAGGGGTCATGCTGGGGCTGGTGTTTCAGGGTTTAGGGCAGTGCAGTGGTGTTCGGGCAGTGTAGGGGTCGTGCTGGGGGTGAGTGTTTCAGGGTTTAGGGTAGTGCAGTGGTGTTCGGGCAGTGTAGGGGGTCGTGCTGGGGGCTGGTGTTTTAGGGTTTAGGATAGTGCAGTGGTGTTCGGGCAGTGTAGGGGGTCGTGCTGGGGCTGGTGTTTCAGGGTTTTGGGCAGAGCAGTGGTGGTGGGGCAGTGTAGGGGTCATGCTGGGGGTAGTGTTTCAGGGTTTAGGGCAGTGCAGTGGTGTTCGGGCAGTGTAGGGGGTCGTGCTGGGGGTGGTGTTTCAGGGTTTAGGTCAGTGGTGTTCGGGCAGTGTAGGGGGTCTTGCTGGGGGTGATGTTTCAGGGTTTAGGGCAGTGCAGTGGTGTTCGGGCAGTGTAGGGGGTCTTGCTGGGTGTAGTGTTTCAGGGTTTAGGGCAGTGCAGTGGTGTTCGGGCAGTGTAGGGGGTCTTGCTGGGTGTAGTGTTTCAGGGTTAGGGCAGTGCAGTGGTGTTCGGGCAGTGTAGGGGGTCATGCTGGGGGTAGTGTTTCAGGGTTTAGGGCAGTGCAGTGGTGTTCGGGCAGTGTAGGGGGTAGTGAAGGGGTGGTGTTTCAGGGTTTAGGGCAGTGCAGTGGTGTTCGGGCAGTGTAGGGGGTCTTGCTAGGGGTGGTGTTTCAGGGTTTAGGGCAGTGCAGTGGTGTTCGGGCAGTGTAGGGGGTCATGCAGGGGCTGGTGTTTCAGGGTTTAGGGCAGTGCAGTGGTGTTCGGGCAGTGTAGGGGTCGTGCTGGGGGTAGTGTTTTAGGATTTAGGGTAGTGCAGTGGTGCTTGTGTAGTGTAGGGGGTCGTGCTGGGGGTAGTGTTTTAGGGTTTAGGGTAGTGCAGTGGTGTTTGTGTAGTGTAGGGGTCATGTTTTAGGGTAGTGCAGTGGTGCTTGTGTAGTGTAGGGGGTCGTGCTGGGGGTAGTGTTTTAGGGTTTAGGGTAGTGCAGTGGTGTTTGTGTAGTATAGGGGGTCATGTTTTAGGGTAGTGCAGTGGTGTTTGGGTAGTGTAGGGGGTCGTGCTGGGGGTAGTTTTTAGGATTTAGGTTAGTGCAGTGGTGTTTGGGTAGTGTAGGTGGCCGTGCTGGGGGTAGTGTTTTAGGGTTTAGGATAGTGCAGTGGTGTTTGGGTAGTGTAGGGGTCGTGCTGGGGGTAGTGTTTTAGGGTTTAGGATAGTGCAGTGGTGCTTGTGTAGTGTAGGGGGTCATGCTGGGGGTAGTGTTTTAGGGTTTAAGGTAGTGCAGTGGTGTTTTTTGTAGTGTAGGGGGTCATGTTTTAAGATGCAATGCTCCAATACCTGACCAGTCTGCACTACATAAAACTGCAAAAAAACTAAAAATAAAAAGTGTTTTGCACACTTTTTGTCATTGGGCTATATGTGGGCTACATCTGGGTAATATTTGTGCTACATTTGGGCTCTTTTTTCACGGTGGCCATCTTGGAAGACTTCTTTGTTATGAAGTTTCCTAATTTCTTCATTTACTGCAGTCTCCTCAGTAGGAAATGCTTTCAGTTTTTACTTTGATTCCATCAAGAAGGCATTCAGATGTGTCTCACATCTGCCATAAATTCAGAATGTTAGCACTCTAGTTGCTCATTAGATCACTGGAGTAAAGCTACTGCTCACCAGGGAGTTAACTGTAAGTCTGCTGCTGGTATTGAAAGTGATTGTTTCAGTCTGCATGTCAGAATTTTCTAATGAAATAGAAGAGGATTTGAGATCTCACTTAAAACATGCCCTAATTTTTCTTTCTGCAGCACTAACCATAATTTCTATTTCAAAAAGAACCCCTCATTTTGTTCCTTTTAAATTAAATGTTTTAAGTGTTACCGGTTTATTCCAATCAAGATGGCTTCAGGTGTGCCATACTTTTGTCATAAGTAAGGCTGTTAGCGCTCTAGTTGTTCTTTAGAACACTCTGGGAAGCTGCAGTAGAACACAAAGGCATCAACTGGCAGGCTGCTCCTGTTGAAATATAACAGGAAGATATTTGAGATCACACTTGAAATATGTCCTAATTTTTCTTTCTACAGCACTAACCATAATTTCTATGACAAAATGAACCCCATCATTTTGTTCCTTTTTAAATTAAATGTTTTATGTGTTACCAGTTTATTCCAATCAAGATGGCTTCAGGTGTGCCATACTTTTGTCATAAGTAAGGCTGTTAGCACTCTAGTTGTTCTTTAGAACACTCTGGGAAGCTGCAGTAGAACACAAAGGAATCAACTGACAGTCTCTGCCCTTGTTGGATGTACATGTTTTACTGAGAATGTCAGACTTCATTCTCACATGAGTGAAAAGATAATGTGAATTTACAGAAAATATGCTCTCATTTTAGCTTCTGGAGCACCTTCCAAACCTCCATGGGACAAGCATGAGAAAATAGTGTTCTCTCAAACATGATTCATGATATCCCAGCAGAAGGTTTTTCACATGGTAAAATCACCTTAGAATACACCACAATTCCTAAAATTAGTATGGTACCATCAACAAATAAATTCTAATGTAATCACCCTTTATAGTTCTCCTTTTGGTGACCCTCAAAATCTTCTATTCACTACAATGCATTTCAATGAGGTACTATCATTTATATTGGTCCCAGGATGGCTGCCAGCAATTCCAGGATGAAGTGCTGACAGCCAATCAGATCTCACGATGACATGTGTGGTTAGGCTCCGCCCAGATATATATGTGACTTTACTTTTGATTTTCTCAGGAACTACTGAACGGATTTACGCCATTTAAGCAAAAGGCACGACACTGAACCAAGGGCTACCTCTTTGCCAAATTTGGTGTAATTCCGTTCAGCAGTTCGGGCTGTAGCTGCGACTAAAGGTTCCTATGGAAAAATGAATGGGAAAACGCGTTTTGGGACCCCCTTTTTCTCGGCCCCGACTTGACGTATCACCCGAGACTTTCAGGATAGGAGCGGACCGGAGCGCCCCAACAAGTTGGAAACTTTCGCGAAGATTCGTCAACCGGCGCCAACGTTATTTCAAATAGAATGTCGCGGATTTCCTATGGATAATAGGTTTTAACTATAACTATCTACTGGCGACCGCCAGTAGATAATATATATATATATATATATAGGTATATAGAAATATAAATGTTACGGTAAGGCGTTTTTAGGGTAAGTGTTGGTGTTTTATTGAGATGGGATTGTTCAGGGTAGGCATGGCTTATTAAGTGGTGATGTATTTTTTAGGGTTTAGGATAGGTATGGGTTTTTGGATGGCAAGGGAATTTTGGGGGTTTAAGGTGGTGGTGGGTTTTTGAGTGGTAAGGGATTTTTGGGGGTTTAGTGTGTGTATGGGTTTTTGGGTGGCAAAGGAATTTTTAAGGTTTAGGGTGGGTGTAGGTTTTTGGGGGGCAAGGGACCTTTTATGGTTTGGAGTGGGTATGGGTTTTTGGGTGCTAAGGCAGTTTTTAGGATTTAGGGTGGATGTGAGTATTTGGGTGGTTAGGTGTTTTTTTAGGTTTTAGGGTGGGTATGGGTTTTTGGGTGGCAAGAGAATTCTTAGGGTTTAGGGTGGGTTTTGGTTTTTGGGTGGTAAGGTATGTTTTAGGGTTTAGGGTGGGTATGGGTTTTTTGGAGGCAAGGGAATTTTTAGGGTTTAGTGTGGGTATGGGTTTTTGGGTGGTAAGAGATTTCTTTGGGTTTGGGTGGGTATGGGTTTTAGGGGGCAAGGGAATTTTTAGGGTTTAGGGTGGTTATGTGTTTTTGGGTGGCAAGGGAATTTTTAGGGTTTAGGGTGGGTATGGATTTTTGAATGGCAAGGGATTTTTAGGGTTCAGGGTGGGTATGAGTTTTTGGGTGGCAAGGGAATTTTTAGGCTTTAGGGTGGGTATGGGTTTTTGGGTGGTAAGGGATTTTTTAAGCTTTAGGGTGGGTATAGGTTTTTGGGTGGCAAGCAAATTTTTAGGGTTTAGGTTAGGTGTAGGTTTTTGAGTGGTAAGGGATTTTTTAGGGTTTAGGATGGGTGTGAGTTTTATGGGTGGCAAGGGAATTTTTAGCGTTTAGGGTAGGTATGGGTTTTTAGGTCACAGGTGAATTTTTAAGGTTTAGGGTGGGTGTGGATTTTTGGGGGGCAAAGGATATTGTATGGTTTAGGGTGGGTATGGACATTTGGGTGGCAAGGACTTTTTAGGGTTCAGGGTGGGTATGGGTTTTTGGGTGGCAAGGGAACTTTTAGGCTTTAGGGTGGGTATTGGTTTTTGGGTGGTAATGGATTTTTTAGGGTGGGTATGGGTTTTTGGGTGTCAAGCAAATTTTTAGGGTTTTGGGTGGGTGTAGGTTTTTGAGTGGTAAGGGATTTTATTAGGGTTTAGGGTGGGTGTGGGTTTTATGGGTGGCAAAATAATGTTTTGCATTTCGTGTGGGTATGGGTTTTTGGGTGGCAGTGGAATTTGTAAGTTTTAGGGTGGGTGTGGGTTTTTGGGGGGCAAAGGACATTTTATGGTTTAGAGTGGGTATGGGTTTTTGAGTGATAAAGGAATTTGGGTTTTTGGGTGGTAAGGTATTTCTTTTAGATTTTAGGGAGGGTATGGTTTTTTGGGTGGCAAGGGATTTTTTAGGGTTTAGGGTGAGTATGGGTTTTTGGGTGGTAAGGGATTTGTTTGGGGTTAGGGTGGCCAAGGAATTTTTAGGGTTTAGGGTGGGTATGGGTTTTTGATTAGCAAGGTATTTTTTAGGGTTTAGGTGGGTATGGGTTTTTGGGTGGCAATGGAATTTTTAGGGTTTAGGGTGGGTACAGGTCTTTGGCTGGCAAGGGATTTGTTAGGGTTTAGGGTGCCAAGGGAAGTTTTAGGGTTTATGGTGGATATGGGTTTTTGATTGGCAACAGAATTTTTAGGGGTTAGGGTGGGTATGGTTTATTGAATGGCATGGGAATTTTTAGCATTTTTTGACTTGCCTATATCTTTTGCGCTGGTTAACGAATCTTCACAAGATTTTCCCAAAAAAGTGTGCCGGTGATTCTAGTTGTGCATGGAAAGTTTCAGGGGCGTAGAAAGAGGCAGAGGTCAAAGAAAGTGCGTTTCCCATGTCAAGTCTTTAGACACTCCTTCAGCCCGAACTGCTGGACACAAAATTTGGCAGAAAGGTAGATTCTGTTACGGAGTTCCCGCTTTTCCTTATTTGGTGTAAATCCGACAGTAGTTTTTAGATATTATAGGAAACCAAATTTGTATATCTGGGCACATGCGGTACTTTTGTAGTACCTTAGTATATATGTTTAACACTCATAAACTTTTAGAAAACACTAACAATCACTGGATGATGTCATCAGTGATGTCATTTGAGATGTCAACAGTGACGTCATGAGTAATGTCACTGACCATGTCATGAGTGATCTAATATGTAGGGTCATAAGCAGTGCATTGTATGGGCATACATTATAGTTAGAGCAGGTAACTAAACCTGCTGAATTTCACTGGTTTCGATCTGAGTTAAATCTGAGCCTAACTATAATGCTCCTGTAACCCTTGGTTTTTTCAGTGATATTTTAAAGTTTTTTTAATTCTATTTACTAACTGTAACATCCCTGTAACCTTTGTTTTTTTCAGTGGATTTCTAAGGTTTTTTCAACGTTAAGTAAGATGCCCAGCGCAATGCTCAATGGGAGGGTTGAACACAGGGCCTGGCCTGGCATTGTGCTGCCCTTACCCAAACTTGCTGCTCCTGCCCCCTCCTCCTTGCCATCCATTGTCCGAGTCCATGACCCTGCTCCCTCATTATAGCCATTTACGGCCATTGTTCTGTCACTGCACCTCCTGCCTGCCCTAAACAGTTAACTTGCTGCCCCATCCACCTCCTCCCAACTCTCTGTTGTCCGAGTTCATGCACGAGCCCCCCTCCTTCCATGCATGGTCTGATGTGCTGCCACTGCCCTCCATTTAGCTTGATGTCCCTACCCACTCCACCTGCCCTCCTGTGCCCAATTCTATGCCCCATCATTGCCCTCCTGCTTAACCTCTGTGCTTAGCTTGCTGCCCCTACTCTCATTCCACTTGCCCTCCACTGTCTGTGTGCATGCCCCTGCTCCTTCCTTTCTGCCCATCACATTCCATGGACCTGCCACACTCCTATCTACTGTAAGTGTTCTGTTGAGCTGCCACTGCCCCTCCCACCTGCATTGCATGGTCAGATGGCTGTCGCCGTCCCTGCCACCTCCACCCTGCCTGTATAAGTTCCATGCCCCATCCCCTCGCTCCTGTCCTCCATGGTCCATTTTGCTGCCACTCCCTTCTGCCCTCCATGCTCTGTTTTGCTGCAACTGCTCCTCCTGTCTGCCATGTGTGGTCTGTTATGAAGGGCCGTCACCCTTTTGTCCGTGTCCAGCCCCTACCCCTCCCTTCTTTCCTTCATGGTCCTTTGTGCATGCCCCCGTCCCCTCCCTCTGGCCCACCATGGCCAATGCTCTGCCACTAACCCTCATGCTTGCCATGCATGGTCTTTTGTGCTGCCACATCCCCTCCCACCTTCCCTGTGTAGTCAGCTGGCTGACCCTGACCCCCCTCCTACCTTCCCTCCATAGTCTGTGTGAATGCCATTATAGTCTCACTTTTTCCTTTAATGGTGTGTTGTGCTTCCAGTGCCCATCCCTCCTGCCCTCCATGGTCAGCTTGCTGCACCTGCCCTGTGCCCTTGCTCCCAGCCTCCGTTTTCTATGTGCAGACCCCTATCCCCTTCCTCCTGCCTTGTCTGGTCCTTTGTTGTGCCCCTGACCCCTCCCTCCTGTCGTTCATGGTCCATTATGCTGCAACTTTCCCTCCTGTCTGTCCGGTATGCTCAGCTTGCTGCCCTTCCCTCTTTCCCTTCTGCTCTCTGCTGTCAATGTGCAGGGCCCTGTCCCCTCCCTATTGCTTTCCATGGTCCGTTGTGCTGCACTGCCATCCCGCTTGCCCTGTGTAGTGTATTGTGCTGCTCCAACCCCTGATGCCTGCTCTGTAAGGTTAGTTTGGTGTCCCTACCCCCTTCCTCCTGCCCTCCGTGATCCAATGTACCTTATTTGCCAACATTTTGAACTTGGTAAGAGGGAGATTTTGAAAAAGAAAACCTGGCGAATTGATTTTCCCCATTGACTTACATTGAAAAAGAGGAGCTTTTAGGCAGGAGACAAATAAAATGAAGTCCTTTTGGGCTTAAAAACATCAGGAGTCTCATGCCTGAATTGGATCTGTTGGTATATATGGTTGTACTGCCACTGCCTCTTCCTTCTGCCCTCAATGATCTTTCATGTTGCCACAGCCTCTTTTCCCTGTAGTGCATGGTTGGTTTGCTGCCCTTGCCACTCTTTCTTCTGTCCTCCATGGTCTCTTGTGCTGCCACTGCCTCTCCCGCCTGCCCAGGGTGGTCAACTTATTGCCTCTGCACCCTCCTCCATGAGAGGGTCTTCTTCCCAGAAACATTATGGTTAGTGCTCTAAACAACTAAAATGAGGACATATTTTCTTGAGTTCTCAAATAGCGACAAAGCACTTTTAAATAATTTGCAATCTTTATGTTTTTTTATCCAGTTGATCACTTGATTATTTGTTACACTTAAGGGAGAGGATGTGGCGTTACGGCCAGAGCTGCAGACTTTGCAACTGGGGAACCGGATTCAATTTTCGGCGTTAGCTCGACATCCCGTGATTCTGGACAAATCACTCAATCTCCCCATGCCTAAAAACAAAACGAATGTGTCCTTGAGTAATGATGCTCATGTAATGCACTCCAATACCTCCGGGTTAAGTCTGCTCTATATAAAACAGTAAAAAAAGAAGTGTTTTGCACACTTCTGACATTGGGCTATACCTCGGCTACATTTGGGTGATATCTGTGCCATATTTGAGCTCTTTTGTCTCTGATGGCCATCTTGGGTGACTTTTTTGTTCTGAAGCTCCCTAATTTCCTCATTTACTGCAGTATCCTCAGTAGAAAATGCTTTCAGTTTTCTACTTCCATTCTATCAAGATGGCACTCAGATGTGCCATATTTTTGGCATACATTCAGAATGTTAGAACTCTAGTTGCTCATTTGAACGCTGTAGTAAAGCTGCTGATCACCAGGAAGTTAACTGGCAGACTGCTGCTGATGTTGAAAGTGCATGATTCAGTCTGCATGTCAGAATATTTCAATGAAATAGAAGGGGAAGATATTTGAGAACTCACTTAAAATGTGTCTTAGTTTTTCCTTCTACAGCACTAACCATAATTTCTATGACAAACTGAATCCCCTCATTTTGTTCATTACTAAATTAGATGTTTTAAGTTCTACCGGTTTGATTCAATCAACATGGCTTCAAGTGTGTCATAGTTTTGTCATAAGTAACACAGTTCTAGTTGAACACTCTGGAAGGCTGCAGTAGAACACAAGGGAACCAACTGACAGGCTGCTCCTGATGGAAGTACATGATTTACTGAGTATGTCAGACTTCATGTTCATATGGCTGGGAAAGATAGTGTGAATTTACATAAAACATGCTCTGCATTTTAGCTTTTGGAGCACCTTCCATAACCTCTATGGAAAAATCATGAGAAAACAGTTTTCTCTCAAACATGATTCATGAAATCTGAGCAGAAGGCTTTTTCAAAATGTAAAATCCCCTTAAAACACATAACTTTTCTAGAAATGAGTATGGTACCATCAGGGCCGGACTGGGAACAGAAACCGGCCCTGGCAAACTGCTCAGCCGGCCCCCCTGGGGTGAGGGGGAGTGCAGCCGAGCAGTTTGTGAGGGCCGGTTTTGGCCGATTTTGTTACAGGGTGCCGATATTGCCGACCCCCGGTAACAAAAACGGCCCCCCAGGGGCCCAAAACCAGCCCCCACCCTAGCAGCCTACCGGGGAAACGCCTGGTGCCCGCTATGGCCAGTCCGGCCCTGGGTACCATCAACAAATGATATATTTTGTAACTAAAATCTGTTATAACCCCCTGGGTTCCTGCTCTCCCAGTACACAGGCCCGCAGCTCCCCCAGGCAGTGCTCTGCCTTTTCCCCTCACAGACCACGGTTCGAGGCCTCGTGCCCTGCACTGGACTGCTCTTGATTTCTTTTTCTTGTGACCTGTTCTCGTTTTATTTTGACCTTGTTTGTTTCTTTTAGCCCCTTATCCCTTTTATTTTCCTTTTGCCCCTTTTCCTCTCCCCCACGCCCTACCCCTTCTGCCAGTCCCTGCCGCTGCTGCCCCCGCAGCCCCTCCTGCCTTTTTCCTGCTCCCGCCTCCCAGCTGTCCCGCCCTCCCCGACCTCTACTTAATGGAGTCGGCTGCACGATGAGTTGAGCATAACCCCCTGGGTTCCTGCTCTCCCAGCGCACAGCCCTGCAGCTCCCCAGGCAGTGCTCTGCCTTTTGCACTCACAGACCACAGTTCGAGGCACCGTGCCCCGCACTGGACTGCTCTTGATTTCTTTTTCTGATGACCTGTTCTAGTTTTATTTTGACCTTGTTTGTTTCTTTAGCCCCTTATCTCTTTTATTTTCCTTTTGCCCTTTTTTCTCTCCCTCGCGTCCTGCCCCTTCTTCCGGTCCCTGCCACTGCTGCCCCTGCAGCCCCTCCCGCTCCCGCCTTTTTCCCGCGTCCCAGCTGTCCCGCCCTCCCCTGACCTCTACTTAATGGAGGTCGCTGCGCGGCCGTGCCGCTGGCACGCCAAAGGCAAGCCCGTCTGCGCCAGTCCGCGACCCGACCGCGAACAGCGTCAGGACCCCATGTCCCACGACCCACCAACGCTACAGCCCAGCGGACCTCCACGCTCTCAACGGCGGCAAGAATAACAACTGCAAGCTCTCCTCTCGACACCCACGGTCCTTTCACCTGCCGAAACTGCCGCCACTCCTTCAACATCGCCAAAACCCAGGACCCACCTCCCCCAACCAGCAAGATCCCCACCGCAACCCAAAACCTGCACTGCATCCTCCTCAACGTCCGTTCCCTCCACAGACACGCCACGGAAATCAGGCACCTCCTCGACAGCAGCTCTCCTGACGTCGCTTTTCTCACCGAAACATGGACAGGTGCCACATCGTCCCTGACATCGCAATCGCCACCCCAAAGGATACAAAATCACCCGGAAGGACCGCCCAAACCACCCTGGAGGCGGCATCGCCATGGCCCACAAGGCCAACCTCCGCCTCAGCACCTACACTGATGGACCTCATGGAACACCTCCACTTCAAGATACAGGTCAACCCGACCTGTGGAGAAGTGTGGTGCAGCGGCCAGGGCAGCTGACTTCAGAGCACAGGGTTCATGGTTCGATCCCCGGCTCCGGCGGCAGCTCAGCTCAGCACCATGTGACTCTGGGCAATAGCTCACTTAATTTCCACTCCAGCGCCTTGAGACCCGTAAGGGTGAGTAGCTGCGCTATATAAAAACGGACTTACATTTTTTACTTACATTTACACCACCCTACGCGGCACCCTCATCGACCGACCTCCCGGACCCCGCGCACCCTTCTCCGACTCCATCACCGACATAATCACCCCGCATGCCTTCTCCTCTAATGACTACATTTTACTGGGAGACCTCAACTTCCACCTCGACAACCGCCAAGACTCCAACTTCATCTCCCTCCTGGGGAACCTCCACGTCATCGGACTCAACCAGATTGTACCAGGACCAACGCACTCAGCAGGACACACCCTTGACCCTATCTTCACAGCAGGAAACTCCTTCTCTTTCAGCCACACCTCCGAACTCCCATGGACAGACCACCGCGGCGTCCACTTCACCTACAAAGCGAACATCCCCCGCAGACACCCACCCCAGATCCAACGCAGGAATTGGAACAAGATCTCCGACGAGCAACTCACCACCACAATCAGCGGCTCCACACCCACCGACTCAGACAATGACCCCACCACCGCCACCCGCACCCTACACAAATGGATCACCAACGGCGCCAACACCATCGCCCCCCTCAAAAAACCCTCCAACCCTCTCGTCAAGAAGGTCAGCAGGCTCTCCACTGAACTCCAGGAATCCAGACGAACCTGCAGACATCTCAAAAAACTATGGAGGAACTCCAAAACCCCAGCGAGCCTCGACAACTACAAAACAGCCACCACTGCCCACCACAAACTCATCAGACACTCAAGGAAGAAAGCACTCCAGGACAGAATCTCCGCCCAGAAGCATTGACGGTACCGGTAACAATCGGTCCCGTAATTCCATTATATGGAGAAAAACAGAATATATCAAAAGTTCAAACGTTGGCAGTTCCAAAGAGTAGTGTTAGGAGTGAAATGGTGACGGTAGCAGATGAGGATGGACAGGCTGATACGAATACTTCGTTGTTAGATATTCCGGTTTGTGAGATGATAACTGAAACCCCTAAGAGAAGTACACAAATGGACCCGAGGAGAATAGGGCCGAATATCACTCCAATGACAGGGAGTTCAGTAGGTTCTTCACCAGATGAATTAGATGATTGCAAAAGGGAATGGAAATACGAAAACCTCAGCCACGGAGTATAAATGTGAGCCAATTGAGAGTGGATTTGGAAGAGATACTTATTGGTACAATAAGTCCAGACAGACTAGGGACTTACCGAGATGAAGAGCTGTTGTTTTTATGTAAAAATATTACTTGGAGAGCGGGAAATCTTCATGAGAAGATAACAGAGGCTGCTAGTGAATACGGAATAGACATAGGGAAATCAAAGGTGTTGCAGAAAACATATAGGTTGGATTTTACTGACAAGGATTTGGAAAGTTTGAATGCGTCTGGAAAAAGATTACAGATAAAGGAGTTGATGAATATTTTGAAAAAATGGGGAGATGTAGAACGGTGGAAAGGTAGATGGACGAAAAAGAAAGAAGAGGCAGCTGTCAAAGGAGCGTCTTTGTTTCCATTGAGAGAGAGAGAACAAGTTAAAAGGGAGTATCCGATGAGAGAAGTTCCAGGTGGTGGATATGTTCACGTTCCTTGGATGAGACAGGATATATTATCCTTTACAGACGATTTTCCCAGGTTAAGGGAAAAACCAGTTGAGTGGTACAAACAAGTAGAGAGGTTTGTGAAAGTTTCAAAGGTTTTGTTAAAGGATCTAGATGGTTTGTTTGAGATTGTCGTTCCAGCTGATTTGTGGACAGAATGTAAGATCACTGTCGATTGGCCAAAAGAAGAATACCCTAGAGATCCTAAAGCAGGTGCACCATCAGATGAGGTGATGAAAAAGTATAACCAGGTAATCACTTATTTGAAAGGGAAAATTTCCCCCAAGGAAACAGATTGGGTTAAGATAGACAGGACAACCCAAGAACCAAAGGAGTCAGTACATGCCTACTATGAGAGATTGTTGCAGGTATTTAAACAGTATAATGGGTTTGAGAATATTGGAGACAAAGATATGGGACACTTTGTGTATCGTTTTGTGTTTGGATTGAAACCAGAGATTAGCAGCATTTGATCTGCTGGCAGAGCAAAACAATTGACGAAATTTTGAGATATGCGAAGTATTGTAGTGATGATATTGAATCGAGACATAAAAAGTTAAAAGAGAAAATGATGTGGGCCCAAGTGAAGGTAGCAGAACAGCAAGAAGGAAACAGTGGTTCTCAAACAGGTTACCAGATGAATGGCCAGAATCAAAATGGGCAGATACCCAGTGGAGGTAGAGGTAGAGGCAAAATGAGTAAAGAGGAGGCTAAGAAGAAATGTCCTTGTCATGCGTGCGGAAAGTATGGACATTGGAAGAACGAGTGTAGATCTGCTCAAAAGAATAATGGGGTAAATCAAAATTTAAATCCACAGATGCAGAATGAGGTGGTTGTGAATCAACAGCAGCAGCAGGTAGTTGCTCCACAGTTACAGGTGCCACAAGCTCCTATGCCAAATAATGTGAATGCTCAAGTGCAGAGGTACAGTGCGAACACTGGATTTCATGGAGGTGATCAAGTTGGTAAGAATCAAAATGTGCAAATGGTTCCGCAATACTGGTTGCAGTGCAATGAGAGTGATTCAGACTCATCTCAATGACGGTGCCTGAGGGGGGAAGAAAGGTGCGTGCTCTGCGCATCTTTGGCGGTAGATCAGTCAGGTCCATTTGTTGACGGAAAAGTGGAAGGTAATGATATTACATTCCTAGTGGACACTGATGCTACCCGTTCTACTGTGAGAGCAGCAGAAATTCCAAACCTACCCCTCTCGGGAGAAACTATCCAAGTTCTAGGAGTCTCGAACAAACATATTAGAACACCAGTCACAAATCCAATAGAAGTTCATATTGGGAGTTTCAGAGACATGCATCGTTTCGTGGTATGTGACTCGAGTCCAGTAAACCTCTTGGGAAGAGATTTGCTGTGTAAAATGAATTGTACCATCTATTGTACGCCAGATGGTATTGAGTTTCAGACACCTGATGAGGATGTCGCATTCAAGATGATGTTAGCGAAGCAAGGGACAGAAGTGGATGAGTTGTTTTCACTTCTCACTGAAGAAAATTTACCCGAAGAATTAAAAAGTACAGTAAGGTCGGATGTATGGGATTTTTCAGGAAAGGAGATTGGCCTAATGACAAATGTAGATCCGATTCAGATTACAGTGAAAGAGGGTGCTATATATCCAAAAACACCTCAGTATAAAATGAGTTCGGAAGTAATTGCAGGAGTCACTCCTGTGATTGACCTAATGATTGAGCAGGGAATTCTGAAAGAAATATTAAAAAGCCCAATGGGAAATACAGAATAGTGCAGGATTTGAGAAAGATAAATAAGATTGTAGTACCCTGTTGTCCAGTAGTGCCAAATCCAGCAGTAAACTTTTACCAAATTCCCTGTGATACTGAATGGTACACAGTAATTGATTTGTGGCAAGCATTTTTCTCGATTCCTTTACATCCAGAAAGCCAGTATTTGTTTGCATTCTGGTTCGGAGACCGTGTTTTGGCATGGTGGCGAGTTCCTCAAGGGTACACGGAGAGTCCCTCAATTTTTAACCAAATTCTGATTTGGAGACTTTGATCATGCCATGAAATTCAGTTTTGGTTCAGTACATTGATGACCTATTGGTGGCATCAAAGACACGAGAGGCATGTGTGACAGATACCATTGCCTTACTGAACCATTTGGCAGAAGGTGGACACAAAGTGTCACCAGCAAAATTGCAATTTTGTAAACAGGAAGTCCAGTACCTAGGACATAAAATAGAAAAAGGAGTCAGCAAGGTGACACCAGAACAAATTAGTGTGATTAAACAAATGAGTCCACCCAAAACTCAGAGAGACGTTCGAATGTTTTTGGGAATGGTTGGATACTGCAGACAGTGGATCAGTGGTTTCTCACTTATTGCAAAACCTCTACAGAGGTTGACACAAAAAGATGTGAAAGATCCGATTGTTTTGTATGATGAAAGTGTGGAAGCTTTTACTAAATTGCGAAACAGTCCTTGTCGAGCACCTGCGTTGCGAATGCTAGACTATGCGAAGGATTTTGCGATGTACTGCTGTGAAAGAGATGGGTGTGCACTTTCAGTCTTAACTCAGAAACATGGAATGGCACGACGTCCAGTAGCATATTTTTCTGCTACTTTAGATTCAGTGGCTGCAGCGTTGCCAGGCTGTTTGAAAGCAGTGGCTGCTACTTGTGTGAGTTTGGAACAGAGTGAAGCGATTGTGATGGGACATCCAGTCAAGGTATATGTGCCACATTCGGTTGAGATTCTTTTGACACGCACCAGGACGCAATACATGACCTATAGTCGGCTGACTAGGTACGAGAGAGTGATCTTGGATGCTGAAAATGTGACAGTGGTGAGGTGCACAACAGAAAATCCGGCAACTCTATTGCCAAATTCATATTGTGAAGAAGTAAGAGACGAGGCAGACCATGATTGTTTGGCTATGACAGAGTTGTGTACAAAACCCAGGCCTGACATAGAGGATACCCCACTAGAAGAATCAGACTGTGTTATGTTTGTTGATGGATCATGTTTGAGAAATGAGAGAAGTGTATTGTGTTCTGCCTATGCTGTATGCACCATAACAGGAGTTTTGGAAGCATCCTGTCTAAAAGGAGTAAACTCTGCCCAAATTGCTGAATTGATAGCTCTGATTAGAGCATGCAAAATTGCCAAAAGCCTGAGGGTAACCATATTTACTGATAGTCAATATGGTTTTGGAGTCATCCACGACTTTGGGCAGTTGTGGATGCAAAGGGGATTTCTGACTTCTTCAGGTTCCCCAATCAGGAATAGCGAAACTGTAAAAGATTTATTGGATGCTTTACAATTGCCCAAAAGAATTGCAGTGGTCAAATGTTCCGCACATAAATCAGGAGATGATTATGTGACAAAGGGCAACAGATACGCTGATCAGGTAGCGTGATTCTGTGCACGAAATTTAATAGCCCTAAACAGAGGGATGGAAAAAGAAAATACCAATTGCCACCTTATGTTCTCTTCTTCATTTGAAACTTGGGATGAAATTAGACAGTTGCAGGAAGAAACAAGTGATGAGGAAAAGGAAACTTGGATAAATTCAGGCTGCAGAAAGAGAGCAGAGGATGAAGTGTGGGTCTACATAGACGAAAGACCAGTCATGCCAAATTGTTTACTTTCCCAGATGGCAAGGGTATACCATGTATTTGCACATGTTGGAATAGAGGCAATGATCAGGCTCTTTAAGCAGTCATGGTATAACCCAAATTTCAGGGTCATTGCAGAGAGTCTATGCCAGAGGTGCGCCACCCGTCAGCAGCAAAATCCAGGCAGGAAGACAGTTGTTAGTTGGGGTCGGATTGGAAGGGCAGCAGGACCATTCACCCGACTCCAACTGGATTTCATTGAACTCACCCCGTGTAATGGGCTGAAATATGTGTTGGTTGTTGTTTTCTTGTTCTCTCGCTGGGTGGAAGCCTATCCAACGAGAAGGAACGATAGTCTCACTGTCGCAAAATTGCTTTTAAGAGAACTGATCCCCAGATTCGGATTTCCAGTCACTTTAGAGACAGATAGAGGAACACATTTTAATAATGAGATAATTCGGATGATTTGTGCAGCATTACAAACTGAACAGAAGCTGCATTGTGCCTATCGACCCGAAGCCTCAGGAGTGGTTGAGCAGATCAATGGCACAATAAAATCTAGGTTAGGAAAGGTGTGTGCATACACAACACTGAAATGGCCTGACGCTTTACCCCTTGTATTGATGAATCTTAGAAGCATTCCTGACAAAAAGACGGGATTGAGTCCTCATGAAATCCTGATGGGAAGAGCAGTGAGACAAGCATTTATACCAGCGAACAAACTGATGAATGTATCTGATGATCTAGTGCTTGATTATTGCAGACGATTGGCTGATCTGGTGCGTTCTGTGTCTCACCAGGTTGGAGAAAATGCCACTACAACACAGCCGAATCAAGCTCATGATTTGAGTCCTGGAGAGTGGGTTCTCGTGAAGAAACACGTGAGGAAATCGTGTTTAGAACCCAGGTGGAATGGTCCTTACCAAGTGATTCTGGTGACGACGACAGCAGTGAAGTGTGGTGGTTTGCCAAATTGGATTCATGCGAGCCATACCAGACGAGTCCCAAGTCCGCTTGAAAGACAAGAAGAGCAGCAACTTGTAAATCAAAACAAAAACCAGAAGCTGAAGTGTGTGAAGCTGAAGAATCTAGAGTGACAGATTCTGAAGAACAAACAGATGATGAACAGCCAAGCACAAGTCAAGTAGAGTGGGCACCAGCTACTGGGTCTCGTGAGACTGCTGTTGAAACAGAAGAAAGGGAGGCTACTGAAAGTCAAGAAGAAGAACCAATAAAAGAAGGGCCAAGAAAAAGAATCTGTGAGCCAGAGAAAGAAGGTGAAGAAGCAGTTCAAGCTAAGAAAGCAAGAAAGGGTGACAATTGGCCAAGTGGAGTGAAAAAACTGAAATACACTCTTGTGAGGGGAAAATCAAAGAGAAGACCAGAGCAAATTAATGAGGTCTCAAGTCAAACAGAACAGGAAGAGTCAGGAGAAGATTCAGTACGAAAAACAAAGAGAGTAAGAATTCCAAGCAAGAAATACACAGCACCAGAATGGACCTATGTCATCTTGGAAGAAATTGAAGGCACAGATCCAAGTGAAGAAAAAGACAGTACTGACTCTGAGCAAATTCATGAAAGCAAATTGAGACCACTTTAAAAGAACTGTGAAATTTAGAATGCAACATTGCCAGTCAAAACAAAGAGATTGACAGACTCAGAAGACTTGAAGAAAGGAAAGAAGAAAAAAAAGAAAAGGGGTGAAGAAGAAAACCTTGAAGTGTAGGACTACACAATTTTTCAGAACATTTTTGAGCAAAGTTTTGAGATTATAGAAATAGATTTTTGGTAGAGAACAAAATGGCCGAAGCAACAGTGACTGGACATCCAAAATCTAGCCTAAAACGTAGATGTATTAAAGCTTGCTTATGTAGTGTCTTTTTACTAACATTTATGTGGGTATTATTAACTGTCATTGTACCTATTCTAATGAAAGCTAATAATGCAAACAATACTAATGATGTAATAAGTGAAAGAATGAGTGATGTCACTAAAGAAACCCCTCATACTAATATAGAACAAATAGATGGAAGTATTTATCACCATGATAAATCAATTAGTGATTTCTCGTTAAATGTTTTTTCTAAATTGTTGTATGAATATGTTAACACAATGAATGTGAGTGATTGTTATGTGTGCATGCAATTACCTTTGTCTGTCTCAGAGGGGGTGACCTATCATCACCTACCTTTAACATATGGTGTGTCATGTAGTGTTCTAACAAGTCTTTTTTATATAACGGGGAAGTTGGAGTATCATTATTCCAATATAGATTTAGTATTTATAGATATACCTGTTATAAAAGAGCTGAACAAGTTTTTAAGTAGTAAAAATGTACGTTATATGGGAGAATGCTTCCATATTACTAAGACACTAGATATAGAATATGCTTATAAACATAATCTAACATGTAGTTTGCAGGTTGAAGAAAAGGTGTTCATAGATATGGTAGAAAATAGAAGAGAAAGTTTAAAAAAGAAAAGCTGCTGAACAGAAGTCACATGTACCACTGTGGGCTTTTAGAGAAGGAAATTATGAGAAAGGTAAGACATACACTGCAATGTGCCTGGATTGGTATCAAAAAGGGAAAATCTGTTTGCTTAGACTAAAAACTAACTATAATAATTATTTCATTGGTACTAGTGAGTGTGAGCATACTTTCCAAATTACTGGAGGATGGGGATTGAAGGGTGGAACTGATCCTGTTTTCCCAGGAGTCTATTATCTGTGTGGTAAGAAAGCTTACTACAGGTTGCCTGCACATTAGTATGGTAGTTGTTATTTTGCAATTGTTTTCCCAAAAGTCTACCATGTAGATAGAAATAATAACAGAATCAATTAAATAAAAACAAGGACTAACACGTAAGAAAAGACCGAGTTTCTCAGAAATTATAGGTGACATTTTTGGTGCACTGATACCATCAGTTGGAGTCGTTCTGAATTCAAATAAGATTCGAATATTGTCCACAGTGGTTGATCGTTAAACAACTGATACTGCTGGTGGGTTCTTGATGCTTGACACTGAAATGGTTGCGATCAGATCAATGGTTTTACGGTGGAGTCTGTGGCATGTTGAAAATTCAACACTGCTGTACTTATATCCCAGATAAAAGTAAGAGTATTGAGGGATATATAAAGAATATTACGAAATTACATGAAGATTTGACCCAACTGGAGGTTGAATGTGTGTGGGAGAAACTTGGTAAGAGTTTCTCTTCTGTAGGTAAATGGTTTTCTACCTTTGGAAGTAGTTTATTAGGGAAAATAATAATGCCAATCAATACAGTAGCCGTAGTTGCCTTAGTAATAATAACAATATATAAATGTTGTAAGTGTGGACGTGGAAGAAAAGAAATGACAGAATCAAATAACAAACGAAGAGCAAGAAAGAGAAAAAGAGATGAGATAGAACTAGAAGATATGAAAGGAGATTACTATGAAAGGATGAAACATTTAGACGGAAAAAATGATAAAAAGAGAAAAGAATACTGGACTTTAGATAGATAAAGATGGCACTTGGTATGGTGGGTATTTTATGATGGCTCCAGAAAGCCATCAGAGGGGGGATTGATGGAGCAGGGTTTTGCAAAAAGAACCTGCTCGGATTGACACCCCGTAATACATATTAACAGTGTGCGGTGGAAACTAACATCCAAATCACATGAGATACACGGGGAACCGCTTCTGCGCATGTGTGCACTAAAATGAACTGATGCATGAAAGAACCAGGCCGCATTTTGCATCTAGCATCTTGCTTCGAAATTAATCATAAATAATGCCGCTTTTGCTTAAAGCTTTGCTAAGAAAATATTAACATGGGGTAGTGCAAAAGGAGGGTGGTAAACAGTGAAAAGTGCATTTCCGTGTAATTAATGAATGCTTATGTTTTATTCGTCATAGTGAGCCGAATGGGCCTGCATTTTCCTAAAATTGACATGATAGAATGGGGGCTGGATAAAGAGCATGAATAATTCGACAAGTAGACAGAAACGCTGAACGCTGCAGAAGAAGAGCAAAGGTCCAAGGTTGTTCAGCTCAGAAAACATTGTATGTCTGCCAAAAAGATGAGACAGGCCGTGGGACCCAAGACTTCTTCCGCAGACATAGTTGAAAGACTCATGAGAAATGATAAAATGTTACATGTAGATGTAGTTGCATTCACTAGTCGTGTATTACGTTATGTGAACGACAAATAAACAAAAGACTGTAGAAATTTTGAATGAGAACATGGTGGTGTGATGGACCACCTCCCAAACCATCCAATAAGCAGTCGAATGTTGTGAATTGTTTCAACTAATGTGGGTTGGACATGTAGGTTTTAGGGTACAACTGGGCTGCCTTTGGGGGTGTGGTTTATGCTTATGTAGGATGGAGAGGAGAGAGAAGGGGTGATTTCGTCGCTGTCCGTCAGTTTGCAGAGAGGCCTAGCTGTTCCTGTCCCTGTTCCGCTCCTGAGTCCTGAAAACTTTGTTCCCTATCTCTAATTTAGGGGACATCCACTACCTCCTTGGCCAGGGGGTGGTATTTCACTGATCTTTGGGTTTGCATTATCATTCTGACTCGTATTTTGCATAATCATTTGCAAATGTATTTTTGTCTCTGAAACTTATGTCTCTTCATCTATCCACTCCTTCATATGCATATCGTTAATTTGATGATGAGTATGACACTGTTTGCATTTGCTGATTGTTTTCTCACCCTCTTGTGAGATTCTTTGTTTGCATTTGTAACCTGTATGCGATGAGCATTAATATTTCACTTTCATTTGAGATAAACTTTATTAATCATACCGAGAGTCTGTGATTATTTAGCTAGTTAGATAGTACTATTATTACCATCAACTACTCAACTAATTGGTCCATCGACCAAGAGGAAAGAGAGTTGATATACAGGTCTAGTTATGTATTTAGAAATATTAGACATGAACCTGTGAAGGAAACAATTTATTACGTCATTAAAACTTGACCCCCAGTGCAACAGGGATTTATGAGTTGGGTGAATGTGTATGGGCCATTTGTATGAAATAATCAATGAGTATCGATCCCTGATAAAGTGTAGCGCTGGATCAGTTTTCAGGTAGCAGAGGACGGTTTAATTATTGATTAGTTTGGTAATAATTATTGATTATTGATTTTATGTTTCTAACATGAAAAGTTAGTGTCCTGTTCTATGTTGTCTAGAAGTACAGGTACGGAGCTACCTGATGGAAATTTCGCCTGAGATAGGCAGAAGAAGAGTGTGGATAAAGTAATCACACTGCAGAAGTACTTTGTCTGTTGTTATAATACTGTACGGTGAAAGGCTGTAGGTGTTATATTTAGGGGAAATTCCGTATGTGAATAGAGTGTCAGAAATAGTGAAAGGTCCACTTCCGAAACTCTGGCCTTCTCCCCAGGGGTGTAACAAGACCTCTTTAATTAAAGTCCTCTTGTAAAACTTTGGCCTTATCCCTAGAGGAGTACCAAGTCCACCTGTAGCTTGTTCGGGTGTAGAATAACGCTGGTCGTTGTTTTACTGGAAGTGTAAGAATCTCTCGTATGAAGTCAAAACGATCTCTTTATTTAGTGGAACAGACAAGGTAACTTTGTTTTATGTTGTTATTAACGAGATTTTTGTTAAGAAAACCTAGAAAATACATTGCCGTATTATTTTTTGTAAAGGGAGGGTCAGTAGGGAGTAATACTGACGTCAGAAAAAGCTGCGCTGGTATTGGTCAGATAGAGGGAGCTTGGAAAGCTGTGATTGGTTGACTCTTCTGAGCTGTGTTGGTATTAGTTGAAAAATTGCTTACGTAGGAGTGCTCCGATTGGTCAGTTGGTGTGAACCGCGCTGGTATAGGACGAACATTAACAAAGAGAAAAGTAAAATTACGGAAGGGTTTCTTTGTTTGTTTTGCTGAAGATACATTAGCGTAAAAAGAGTCGGAAAAGGAAGTTGCTTAAGAAAATAAAGAATTTCTTTAAAAAGGACAAACCCATTGTGACTAGAGAGGGAATTCCTATTCCACCTCCAAGAACGCCTGCTTCTTTTATGATGTTAGAGCGAGGATACCATACGTGTACTTGGTTAGAGAATTGGGTGGAATATACTAAGGATGATGGTGTTATAGCTTTCCCACAACATGGTTCATTTAATGTAAGGATTTTACAGAATTTGAGAGCTCGAATGAATTCACTAGAGACAAATCCCAGACCTACACAGTATGAAGCGCTAGAGGAATGGGAGGTAGAGGCATTCGAAAGAGAGAAATATCGAGGCGGCAGGAGATACAGAAATATTATGTCTAGATATCCTTTTGAAAGAAGGGAAGATAGAATAAAAAGATGGAGGACAGCTGTGATAACTGAGGATTTGTATCCAGTTTTAGTTGCTGAAGATCAGACAGGAGGTAAATGTAAAGAGAAAAAGAAAAATATAGAGACTACAAGATTAAGCTGTGACCCAAACGATTCTGATGATGAGTTGTTAGATGACTTTTTGACTAAAAGACCTCCGCCATAGCAAGAAAATTCAGGAGAAGTGACTCCAAATGCGCCACTAATGGGAATCCCATTAATTCCACAAGTCCCGAAAATAACTAGAGTGGTACAAGGAAGTGAAATGGACATGTTGAACAAAACAAGAGAAGAGCTGACTCAGAAAATAAATCAGTTAAGTTTAAATGCAAAAGCATGGACGGTACTGGTAACAATCGGTCCCGTAATTCCATTATGTGGAGAAAAACAGAATATATCAAAAGTACATAAGTTGGCAGTTCCAAAGAGTAGTGTTAGGAGTGAAAGGGTGACAGTAGCAGATGAGGATAGACAGGCTGATACGAATACTTCGTTGTTAGATATTCCGGTTTGTGAGATGATAACTGAAACCCCTAAGAGAAGTACACAAATGGACCCGAGGAGAATAGGGCCGAATATCACTCCAACGACAGGGAGTTCAGTAGGTCCTTCACCAGATGAATTAGATGATTGGATAAAGGGAATGGAAAAACGAAAACCACAACCACAGAGTATAAATGTGAGCCAATTGAGAGTAGATTTGAAAGAGATGATTATTGGTACAATAAGTCCAGACAGAGGGACTTACCGAGATGAAGAGCTGTTGTTTTTATGTAAAAATATTACTTGGAGAGCGGGAAATCTTCATGAGAAGATAACAGAGGCTGCTAGTGAATACGGAATAGACATAGGGAAATCAAAGGTGTTGCAGAAAACATATAGGTTGGATTTTATTGACAAGGATTTCGAAAGTTTGAATGCGTCTGGAAAAAGATTACGATAAAGGAGTTGATGAATATTTTGAAAAAATGGGGAGATGTAGAACGGTGGAAAGGTAGATGGACGAAAAAGAAAGAAGAGGCAGCTGTCAAAGGAGCGTCTTTGTTTCCATTGAGAGAGAAGAAGTTGAAAGGTAGTATCCGATGAGAGAAGTTCCAGGTGGTGGATATGTTCACGTTCCTTGGACGAGACAGGATATATTATCCTTACAAACGATTTTCCCAGGTTAAGGGAAAAACCAGTTGAGTGGTACAAACAGGTAGAGAGGTTTGTGAAAGTTTCAAAGATTTTGTTAAAGGATCTAGATGGTTTGTTTGAGATTGTCGTTCCAGCTGATTTGTGGACAGAATGTAAGATCACTGTCGATTGGCCAAAAGAAGAATACCCTAGAGATCCTAAAACAGGTGCACCATCAGATGAGGTGCTGAAAAAGTATAACAAGGTAATCACTTATTTGAAAGGGAAAATTTCAACCAAAGGAAACAGATTGGGTTAAGATAGACAGGACAACCCAAGAACCAAAGGAGTCAGTACATGCCTACTATGAGAGATTGTTGCAGGTATTTAAACAGTATAGTGGGTTTGAGAATATTGGAGACAAAGATATGGGACACTTTGTGTATCGTTTTGTGTTCGGATTGAAACCAGAGATTAGTAACATGATTCACCAGCATTTGATCTGCTGGCAGAGCAAAACAATCGACAAAAGTTTGAGATATGCAAAGTATTGTAGTGATGATATTGAATCGAGACATAAAAAGTTAAAAGAGAAAATGATGTGGGCCCAAGTGAAGGTAGCAGAACAGCAAGAAGGAAACAGTGGTTCTCAAACAGGTTACCAGATGAATGGCCAGAATCAAAATGGGCAGACACCCAGTGGAGGTAGAGGCAAAATGAGTAGAGAGGAGGCTAAGAAGAAATTTCCTTGTCATGCGTGCGGAAAGTATGGACATTGGAAGAACGAGTGTAGATCTGCTCAAAAGAAAAATGGGGTAAATCAAAATTCAAATCCACAGATGCAGAATGAGGTGGTTGTGAATCAACAGCAGCAGCAGGTAGTTGCTCCACAGTTACAGGTGCCACAAGTTACTATGCCAAATAATGGGAATGCTCAAGTGCAGAGGTACAGTGTGAACACTGGACTTCACGGAGGTGATCAAGTTGGTAAGAATCAAAATGTGCAAATGGTTCCGCAATACTGGTTGCAGTGCAATGAGAGTGATTCAGACTCATCTCAATGACGGTGCCTGAGGGGGGAGGAAAAGTGCGTGCTTGGCGCATCTTTGGCAGTAGATCAGTCAGGTCCATTTGTTGACGGAAAAGTGGAAGGTAATGATATTACATTCCTAGAGGACATTGGTGCTACCCGTTCTACTGTGAGAGCAGCAGAAATTCCAAACCTACCCCTCTCGGGAGAAACTATCCAAGTTGTTTGGAGTCTCGAATAAACATAATAGAACACCAGTCAAAAATCCAATAGAAGTTCATATTGGGAGTTTCAGAGACATGCATCGTTTCGTGGTATGTGACTCGAGTCAAGTAAATCTCTTGGGAAGAGATTTGCTGTGTAAAATGAATTGTAACATCTATTGTACGCCAGATGGTATTGCGTTTCAGACACCTGATGAGGATGTCACATTCAAGATGATGTTAGCGAAGCAAGAGACAGAAGTGGATGAGTTGTTTTCACTTCTCACAGAAGAAAATTTACCCGAAGAATTAAAAAGTACAGTAAGGTCGGATGTATGGGATTTTTCAGGAAAGGAGATTGGCCTAATGACAAATGTAGATCCGATTCCGATTACAGTGAAAGAGGGTGCTATATATCCAAACACACCTCAGTATAAAATGAGTCCGGAAGTAATTGCAGGAGTCACTCCTGTGATTGACCAAATGATTGAGCAGGGAATTCTGAAAGAAATATTGAGCAGTCCTTGTAATTCGCCTGTTATAGGAATTAAAAAGCCCAATGGGAAATACAGAATAGTGCAGGATTTGAGAAAGATAAATAAGATTGTAGTACCCTGTTGTCCAGCCAGTAGTGCCAAATCCAAAAGTAATCCTTTACCAAATTCCCTGTGATACTGAATGGTACACAGTAATTGATTTGTGGCAAGCATTTTTCTCGATTCCTTTACATCCAGAAAGCCAGTATTTGTTTGCATTCCGGTTCGGAGACCGTGTTTTGGCATGGTGCCGAGTTCCTCAATGGTACACGGAGAGTCCCTCAATTTTTAACCAAATTCTGAAGAGATGTTTGGAGACTTTGATCATGCCAGGAAATTCAGTTTTGGTTCAGTACATTGATGACCTATTGGTGGCATCAAAGACATGAGAGGCATGTGTGACAGATACCATTGCCTTACTGAACCATTTGGCAGAAGGTGGACACAAAGTGTCACCAGCAAAATTGCAATTTTATAAACAGGAAGTCCAGTACCTAGTACATAAAATAGAAAAAGGAGTCAGAAAGGTGACACCAGAACGAATGAGTGTGATTAAACAAATGAGTCCACCCAAAACTCAGAGAGAAGTTCAAATGTTTTTGGGAATGGTTGGATACTGCAGACAGTGGATCAGTGGTTTCTCACTGATTGCAAAACCTCTACAGAGGTTGACACGAAAAGATGTGATAGATCCGATTGTTTTGGATGATGAAAGTGTGGAAGCTTTTACTAAATTGCGAAAGTCTTTGTCGAGCACCTGCGTTAGGAATGCCAGACTATGCGAAGGATTTTGCGCTGTACTGCTGTGAAAGAGATGGGTGTGCACTTTCAGTCTTAACTCAGAAACATGGAATGGCACGACGTCCAGTAGCATATTTTTCTGCTACTTTAGATTCAGTGGCTGCAGCGTTGCCAGGCTGTTTGAAAGCAGTGGCTGCTACTTGTGTGAGTTTGGAACAGAGTGAAGCGATTGTGATGGGACATCCAGTCAAGGTATATGTGCCACATTCGGTTGAGATTCTTTTGACACGCACCAGGATGCAATACATGACCTATAGTCGGCTGACTAGGTACGAGAGAGTGATCTTGGATGCTGAAAATGTGACAGTGGTGAGGTGCACAACAGTAAATCCGGCAACCCTATTGCCAAATTCATATTGTGAAGAAGTAAGAGACGAGGCAGACCATGATTGTTTGGATATGACAGAGTTGTGTACACAACCCAGGCCTGACATAGAGGATGCCCCACTAGAAGAATCAGACTGTGTTATGTTTGTTGATGGATCATGTTTGAGAAATGAGAGAGGTGTATTGTGTTCTGCCTATGCTGTATGCACCATAGCAGGAGTTTTGGAAGCATCCTGTCTAAAAGGAGTAAACTCTGCCCAAATTGCTGAATTGATAGCTATGATTAGAGCATGCAAAATTGCCAAAAGCCTGAGGGTAACCATATTTACCGATAGTCAATATGGTTTTGGAGTCGTCCACGACTTTGGGCAGTTGTGGATGCAAAGGGGATTTCTGACTTCTTCAGATTCCCCAATCAGGAATAGCGAAACTGTAAAAGATTTATTGGATGCTTTACAATTGCCCAAAAGAATTGCAGTGGTCAAATGTTCCGCACATAAATCAGGAGATGATTATGTGACAAAAGGCAACAGATACGCAGATCAGGTAGCGCGTTTCTGTGCACGAACTTTAATAGCCCTAAGCAGAGGGATGGAGAAAGAATATACCAATTGCCACCTTATGTTCTCTTCTTCATTTGAAACTTGGGATGAAATTAGACAGTTGCAGGAAGAAGCAAGTGATGAGGAAAAGGAAACTTGGATAAATTCAGGCTGCAGAAAGAGAGCAGAGGATGAAGTGTGGGTCTACATAGACGAAAGACCAGTCATGCCAAATTGTTTACTTTCCCAGATGGCAAGGGTATACCATGGAATTGCACATGTTGGAAGAGATGCAATGATCAGGCTCTTCAAGCAGTCATGGTATAACCCAAAATTCAGGGTCATTGCAGAGACTCTATGCCAGAGGTGCGCCACCTGTCAGCAGCAAAATCCAGGCAGGAAGACAGTTGTTAGTTGGGGTCGGATTAGAAGGGCAGCAGGACCATTCACCCGACTCCAATTGGATTTCATTGAACTCCCCCCGTGTAATGGGCTGAAATATGTGTTGGTTGTTGTTTGCTTGTTCTCTCGCTGGGTGGAAGCCTATCCAATGAGAAGGAACGATAGTCTCACTGTCGCAAAATTGCTTTTAAGAGAACTGATCCCCAGATTCGGATTTCCAGTCACTTTAGAGACAGATAGAGGAACACATTTTAATAATGAGATAATTTGGATGATTTGTACAGCATTTCAAATTGAACAGAAGCTGCATTGTGCCTATCGACCCGAAGCCTCAGGAGTGGTTGAGCAGATCAATGGCACAATAAAATCTAGGTTAGGAAAGGTGTGTGCATCCACAACACTGAAATGGCCTGACGCTTTACCCCTTGTATTGATGAATCTTAGAAGCATTCCTGACAAAAAGACGGGATTGAGTCCTCATGAAATCCTGATGGGAAGAGCAATGAGACAAGCATTTATACCAGCGAACAAACTGATGAATATATCTGATGATCTAGTGCTTGATTATTGCAGAGGATTGGCTGATCTGGTGCGTTCTGTGTCTCACCAGGTTGGAGAAAATGCCACTAAAACACAGCCGAATCAAGCTCATGATCTGAGTCCTGGAGAGTGGGTTATCGTGAAGAAACACGTGAGGAAATCGTGTTTAGAACCCAGGTGGAATGGTCCTTACCAAGTGATTCTGGTGACGACGACAGCAGTGAAGTGTGGTGGTTTACCAAATTGTATTCATGCGAGCCATACCAGACGAGTCCCAAGTCCGCTTGAAAGACAAGAAGAGCAGCAACTGGTAAATCAAAAACAAAAACCGCAAGCTGATGTGTGAAGCTGAAGAATCTAGAGTGACAGATTCTGAAGAACAAACAGATGATGAACAGCCAAGCACAAGTCAAGTAGAGTGGCCACCAGCTACTGGGTCTCATGAGACTGCTATTGAAACAGAAGAAAGGGAAGCTACTGAAAGTCAAGAAGAAGAACCAATAAAAGAATGGCCAAGAAAAAGAATCTGTGAGCCAGAGAAAGAAGGTGAAGAAGCAGTTCAAGCTAAGAAAGCAAGAAAGGGTGACAATTGGCCAAGTGGAGTGAAAAGACTGAAATACACTCTTGTGAGGAGAAAATCAAAGAGAAGACCAGAGCAAATTAATGAGGTCTCGAGTCAAACAGAACAGGAAGAGTCAAGAGAAGATTCAGTACGAAAAACAAAGAGAGTAAGAATTCCAAGCAAGAAATACACAGCACCAGAATGGACCTATGTCATCTTGGAAGAAATTGAAGGCACAGATCCAAGTGAAGAAAAAGACAGTACTGACTCTGAGCAAATTCATGAAAGCAAATTGAGACCACTTTAAAAGAACTGTGAAATTTAGAATGCAACATTGCCAGTCAAAACAAAGAGACTGACAGACTCAGAAGACTTGAAGAAAGAAAAGAAAAAAAAAAAGGGGGTGAAGAAGAAAGCCTTGAAGTGTAGGACTACACAATTTTTCAGAACATTTTTGAGCAAAGTTTAGAGATTATAGAAATAGATTTTTGGTAGAGAACAAAATGGCCGAAGCAACAGTGACTGGACATCCAAAATCTAGCCTAAAGCGTAGATGTATTAAAGCTTGCTTATGTAGTGTCTTTTTACTAACATTTATGTGGGTATTATTAACTGTCATTGTACCTATTCTAATGATAGCTAATAATGGAAACAATACTAATGATGTAATAAGTGAAAGAATGAGTGATGTCACGAAAGAAACCCCTAATACTAATATAGAACAAATAGATGGAAGTATTTATCACCATGATAAATCAATTAGTGATTTCTCGTTAAATGTTTTTACTAAATTGTTGTATGAATATGTTAACACAATGAATGTGAGTGATTGTTATGTGTGCATGCAATTACCTTCGTCTGTCTCAGAGGGGGTGACCTATCATCACCTTCCTTTAACATATGGTGTGTCATGTAGTGTTCTAACCAGTCTTTTTTTATGTAACGGGGAAGTTGGGGTATCATTATTCCAATATAGATTTAGTATTTTCAGATATACCTGTTATAAAAGAGCTGAACAAGGTTTTAAGTAGTAAAAATGCACGTTATATGGGAGAATTCTTCCATATTACTAAGACACTAGATATAGAATATGCTTATAAACATAATCTAACATGTAGTTTGCAGGTTGAAGAAAAGGTGTTCATAGATATGGTAGCAAATAGAAGAGAAAGTTTCCAAAGAAAAGCTGCTGAACAGAAGTCACATGTACCACCGTGGGCTTTTAGAGAAGGAAATTATGAGAAAGGCGAGACATACGCTGCAATGTCCCTGGATTGGTATCAAAAAGGGAAAATCTGTTTGCTTAGACTAAAAACTAACTATAATAATTATTTCATTGGTACTAGTGAGTGTGAGCATACTTTCCAAATTACTGGAGGATGGGGATTAACCCCTTGGGTGCTCATGACGGCTCCACGCCATCATGAGTCACGGTAGGCGTGTGCTCATGATGGCGTGGAGCCGTCATGCCGCTGCCGCTCCGCCCACGCGGGACTAATTCCCCGCCTGTGCGGGCGAATTAATGAGTGGGCGGGGTCATGAGAGCACCACGCCGTCATGAGCACACGCCGCCCGTGACTCATGGCGGCGTGGAGCCGTCATGAGCACCGAAGTGCCACGCCCACCCCCTAGCCACCCCCGCACAGCGGTGGAATTCGCAGCGCAGGGAAGTGGTTAAATGGTGGAACTGAACCTGTTTTCCCAGGAGTCTATTTTGTGTGTGGTAAGAAAGCCTACAACAGGTTGCCTGCACATTGGTATGGTAGTTGTTATTTTGCAATTGGTTTCCCAAAAGTCTGCCATGTACATAGAAATAATAACAGAATCAATTAAATAAAACAAGGACTAACACGTAACAAAAGAGCGTGTTTCTCAGAAATTATAGTTCTGAATTCACATAAGATTCGAAAATTGTCCACAGTGGTTGATCGTTTTCAACAGATACTGCTGGTGGGTTCTTGATGATTGACACCGAAATGGTTGCGATCAGATCAATGGTTTTACAAAATCGACTTGCTCTTAATATCTTATTGGCAAAAGAGGGTGGAGTCTGTGGCATGTTAAAAATTCAACACTGCTGTACTTATATTCCAGATAAAAGTAAGAGTATTGAGGGATATATAAAGAATATTACGAAATTACATGAAGATTTGACCCAACTGGAGGTTGACGGTGTGTGGGAGAAACTTGGTAAGAGTTTCTCTTCTGTAGGTAAATGGTTTTCTACCTTTGGAACTAGCTTATTAGGAAAAATAATAATGCCAATCATTACAGTAGCCGTAGTTGCCTTAGTAATAATAACAATATATAAATGTTGTAAGTGTGGACGTGGAAGAAAAGAAATGACAGAATCAAAGAACAAACGAAGATCAAGAAAGAGAAAAAGAGATGAGATAGAACTAGAAGATATGAAAGGAGATTTCTATGAAAGGATGAAAAATTTAGACAGAAAAAATGATAAAAAGAGAAAAGAATACTGGACTTTAGATAGATGAAGATGGCACTTGGTATGGTGGATATTTTATGATGGCTCCAGTAACCTCAACAACAGTATATGTTCTTAGAACTGTTAAGAAGGTACTGAGGTTTTTACCTTTTGAGACCAGGCAAACGGTAGTCACAGCATTGGTTATGTCAAGACTAGACTACTGTAATAGCCTATACTTAAATATACAACAAAGATTTCTGTAAAGGCTTCAGCTGCTACAAAATGCTGCGGCCAGATTACTCACGGGCACCTCCAAGTTTTCTCCCATCTCCAAGGAGATTAAAAGTTTACACTGGCTCCCGGTGAGGAACCGGGTACAGTTCAAATCTTTGTGTATGGTCTTTAAAGCACTTCAGGGCTTAGGACCAGAGCATTTGAGGCGACAGTTTCAATGGTACATACCAGCAAGAACTCTTAGATCCTTAGGAGCTAAGTTGGTGGCAGTCCCACTAACAAAAAAAGCTCAATGGGGAGGTAGAAGTTTCTCTTTGTGTGCAGCAAAGGCTTGGAATGAATTGCCATTCTATTTGAGAAATGCTACTAGTCTTCTAGCATTCAGGAAGGGGTTAAAAACCTGGCTTTTTGATAAATAATCCTCATTTTTCAGCTCAGCCTCAGGGAGTAGTAACTAGCGCCAGGACACCTCCGGGTAATCGTGCGCTCTAAAAATTCCCATAACATAACATCAGAGGGGGATTGATGGAGCAGGGTTTTGCAAAAAAGAAACCTGCTCGGATTGACACCCCCGTAATACATATTAACAGTGTGCGGTGGAAACTAACATCCAAATCACATGAGATACACGGGGAACCGCTTCTGCGCATGCGTGCACTAAAATGAACTGATGCATGAAAGAACCAGGCCGCATTTTGCATCTAGCATCTTGCTTCGAAATTAATAATAATTAATGCCACTTTTGCTTAAAGCTTTGCTAAGAAAATATTAACATGGGGTAGTGCAAAAGGAGGGTCGTAAACAGTGAAAAGTGCATTTCCGTGTAATTAATGAATGCTTATGTTTTATTCGTCATAGTGAGCCGAATGGGCCTGCATTTTCCTAAAATTGACATGATAGAATGGGGGCTGGAGAAAGAGCATGAATAATTCGACAAGTAGGCAGAAACGCTGAACGCTGCAGAAGAACAGCAAAGGTCCAAGGTTGTTCCGCTCAGAAAACATTGTATGTCTGCCAAAAAGATGAGACAGGCCGTGGGACCCAAGACTTCTTCCGCGGACATAGTTGAAAGACTCATGAGAAATGATAAAATGTTACATGTAGATGTATTTGCATTTACTAGTCGTGTATTACGTTATGTGAACGACGAATAAACAAAAGACTGTCGAAATTTTGGATGAGATCATGGTGGTGTGATGGACCACCTCCCAAACCATCCGATAAGCAGTCGAATTTTGTGAATTGTTTCAACTAATGTGGGTTGGACATGTAGGTTTTAGGGTATAACTGGGGTGCCTTTGGGGGTGTGGTTTATGCTTAGGTCAGATGGAGAGGAGAGAGAAGGGGTGATTTCATCGCTGTCCGTCGGTTTGCAGAGAGGCCTAGCTGTTCCTGTCCCGCTCCTGAGTCCTGAAATCTTTGTTCCCTATCTCTAATTTAGGGGACCTCCACTACCTCCTTGGCCAGGGGGGTTGTATTTCACTGATCTTTGGGTTTGTATTATCATTTTGACTCGTATTTTGCATAATCATTTGCAAATGTATTTTTGTCTATGAAACTTATGTCTCTTCATCTATCCACTCCTTCATATGCATATCGTTAATTTGATGATGAGTATGACACTGTTTGCATTTGCTGATTGTTTTCTCTCCCTCTTGTGAGATTCTTTGTTTGCATTTGTAACCTGTCTGCGATGAGCATTAATATTTCACATTCATTTGAGATAAACTTTATTAATCATACCGAGAGTCTGTGATTATTTAGATAGTTAGATAGTACTATTATTACCATCAACTACTCAACTAATTGGTCCATCGACCAAGAGGAAAGAGAGTTGATATACAGGTCTAGTTATGTATTTAGAAATATTAGACATGAACCTGTGAAGGAAACAATTTTTTACGTCATTAAAACTTGACCCCCCAGCGCAACAGGGATTTATGAGTTGGGTGAATGTGTATGGGCCATTTGTATGAAATAATCAATGAGTATCGATCCGTGATAAAGTGGAGCGCTGGATTAAAGCTGTCAATAGCCAACTCGCACCCTTCATCGACGAGAACAACATCCTCGACTCCTCCCAATCAGGCTTCAGGAAGAACCACAGCACAGAAACCGCCCTCATTGCCGCGACAGACGACATCTGCTCCCTCCTCAACAGAGGAGAAACTGTGGCCCTCATCCTCCTGGACCTCTCTGCGGCCTTCGACACAGTCTCACATCGCACCCTAGCCTGCAGACTCCACAATGCAGGAATCTGGAACAAAGCCCTTGACTGGATTCGTCATTCCTCTCCGGCAGAACGCAGCTGGTCAGACTACCTCCCTTCATCTCGGAGCCCACGCCAACCACCTGCGGGGTCCCCCAAGGATCCTCCATCAGTCCTACTCTGTTCAACGCCTACATGGCCCCTCTCGCCTCCATCGTCAGATCACACGGACTCAACATCGTATCATACACAGACGACATGCAACTCATCCTCTCACTTGCCAACGAAACAAACATCTCGAAACGCAACTTCCAAGAAGGAATGGAAGCAGTCGCCGGGTGGATGAAGAACAGCTGCCTACAACTCAACACAGACAAAACCGAGGTACTCATCATAGGCCCACATCCCGATGCCTGGAATGACACCTGGTGGCCCCCAGCCCTCGGGAACCCACCCGCGGATCATGCACGCGACCTCGGAATCATCCTGGACTCCGAACTCAAAATGGACCGCCAGATCAACGCCGTCACCTCTTCCTGTTTTCACACCCTCCGTCTCCTATGAAAAACTTTCAACTGGATCCCCCTCGAACACAGAAAAACCGTCACCCACGCCGTCATCAGTAGCAGACTGGACTACGGCAACGCACTCTACGCCGGGATCAACAAGAACCTCACCCACAAACTCCAGAACATCCAGAACGCCACAGCCAGACTCTCAACCTACCGCGCCATTGCCACATCACCCAACACCTGCGGACTCTACATTGGCTGCCCGTCAAGAAGAGAATCACCTTCAAACTTCTCAACCATGCCCACAAAGCCCTCCACAACACCAGCCCTGCCTACATGAACCACCGCCTCTCGTTCCATGCACCCCAAAGATCCCACCGCTCAGCCCGGCTCTCCCTCACCACGGTACCACGCATCAAGAAGACTAGAACAGGAGGTTGTTCCTTCTCCTTCCTCGCGGCAAAGGCATGGAACACCCTCCCTCTCCACCTCCGGCAGACTCCTACTCTCTCCAAGTTCCTGAAAGGCCTCAAGACCTGGCTCTTCGAAGAATCACCATGAGCGTCCGGCACCGCACGTACCCTTAAAGGCCATGGAAGACCTCTGACCCACTTGGCCTCTGTCGACAGTCCGGAGTGCCCAGGAGCTGTGCGCCCCCCGTTGCCCCCAGTGCCTTGAAACCCTTCCGGGTGAGTAGCTGCGCTTTAACAAACCCATGATTGATTGATTGTTATCACCGGTTATATGTTCTCCCTTTTGTGACCCTCAAAACCTATCATTCACTACAATGCATTTCAATAGGGTGGTATCATGTCTATTGGTCCCAAGATGGCTGCCAGCACTTCCTGGCTGAAGTGTTGGCAGCCAATAAACTTTCAGTAGGTTTTTGGGATACCAGATATCTATTTTTTTTTTTACTTAAATATCTCAAAAAGGGAAGTTCTGTGAACATTTTGTGGAGAGTCGTCAAGCGGCGCCAAAGTTATTGGCAAAACAAAAAATGCTTTTCTTATTAAAACTTTGGTCCTAACTATAACTACTTACTGTCGACCGCCAGTAGGTAATATATATATATATGTAGGTAGTTATATTTAGGACCAAAGTTTCCATAGGAAAAGCTGTTTTTCTACAGACCTTCCCATTTTTGGTTCACCTGCTGCATTGAAAGTTTCGGGGTGATTCGTCAAGTATGGGCTAAGAAAAAAGAGGGGTTCCAAAACGCATTTTCCCCATGTTAAGTCTATGGGGATTTTTTATTTTTTTAATATGACTACAGCCCGAACTGCTGAACGGAATTACATCAAATTTGACAGAAAGCTAGATGCTGGTCCAGAAAGCGTACTTTTTGTGATTTGGTGTAAATCTGTTCAGTAGTTTTTTAGATATCTATCTTTGAAAAACATAGATATCTGGGGACGTAAGTCCTTGCAGTGGACTTGCGAATCCTACTAAAATTTGATTGGCTAGCAACATTTCAACCAGGAAGTGTTGGTAGCCATCTCGGGACTCAACTTGAAGCCGAGTCCCAGAAAAAAAGTAAAAAATGAAAGAAAAGGGGACAGGGTAGGAATACCCTGACCCCCCAGATATGGTGGGGGAGTGGGTCCCCGGGCGACCCTGCCGGGTATAAAAAAGATTTTCTTTTTATTTTGCGGTGGACTCGCGGGTGCATCCGCGAATCCGAGGCAAACCTTTTTACAAAATCAAGCGCGGGCTCCCTCACTTCCTTTGCAATAACCCCCGGGTGGGCCAGGTCCCAGGAGCATAACGTTAATGAAGGAGGGGGGCTCATGGGGCCTCCCTCCTAGGCTTTTATTAAGCCCCGGACACCGCCCCCTCCCTGGGGCACAGCATTAATTAATTTAAAAATACAATGTGGGAGAGGCCCTAGACCTCCTTCACAGCACCAGGAACCGCCACCTCCCCGGGGCAGTAAGAGTATGTGGGGGACTGCCACCTCCCCGGGGCACTGTTTGTACCCCTCTTGTTACCTCCTGTAAGTCCCACACAGCGGGATTGCTAAGAGGTCTTTGGAGGCCCGTCATTTTTCTCCAACACTCTGCAAACGCACATCGTGGTGCACTACTGGTTGGGGGATGAAGTCCACTTTACTTCTGAGGGACCTTGGAGGCCAAGAAGCCTTCCTGGTACCTCCTGTAAGTCCTACACAGTGGGATTCCTGAGGTGGTTGGAGGCCGAGCCTCCTTTCTCCACCACTCTGCAAACGCGACTACTAGTTAAAAAAACTGAAATTTACTGAAAAAAACAAAGGTTACAGGAACGTTATAGTTAGGAAATTGAATTGAATTTTAAAAAAACCTTAGAAATTCACAAAAAAACCAAAAGGTTACAGAGACATTATAGTTAGGCTCGGGTGTCACTAGTACAAAACCAGAGAAATTCAGCCATTATAGTTGGTGAGTTAACTATAACTCGCGCCCCGCAATGCACTGCTTATGACCTCACATATTACATCACTCATCACATGGTCAGTGACATCACTGATGAAATCGATCGCTGATGACATTTCAAATGACATCACTGATGACATCATCCACAAAATCTCTGACGCACCCACTCACTCCCCATATAACCTTTCATACACCCACTCCAACTACCACACTACCATTCTCAAACCTATTTCCACACATATACCACTACACAGCCACTCACTGATTCATAGATCAACACACACATCCACTCACTCACCCATAGCGCCACTCATACACCCGCTCACTCACTAATACAGCCACTGACATATCCACTTACATCCATATAGCCACTCACACACTGAGTTAGTCACCCATAGAACTACTAACATACCTAGTCACTCACCCATACAGTCAATCAAACAGCCACTTACTCATCGATACAGTTACACACACTCACTTACTCATACAGATACTAACACGTACTCAGTAACCTATACAGTCACTCATATACCCCATCATTCATCTATACTGCCTTTCACATTCTAAGTTATTCACCCATATCCCACTGACACATGACTCACTCACCGACACAGCCATACACACACTCAATCACCCATACAGCCCCACACACACGTACTTACTAACCCATACAGCCACTGACTCACCCATTCACTCACTCATCACCCTCCCACACAGACACACAGAGAGGTACTCAGACAACCAATCACTCACCCATACAAAAACTCACGTACCCACTCACACACCCATAGAGCCATTTAGACACCAACTGACAGACAGATACACACATTCACATAACCACTCACCCATACATTCACTGAGACATGTAATCACTCACTTATACAGTTAGTCACGCAGCCACTGAATCATCCAGCCAGGCATTCATACACCCACTGATTCACCAATACACCTTGATATATAATTCAACACTCAAACATTTTTATAACACTCACAGACACCGGATGATGTCATCAGTGGTGTCATTTGAAATGTCATTAGCGATGTCACTGACCATGTCATGAGTGATGTAATATGTGAGGTCATAAGCAGCCCATTGCATTGCAGGGGTATGAGTTATAGTTTGCTCACTAACTATAACGGCTGAATTTCTCTGGTTTTGCACGAGTGACACCTGAGCCTAACTATAACATTTCTGTAACCGTTGTTTTTTTGTGTGAATATTTATATATATATATATATATATATATTTTTTTTCTGCAATGTGATCCTATGACCCAGGGCGCTTGTCAGCGGGTGCTCTGCGTAGGGGCCGGATCCTGGCCCAAAGACATCAATTTTGAAACGAAGGACGCGGCACTCAAAGCTTGGATTAAGCTTACTTTATTTCAAGTTAGGTTCAGCACTCAGACCAACGCGTTTCAGCCTACACGGCCTTGATCACGGTTAGTGAGTCTTTCTTTGTTTCTACTATTTATCCCATATTTGCCTCAATGTGGCATTATGGGAGTTGTAGTATATACACTTTCAATTAACTTTATTTACATTTACACAAACAAAAAAGAAGGCATTTTTTCAGGTCTTTCATATTTGATTAAGGCGATCTTCCTTGTCTCGATTATGATCCTTAATTCTGATATATCAATGGTATAGTACCAGACAGCTTAATCATTCATTTCCCATATGATTTGTACAGTTAGTGCACTCTTACTTTGAATTTTAAGTAACCATTTTCAATGATATAGTACCATATCTGTAAAACAACCTTACCATTTATGTGTTATACATACTGTCATCACTAAATTCAAGTGCACCAATTAACAGATCAATTCGTGTCTTGTCAGTTGGAATATCTATCTTAAATGTTAAAATTCTAGCTATACTTTTCATATTGGTATATATCATATATATAGTTCAAGATTAGCTGCTCAGTCCAAATGTACATAAAGTTCTTCATCATTATTGATTCCTCCGGGGTTTTCGTTCTTAATCGAATAATGAAACGTGATTCCATTTGTCTTAGTTTTTTTATTCTATTCCCCCGCGTTCATCTTGGGGTTTCATGTGAATTCCATAGTACTTCATGGCTCTCCAATCACTTTTTTGACAGGACGCCATGTGCTTGGCAGTTGCATACGACATATCCTTGTTCTTCACTGCTCGGATATGTTCAAGAATTCGCTTCTTTAGCATGCATATGGTGCTCCCTATGTAAGTCATACCGCAATTACACTCAATCACATAGATGACAAAAGTTGACGTACATGAAATTTTTTGATCGATTTTAATGATGTTTCCATTGGGGTCCATGATAGAGCTTTGTTCATCCCAATTTTGCAGGCCTTACAGAGATTGCATTTTTAAACCCTTTTTGGTGGATACCAAGCCAATTGTCTGATCCCACTTCTTTAAAATGGCTTGATACCAATACATCTTTAAGCGATTTTGTTTTCCTGTAGGTGACCTTTGGTTTATTTCCAAGTGTTTTTCCAATGTCCGGATCCCCAGAGATTAGATGCCAATATTTCCTGATTTTGTTCACAATTTGTCCACTTTCCTTGCTGTATGTTGTTATAAATCTTGGTGGACCATGTTTTTCTGGCTGTTTACCTTTAGGTCTCAGTATCTCAGTTCTTGTCTTACCATCAATTCTTTTCTTATTTCTTTGTAGGTTTCTTTCATTGTATCCCCTCATTCTCAATCTGTTCATGGACTCCTGGATTTTTTCTTCTGCATCTTTTTCTATTGAACAGTTGCGCTTCATGCGAGTGAATTCTCCATATGGTATACTTGCAATCAATGATTTGGGGTGGAAACTCGTTCCATGCAGAATACTATTAGTGGCTGTTTTTTTGCGAAAAAGTGTGGAGTGTATCTGATTATCTTCAATTTATACTTTAGTGTCCAGGAAGTCTATCTCTTTTTTGTTTACTGTGCATGTGAAAGCCAAGCCAATGGAATTGTTACACAGTTTGGAGTAGTATTCTTTGAAGCTCTGTTCTGTTCCGTTCCATATTAGGAATAAGTCATCAATGTAACGAATCCAAAGTATTATTTTATCCAGATCTTCTTGATTTGTCGAATCCCATGCAATTGTTCTCTCCCACCACCCCATCGTGATATTTGCATAATTTGGCGAAAAAGAAATGCCCATGGCAGTTCCACATTGCTGCCTAAAGAGTTGCTTGTTGAAAATGAAGACATTGTTACTGAGACACATCTCAATCATTTGGAGGAGCATACGAGTATGTTGTAGTTCAGAGATGTTCCTTTGTTTTAAAAAGTATCCGCATGCTTCCAATCCCACTGTATGTCTTATTGATGTATATAGGGATACCACGTCAATGGTGACCAATAGATATTGTTGGCTCCATGTTATTCCATTCAGGATTCGGAGAAAGTCTCCTGTATCTTTTATATAGGAGCTCATATTTTTCGCTATTGGAGCCAGGAATTTATCTACATATTCTGAGACATTCTCATACAATGAGTCACATGAGGAAACTATTGGTCTTCCCGGTGGACAGAGTAATGTCTTATGAATCTTAGGTAAAAAGTATATAGTGGGTGTTACTGGGAAGTCTTTTGATAAAAATTTAAGCTCTTCATCACTAAGTAGATTCTTGTTGTGGCATTGTTGTAGAAAAAGATTTAGTTCTAATGTCATTTTGTTAATTGGATTGTTTTGTATTCTGCAATAATTGGTGGTATCATTGAGCTGGCGTAGTGCTTCATTCACATAGTCTTGAGTCTCCAATATTTGGATTTTCTTCTGAGCCCACTGTCTACAACAGATAAAAGAATAGACAGTGGGCTCAGAAGAAAATCCAAATATTGCCCAGTGATGTCCCCTGGTAACAAATTTGACCTATTTTCGGAGGCCATTATCAGTGAACTAGAGAAAATGCCTAAAGTAAGAAACAACAATCACAGAGAAAACCTGACGACTAAGGAAAGAGAAGCAATAAGAACGCTAGTGGAAGATAAAAATTTAACGATAAAGCCTGCAGACAAAGGGGGTAATATCGTCTTAATGGAGACTCAAGACTATGTGAATGAAGCACTACGCCAGCTCAATGATACCACCAATTATTGCAGAATACAAAACAATCCAATTAACAAAATGACATTAGAACTAAATCTTTTTCTACAACAATGCCACAACAAGAATCTACTTAGTGATGAAGAGCTTAAATTTTTATCAAAAGACTTCCCAGTAACACCGACTATATACTTTTTACCTAAGATCCATAAGACATTACTCTGTCCACCGGGAAGACCAATAGTTTCCTCATGTGACTCATTGTATGAGAATGTCTCAGAATATGTAGATAAATTCCTGGCTTCAATAGCGAAAAATATGAGCTCCTATATAAAAGATACAGGAGACTTTCTCCGAATCCTGAATGGAATAACATGGAGCCAACAATATCTATTGGTCACCATTGACGTGGTATCCCTATATACATCAATAAGACATACAGTGGGATTGGAAGCATGCGGATACTTTTTAAAACAAAGGAACATCTCTGAACTACAACATACTCGTATGCTCCTCCAAATGATTGAGATGTGTCTCAGTAACAATGTCTTCATTTTCAACAAGCAACTCTTTAGGCAGCAATGTGGAACTGCCATGGGCATTTCTTTTTCGCCAAATTATGCAAATATCACGATGGGGTGGTGGGAGAGAACAATTGCATGGGATTCGACAAATCAAGAAGATCTGGATAAAATAATACTTTGGATTCGTTACATTGATGACTTATTCCTAATATGGAACGGAACAGAACAGAGCTTCAAAGAATACTACTCCAAACTGTGTAACAATTCCATTGGCTTGGCTTTCACATGCACAGTAAACAAAAAAGAGATAGACTTCCTGGACACTAAAGTATACATTGAAGATAATCAGATACACTCCACACTTTTTCGCAAAAAACAGCCACTAATAGTATTCTGCATGGAACGAGTTTCCACCCCAAATCATTGATTGCAAGTATACCATATGGAGAATTCACTCGCATGAAGCGCAACTGTTCAATAGAAAAAGATGCAGAAGAAAAATCCAGGAGTCCATGAACAGATTGAGAATGAGGGATACAATGAAAGAAACCTACAAAGAAATAAGAAAAGAATTGATGGTAAGACAAGAACTGAGATACTGAGACCTAAAGGTAAACAGCCAGAAAAACATGGTCCACCAAGATTTATAACAACATACAGCAAGGAAAGTGGACAAATTGTGAACAAAATCAGGAAATATTGGCATCTAATCTCTGGGGATCCGGACATTGGAAAAACACTTGGAAATAAACCAAAGGTCACCTACAGGAAAACAAAATCGCTTAAAGATGTATTGGTATCAAGCCATTTTAAAGAAGTGGGATCAGACAATTGGCTTGGTATCCACCAAAAGGGTTTAAAAATGCAATCTCTGTAAGGCCTGCAAAATTGGGATGAACAAAAGCTCTATCATGGACCCCAATGGAAACATCATTAAAATCGATCAAAAAATTTAATGTACGTCAACTTTTGTCATCTATGTGATTGAGTGTAATTGCGGTATGACTTACATAGGGAGCACCATATGCATGCTAAAGAAGCGAATTCTTGAACATATCCGAGCAGTGAAGAACAAGGATATGTCGTATGCAACTGCCAAGCACATGGCGTCCTGTCAAAAAAGTGATTGGAGAGCCATGAAGTACTATGGAATTCACATGATACCCCAAGATGAACGCGGGGGGAATAGAATAAAAAACTAAGACAAATGGAATCACGTTTCATTATTCGATTAAGAACGAAAACCCCGGAGGAATCAATAATGATGAAGAACTTTATGTACATTTGGACTGAGCAGCTAATCTTGAACTATATATATGATATATACCAATATGAAAAGTATAGCTAGAATTTTAACATTTAAGATAGATATTCCAACTGACAAGACACGAATTGATCTGTTAATTGGTGCACTTGAATTTAGTGATGACAGTATGTATAACACATAAATGGTAAGGTTGTTTTACAGATATGGTACTATATCATTGAAAATGGTTACTTAAAATTCAAAGTAAGAGTGCACTAACTGTACAAATCATAAGGGAAATGAATGATTAAGCTGTCTGGTACTATACCATTGATATATCAGAATTAAGGATCATAATCGAGACAAGGAAGATCGCCTTAATCAAATATGAAAGACCTGAAAAAATGCCTTCTTTTTTGTTTGTGTAAATGTAAATAAAGTTAATTGAAAGTGTATATACTACAACTCCCATAATGCCACATTGAGGCAAATATGGGATAAATAGTAGAAACAAAGAAAGACTCACTACCCGTGATCAAGGCCGTGTAGGCTGAAACGCGTTGGTCTGAGTGCTGAACCTAACTTGAAATAAAGTAAGCTTAATCCAAGCTTTGAGTGCCGCGTCCTTCGTTTAAAAAAAAAAAATATATATATATATATATATACATACATATATAATACAATACACTTACCTATGTGTGGTAAAGGCATACATGGTAAAGACGCATGCATTGTAAAACCTGTGTTTTAAAGCCATACGTGGTACCGACTGCGTAGTAAATGCTGTTACCCCCAGGGGGCAGATTTGGGATAATCACACCCATCCGCTCCCTGGGGGGCAGAAAGACTGTGTTAATTTTGGGTAGGGCATGGCTTTGTGATGGGATCATTGCCATGCCCATGGTACCCACCCCTGTTTTTTCCCTGGTGTCTAGTGGACTGTCTGCCCCCCCGGGGACCATATTGGGGGTAATCACCTTCAACTGCCCTCAGGGGGTAGAAAAACTGTCTTTGCCCTCTGGGGTTGGGGCCTTGCCATGCTCATGCTGGGCAGCCCACACCCCTATTTTATATTTCCCTGTTGTCTAGTAGGCTTTCTGCCCCCCCCGGGGCAGATTGGGGATAATCACCCCATCTGACCCCCCAGGGGGTGCAGAAAGCATGTGCCATTTTGGGGTGGGGGCATTGCCATGACAATGGTCGGGTGCCCCCACTGCTCCCCGGGGAGGCAGATTGGGGTTAATCACCCCATCGGGCCCTTAGGGGGTGCAAAAAGACAGTCTTTGCCCTTTCTGTGATGGGGGAATGGCCATGCCTGTGGTGTGCAGCCCCAAACCCTATGTTTTTTTTTCTTCACCTTAGCGTCTAGTGAGCTTTTTGTCCTCCCAGGGTGGGGCAGATTGGGGGTAATCACCCCATCTGCTCCCCGGGGGGGCAGAAAAGACTGTCTGTGTCCTTTTGGTGTGGGGGCATGGCCATGCCCATGGTGGGCAACCCCTATGTTTTTTACCTGGTGTCTAGTGGGCTTTCTGCCCCCCAGAGCAGTCAGAAAGAATGTCTGTGCTCTTTCTGAGGTAGGGAATGGCAATGGCGGGCAGCCCCACCCTTTTTTATTTATCCTAGTGTTTAGTGGGCTTTCTGCCCCACCAGGGGGGGGGTGCAGATTGGGGGTAAACACCCCATCTACCATCCGGGGGGGGCAGAAAGACTGTAACTCTTCCTGAGCAGCCAGGCTGCACGAAAGAAAAGGAAACCCTGTGATGGGCCTTTATACCCCTCCCCAGTGTAGGCCATTTGCTGACAGCCGCAATTTCGAGGTTATTCCTGTGGTTAATAGTAATTGCTCTACATTGTTGATTAGTTGGCTAGCCATGTACTCTTAGAAAACTATCAGAGGCATTTCCTCTAATTTCTTGTGGTATATTAATTTAGTAGGAGTTAGGTGTGATTGTTAGTGAGAGTTCATGTTAGGGGAGAATGGGATAAGTTGACAGGCCAGAGGAGACTGGATATTGTTTGATAGCCAGGAGAGGTTATACAGGAGAGTTTATGATTTGTGATGAGCGGTGAGTCAAACTGGGAAGTGTAGATGGACTATAAGAGGTGACATTATGTTAGACTGCAAGGAATGGTTACCCAGATTGCAAGTTTCTGATTTGTGATGACAGCTATGGTTAGGCTGCTGAAATATATTAGAGATTAAGGTGGACAAGGATGCAACAGAGCAGGCTACACTCAGAGGCATTAAGGGATGCATAGGATGGACTGCAAGGAGAGGATAATTCAATAGAAAGGAAGAGAGAATATTCACAAGCTATAAAAACAAGGTAAATTTTAGGAATAAGGTGGGAGTAGGTTTTTGAGATGGTGTGCAATTGGAGGATATCTCAAGAGAGGTTCAGGGTTGCTACTTGTGGTCAGGTGATATATGTTGTTCCTTCTTTGGATGTTTCATTTGGCTGTTGATGGTGTTGACACACCCTGTCGGTTTTTGGTTACATTAATATAGATTATTTAGAATCTGTTTACTTTGTGCTTGGCTTATTGTAATATGAGGTATGGATTTATGTGGTTTGCCCAAATAGAATATCCTTTACAATTTGTCTGGTAAGATTTGGAGGATTTAGAGGATTGGGCCAACTCTGTGATATGCACTGAATTATTCTGTTATGAATTATTTTGACATGAATCCATAGCTGGCGTGCTTCTAGTGGTGTGTGGTTCGCCCTAAAATTAGGAAGGAGTTGTATGTGAAGATATTTGTGCTGATGAGGTTCTTTCTTAATCTTACAGAGTTTTTGAGAGGCTATTGTCTTCAGGCTCAGAGGCAAAGAAATTGAGATCATGTAGATTCTCTGAAGCATCACGTTGGGATTAACCAGGTCTTAACCAATCTACTGAAGTCTGATTCTCAGTATCACTGATCTTTGCATGTAATAAGTTCCACAGTTTTGCAGCTTAAACAGAAATACAGTTCCACCAATTGTTTTCTTCCTGTGAACTGGAATTATTAAGCGTGGTGCCACCCTTGAACGTAAGTTCCGGGGTTGGAAGTGTTTGGTGATTTTTGCTTCAGTTAATTTTGGTCCTTGGCCATTTATTGCTGTGCACGTGAAGCGGAATAGCTTGAAAGAGGATCTTCTTGCAATTAGGAGCCAGTGTAGATCCTTCAGGATGGGGGAGAAACATGTACAAATATTTACGTTTAGAAGTAGTGTTGCTGCTGATTTTGGACTTCTTTGGATTATCAAGTTATACTTTTTACAGTCAGTCATGCTGGAAGTAATCACTGCATGGAAGGGTATCGTCTGCACTTGTGCCTCAAGTTGCATCACCTGGCAGTTTGGTTCAGAATTGCAAGTCTCACTGAGGATCGGATTTAGTTCGTAGGAGGTAAAATTAAATTAAGTGAAATCGCACACAGATTCTCAAATAAAAGGAACATTTTGCCACAGAGATTTCTAAGCATGCAATGGTATAACACCCAGGTAGAATGGTCATGCAACTATGCTGCATGGGGTGCATTGCTAATGAGAGTGCAAGGTTTTAGGTGGCATAGCCTGAGTTGGCTCCACAGTTGGAAATGTTTGATCTCACAACCTATTTGCCACTGGTCCACCAGGTCATACTAGAGGTCACCCAAAGTGACTGTCAATAGATTTCCCTATCTGAGACCACTTTGTGTGACATGGCAGTTCCAGGCTGTAAAATTAATTACCTGGATGTACAGGGAGAAAACTGCTTGCATGTTGAGCCATATTTTTATTTTCAGAAAAAACACTCATTTTGAGACTTTTCTTCTTGAAAACAAAAAAGCTTTGCTGAGCAAGTGCAACATACATGGTGTCCACTCTCAAACTTCAGTGACTCCATTGAAGGCAAAGTGATCCTGGCTTGACTGTTGGGGATCTCTAAATTTGGCAAGGGGTTCTCCGCCTGAAGAGGGGAGGTCATAGCCTGCACTGAAGTGGTGGGCTGTTTTTTAGGGTCTACATGAGCTTGTAAGTTTTCAGTCCTGCTGGTATTATTTGGGACTATTGAGATTCTGTCAGATTACAACACTGCAGCGCTTACCCGACAGCCCGCAATGCCCGCTTCCCAGAGACGTTAGGGACCCAGCTCTGTGCACCCTACCTTTCTGTCTGTGATATGACTTCCCACAAGGGAGATGGGGTATAGCATAGGAGAAGGGCCTGCTTGGACATTGTCTTCAGTGCTCTGGGATAGTTGTTGAACATTAAAACAAGGAGAGGATCATGAGTTGGTCCGCTAGTGTTAGGGGTGCCCACCCTTGGTGAGATGGACAGTAGTGTGGTCAGTCTCCCACCTACCTGCGATCAACTATGTCAGTAGTGACATCTGTAGAGTAGTTGTAGTGATTGCTGTCTTGGTAGTGTTGCTTACTGCCTGTTCAGATTCGTCACTGGCTTGGATGCTCACTGCGTAGTGTGTACATGTACATCTGATAAACGAAACAAAAAATGTGTGTTTAACACCCAAGGTTATTGCTTGCATAACCACCTTCACATTTAAGATGACATACCACCATTGATGTACTGTGTAGTTAGTCACCACACATGTAGTCCGATACTTCTCGGGATTCTTTTCCAAAATTTAAGGTTCACATTATCTTAAATAACCAAAATGTTCATAATCAGTAAAGGTGTGACTTATGAATGATTCAGGAAGGCCGAGTGGCGTAGGATCCAGTCTTGAAGAACAGCGGTAGATGGCTGCTGCCGAGCGTCTTCAAAACAGGTGAGTTCAGGCTTTCGGCGATCTTCTCCGACGTGTAAGGTGTTGTCTCAGGAGGGTTCTCGAGTCAAAGCAGGTGTTGGACGCTTGAATATGGTTTAAGTAGGCAAACCACGCCCAAGATGGCCGCAGAGAGTTGCCGCAGTCCCGCGAGATCGCGGCAACTCCCACGGTAGCCCTCTGTTGCACTGTGATTCTTAATCATTATTGAGGCATTTGTTGTACTGTGATTCTTCATCATTATTGCGACATTATAAGCATTCTCGCAGGCAGCTTGTGCACGCGCGTGAGTGTTCCTTGCCCTGACTCACTCACGCGCAGAGCATTCCGTTCTTTCCAGAATGTCCATAACTATGACATTCTGTTTATCTTCAAAACTGGCATCAGCTTGCAGACAGCTTTGTTCTGCATGGGGATGCATGTTGTCTTTCAAATCTCACTGAGCTTTATTGATACTGTTCAGACTCACAGTTGAGTCAGTTGACTGTGGATCTTCTTGCTGCCAGACCTGCTGCTGTGGGCTCCTTGTATTTATACTTAAAAATAAATACTTAAATACTTTTAAAACCCAGGATTGCCTTTCTCCTTTTTCCTGCTGGATGTGCCTTCTCTCCTTTAAATGTCATACCACATTTTGGCGACGATTTGGACTGAAAACACACATTTGGAGCCCACAGAGCTATTTCTCAGCCCCTCCTTGCTGAAGATATTAACCTTTCTTCAGTTTACTGTCTGGTTAACCCTGGAATTATTTTGGATATTTTAACTTCGTGAATTAAAAGGATTTTCCACAAAGAGCTTCATCTTCAAACTGTTGGATTACAAATCTACACAAGAGCACCTGCAGTGTACAAGTTGCTGCCCTGCTCTGATTGTGTAGCACCTTTACTGCTTGTCTTCAACGGTGATAGGCACACCCTGTAAGTACTTTCATTATATTACTTCTTTTAACTTTGGTGAACCCATGGCTGATGCTAATACTGCACTTAATTCATTGGCTCACTTGCCTTCCTTTCTGGAACGTCCAGGAAAACCACCAGTGAAATGGGTCCTGTGGATTAGAGCATTTGAGAATTATTTGATTGCTGTTGGGGCTGATGAATATGTGGCAAAACGCAAAGCTGCCATTCTCTCTCTTCAGTCATTTGGGTCGTGAGAGACAACAAGTCTTTGACAATTTGCCCAGAATACCAGCTCCTACAGATGAGCAGGATGAATGGGATGCATTTCTGGAAGCTAAAGCTTGCTTACAAAAGAAATTCAGCGAAGAGCCAAGTATTCTGTTGGAACGTTTTAACTTTGTTAAAAGAAAACAAAACTCTGATGAATCTGTGGAGGATTACTTATCTGCTTTGGGACTGTTAGCCACTAGTTGCAATTTTGGTGTGGCATTGGATGTATATTTACGTGATCAATTTGTCTATGGATGCACTTCAATGAAGATACAAGAAAAACTACTATGCTTCAGAGATCCTTCACTCTGTGAAATTATAACTGTGGCAAAAGGCATTGAACGTTCTGTTGAATCATCTAAGGTCATGGGTCAGGTTTCAGTTAGTTCAACTCCTGTACATGTTATTGATAACAAAGTTGATGTAAATTCTGTTAGACAAAAACCTAAGGTGAATAAGCATTTTAACAAAACAGGAACTTTTTGTTACAGGTGCGGTTCAAAATCTCACATAGGTAACTCGCCTCATTGTCCAGCTATTGGTAAGCGGTGTATTAAATGTAAAAAGATTGGGCATTTTCATACAGTATGCAGAATGAGCAGAAATCAGCCAGGTGTCAACAATGTGATTTCATCCATAGAAAGTGAAAATACTGATAGTTCAGATATTGTACTCAATCTTAGTGTACTTCAAATTGCTGACAATGATATTAAGGATCCTATATGTCAGGTTACCATAGCTGGATTCTTAACTTTGGACATGATGTGTGACTCAGGTGCACCTATCACAGTTATTTCTGATGTTTTATTTTTCTCTAAATGGGGTAAGGATGCAAAATTACATTGCTCTGATGTACGTCCAAAAGCGTATGGAGACCAAGATATTGATATGTTAGGTTTCTTCAATGACAGAATCACTTGCTTGGGTAGGACCGCATATGCTAAAATATATGTTGCTAAAAAAAGTCAAGCGATTGTGGGGTGGAAGGATCTCGCTTAATTAGGTATCTACCTAGTTCCTGGTGGTGATCCCCCTGTCAGGATTCGTGATCTTGCTAATACATCCTTGTGCACACTTGAGGACTCTAATCTAGTGGTGTGGAAAACGAAATTTCCGCTTGTCTTTAGCGACTCGCTAGGTTGTGTTAAAAAATACTTACACAACATTATGTTAAAAAATATTCAGTCCCTGTCACTCATAAAGCACGTCCCATTCCTTTAAGAGTCAGGGATGAACTTAAAACCCTTCTTGATAAAATGTTAGTTGAAGGGGTAATTGTCAAAGCAGAGGCTTCTGAGTGGGTCAGTCCCATAGTTATTGTGCGCAAAAAGGATAAAAGCATCAGATTGTGTGCAGACTTGCGCAGTATTAACAAATGTATAGTCATTGAAAGCCATCCTTTACCCAGAATTCAGGAATTGTTAGCTAAAATAGGTGATGCACAACACTTTTCATTATTGGATCTCAAATCTGCATACCATCAAATTCCCCTTCATCCTAATTCTCAGAGTTTCACCACGTTTGTCACACCCTTTGCTGCTTACAAATTCACTAGACTGCCTTTCGGCCTAGCGCCTGCAGCCAGTGTATTCCAGAGACTAATGGACACCATTTTAGAGGATATATCTGGCGTGCAGGCTTATCAAGATGATGTTTTGATATTTGCTGGAACCATTACTGAACATGACAACATTTTGGACAAGGTTCTTAGCAAATTCACTGAATATGAATCACCCTCAAGGTGGACAAATGTCAATTTAATGTTAAGGAATTTGATTATTTGGGGCATTCCATTAGTGCCAAAGGTATTTCTCCTAAACTTTGTCTGGTTAAAGCTATTAAGGATGCACCTGTTCCAAGAGATAAGGATTCATTACGCTCATTTTTGAGTTTGAGTGAGTACTATTCAAGATTTTTGGAGGGATATTTAATTGTAGTACAGCCTTTGAGAGAGCTGCTTAAAAAGGGGCAGAAATTTATTTGGAATGATGAGACACAGACTACGTTTGAGAATGTGAAACAATTAATTATTTCAGCGCCAGCACTTTCCCCTTTTCAATCAGATAAGGAATGCATCCTTACAGTCGATGCAAGTCAGGTTGGGAGCAGTCCTTTCACAGACCATTCAAGGTAAAGAACGCACAGTCGCATTTGCATCTCGCTCTTTGTCTTTAGCGGAATCACGGGATAGTACTATAGAGCGAGAGGCACTAGCGTGTTCATGGGCTGTGGACAAGTTTAAAATGTTTTTGTGGGGACAGCACTTTACTATGTTCACAGATCACAGGCCATTGTTACACTTATTGAATGGGAATGGGTCAGGTAAAGCTTCTTCTCGTTTAGTAAGGATTTTGTCGAAGTTACAAGAGCATAACTTTACATTGAAATATATATACCAGGTGGAAAAAACGCAAGAGCTGACTGCCTTTCCAGGTTACCCATTTTTGAGGATGTTAAGGCGGATATGAACTCTGATGAATGTGTTGTTGCAATGGTTGATGAAGTCATTTCTAATTCTGCCTCTCTTTCACATGAGGATTGGTTAAAGGCTTTTGCCTTGGAGCCTGCTTTAGTTATGGTGGCTGTCTTCATAAAAAAAGGATGGCCAACAATCAGAAGTGTGGAACCCTCTTTGTGACCTTTTTTACAGGTCGCTGAGGAACTAGCGATGGTGCAAGGAGTATTAGTGAAGGGAGATTGTTGTGTCCCACCTGTTTCTCTAAGAATGTCTCTTATCAAAGAAGCTCATGCTGGTCACTTAGGTATTTCAAGCACATGTAAGGCATTGAAGCAATTTTTTGGGTGGCCATCTTTGGAATCTCAAGTAGAGAAGTTTGTTGAGGGTTGTCCCATTTGTTTGGTGTCAGAAAAACATTGGAAACGACATGAAACACCCCTTATGCCTGTTCCTTTGCCCGAGGAAGCATGGTGTAAAATTACATTGGATTTTGCAGGACCGTTTGAATTATTGCCTTCAGGTCAACGCTATCTTATGGTAGTTGTAGATTATTTTAGTAAATGGGTTTACTTCAAATTCACATCACAACCCAATACTGATTCAGTCATAAACCTTTTAAGGAGTATATTTTTTATTGAAGGTGCTCCAAAGGAATTAGTTTCTGATAATGGAACACACTTTGTGTCTAGGAAAATGTGTGCATTTTTAGATGAGCATTCCATTAGACATCTAACCACGGCTTTCTATTCTCCTTCTGTAAATGAACTCGTGGAAAGAATGAATCGCTTTCTGAAAGAAGGAGTTCAGACAGCTTTGACAATGGGGTGGGATGTGAAAGACATTTTAGTAAAAAGGTCTGGTCATATTTACTCACACCTCACAGCACAACTGGTGTGTCACCGTTTCTTTTATTAAGGAAAAGGTTGCCAAGGTGTTCATTTTGCCCAGATTGGGTCAGAAACATGAATAAAGAAGGTTCAAGTCATTGGTTGGAAGCTGTAGCTGAAAAAGTTGAAAGAAAGCAACAGCAAAGTAAAGCAGCTTTTGATCGCAAGCATAGAGTTCGTGAAAGCAAATTGAAAGTGGGAGATTTTGTTTTAGTTAAAGTTCCTAGGAAGGTAAGAAAAGGAGAGTCGAAAGGGTCTCTCCCTGTGGAAATTGAATAAATTTCAAAAGGATCGGCATTATTGAATGGAAAAGGTTGGTGGAGTAAGAGAGATTTAGTACATGTTAATAAAGAGCAGGCATACAAAATATCCCGCATAAGAAAGAAGGACGATTCTGATTTTTTAGACTTTACAGCATCTGACTTTGGAGAACCTTCTTCATGCAATTCAGATTCATCCACTAACGAGGTCATTGTCTGTTCTGGTGTGTCCACTTCAGTCTCTTCTCAGAATGACATTTCAGGAGAGGCATCCTCCTCAACTGTTTCTCAAAGGTGTGCACGCAATGTAGGTATGCCTGCCAAATTTAAAAGATTTTTATGTTGGTTAGCTGTATGGTAGGTAAGATACCCTATTGTTACTTCTCTTTCTTTTGTTTGTTGTTTTATAAGGGGGAAGGTGTTGTACTGTGATTCTTAATCATTATTGAGGCATTGTAAGCATTCTCGCAGGCAGCTTGTGCACACGCGTGAGTGTTCCTTTCCCTGACTCACTCACGCGCAGAGCATTCCGCTCTTGCCAGAATGTCCATGACTATGACATTCTGTTTATCTTCAAAACTGGCATCAGCTTGCAGACAGCTTTGTTCTGCGTGCGGATGCATGTTGTCTTTCAAATCTCACTGAGCTTTATTGATAATGTTCAGACTCACAGTTGAGTCAGTTGACTGTGGATCTTCTTGCTGCCAGACCTGCTGCTGTGGGCTCCTTGTATTTATACTTAAAAATAAATACTTAAATACTTTTAAAACCCAGGCTTGCCTTTCTCCTTTTTCCTGCTGGATGTGCCTTCTCTCCTGTAAATCTCATACCACACCCTCACAATGGTGTCACAGCTTAACAAGCATACTGATGTGAGACTTAATCTACGTCACGCAGTGCCGGGGGCAAACAAAACGTATTTGACATGTTCTGAAAACCAAGCAACATGTGGATAACAGACACAGTTACCACATACGTTGGTACATATACCAAATTCACAAGCATAAACATACATACTTAGGTGCTGGTGCACGGGTTGGACTGCGAGTTTTTTAATAGAATGAGAACCAGCTAATAGGCCAGCTGGGAACCATGACAGATTCATCAGAAACTCCAGTGCGTCTGCATTTTTGCTACATCTGAAAACTAGTCCTTCACACCAGAAATACACAGATAAACCTCCGTATGATCAGCATAAGAGTGGATATTCAACTGTTTGTCCCGGATTCCGTTGATTTGTAGGTTCACATAGCTGTACAAAAAGAGTGGAAACAGGAGACTCTTGGGGATACCAGTTGATTCGCCAAGTCAAGGATATAAAGTCTCTAGTCTTACTCTCAGTCCCTTACACATAAAGCTGTATCAAACCACCACTTCAGTTCAGACACAGAGACCAAAGCCACCGACTCCAAGATCTGTAGCAGGCTACAGGCGAGTACAATGATAGAAATATGGAAAATTAATCAGTGTCAGCCATTTTCAGCAAGTCCACTTATAGTGAAAACAAGATTGACATGGCAGCATGCCAAAGGGGAAATCTTGACTGGTATCCACTCAATATTAGAAAGTTTTCTATGAGTTCTTGCAACTGAACTGTGACCACATCTACAAAATCTGGGTTATCCAAGGTAGACCAGCTATTGGCTGATAATGTCCAACTTTGCAAGGGTCAAGGAAGCATTAGGGAGTAACCAAGAGAGTTTTAAATCTCTCTGCAATGAGCTGTTAATGTCAGTTTGTAGGACTCAGCAGAGGCTGAAACATACCCCCATTCAACCAGTTATCAGGTAAAATGTTGGTGTAAACTGTGACACACCTTGTCACAGAATGAGCCCACTCCTTAGAGGAACTAGGGTATATAACTCTTATTCATATGATCCTCAAACTGTACATTTGTAGCTTCGATCTGCTACGACTTCTTTGCTTGAGGAGTGGATGCTTCAGTGCACTTTGATGAAATAATCCTCTCTACCGGCTTAAACACTTCACAAGGGTAACTTAGGGCCTCCACACCTTCGTAGAATAAAACTTTAGTAAAATATTATAAACAGGGTTATGATAAGATGTTGGCACAAGTCTTAGAATCTTTAATAGGGGTGCCCAAAATCAGTGCCTATGCTATCTCATCTGCCCTAAATATGCCGCCTGGCATATTCCCGCTGGAGCAGCTCACTACAGCTAAGCTTCAATTCCACGAAAATACAGATTGCTCTCACAATAGACAGAAACCTCACAAAACTCAAGTTCTTCATATTTCATTTATGAAAAGCCAACTCTGATTTGCATTACATTGTTGTAACAGCCACAGAACAATGCTTAAGGTCTTTGAAATTAGTCACCAAAGCAATATTTTGGTTGAAATCACCTCACATATTTCCACTTGCATACAATTTTTCAGTGTGTCAAAAAATTTGATCCAAGTGTATTCTTTGCACAGTAGTGTCCTTTTATCTAGATCGAATGGGATCAAGATGGGAACCAGTAGCAGTGTGCCTGCATGGCATGAAGTATTGCAGCTCTTATTCAAAATTAAACTGCATATCTTATTAACACAGGTTCCACACCAGGCAGAGGGATGAACTTACAACAGACCAGCATTCAGCAACCTCCTCTGCACCTTATTTTATGTCCCGTATAGAGGCCCTAATGTAGACCCGTTCATACATGCCCTAAAAAGGACGTATTCGTATTTGCCCTAATACGGTCATATTCGTACTTGCCCTATTATGGTCAAAGCGCATATGCCCTATTACGGTCATAACTGTACATGTCCTATTATAGTCATGATTCCTTATATAGGCATGATCTTTCACCTACATCGGTCCTCACTAGTACACAACGTGCTCTGAGGGCTGAACGTTATCTATTCTGTGGTATTGAATACAGCAGGGTTTTTCCCAAACACAGGCCCACACTGTACTCATCAATTATGCATGGCTCTAGGAATACACCACCTGCATAATATGTATGTACAAAGTTCACCCCTGACGTCTTCCTCAAGTCTAACATGGCCAATACAAACCATACGAAGCAACCAGAGTCTTCAGGGTATAAATATACCACATCTTACCCCGGTAAGACAGAGGGAAACGAGACTTCCATGCTGACACACTGACCAGAGACGCTGAGGCTCCTGCATGCAGTCGCTCCAGCTGACAGCGGTCCAACACAGCCCTTGCGGGGTATCCAACTCGAGACCAGGACGGGGTCCCACAATCTCTCTATTCAGGTATGGGGGTTTGACTAAATCCTAGAAGGATTCTTGGCTCTTAGGCTTTTAGACCTACACATATTCTAGGTACACTCGGGTACATCTAGATAAGCATCGTAGGAGTACGCCCACTTTGCATAATGCTTTTTATATTCATTTATGTATTCATGATTATTGCAATATGGTAGAACTGTTCTATCCCTTTGCTTTTATCGTACTGCTGATAATATATCTCTGCTATTGTCTGCTGGTTGCCGCAGCACATATATTTTACACTAGAATAACAACTGTTCAATAAATACTTATTGAAACGCCCAGACTGTTTATTCTGTGTAACTCTCTGAGACAAACCGAATAAGTAAGCACGAGTGACTGAGCGAAAAGCAGTATATTGTTTCCACGATTCTGAGGAATTTGGGTTGTCATGATCTAAGGTTGCCAGAAACTAATCTCTCCCCGATAAGAGGAGATTCTAGTGGCACTGTGAGCTAGCTAATGCAAATCCGGCTAACATACGCGGTGGGGGTGCACAGAGCCAGTCTGCCACCAAGCCCACAGCTTATGTTATCCAAACGCGCAGGTCCTGCATGGGTACTATAGGAACTATACGACACTTAAAGGAAGTAAAAAATGGAAGGTAACAGCAAAACGTAAGCAATCCCATTTACAGGTATGTACGAGACTGCAGGCAATCCTCAATTTCTCCACATAACATGCAGGATGGATGATGTACTAAAGTTTTCAGTGTCACACAAATGCTCCTGTCTGCCTATTGGAAAACCACTGCCTGTGCCTCTAATAGTGTTGATGAACTTGCAGTACTCATCTATGCACAGGAGGTTCCCAAGGCAATGGCTTAAAAATGGCTCCTCCTGGAAACACGGTGAAGAAATATGGAGTATAAGTAAATTGAGGTACACGGGGTGTAGTAGATAAAATGAGCACCCTTACTACATTAGAATGAAGGAGTTGCTACAGAGAGGAGGGTATGGCCTGAATGTCAAAGTGTCCGGGAATGTTCCGATCTATGATCTTTACTGGGGAGAATAGGACATTTAGAGCCTCATTCATATTTTGGCAGTGGGGCCGTTGTTCCACCAGTGCGATGGAGTAAATACTTCACCCTGGAGGAGGTCCCCACTGCCAAATTTATAAATGACTGCCAAGCTGGCGGTCATTTATAAAGCATTGGCCGGAACCGCTGTCATGGCAGTTACTGTCAATGCAATCCTCCGTTTGCTGCAGGGCTGTCTCAGTATGACAAAACCCTGCACCAAACAGTTTTCTTTTTGGATTTTCAAAAAGAGAATCCCAAAACGGAATTTTTGTTTTGAAAATAAAAAATGTAATGCTCCCCTCGCAATGGGAGTCAGGTTTGCCTGGCGGTGACTGACAATAAAAAAAAATGACAACATGTCTGCCCTTCCTTATTGGGTGGGCGGACATGTACCCATTTTTCCTATAGCCCTTACTCCATCGGGCTATCTGGGAGGTTTGGTATGATGGAGTAGACACCACCATAGTTAAACAGAAGGTCCTCCCGCAAATAAATCAGACGGCTGGACCTACATATTGGTGGTATATAGACACTGTTGCGACGGAGTATACATATCGTCAACATATAAACCGGGCCCTTAGTTTGGCCTTGTTATTATTAGCAGAACTGGTACATGCAAAGGGCAGTTGAAGTACAGACAGCCCTGGGTGACTGGTCCATGGACATACTGCTATGCTTACAGGGTGGCACGCTCAGAGTGCTGAAACAGCACAATCCTTTCAAAGTCAGATCTGTTTGCATAGTTTCATTGTTTGAGCACGTGACACACAATGCCTAATTTTATTACGTATCATCTGGTGTAATCTTTAAACACAGAGGAAAATCCACAGGCTCAATTCCCTTATTAAGAATATCCCTTTGATGGATGACATTTAACTGGTGGATTTTACTCTATATTTTGAGTTCCCTCCAGAAATTGGAGTATTTCCAGTTTCTTCCAAGCCCTAAATGAACCCAGAAATTCTTGCTGGGTCCAACAGGTCAGTAAATGGCTTAGAAGGCCCGCAACACGTTCATGGCAATTTGAGCTGAAAGTGGGAGTGCATTCGGTTGAACCAGGTGAAGATCCAGCCTCTAACCATGCAACGGGTCATTAACAAATGCGGGCCGGTGATTGGCAAATTAGTGCAGAAGTGAGAAGCCCCTAGTTAGGGCTCATCAGCCAGGTATAGCTTGGTTTCAGTGACACAGTGTGCATGGGTCCTACATCTGGGTATACCCATCCCACTTAGGGCGACACACTAAGGTATACAAAAAAGTGCTGGTGTGAGGAAATGGGTGTATATTATGGTGTGGTTGTGCGGCCTCACAGTAGAATACACTTACCAACCCCTTTAGGACCAGTAGGCTTTGTTTGTTAAATCCTTGTGTCAACACTGGGTAGCAGTGGCTCTGAGCAGTCAGGCTTGCACAAAGAAACAAGTGTAAAGCATGTAAACAGCACCAAAATAATTGAAGAAGAAATGCAAGAGACATTCAAGAAATCATATACAAATTAATAAAAATAGACTGCATTTTTATGTCATTTTAGACACCAAAATGAAAAAGATCTACCAGAGGGTTTCGGAGAAACAACATTTACAAATACAGTAAATATAGCTTTTAAAGTAACAACAAACAAGCATTGGCAAATTCAAAAATTTGACAAAGTTTTTCAAGAAAAAGTTGGTTAAGTATCAACGAGGTTACTTTCAGTTACTTTAGGCGGCCAACTCCAGCGGGGAGCCAGTCAGAGGGACCAGCAAGGTCCCCAGAAAGTGTTACCTCAGAGGAAGAAGCAGTCTTTGAAGCCCGCTTTGTACTGGCAGAAGTCCAGTCGCCATGGGCTACCAGTCGCCCGGTATCACGGTCACAGAGGAATACTTCCTTGGATAATAACTTGCCTTCTAGGTGACCAAGCTGCACTCCAATGGTTCTCCTGGGTTTAGCAGACCCAGGGGCAACTTTGAGCATCGAGTCCTGGTCCCTGGTGCTGCATTATGGGGAGGAGAAGAGTTCAGAAGATTTGGGCTACCAACTTGCCCCAGCAGGCTTCTTTAGCTTTTGGGGCCCTGTGCTGTGAACAGGAGGTCAGCGAACTGACCCTTGGAGTCTCTTGCCTCAGCTGGGCTCGGAAATCCATGAGCAGGACTCAAAAGACACAGTCCCTTCTCATTTGCTAGCCAACAGGTTAAGCAGGTGCAGTCCACGTCTGTGCAGCCTCTCTTCACCATGACCTTAGTGCAGCGGGGCAATACTCCTGTCCTGCTCTCCAGTTCATCGAGATCTGAGTTCTGGGTGCCGGGGATGCCCTTTCTAGATTGAGAATATGCCCTCAGGGTGGACTTTATCAGTACCTAATGGCCTATTAGGTTCCCTCCTTCCTGATGACTACTTCCTGCGAAGTGTGGCATCTGGCTATTCCACAATTCTCCGTTCTGCTCACTGTCATGATGGTGGAACCCCTATTTTGTTGTGTAGAGCTCCCTAGCCCACCCCAGAGGTGTGGCTACCAAAGAGCTACATGCCCCTTAAAAACCGGTTTGGCAACTGAGGTTTTCCTTTCCTTCCCAACTGCCAGCCTATCTACATAAACAATAGAGCAGCTCTTCTCCCAAGTGTTCATCATTTTCCCTTCAAATGCAGCTTCTCCTTTGAAGCTAACCTTTTGGGCCAACAACTGTGTGACTTCCTGCCATGGAGATGTGACTCCTGTCTCTCATGGAGACTTCAATTGTCTCCTTTCCCGGAAGTCATTTGCATGTCTCCTGAGGTGGGCAGAAAGTTGTCTCGAAGACAGACCCGTGCGCACAGGAGATTTTGGGGTAACAAAGTGGAAAGTTACATTAATTTTGACTTGAGTATCAAGCCATTCTTAGTGTAATGAGTTGTTTGATACCTTGGTGTAACAACTTTGGTTGCACCATTCAGGAGTTAGCACAGCTGAAGAATTCAGCTTGTAACCATGTACTCACCAATGAGGCGACAAAGTCCTTTCACAGTAAACACAAAAGTTCCCATTTTTACTGTCAGAAGAAGTAAAATGCTCTTGAAATATGCTGCACCCTACCTTAGGGCTCATTAGGCCAGCCATAGTTGTGGATTACACATATTACAGGGGGAGGTTTGGCTTTGCCATGGCTTTACAACTGCTCTTCGTGGTGGGCTGGGAGATATGTTTTAACAATCGGTGCTGCAGTTTCTGGGCTGACCTTCTAACTTACAGGCCCTGGGTACTAGATACTAGGGACTTACAAGTAAGCTAGCTTATGCCGATTGGGTATAAGCCAATCAAACATACTCAGTTTTAGGGTCAGGGCACAGGCACAGAGGTCTGGTTAGCAGGTCTCAGTGTACTGTCAGAGTCAAAATACCAGCAGCATCAGTCCAAAACGTTGGGGTGACCATATAAAAGAGGCATTTCGTTACAGATGGAATGCTTGAATTAATGTCAGCCACTGGTAATAATTCGGCTTGCATCCTAGTCCATAGTTTATTTGCACACATGCCACCTCGGTTTGGACCCAGCTATATGCAAATCAGTCTTGACCTGCCCTTGCCCAGCATGGTAGGACCGAAAGAGCCCAAGGACAAAAGCAGCTACACAGACCCTAAAACAGACCTAAACCTGTTGTGCTCCTCACCATGAGATGGAGACAGGCTGCTGTGAGTTTTATCTCATTAGACACCAATGTACATGAACATCCACAGATTCCTGTACACCCTACACTAACAGTGGGGACAGACTGTCCTCAAGATCAATACAGCAAGTGTAGTTGTGGCAATAGTGACCCAACCTGTTGAGCACACCCGTTTGTACCAAGTTTTACTATTTTGTTTTCATTTTCATTTTGCTCCCTCAACCTGTTGGGTGGAGTGATCCTGTATTTGGTGGCTTTGCTAGCTCTCTAGATTCAGAGACCTCTGTTGTCTACCCAGAGCCCTGGATGCTCTTGGGCAGTAGCTCAGTGTGCCTGCTGGCACATCCATGCCTGATGTACCACCAAATATGACTATCTATTTCGAGAAAGTGTAGCTTAATATGCTTGCTGCTTCTTTGTTTTTTGTTTCGTTTCAGTAATTCAACATTCACCACGTCCTAAGTTTGCAAATACTTTTAAATAGCAAAGCGATACAAAGTATCCTTTTTTGCAGGAAGGTTTTACAATCCTCCGTTCAGTGTTCGGATCTGTTACCATTCATAAACAGTAGTCACTGCAAACTCTGGATAACACAACAGTATTGCATTATACTGTGCCTTTCCTGTTTCGGGTTGTTCTTGAAGACAATCATTTTTCAAGATGTAGCTAAGCATAATAACCATTCTCGATAAATATTAACAGTAACAGATGTATTGTCCAAGTACGCCTTTGCAGAAGTGCTAAAAGTGGTGTCTGCATCACCAAGGCCTTTAAAACCATCTTCAGGAAAGGGCAAACCCCTCAAAACCTGCAAACAGATACTGGAAAATAATTTTTGAACAATTTGTTTCAGAAATTATTAAAACAGCATGCTGTTCATCATTTTGTAAAACACACGGAGGTAAAAGCTGCTGTTATAGAGCGTTTTAACAGAACTTTAATATCTAAGATATGGAGATATTTCACAGACTTCAACACCTACCGATATGTGGATGTTCTATTAGCGTTTATAGATGCTTATAACGCTAGTTATCACAGAACCATCAAAACGTCTCCTGTCGAGGTAACGACCTATAATTCTTTAGCGGTGTGGAGAACGGTATACGGGGCCGTTTCGCAGCCAAGGTAAAGAAGCCTCTTTTAAAAGAAGGTGATCATGTTAGGGTTTTAAAGTTGAAAGGGGTCTTTATAAAGGGCTACCAGCAGACTTTTAGCGATTAACTATTTATACTGGAGAGTGTGGAGCTTAAAGAAGGTATATATATTTACAGGTTAAAGGACTACAATGGTGAGACGTTGTTGGGTGCCTTTTACAAAGAAGAGTTACAAAAGGTACAGAAAGATCCACACTGGGTATACTGTTGTGTAGTTCCTATAAAAAGTATACAGGATCTGCGCGTTTAGACAACATACACTGTAGGATTGGTGTCAGACAAACTCTGATCACCCCCACCGGGTATGTTGGCCTTTTGTACCAACTAGCTCACAGTGTCACTAGAATCTCCTCTTACCAAGGAGAGAATAGTTCCTGGCAACCATCGAACATGACAACCCTGATCCCTCAGGATGTGGAAACAATATACTACCTTTCGCTCAGTCACTCGTGCTTACTTAGTCTGTCTCAGAGAAATACACAGAATAAACAGGCTGGGCGTTTTCAATAAGAATTTATTGAACAGTTGTTATTCTGGTATAAAATAGATGAGCTGTGATGCAGCGCGTACAATAAAAACTATTCTCCTCCTAGGTCACTTATCGGTCATCCAGGGGCAAACTATATTTTCTCACATCCACATGACGATGGGGCCCATAAACATCGCCTATCACACACGCACACACCTGGATTTCCTTTACACCTTTACGAAATTCTGTATTCCGAGGAGAAGCATGAGAACTAAATGGAAAACACCATTTATGTACCGCTGGAAGGAGCCGGGATATCTTATTACCTTAACTTATCGCTTTCTTTTAGTTATTTCTTAAGATATTCCTGCTCATTGTTTTGTCGATGAATCATTCATGTAAAAAATTAATTCATAGTGATTAAGACCAGCTAAATCACAATAACCAATTACTGATGTCACAATCATTTAGGAAAATAACCACTGAGTCGTTTGATTTAAGGAATCTTAAATTTTATATAATTTTAAAAGCATGAGAAAGAATTTAAACCTTTTATTCAATTATTCATTTATTATTAATTCAAATATTTATTAAGCATAATCAATTTATTGCAGAAAGGAAATTTTCGTCATGAAGCAAAACCCTAATTACCTGCCTACCTTCCTAATTTAGCCTAATGATTTCTAACCTAAGTTTAAGAATTAGAAATAACCTGATTCTCATACTCAACTGGAAAATTAAGACAGCAACAGAAACTTCAGCTCGTCAGCATCAGCTACCTGCAACCCGTCTCATCTAACAGTCTTTCAGCATCTCCCGCTCAGTAATGGATCGATCAGGACCACCCAGCACTGGAAGCCACCAACACCAACACGACTCTCCAACTCCGCTCCTGACTGTGACCCCCTCCCACTAAGAGTAGGCCCTCTTATACCCTAATTCTAACTTTGCTAACTAATTGTTGCAACATTAATAACACGCTTTTCTTTCATTGGTCCATGCAGGTCATCTTATTCATTCTTTTAATCAAGTTCTCTTGGATCCAACGGTCCTTGGATCATTTCCTTTCTCACAGTTCAAGACATGTTTCCATCCGCTTCGATCAGTACATTTGTAACTTCTTTCGATACATTCGAGAACTCTGCAGGCATTGTCCTTTCTCTTAAAATGGTTTCCCACGGTTCTTTGCTGATCACCACGGCACACTATCAGTTCAATTAGGTCACATCAGCCTTGACGATTCTCGCATCCTAGCCTCTCAGTAACATCACGAGGTTAGCGTTTCTCCAACTTTTCTCCCTTGTCACGTGTTTCCCCGCACTTGCGCACTTCATTAACTGGCAGCCATTTTATATCGCCACTCGGTTATACTTTAGAAGCACTATTTTGAAATAAACAAAACATAATTAAAATAGAGAAAAATAGCCTTTTCGTTTCCCTCCCGTCATCTACGTACCCCAATTAGTTATTACCTAGCAGAAAGCAACATTTAAGCTGTTCCTTACTTACCATCACTATTGTTTTTGCAACGACACATTTATTTTCTATGAAGCACAAATCATGCATTTATTTTAAATTAGTACGCATTTAATTTTATGTTATAATTAGACACAGACATTTGTTAATGAATTATTCAGCACATACACTTGCGTATTACCTTTCCCACACATACAGTGTTGATTAATACATTTAAACGAACTTTTATTAATTATTTATAAAATTTGTAAGGGGTTAAAAATTTTTATTTTCTCTGCTCCATCAGCTGCAACAACCGTTAGGCAGTATAAGATATAAATGATTAGCAGTACTATAAACGTAAATGGATGGTATAGCTCTACCATCTTACAATAATCATGAATACATCCAAGTATATAAAACACATGATAGAAGTACTCCTACAATGCTTCCCTAACTAGCATGTAGGTAGGTGTTAAGCCAAGAATCCCTCTAGGATTTAGTCAACCCTATTACCTGAAGTGAGAGACTGTGGGACCCCGTCCTGGTCTCGAGTTGGACACCCCGCAAGGGATGTTTTAGACCACTGCGAGATGGAGTGTCTGCATGCAGGAACCTCAGCGTCTCTGGTCAGTGTGTCGGCCGGGAAGTCTCGGTCTCCTCTGTCTTATCTTAGCAAGATGTGATGTATATATACCCATAGGTATTCCCAGGGGTCCTACCTCGCTGTGTTACTATGTCGGCCTAAGGATGACGTTGGGCATGAACTTTGTAAATAGATTTTATACAGGAGAAGGTAGTCCTGCTGTGCTTCCAAGAATCCTCATGCATAATGTATGAGATCTCGAACTAGGGAAAACCCGCGTTCTGAATGCAGTGTAGTATCTAGGTAAAAGGTCAGTCCCTGTAAACCGTGACAAGTGTAATGTAGGGAAGAATATAGGTGTAGGGTAATGAAGTTACCGAGGCCTATATTATGGTACCTTTATGGAATATAACACCCACCCCTCTTCCGAATGGACGACATAGTTTAATTCTAACCGTACTACTAGGTGGACTAGATACTTGTACGCAAATACTTAAACATTAGTTTCTCGTTGTGTTAAAAAAAAAACATTGTTTTAAAAAGTGTTAAAAAGTGTAAAAATAAATAAATAAAAGAGAGAAAATATTAGAAATTGACACTTTAAGCTATAGCTCTAATATGTCCGTAGGTATAGTCTGAACTACTACAAGCATTTAAAAACCAAGAAGCTCAAAAGGAATGTCAATTTTGATATGGAGTTCTAATTTTCCGTTTTATTTTCCAAAAGTCGAATTTTTTCCCAGCACACGACGGGCCAAATGAGTAACATTTTTATGTGTCCTGGCTGGTAGACGCAACATTTTCGTTGCTTTCCTCCGCAGTCGACGGTCCCTTTAACACCTCGCACATTATGTCAATTGAGCACAGATGATCTTCCGTACTGTCCACAGCAGGTGCTGGGGCAGCCTGTGTGCCATCCAAGGCCTGGGTGTCAGAGGAGGAGCCGGTGTGCATACCAACAGGAGCAGATACTACCTGTGGTGGCTCTAGGAATGCTGCCATCAACATGGGAATATGCTGGGGACACTGCTGAAAATGGGCCGTTATACGAGTTCAGTAAAGCATCAACATCCGGTTGCGCACATGATGGGAGTGTCAGACAGAGATCCAACACGCATTCTTCTCCCCAAAACAGGCATCGGAGGACAGGTAAGATGCAGTCCATCCAGACTGGTCTAAATGACAAGAACCAAGAAGCACTTAGTTCCCTTAGGCGAGGTGTGCCTAGAAGTTGTACCATGCGATCACGGTATTTTCTCTCCAGGAGTACTGTTCCCATCTCCTTGGTGACTGGTACGTCCATTGCGTAGCAGAAAAACGACAATCAGGATACCTGCTATTAGAAACAGGATCAGCGGCAGTCCTACAAATATGCTTCCAAATATTCTCAAGGAGCTATCGCCGAGTTAACGGCACTTTATCGCAGCCAAAGTTGCGATAAATTTATCGCCCCATTCACAAGCTGGTGTTAACAGCCCATAACACAAGTTCACCCGCGATAGCAGCCGTAAAAAACATCGCCACAGATGATCCCTGCAACTATCGCTAATGAGGCAGAGTAGGCGTACCCGTGCAAAAAGCCGCGAAAACACCACTCCGCAACATTCTCAACGACCAGCCAGATCGGTGATAAGACCACAAAACAGGCGATAAGGCGCGTTAGCAGCAGGAAATTAACACCTGCTCTGACCTGGTGCAAAGTCGGACCACAGCCTGCACCACAAAATGGAGCCCAGCCCAGAGCCACACCTGAAGGGCAACAGATGCCATGGAGCCACTGATCATGCAGCTCGGAGCCCCAACAGGGCCACAACACCCACCGCCACCACCCCCAGGACCCCTCCTCCCCGGGCCCCCCCCCCGGCCAAAGACATGCCACATCAACTACACGGAATCATGTACCAAATAATCCGCCTGATGTCGCACAATCACATTTGGTGGCATGCATGTGTCGTCACAAAAATGAGCATCACACATTCACCTTCGATGTAACAAATGAAAATGTATTCAAAGAAACACACACAGAACAGAAATGAAGACACATGGCGGCTCCCCTCGGGACAATCCGTAGGTCACAGCCTGCAAGACAAAAATCATGATGAGAAGGTGTGTCTTGCGCACATCAAAGGACAGAGAGAGAGCGAATGAGAGAGAGAGAGAAAGAGAGGGAGCGAGAGAAAGACGGACAGAGAGGGGGGGCGAGAGAAAGACGGACAGAGAGGGGGAGGGAGAGAAAGTGACAGAGAGGGGGAGCGAGAGAAAGACGGACAGAGAGGGGGATCGAGAGAAAGACGGACAGAGAGGGGGAGAGAGACACAGATAACAGAAGAGATGGACAGGGAGAGAGAGTGCCGACAATGCGCACCCAGGCCACACTGCCCACCTGCTGCCACAGGTGTGTCTCCAACCACGTGCCTGTATGTAGTGCAGTTCACCAGGTTACACATCTGAAACAGATCCGTCATCTGAAACAGAGTCCAGATACATGAATGGCAAAGTACATACAATTGCACAAGACATCATCGCCTGTCCGCCCCTGCGCGCCCAGGCAGATGTACCCCAGCCTCTCCCGCCGCCCAGCGGTGCATGCCCGCCCCTGCGCACCCAGGCCTCACTGCTCACCTTCCACCCTTGGCGTGTAGCAATGAGGGCCCACCACGTGCCGCTGCAAGCCACATGCCCAGGGCCCACGGACATGGCACCCTCCACATCATGCAGCCCCGCTCCACAGGCCACCAGGTCTCACATATGATTCTGGGTCTTGATTTCGCCATGGCAGAGGACATACCAGTGCACCTGGCATCATCGCAGGCTGCACACCCGCTCAGCCCTTGAGGTGCCACTAACCCTGTGATCCGGGATGCAACGCCACGTGGCGGTAGGCCCGCGCTGCCCGCTGGCTCTGGCCTACACTGCGGTCCAGCAGGACACAGAAATCCTGAGCAGTCCGGACGGCCGGGACGGGGCATCATCGCAGGCTGCACACCCGCTCAGCGCTTAAGGTGCCCCTACCTCAGTGCACCCAAAGTCACCGTTCCATGGCGGTGTGCCTGTGCCAGCCGCAATGTGTCCGGTGCCACCAAGTCGGTGTCCCAAAGTCATGGACCCTGTATGATTGGGTATCGTGTTGCGGACGCCATCATGTCACCTCCGGTCCTGGGGAATGTGATGTTGCAGGGCCCGAGGCCCTCATGCCCACATTAACACCACACGGATGCACCCAGATAGAGAGTGGAAATGGCGTCGAGCACGTGCGCCCGGCCCTTTTTATTGGCAGGGTCACATGTCCTGTGACGCGTGTGCTGGATGGGTGTGGTGTGGGTGTAAACCAGCCATGAGGGAGTGGCTGTGGCATGCTGACAACTAGACCTGTGAGCAGCAGATCACTACAGGAAAGACATGGGACATGTAGCGTTGCTGTCCCCCCCTGTGAGCGTAAGCGGAGTGGGCTGGCCTGGCGTATGGCAGTCCAGCGTAAGGGTTTGTAAATGACCCTGGGGCCCTGGGCGTGGTTCCGTACTGGGCTGGACAAGAAAGTAACTCATGCGTGTATCCCTCTTGTTGTGTCAGCGCCAGCCGGACCGCATTGGGCAATGTGTCACCCTGTGACCCCTGTTCTACGACATGAGCCACATGGACGTAAGAGGAGTCCAGTGAGCCTACATTCATCCATACTTCCACACTTGAAAGACCATAGACATGACACATCTGTGTGAATATGAATGTTTAATGCACATTCAGTGGAGTGTTGCATCTGGAGCAGGACAGGGCCATGCAAACCCCACATGACGATGTTGTCCCGTGGAGGGCTAGCCAGGGTCCTTCAGGGAATGACAAGTCCAAAGGAAGAGGAAGAGTTCAGTCCGCAGTCTGATTGCTGTGTCAATGGCGATAAAACAGCATATGGCAGTCCATGTCGAGGTCCAAGGTGAGTTGCGCAGAGTGCATCGGGGGACAGTGGAAGGTGATGATGCAGAGGGCAGTACCAAGCTGAAGCCGGACCTATGGATGAGATGCATGCTGCTGCGTCCTTCTTACCACGATGGCAGAATCATCTGCATCTTCGTTTTCTGCTGTTTCATGTGGCTCACGTGTGGGTGGTTGTGTTCTGTCTCCAGCACTGTGTGGCAGTGACACATCAGTGGCCAGTGGTGGAAGGTCTGCCGCACTGTGTGGCACTGACACTTCAGGGGGCGGAGATGTGGATGGAGTGGTGGCAGCAGCATGCATCCGCGCCAGGCCTTGTGTCAGCAATGCCATGAGGATGGTCCTGAGGTCATTGAGGAACCCAGCTACCTCTCGCTGGTGTGCAGCCGTGGCAGCCGCTCATTCCGCATTCGCCCGCTCCATGGTCTCCATTAACCTCTGCATGTTTCCCAACTCCCGTGTGACATCGCTAGAGCCACTCGGACTGGACAGTTGTACTATTCTCTGAGTCAGGGCTCCAGCGATGTCAGCCATGGTCCGTTGGAGAGCATGGAGCGGACTGTGGGTGTCTGTTAGGGACCGTGAGTGGTCCCTGATGGGACTTAGATACCCACGTATGGCATCTAGTTTGCCTGCCATGCGGTCGAAGCCCACCCGCACCTGTTCAGCCAGATTCTCCTGGCACCCCAAAACACGGCGTTGGAAGGCCATGTGTTCTCCGTGGGGGTCCTGGGAGGCAGCAGTGGTGGTGGGTGCTGCTTGCTGTGTGGTCTGTGCAGGGGGTGGGGTCTCCTCATAGCAGCTGGGTTGCCCAGCTCCTGGAAGTGGGCTGCATAGGCTGTCCACGAGCAGTTGGAGGGCGTCGGAGTCGAAGCTGTGGTGGTCCTCTTCGTCTCCAGAGAAGAGAGGGTCGGGCTGCTCTGCAGGAGGTGTTGATTCTCCCTCTGCAATGTGAAGGGGAGATGCAGTTTAACAATGTGTCCACATGTATGTTGTCGCATTGTACATGTTTACATACAGACAGCATGACTGGGTACATTGTGGCTGTTTGGGAGGAGCTGCCTATTTGATGGGGGACAGTGGACATTTCGACTACAGACGTGTGTGTGTTTGTACTTGTACATTATCAACGCACATTTCCCTGCAATGCCAAATGTGATTGACCAGTGTCTGCACCCAAGTGGCACCAGTTGTGTCCTGTGTTCTGTTGTAGGTGTTTTGCGGATTGTGTCACATCGTTGTCAATGTAGATATGCTCTGCATGTGATGGGTGTGCTGCATTTTGGGGGAGTCGCCCCTGCAGCTCAGATTTTTCTGCCCCCTATCACTTTCATGAGGTGTGCCTTTGACTTCTATGCTTGTACAGTGTTGACATGTTGCATACTTGGGTACATTGGTCTCTTGGTGGGAGTTGGTGGTCTGGGGCATGGTTTGTCCGCAGATGTGCTCAACTTAATTGTGCATGTGTGCCATTGTGCCCATCTCCCCCGTCCCCCAGGCCCTCGTCGTTACTCACCCTGTTGCTGTTGTGTCGGGTCCTGTTGAGCAGTGTCCGGGCCCCCAACTCCTGCCACCGTCTCCCCACTGATGACTGTGGACACCATTTCCTCCATGTCGTCCAGCTCCTCCTGTGGCGCTGGGCTCCCACCTCCAGTCTGCATTGCTGCCTTCAGGTTGTTGGCGAGTTTCAGCTTGGTTTTGCGCTTGACATCATTCCAGCACCTCTTGACCTCGTCCATTGTCCTCTTCAGCACTCCGACTGCATTCACCTTGTCCACGATGGACTGCCATAGTCCATTTTTTGTTGCCAATGACACAGTGGAGGTGACGAACAGTTGTTGATGGTGTTCTGTCACCTCCGTTATCAGGATCCTGTTTTCCTGCGGACTGAACTTCGTCTTCCTCTTCTTCTTGTCCTTGCCCTTCCCTGACCCCGAAGTCCCAGGATGGTCCTCCGGGGGGCTTGTGGGGTTCGGGTTCTCCTCCGTACTTGCTCCGGCAACGTCCATTGTGCTTCGCTGTTGTTTGGCATTTGTTTGTCTGTTTTTTTTTCTACTTTTATGGTGATTGTTCCCGCCTGACGCTTGTGGATTGCAGGCCTGTAGCTGGGTTTCGCTGATTTTCGTATCGCGATTGGCCTCATCGCAGCTTTTTTTGCGTTAGTGTTTCGCATGTTTGCGGCGTGGCGTTGATTTTAGCGCCGTGAGTTGACGCGTTATCTGGGGACTATCGCATGGTACCACCGTGTTGTGAATACTTGGTTAACACGGCGTAAATTCCCGGCGATAGACTGCGTTGTTGAAGGTTGCGTTAAGTTACTTTTGCGATGGTTATCACACGTTCTTGAGAATATGCCCCATGGAGTGTATAAAGTTTGGTATAACTCCGAGGACCGTCTGAAAGGTGCTTAATAGTCCAGAACCTATGGTCTTAAATAGTTGGACAATGCCAGTCGTATCAGACATGTTAAAGATACGACTCACCATTTCTACGAAATGGAAGGGGGAATTTGTACGTATAAGTGCCTGTATCTCTGCCGAAGACCTTGCGACTTGAAGATCAAAAGTCTCTCCAGCGGAGCTTAAGGGCACGGGTTTCTGTATAAGCATGGCTTTCATTCTGCTCAAAGCATCAAACCGTATTAATTAAACATTTAGTGAAGGCCATAACGGCGCCTCCCTCACTGTATGTGTTGGTGGAAACAATACTTGCAAAAAGAACAATTGATGGACAGAATGCAGAACAATGTCATACATTCACCCCAGTACAGAGATCTGGGCCTAAATCCATCGTTTTTTTGCTCACCATGCCATTCCAGTTTGGACCCAGCCGTATGCAAATCAGTCTTGACCCTGCGCCCAATGGGAACAGTCCAGCCCGAACTGCCAGGCCAGGTCCTCCCTGGACTGGAAACAAGCATCCTAGGACCGGTTTCAGGCTTTCAGCCCTCATCAGCCAGGATAGCTTGACTCCAGTGGCATGGAGAGCACGGGACCCATGTCTGGGCATACCCGTCCCACTCGGGGTGACAAATGCAAAAAGAACAATTGATGGACAGAATGCAGAACAATGTCATACATTCACCCCAGTACAGAGATCTGGGCCTAAATCCATCGTTTTTGCTCACCATGCCATTCCAGTTTGGACCCAGCCATATGCAAATCAGTCTTGACCCTGGGCCCAATGGGAACAGTCCAGCCCGAACTGCCAGGCCAGGTCCTCCCTAGACTGGAAACAAGCATCCTAGGACCGGTTTCGGGCTTTCAGCCCTCATCAGCCAGGATAGCTTGACTCCAGTGGCATGGAGAGCACGGGACCCACGTCTGGGCATACCCGTCCCACTCGGGGTGACAAATGCAAAAAGAACAATTGATGGACAGAATGCAGAACAATGTCATACATTCACCCCAGTACAGAGATCTGGGCCTAAATCCATCGTTTTTTTGCTCACCATGCCATTCCAGTTTGGACCCAGCCATATGCAAATCAGTCTTGACCCTGCGCCCAATGGGAACAGTCCAGCCCGAACTGCCAGGCCAGGTCCTCCCTGGACTGGAAACACGCATCCTAGGACCGGTTTCGGGCTTTCATCCCTCATTAGCCAGGACAGCTTGACTCCAGTGGCATGGAGAGCACGGGACCCACGTCTGGGCATACCCGTCCCACTCGGGGTAACAAATGCAAAAAGAACAATTGATGGACAGAATGCAGAACAATGTCATACATTCACCCCAGTACAGAGATCTGGGCCTAAATCCATAGTTTTTATGCATACAGCAAGTAACCCTGGAACTCACGGTTACCAGATATGCGATGCCCGAAAGCATCCCACAGCAACCTTGATCGTTCAGCATCAAGTAACTCCCACTAGAAAGTAGCCTGGACACCGGAGTGATCACGGCAGCTGGGGCACCCTTTAAGTGACAGGATAAGTTTGCTACCAAACCGTTACAGGCCCCATGAAGCATTATATCCTGGCATATAAGTGATCCACTTAAAGTATTCTCGCAGTTTGTACTGCTCAGAAACACTTCTTTTTCCCCACTCCGGCATTGAAATCTGTGCGGTGATTCCCAAGATTCCTTGATGAATTCCCTACCCATTTCTTCATAACTGCCTGCCTGCATTTGTTCAAGGCAATATTGGAATTGAAAAGCTGTGACCGGAAGAGTTATGTGGCCATGGATTAGCCATTCCGTGGATAGTGAGACTGCCACTGTAAATGCTAATCTATCCATTTTTTCAATATGCAGCATTGTATATTTTGCTCCCCTTTGTGCCATTTCTATCTGTTTTTCTGTCAGATTGTACGAAGAAAACAGAGACGTACTGTTTATGAAACGCCAAGGCACATAGCCTGCACGCAAAGATTGCAGCGTCCAGCTTAATAACATAATAGAACGCAATTGTGATTGCCCTTGTTGTAATATGGACAGATCCTGTTCTAGTACATCAATAGCAGAAGATACAATGTTGCCTAGAGAATATATTCTGGAGGTTAGTGTTGTTAACCCATTATCGACCACTGCTAGAGCTTTCTCTAGGTTTATACGATCTATTTCTCGTAATCTTTCCGCGGCCTCTTGCTGTGATATTTTCCAAATCTCATTGTAGACAGCATAATAGAAACGTTTGTGACGTGGCTTCCTAGGACCTAATAAAAAATCCCGTAGGTCCACATCCTCTGAAAGTAAGGATAAGTGTTGTTTCACATGTGTAAGTGTTGAGGTTTTTAGCTAATCGAGGCATAACTTCCCAACACTGTAAGATGTCACTACCCCTGGGTGTGGTCTCTGTACATAACGTGGATCTGGCCTATTGATACTAAATCCTTTAGTTTTACCCAAGAATCTTTCCTGACAGTTATTGGTGTCTACGGGCCAAATAAACCATCCCTTCCAATCGGGGTCTGATCTATTGTATTGCATGATGTCATCTAGTGTAACCTCTTCTTGTGATGTTATATTACCCTCAGTGTGTGATGGTGTGGGCATCCGAGGTATATTCAAATCTTTATTCTTGGCTAATCCAAGACAGGTCGTTTGTTGCACCGTTTCATTCAAAAACATTATTTGCTGAGGAATAAGGCATGCTCTAAATAGTGTCTCTGTTCCCTGGACCTGCCACTCTAGTACCCCAGACCGATTTTAAGGCTATGGTGTCTTTCCATATGTCGAAACCCTGTTCAGACAATTGGCCAATAAAGGTAGCAGAATAAATCTGTTTGGTGTTTAACATATTTTTCCGTGCTGGTGTTGGTGCAACCTTATAATAATATGAGGCTGGGTCTGATTTGTTAAACCCTGAAAAATACGGAAATTTCTGTGCAAATGTTTTTGAACTGCTTTTCGGTGGTGTTGGGCAATGTTCCCATTGGTGGTATGTGAAAACATTTCTGGGATTAGCAGGCTTATGCAGAAAGTGATGACCATAATGTTGATAGCAATACATTGTTTCAAAGTCTGATGTGCCCTCTAATATTTAATTATTAGAAAAAGCAGCAGATTTTTCTAAATCAGACAACATATTAACAGTTTCATAATCCCAATCATCAGAAAATGTACTGGAGGTAATGATATCACTTAATGAAATCTTAAATAAATGTGGTATTTTTAATAGTTCGGTCGGGCTAAATATATTGTAATCAACCTTGTCCCATACTATACTGTCAGGTATAGGAACTGCTGTAATGTTCACTGATGATATGTCTCTTTTTTCACGATGTGATGATAGATGTGGTTTCAGAATCACATTCACTTCTTGTGCTGCAGAGCTTTCTCGAAGATAAGTCCCATTAATAAGCATACTAAAGACAGTTACTAGGCCTATCCAGAAAAGAAAGAAAAGTACCCCGGTAGTTACTCAGAGTTCCACCCAAGGTGATACCAGGTAAGTCTTTTTAAGAAAATTCAGAAAATCTTTGAATCGCTGTAGACGAGATTTTTGGGCTGGCATCGTTTCAGGTTCACTTGGATCAAATGAAAAAGTATCAAATTCAATGAAATAGCCAGATGCAGTTCGATCAATTTTCGGTAATTCCACAGGTTTTGTGGAAACTGTAGCTTGCTCTCGTTGGGGCATGTTGACGTAGATATCCGTGTTTGGTCGTATTGAAATTTGTCTTTCTGTTGAGTTCTCATTTTGAACTTCGGTGTCGAGAGGAACGAGTTCCATTGCATTGTTGCATAGTCCTTCATTCTGTGTAGGTGACTTTTCAAACGGGATGAGTCTTTCTGTTTGGACTTCTTGTATAGTTGTGAGAGGAGGGTGTCTGTTACTCCAGAGTCCACGCGGCCTACTACTCCGTATCGGCCACATAGTGTGGTTTGATCAGATCAATTGAGACAAATCTTTTCTCCTTTTTACCGGCAAGAGGTGGCAGAAGTACTGTTCTTGTTCCTTCAACTGCCAGGACAGGCTTTCTGTATGATGGCCCAAATTCTTTTTTGTCCGCTATTTTCTCTCTGACCAGATCCCCAACTTTAGGGATCCAGACAGGTCTTGCCGTGACACTTTTTGCTTCCCCAGTGGTGGTCCTTTTCACCTGGACATTACTCTGTAGTGCCCTAGATTCATTTAGGTCCTGTAAAACAGCCAAACGTTCATGGATGTCAAAAGGTTTATCATTCGCCACTGTGCCTTCACAATCAAGATCAGGTACCCACATTCCCGTCCCAAATAGGACCTCATAAGGAGTGACGCCCCCTAGAGAGCTTCTTGGCTGATTTAATGCCCTTTGTACTCCATACAGATGTTTTACCCAATTTCCACCCAAGCCTAATACTCTAGCTGTTAAAGACTGCTTTAAGTCCCAGTTTTTCCTCTCCACAACCAAATTTCCCTCGGGATGGTACGGAGGGGAGTACCGCAATGCTACACCCAAACTTCCCATGGCTTCCTTGTAAGCCCTAGAGCTAAACGCGGGGCCACGGTCAGAATGTAATGTGCCTATTGCGTATGTCCCTATAAAGACTCGCAAATCTTTTATAACAGTTCGAGCATCAGCCGAGCGCTGGGGCCACACCCATAGGAACCTAGATCAGGAATCCACTGCAACCATGATATACTTGTAAGCCCCATCCGATTGTAAGGGGCCGCAGTGGTCCAAATAGACACACGCCAGTGGTTTGTCTGATATTAATAATGGTGTCTGCGCTGGACGTGTTACGGTGGAGCCTTTCATCTGCTGGCAGATGTCGCATTTCAAGACGTAGTCCTTAGTCTGCTTTCTTAGTCCTGGCCACCAATAGCGCAGTTTCAATAAAGAAACCGTTGTTGTAACTCCTGCATGTGCAGACCCTATACCCTCATGTGCTGCTAGAATTAATCCTAACCTACGATCCATATTTGGTATTACTCTATCCCCCACTCCAGGAATTTGAGCAAATGGAACGTTGTTTGCATCTAACTTGTAGGAGTATTTGAGTGGAAACCTTTTCGGTACTGCTGAGTTATTGCGTGTAGCAATAATCGCAACCATTGTCTCACCGTCTATTCTCATTTTTGAACGAGTGATTGCAGCTACGGAAGCCGTACGTACAGCCCCCTTTGCGGCTTCGTCAGCCAATGAATTCCCTTCAACATGAACGCCATCACGTTGATGACTCAGTGTATGTATCAAGTGAGTGCTTTGGTAGTTCGTTTTTCAACTCCACTACCTGTTCCCATAGCGTTTTGTGCTTTATTGTGCCACCTTTTGCATCCTTAAACCCGTTTTGTCCCCAGTGATGTAAATATTCATTATATGACTGTACACAGTAAAAAGAATCACACACAATTAGTGTGGGGAATTCTCGATCCGTATTTACCAGTGCCAGGATTAGTGCTTTTAGTTCTGCCAGCTGCGCCGTGCAGTCTCCTAGAGACTGTGTTTTTGTACACCTCAGGTGAAACTTTCTATCCTGCATGCATCCTTTAACGATAGCACACGCTGCGCTGTACTGCTGTTTGCTCCCTATGGCCGGTTGCGCAGAACCGTCAGTGTAAATTATATATATATATACTGATCTAGAGGCATTATTTCATTTGATATAGGATATTCTTGTTCGTATTGCAGAAATGCTTGTGTTTTTAGATTTGGGTCGTACCTGTATTCTACATCTGTTGCAGTGAGAGAATTAGCCCATTGTATCCATCTTGGATGTAATGCTTTAGCGTTGGGAACGCTTGCCTTTGTTGCAGCCTCTAAGGCTGGAACCGGGGTAACGACTATTATACATTTCCCTTGAGCCAGGGCTCTTTCTCTGACTACAGCAGTCTGTACTGCTGTTAGAATTTTTTCAGTTGATGCAAAACGCTTCTCAGCATTTGTGTACCAATGTGATTTGTATGCTATTGGTCCTGTCTCACCTTCATTATATGTTAGATAGGTGTACCCAGATTGACCCGCAACTATACGGATCACCAGGTTGCGTACATTTACGCATGTCTGTAAGTGTTTTGAAGCTATCATGTCAGCTTGTAAGGAACGAAGAGTATCTGTGTGTTCCTGTGTCCACTGTCTAACTGAAAAGTCAGGTTTTATCAAATCGTAGAAAGGTTTTACTCTTTCCGTGTAATCTAAAATGTATGTTCTGTCAAAGTTCAGGAATCCCAGGATTGATTGTAAAAAAAATTATGATTTTGGAGGTTGGAGCAGCGCACATTTTCTAAAAGTTAGCTGCTAGACTTTTTCCTTCACTTGAAAGCTCATATCCTAGAAAAAGGACATTAAGGTCGGCAATCTTCGATTTTTGGAAGTTGAATTTGTAACCCTCAGAGGCAAATCACAAAATTATGGTGTTTACTCTGTTCAAGTGTTCCTCCAGGTCATCATCTGTCAGATAAATATCATCTACGTAGGACAATGCCTCCTCATCCAGATTTTGAAGTAATTCAGTTAGCCTAGCCGAAAACAACCCCGGGCTGTTCTTATACCCCTGGGGGAGTCGACAAAATTGACGCGGGGACCCTAGTGCTGAGAATCCTGTCAAATATCTGCTCTCAGGCGCTATATTTTGGCAAAAAAATCCATTTGAGATATCTTGTGTCGTTTTGTATTTTTTCCGCACAATGTTATTCATTAATGCGCCACTGTGTGCATTTTGTACTGCAAATGTTTTAGTGCAAGTGTTTAAATGTCTGTAATCCAACACTAGACGGTATGTGTTGTCCGGTTTTGATACGGGAAACAAAGGGTTATTCATTTGAGAGGTGCAAGTTTCAATCACTCTTTGGTATTCAAGTTGATCTAAGATCTCCCTGACCTGTTTTTTAGCTTCTTGCTTTATTGGATACTGCCTTTGTGCAGTAGAAGTATTTTTCAATGGAATTATGTGGTGGGTTGAATGCTCATCCCATCCAACATGGTTTTTGTATAATGCCGGGGCCTGGGCTACCGCCCACTCCCGCGCATATGTATATTTTAAAAATTTGGGAACATGGTCGGAGAATGCTGGTAAAATTACCGTTTCTCCCCTAGGGCAATCCATGACGAATGCTGGCGGCCAATCCTGTTCAGCTAACAAAATGTCATAGCCAAACGTTAGGTTCTACCAAAAGAGACCTCTAACTGTCCTGCATTTGTCCCCCTCTATTTGGAGTGTTATTTCATATAATTTGTGTGGGACACTTACCCTAGTATCAGGTGTTTCCACTGTGATATGATCATTCAAGTCCGCTGTCACCAGAAATTCCATCAGGTTCTGGCGAGCTATTGTTACTTCTGCCGCACTGTCTAGCATCGTCAGAGCCCATTCCCCGTTTAGTAGTCGAGTCCTCAGAATTCTGGGCATGTCTGATCTTTAGACCTGCAACCTTCTTCTTTTTGAACTGTGGTTTTTGTTTTGGTTTATCTTCTTTTTTGGAAGTATATTCTTGAGTGTTGCTTGTCTCTGGACTTTGTACGCTCTTCTTGTCTGTCTGACCGTCCTTCTCTCTCGGAGTTTTTCATTGAACCCTGAAAGGAACGAGAGGAACGTGTATCAGTATCCTGATACCTGTCAGGTTTCTTAATATTATCCCTATTCTTAAGGTTGTACCTCCTTTCGGAGGGCTCCTGTGGAGATCTACCTCTGGATTGAGATCTGTTTTCTTTAACTTTTTGTTTTTTGTTATTGGACCACTTCTTTTTAGAAGAAGCAGGTATCTGCTTGAAAGTCTCCTTCTCGGGACTACCCATCAGTTGTGGTTTTAATGCTTTTCCACCCAAACTGTCCCTGCCTAATTCTGCATACGCAGTTTCTATTATTTTTGGTAGTTCGTGCTCCTGTTGTAAAGGACTGAACTCCCTTAGGCGTTGGCGGATAGCCACTGATGCTGCCTCCCCTTTAATATTTGCTAATATTATGGCTGATACCTGGGCATAGTTACCTAGTAACTTCATCCCTAAGTTCAGAGCAGGCTCTGCTCCGTACTCATTTTGTATTTGTCTTAATACATCTGGTATTACTGCTAAGGACAGTATACCACGAGTTCTTTTATATATGGCAGCAAAAAGTGTACCCCAAGAGGTACAGTCCTCTATCTGTGGTGTTATCCCCATGGGCAAGCAGATTGTCAGCATTCTGTGTTTTTCATAAGCGCTGGTATTTGGGAATACTGCTTCTAGCTGTGTTATTTTCTAAGCTATCCAGAATGGCATTTGTTCACGTTTTGCGGGCATTTTACCCATTACTGCGTGTAACGTTTGTGGTGTAATCTTAGTTGTTGTGTTTTGAATGTTAGTTGTATTTGTTGTTACCATTGCTGGCAGGACTGTAAGTGTCCTCATGGCAAATTGTATCATGTTTCTGTAAAGTTTTATTAATTCTTTGTGAAGTATGAGTAAGTCTGGTCCTGGCATTGTTTCGATGTCAGGATGTAGTGTGTAGGCTGCTAATATTGGCCATCTTGCCCCTTCTCTTCCGAGCGAGCCGAGTCTCACTCTTCTTCTTGTATGGGGTAGGGCGCCTTTAAACCAGTATAAATGTTCCTGGAACGTGAGCGGAACCTCAATGTCCTCATACGGACAATATTCCGCAGGTGGTTCATCTTCTGTGTAAAAATGAAAAGTTTTTGTTCTTGCATTTGCTGCTGGGAATGTAACCCATGAATAAAATTCCTCTGTTCTGTATGATTCGTGTGCCTCAATCACGAAATCTACTATGCCACCCCTAGGTGTTAAAACATGCGCAAGCAGCTTCAGTGTGACTGCATTTCTAACATTTTCTGCAATCTGAATTACATCTGCATTTTCCTCATCCGCTGAGAGATTTAGTTCTTGCACAACTCTATCCCCTTTGTCAGTCAGTTTGTTTTTTTAAAAAGAAGGAAGAGCTTTTAAATGAAACTAAGATAAGGTGTTTTGCACAATTTTAGGAGCACTGTGTCCTTCAAGCTTGATTAACCACCAGCCAATAAATAGGATATTTCGCCTACTCAGCTGTGGCGGAGTTTTGCCCACCCACTCCAGACGTCTCTGGTGTTTTGTGAATAGGGATTTCTGGGAATAACAGGACTGAAGTACTCAGATTCTACTGTTAAATAAGTACCCAACCAACGTTGGGCGCCAAGTCGTGTAGTTCCTATAAAAAGTATACAGGATCCGTGCGTTTAGACAACATACACTGTAGGATTGGTGTCAGACAAACTCTGATCACCCCCACCGGTATATTGGCCTTTTGTACCAACTAGCTCACAGTGCCACTAGAATCTCCTCTTTACAAGGAGAGAATAGTTCCTGGCAACCATCGAACATGACAACCCTGATCCCTCAGGACCGTGGAAACAATATACTACCTTTCGCTCAGTCACTCGTGCTTACTTAGTCTGTCTCAGAGAAATACACAGAATAAACAGGCTGGGCGTTTTCAATAAGAATTTATTGAACAGTTGTTATTCTGGTGTAAAATAGATGAGCTGCAACAACCGTTAGGCAGTATAAGATATAAATGATTAGCAGTACTATAAAGGTAAATGGATGGTATAGCTCTACCATCTTACAATAATCATGAATACATCTGAGTATATAAAACACATGATAAAAAGATGCGTACTCCTACAATGCTTCCCTAACTAGATGTACCTAAGTGTACTTAGCATGTAGGTAGGTGGGTGAACAGACATAATATCGCATTTTTAATATCGAATTGCCAAAATATCGAGTTTTTTATATAGAATGGACAGAATATCGAATTGCCAAAATATAGTGGTGCAGAATATCGAAATTCAGGTAAGAAATATCGATTGTCATAATATCGACAGTCATAATATAGTTGTTAAAAATATCGATTTTTTATAGTGTTAGTATATGTGTTAAAAGTATGTATTATTTTTGTAATGTATGTTTTAATTTTTTTAAAGTAATGAATTTTATGTTATTTAATTTTTGCGTAATTTAATTCTGTAGAGGGTTGTGGGTTTATAGGGGAATAGGGTGGGAAGTAATTTATTATAGTAAATTAAATATTAATTTTTAGGAATTATTAATTATTTTTAATTTAATTTTGCGTTTTAGTTCTGTAGCGGGTTGTGGGTTTATAGGGGAATAGGGTGGGAAGTAATTTAATTGCAATTAAGTAATTATTTATTGGTATTGATTATTAATGTATTGTTAATTAATTATTAATTGGTAATTAATTTTTATTAATTGGTCATTAATTTTTATTAATTGGTCATTAATTTTTATTAATTGATAATTATATTAATTGTATTAATTTATTATTCGGAGCGGGTTGTGGGTTTATAGGGGAATAGGGTGGGAAGTAATTTAATTGTAATTGAATAATTATTGAAAATATTTTTGAGTATTGATAATTAATTTACTGTTAATTATTCATTGGTAAACATTTTGTATTACTTATTAATTTTTGGAATTGAAAAATAATGTGGTTAATTATTAAAAGGTAATTAATTTTTAATAATTAATATTTATTGGTATTTATAATTAATTAATTATTAAATAATTTGTCATTGGGAATTAATTTTTAATGCATTTTTATTGGTATTGATAATTAATTTATATATATTTAATTATTAAATCATTACTTTCCCTACTGTTGCACTCACTGGAGGGGAATAGTAATTTTTACCCTCCCGCTATCCAACACTTTCCCTACTGTTGCACTCTCTGGAGTGGGAATAGTAATTTTTAGCCCTGCGCTATCCAACGCTTTCCCTACTGTTGCACTCACTGGAGTGGAAATAGTAATTTTTACCCCTACGCTATCCAACGCTTTCCCTACTGTTGCACACACTGGAGTGGGAATAGTAATTTGTACCCCTACGCTATCCAACGCTTTCCCTACTGTTGCACTCTCTGGAGTGGGAATAGTAATTTTTACCCCTCCGCTATCCAACGATTTCCCTACTGTTGCACTCTCTGGAGTGGGAATAGTAATTTTTACCCCTACGCTATCCAACGCTTTCCCTACTGTTGCACTTTCTGGAGTGGGAATAGTAATTTTTACCCCTACGCTATCCAACGCTTTCCCTACTGTTGCACTCACTGGAGTGGGAATAGTAAATTTTACCTACCCGCTATCCAACGCTTTCCCTACTGTTGCACTCACTGGAGTGGGAATAGTAATTTTTACCCTCCCGCTATCCAACGCTTTCCCTACTGTTGCACTCACTGGAGTGGGAATAGTAATTTTTACCTACCCGCTATCCAACGCTTTCCCTACTGTTGCACTCACTGGAGTGGGAATAGTAATTTTTACCCTCCCCTATCCAACGCTTTCCTTACTGTTGCACTCACTGGAGTGGGAATAGTAATTTTTACCCTCCCGCTATCCAACGCTTTCCCTACTGTTGCACTCACTGGAGTGGGAATAGTAAATTTTACCCTCCCGCTATCCAACACTAAAAATATTGAATATTTTTTAATAATATTAAGTTAACATATATATGTATTAAAAAATAAAAATGCATGTTTATTTTTTTTAATTTACATTAATTTTTTATTAATTTTAAGGTTAAGTATTTTTAAGTATGTTTTACTTAATTATATTTATTATTTTACATTACTTTTAAGACATTTAAAAATTCGATATTTTAACAAACTATATTATTTACAACGATATTTTGGATTCGATATTTTTGTACTTACCTGTTTGTAGATAGGAAGTCGATATTCTGGCATTCTATATTTTGCCATCGATATTTTGGCAGGTCGATATTTTGCTCCTCGATATTCTGTCAGTGATCCAGGTAGGTGTTAAGCCAAGAATCCCTCTAGGATTTAGTCAACCCCATTACCTTTGAAGTGAGAGACTGTGGGACCCCGTCCTGGTCTCGAGTTGGACACCCCGCAAGGGATGTTTTAGACCACTGCGAGCTGGAGTGTCTGCATGCTGGAACCTCAGCGTCTCTGGTCAGCGTGTCGGCCGGGAAGTCTCGGTCTCCTCTGTCTTATCTTAGCAAGATGTGATGTATATATACCCATAGGTCTCCCCAGGGGTCCTACCTTGCTGTGTTACTGTGTCGGCCTAAGGATGACGTTGGGCATGAACTTTGTACATAGATTTTATACAGGAGATGGTAGTCCTGCTGTGCTTCCAAGAATCCTCATGCATAATGTATGAGATCTCGAACTAGGGAAAACCGGCGTTCTGAATGCAGTGTAGTATCTAGGTAAAAGGTCAGTCCCTGTAAACCGTGACAAGTGTAATGTAGGGAAGAATATAGGTGAATGGTAATGAAGTTACCGAGGCCTATATTATGGTACCTATATGGAATATAACAATACAGGGTTGAAAATATTTTGAAACGGAAAGGTAGCAAGGCTGACAGACAAGGCAATTTAACAGTTGGGTGCTGGCCAGCTCCCTGCAGGGTGTGTGAGTACGGGGGCTCTCTGAAGGCAACAATATGGAGGCAGCATCATTTTATATTACCTTACCATCCAACGCCTTGAAGGACATGTTCCCTGACAATCAAATTTCTAATTATACTGTGAAACTGGCTAAACCTGTGGACCTAAAAGGGGACTGGGAGGTAGCCCTAGCCGAAATCCAATACCCAAGAACATGGAATACATTTACAATGCTCGAGGCCAAATTTACTATAAAGCGTGATCAGGACCCCTTGACCATCCATGCAGGCTTTCCTCATGGCTATTACTCCAGCATCATGGTGGTTGTCGGGGCCATCAACAAATCCATAGTCAGCATCAAAACGTATTAGAATATTCAGCTAGTATTAGATAACTTTAGAAGGAAGATGTTTCTTAAAGCTTCAAATTGCGATATACAGTTTAGCTGTACGTGTAAATTAAGAAGAGTTTTAGGAACGGTACAGCATATAAAAAGCCAGGTAGATCCTGACCCTACGTGCCTCGATATTAACGGAGGGTTCTATACACTCTATGTGTAAGTGACATTATAAAGCCACACAGGGTCAGGGATAGTTATTCACCATTGTTAAGATGGGTCAAGGTGAAGGGGTAAAAAACACAGTGATTAATATGCAATATATCAAACCTGACTACGTAGAAATTTCTAAAAATCATTTTGACAGTACGACAGTCATGATCTTCGATGACCAGTCTGAGCCGGTGTTCTTTAAATACGGGAAAGTAATTTTTTAGCTGCATTTAAGACCGCGACATGACAGCGAAAATTAAGAAGTCATCATGGTGATCATGAAAACATACGGCGACCCCGCTCTGTACAGGGACTATTAAAGACACCAGGCCAAATATGGAGGTCCAACATTCTTTCAAGGAACCCCTGTTTTGTATGGGGCGAGCCTTGCAGTTTTTTCCCCGTAGTTTGTTTAGAAGAGCTATGCCTTTCTTGAGAAGAGGCTATAAAAGTGCAAAATCCCACGTTAAAGCGGCCGCCTCAAATATTGCTAAGTATGTGGTGTGATCTGTCACTTCAGCTGTCGGCGAATGCATAAACAAACAACCCTAAGAAGGAGGGGAACTTGTGTACAGGACAAGCACAAGTATTAAAAGGAAGCGAAGGTCTTTGCGGCATAATGGTCCGCCGGCTTCCTATAAAAAAGGAGGTGCTTTTCAAAACGCGCTCACAAAAGAAGAGCGGTAAGGCAGTAGAGATCCTCAAACAACAAAACACAACACAACAAGCTGAAACATGGCTTTCGAACATTGTGCATAGGGAGAATGCGCCAAATCAGAGTTAGACTTGCTTTCTCTAAAACGTGCTCAGACCTGTATCGAAAACAGTTTTTTCATGAAAGTATTGCCTCTAGCAGCTTTGACACCGTTGGAGCGGACAGAGTTTTTTGTGTCAGGGTCCACAAATATGTATCTGGATCTCAACAATACTCTGCTGCATTTTGTTTGTACAATCGTAAAAGTGGGCGGTGCCAACATACTGGCTGCCGCAAAAGTGTTGACGATTGCTTACCCCATCCCGATCATGTTTATTCAGGTGGACATTACCCTCAGCGATCGACTCATCATATAAAGTGATAACATGTATGCCTACAGAGCCTACATCGAGAGAATTCTGAATTAAAGCTGCGACGACCTGGACACCCAGCTTTCAGCAGGACTCTTCTACAAGGATACTTATGCGCATTTTTAAGACAAGGAGCTGGACGGTGACAATCAAGGTTTTGTAAAAAGAGCAAGCTTCGCCGCCGGCAGTAGACAGTTTTAAAAAAAATTATTTTTATTGTTGACATCGTAAATACATTCTAAGTACATTTCCAACTTTGTTATAATCACGGAGTATACATTTTTCTTTTGTACATTCTTATTTTTGGCTTATTGAGTGTCCCCCACCCTTGTGTTAATCTACCTCTAGTGCCAAGTGTCTTATTTTCTGAGGGGGTTCACAAATATTCCCTCTATACACGTTCCATTTCTCCCAGATCTGTGACCATTTCTTGGGACAGCCATGTGATATATACACCGTCTTCTCCAACACCATGCATCAATCCATATCTTTTTTCCACGCATTCAACGTAGGCATCTCGGGTACCCCCCACAATTTGGCGATATTTCTTTTGGCTATCATCAGTCCTAATGCCACCCAGGTTCGTTCTTTCCCTTTCATATCTGTGGGGTCCCATACATTCAAGATACATAGTTTCACCTTGGGCTCTACTTGCTTGCACAGTACATTTGTCATGCACTGTGTTACCTTTGTCCAATAGCGCTGGATATACACACAGTTTTAGATGGTATGTATAAAGGTTCCCTCCTGGCCACAACCTCTGCTGCATCTGGGATCTTCCCTATATCCCATCTTTACCAGAACCGTGTTTGCTAAGTATATTCTATGTAATATTTTAAGTTGTACTAGTCGCAATTTTGATGAGATTGCAACCTCTTTAGGGGACGATAGAGCTTCCTGCCATTCCTCATCTTCCATTTCCGTTGTATCCTCTTCCCAGTAACCTCGGAGTTGCAAAAGGGGGTCAGGCATATTGTTTATTAACTTCTTATACACCAATGAGATCGCTTTTTTAGGCATATATTCTTCTAGGATCCTATTTTCGAGTGGGGAGGACTCAGGAAGCGACTGGCCCCGCGGGATGGCCGCTTGTAGTGCGTGTTGGATCTGTAAATATCTAAACTTTTCAGTTTCGGCCATTTCGTATTCTTTTTGCAACTAGGCAAATGGAATCACCTCCCCTTTTTTCCATAGGTGGCCCACCTGGGAAATGCCAATCATGTCCCAGGCTGCGAAGCCTTTTGATTTCCTCAGATTGCCTAATTTTTCTGTATCCCACTATGGGGTCGCCTGTGTTAGTCTCCCTTCCCATCCCATGCTTTTATTCACGGTGTGCCATGTTTGGATTGTGTTTTTGGTTGGGTCCGTTAAGTTTAATTTTGCCGAATTTGTGTACAGTACCCTGGTGTAGTGCCCTTCAGGAAGGAGCCATCTATCCATCCTATAGCCGGGGTCCTCAATGGATCTATACATAAATTGGTTAATTGGTATCAATTGTGCAGCCCAGTAATATTTTTTTATGCCCGGGAGCCCTATGCCGCCATCATACCGCCCTCTGGTCAGTTTTTGGGTCTCTATTTGTGGTGGTTTCCCCTCCCACAACAGTTCCCTCTGCGTTCTCAATACTTTTGAAATATTCTGCATGTACTGGGCCCGGAGAGTTCTGCAGTATATAAAGGAATCGCGGCAGTGCCATCATTTTAAATTGTGCGGCACACCCCAATAAGGACAGCGGGAGGGATCTCCAATGTTGTATGTCACGTTTGAGTTTTAGGAAGGGGGAAGGAAATTTCGCTCGTAGTAAAGAGCTGAATCTCGGGTAACGAAGATTCCTAGGTATTTAAACCCTTCTTTGGCTTCCAGTATCTCGCAACCTCTTGGCAGGACCGGAAAGTCACCTCTCAATACATAAATGGCTGACTTAGACTAGTTTATTTGATAACCGGAATCATTGCCAAAGTTTGTGAAGATATGCAGTACTCTACTGATAGAAGCTCTTGGCGACGCCAGATATAATAAAATATCGTCTGCGTACAAGGAGATCCGGTCCTCCCAATCCCCTGCCCACCGCAATCCTCTCATAACTGGGTCTCTCCTTATCCACCACGCCAGGGGTTCCAGCAGCAAGGAAAAGAGCAGCGGGGATAGGGGACAGCCCTGTCTGGTTCCTCTCCCTAGCACAAACGCCCCTGACTTTCTGTTGTTCACCACTACTTGTGCCAATGGTTTGCTATATAGGAGTCTCACCCAGCTCATGAAATTAGGCCCAAAGCCCATTTTCCTCAAGACCGCCAGCATATAAGGCCATTCGATTGTATCGAAAGCCATTGTGGGATCCAATGACATCACTACCGCCTCCTCTCTCAGTGTCTCTATTCTGCCCATAACTCCATGCAGGCACCGGAGGTTAAGTGAGGTATTCCTTTCTGGCATGAATCCGGACTTCAGTAGACCGTTTGACCTCCTCGGCGGGCGTATACATTCAGAATCTAACCGCAACAAGGACTCGTTCTGTCTCATCAGCGGGGATGCGGAACAGTATAACCTGGTCATACTGTCAGCTAGTTTGTAAGAGAGTGAAAGTTTCCTCAAACGTCGTTGCAAAAGTTGCTCTGAACATATTCAGCATCCCAGCCGGTACCAGATTAGTCCAGCAGCAAAATTTATTTTTGGGGCGACTTTCTAAACCTATTATCATAGTTTTGTCAACAACACAGCTTTTAGCGGTCTCCATACCGCAAACCCTTTCAATTTCAAACACTACGACATAAACTTAGCAGCATTGTTCCAAGAGAGGGCTGTGATTACTGCAAAACCATACACACCCAGCTTTGGAGATGCTAATTTTATCTGGGAATATCTGGGCTTGGTTTCAATAATGGGAAGCACCTGCGTGACTCTGGAGTCATCGTGTCAAGAGAAGGATATGGGATGAGCTACACGCTGTTCGCTTTCGATCTGACCCCTGACATGGAAGACGACCACCACTACAGCTTGATCAAAAATGGAAATCTAAAAGCAGAAATACGTTTTAGTCAAAAACTTGAATGCAGACTCAGTAGCTTTATTCTGACGCAAGGACACACATTTAAAATGTTTTTAAAAGATGAAAGAAACACTTGAAAAGTTAAAAAGTTTATTTACAAAACAGCATTTTTTCCCTAGAACAGGCATCACACTGATAAACTTACTAAAGAAATAAAAGAATAAAAACATCAGAATGTTAACTATGGCAAAACTAAACACACAAACACAGGCACACATACAGATAGGTTCAAAAGTCAGAAGAAACATCAGACACTTAACCATGTGTTCATTTTGGACAATGTCTTTTTTTGAGGTTCCAGAGGCAGAGCCTCTATGCTCCAAGAGGGGGATAGCCGGGGAAAGAAAGGGAATGATGGCATCTTAGGTACTGGGTTAAAACAATAGGTGTTTGAGTACTTGGGGGGCTGTAAGTCGGATCTTGTTAATGTTAACGAGATTTATAAAGCGCACGAATACCCGGAGGTGTCTTGGCGCTGAGGACACAGTACGCCCGCTGTAACGTCTAATTCAGGAACAGCCAGGTTTTTAATTCCTTCCTGAAGGACTTTCAAGCACCTGCCTCTGTTTGGCATTACCGACGGTCATCGAAGGAATGTGGAGTTCTGCGGAGGCTCGTAGAAACTAGACGCTTTCTGGAGCGATAGTGTTTTGGGGAGCGTAAGACCTCTGACTAAGTCGTATATGAGGGATCCAGAAACCGGTTGCCCTTTGTAGAGGAATTCACCTCTCTCATTCCAAGAGGGCAAGTCTTTAGAAGCTGAAATATTACTTAGCAACATTTGCATGGCCCCTCTGTACCTTTGACTTATATATTTTTTTAATTCTTCAACAATGCTGTCTAAGGCTGGCGGTGGTTCTTGAGGCATTGAAGGGGGTGGTGGAGGTTGTTCAGAGTCAGGGGCATATAGAGTCAGTCTGTTTTTTTCAGCATTCAACTGCCTGTAATATTTTTTTAAGTTTTGAGGAGCGCTGGAGTAAAGACCTGCTTTGTCGTAAGGTTTTAAATCAGAACGGTTCAAAATGTCTTTAATCTCGGCATCCAGGCGATGCATCTAATTTTTCCGGATATCACCCTTAGACGTCTCCAACTGTTCCAGCTGCTGTCCTGGTACTAGGTACATTTTCTGGGCATGATCCATCAGTTACCAGTTAGGAGGCTGGTAATGAGCGTTATAGCTATGCCCAACAAAGAACCTATAAAACCTCCCGACTGCTTTACCAGTTTCTTCTTAGAAATGAGAGAAGCCCTTATATTACTGAGCTTTGTGATAAGGTGGCGCTTCTTCTTCAAAACACAGACCTGGCGCTCTGATATAGGGACACTACCTTTCAGGGTGTTTAGGGCGATTTCTGAAATTGCAGCCACTAAATCATCCAAAGCCGGACACAGGATGGCCTTTATTTGCTGAGGGCTAGCTGTGACAAGCATTTTTACGAGGGCCAGATTACGGCGTAGACGCGCCAACATGGTCAATACCGTGTATTATAAGGTCTAGAGTGTAAATGTTATGGGAGTCTCTTTAACGATTCTTTTTTTAGGCTTGATTTTAAGTGTGTATGCGACGGGTAGATCGGGTGGGAAAATACCACCACACAGTCTTCAGTCTTCTAGAGTATTGGGTTTTAAGTCTACCAGTAAGTAACCGTGGGGTTTCTCTGTAGCATCGTTAAAAGCTTCCAAGAAAAACTGTGTGTTTCCGGGGTACATCTGTTTAGCAATAACGGATATCTGTTGTTTGTCTATGGGGTTTTTAAATAAAACCAGGTGTGAGGCGTTGAGATCTATAGAACAACTTCTCTTACCCTTGTAAAATAAATTCTGAATGATGTAACCTATGCTTACATTGCGATCATGTGAATATTGAGTAAAAGCTTTCTCTATCACAGGATGATCCCCACCTTCTCTCATGAGGTCGTCTACAATCAGCATGTTTACAAGGCCCATAGGCAACAATGCATCGTCACTGAGATTATTCAGTATGCCTTCTATAAATTTGATGTGGAGGAAGAATCTCAGGGATAGTTCCATATAAATATCTTGCAAACACAAATAAAACCAAACAATATTGTTAGGGGTTTAGGATAAAACACTGGGAGCATTTTCTAATAGTTTCTTTATAAAATAGCTTTTACCACAATTTGAGGGGCCTGCTAAAACACATAAGAACGGGTGCTCCAACCTGGTGTCCATAGTTAGGGACTCTAATGCACCTTCAATAACCGTACAATAGGGTTTCATAGTCTTCCCAACACACACAAAAAAACAACACACACAAAAACAGGGGACTAGAGATTGAGCCTTCCCCCACTCTCCAATGTAGACATTAAACCTCACAAATAAGGAAGGACTATAAGGGTTTCAGCCCTCTAGGGGCTAGATCCGCGAAAACAGACTAAGAGAAAGAGAGGATCATTTGATTTTTGTGTTACCGGGCAATTCATCAATTTGTTAAGACTGCCCTCACCCACCAATGGTGGCATGCTGCATCATTGGGCCTCTTCAGACACCAGGGTGCAGACCAACGCTCCTGGTGGAGCACAATTTTTTTGACCAAATACGTTCTCTCATGGTATCCCTCATACAGAAAAAGTGATTACAACTGTCTAAGTGGGTGCCTCGTTATCTTTATTAATGGCTCACCTGGCAGGACTATAAAAATTTATAAAAGCGGGTATACCAGAGTGTCTATGTTTCTAACACCCAATCGTGTATCAACATTTTTCGGCTTATTCAATTGCCTATATAGGTCACACGGCCTTCATCAGGATACAGATCCCTTAAATTTGATTCTTAATTAATTATTACATGGAAAAAAACATATTGCAATACTCGCCCTTTGTAGACACACTCGGAGGCGTACCCGAGTTTCAATGGAAAATCTCCAAACACAGGAGCAGAGAAGGGACGTCGCCCTATTGTCAAACTTTCGTCAAGGTGCGACGTTTCTACAATCGGCCTCTCTGCCTTTTCATAGTCTTCAGTCAGGACCCTTTTATCAAATACTACGCACAAGGTTTTATGCAGTGGCTGAGTTGTAATTTCCCATCGCTTTTTGGACCGAACTGTGGTAGGTTGTTTTACAGCAATTGTTTTATCATTTTCAGGGTTGTTCGAGGTAGAGTATTCGTTCACCAGATCCTTTAGACTGTCAAAATTGATATTGACGCTGTTTACATTTAAGGGGATGCCTTTGACTTTCATACATACAGCATTTTTAGAAGTTCTGTAAGAATACGTTTTGGGCCCAGATGACGTCAACTGGACTATGTACTCATCCTTTTCTAGCTCGCTGGTCAAATCGCCTAGATAACTGTGAAGTTGGGGATCTTCATCCCCTAATTTGCTCACAAAAACAACAGAGTTGATATTGTGATACAGACACCATTCCTGAAGTTTATCCATCACACTGTAAAGCTCTAAATGAGCATGAGCGGTTGTGAAACAGGGTATGAAGATGTTTATATTGTTACAACTTGTGGGGCACTCTTTTAAGGGTTTCCAAAGCAGTGCTGCGGTTTTGTCATCGATAAACTCGCAGCTGGACACCTTGCAACACGGCGCAAAAGGATATTTAAACAGTTCATCAGGATCTGTGATGATAGTCATGTTTGACAAGTTAGTACGCTGTGCAAATTGTCCCCATAAGAAATTGAGGCACAGCCTGGCTAACTGCCATCTAGCGGGTTGACTTCGATGAACTCAGGTCTCAGGCATATACCCTCGTGAGCATAGTAATCATCAATGTATTTTGCTTTGAAACCTCGTTAATGCACCATTCTGAAAAGCCCAATGCCTCCTGCTTGTCTCTGAGAAATAAGTTAATGTACTCAGAAAAGAGGTGGATTGTAGTCATCTCAAAGTGCCAGATTTTGTGTATTTTTCCAAGTCGGTATCCTTTCTCTAGGGCCGCCTATACCGCAATGCTACACCAGGTCCCAGTGAGCACCCTTTGCTCATGAGTGTGTCTGCACTGATTACTCTCTTCACTTTCAGCGCATATTCGACACAGGGGGAACATTAGCTTACCATCGACTCTAACGGTAGTACGGGAAGTAAAGCCTCCGGGGTGGGTAGACTTGACATTTAAACAATCCAAAGTATTTGTCTATGGCTTTAAAGTTGCTATATTTGATGGTGGGATGGCCTAAGGGGTATAACTTCATCTTGTTCACAAATGAATACAGACTTGTGAAATCATAGTACTGTATTTTCTCACCTTCGCCTACGGCCCTGTACAACTGTATAGCCTTTGTACGACCCCCAAATAAGCCATCATGGGGCTCCAAAGGTTCGGGTAACTCTTTGCTCTTAATGATGGAGCAGAGTTCCGCATCTGATGTTAATATATCTAGCCACTCATGCTCCCATAGGGATCGCAGAACAAAGACACAGTTTTCAACATAGTGCGCCTTTAGCAGAGTACGTCTGTGCAAGTGTTCAAATTTGGTACACAACAGCTTATTATACTCGTGGGGTTTGTAACATTGGGGACAACCGTGGTAAAAGCATAGTTGTATTTAAAGGCTGTTGGCACACCGTTAATTACAGCGTACCCATCTAGGAAATAAGGGCCCACACGGTATTCACCATCCTTTAAGGCGTGTTGGATGAAGATGTTTTCCTTGTAGGTGACGCACATGAGCTAATGAATAGAGGGGGTAGAATAACGCTTCTGTTTACCGTTATAGAGGTGGGCGGCACTAAAGCTATGCTTTTAGGTTGTAACAACATTTGTGTGTAGATAGACATACACATGGAAGCCATCGTGACATATTGAAAAGGGTCGATGTACTCCATGGATTTTGTCGTCTCGGCGGTATTGGGTTTCAGAACCTTTTCTTGTTATGTCATCTCTACAACAACATCTCTGATGAGATTGCAAGCTTTTCTCAAGATCATTACATCTGCCTGACAGTAAGCTTTCAACTCGGTTTGAAAATTAAGCTTTTTTTCATGGTTTTCACCATACCACGGTAGAAAACTCTTTTTCTCCTCAGGCATTAAATACTCAACACCATAGCTGTCAGGTGAAGGCATGGAACAATAATAATCCTGATTCACCCAGGTGTTAAAAAAGTGGGGGAAATAAACTTTACAACCTGGAAAACCAAAGGCTTTTGGCAACTTGCTCAATTTCATGGGCAGAAAATTCAAAGTATCTATGAACCTTATATGTAAAGGTACAGTTGTTAGCAGCACCAGTTTGGAGCCCTGGGTGATGAGTTCTACAGGCATCTTTTCACGAATCACATTTTGTAAAATAAAGGCGAGTCATACGCTTTTGAGTTATGGGCCATCAGGGTATACCCTTTGAATTTTGTCTGAATTAATGTGTTAAGGAATTCCTTCACGCAAGAAGGGCCTTCAAACTCCCAGTTTTCATCTGAAGTTAGATGGTGCGCGAGAATAGTTAGGCTGGTGCACTCCGGTCTCTTGGGTACACTCTATATTGAACCCTATGTAGTCTTTTTTTTTGGTCTGGGGCAGGCCTTTAGTCATGTAACACATGTGTTCTGTTCCCGGCGGAAAAGACGCCTTACACTGGGGCCATTTTATACCTTTGCATTCGTGATCGGCTGCTGTGTAGCACCCCCCACAGTCTGTTTTAGGGATGCATTGAATAACCCCAGTGTGTATGCTCAAGCGGTTTTGCAAGTGACAGAATAGATTAAATCTAGGACATCTCACATTCTGATCAGCAACTACGATACAGCCGTCCCTTTGACACATTTTACAATGCATTTCACACTGATGAGCTGTCTGTGTGTTGTAGATGTGGTCGCAATGGTTGCATACAGACTTGGCTCCTAGAAAACCCTTCAGGTTCAAGATACCATAAAAGTGATTTTCAGGATGGAGAATATAAACCGTCTTACTTTTCACAGGCTCTCCGGATGTGAAGTACTTCCACGATCTGCTGTAGTAAAGAACTTTTACTGTAACGGCAATCACAAAAAGACCCAGTTCTCCAAAGCCTACTAGTCTGTCGGGAGGTATTTCAAGTGCATCATGGGCTTCAACTGCTCTAGACAGGAGGACTGCATCGGTAGTGCTGCGATACATTAGTAACCCAGCTATGAAAGCCACCAGACACGTGTTGGTCGTGCCGGTGGTAAAGTTGAGCAACCACCGCTGGTTTTTTTCAATGACTTTACTGTAGAAGATCCTCTTTAAGGGTCTGGAAAAGCCCCCCTCGCGACCTCAAACAACGAGGGCCACTATTCTGAAGGTCCCAAATGCTGTTATTTCTGCTTTACTCTGTAAAAGTTTAGAGAGGTTTTCTGAAAATTCCACAGCGTCAAACACATCGTGGGGCATTCGCCTGGTGAACAAGGGCCTGTCAATACCCTGCCTGTGGAAGTGGAGCTGAAAGAAATCATTCAGCCCCACATCGTGTAACAACAGCTCTACGAGCGTTTGTATAGCCTGGTGAATAGCTAAAAAAAAACCTGATCGGATGATTTTATGAGTTCTAAGTTAACAAACCGGAATTCTTCGTAATACTCTGTAGTGTTAAATCTCTCTACATTTCTCCGGTACCTTCTGACACTCTCCAAAAACACCATCTCTCAATCCTCAGCTTGGGGGTTTGCGTTGGATGTTGCATTTTTAAGCCTCCTTGTAGCACAAATGCTGGCTTTAATTTACTGATTTAAAGCCTACGCTGCTTGGAGCTATTAGCCCACTTTTGTTTCTTACCGACCAACCCATTTTTAGTCAGCACACTCGAGCCGGTTTGAATGGTCTTGGAGTATTTGCTGAAGATGCCCTTCCCGATCCCCAGCCTACAGGCTTCACCTCGAGACCGTCTTTGTGTTCGGTGTATCCGGGTCTCTCAGCTTTGACCCATGAACGCTTGAAACGGCTGGAGTGCCTGCAGCCCTCTCCTAAATTTGTGTTTGGGGGTCCAATCCGTGCCATTTTAGGATACGATGTCATGGTATTTGGAACTTTTATGGCATGTCTGCGGGGTTCTAACTTCTTTTTGACCATGCAGACTCGCGCTTTAGTAAGGATGTCTTGCACCTTCTGTTGTGTGTTTGTGGCTGGAAGTGTGCATCCTTTGAGGTCTACACCCCTAGCCAAAAATGGCCTTACTGTATGCGTGTTCGTCGTACTGGTTGTGGGTTGTGTTGGTAAAGCAGTGTAGGGGTTAGAGTAACAAGTGTCTGTAAGACCTGCGTTTGCAGAGTCCGTGCCTCTCGCCAGTTGCTGGTGTTGGGGCTTTTTGACGGATCTTTGTGATGTCCTTTAGAGCCGTTGACGTGCACTTAACCTTTCGTGGTACTCCAGTGCCGGTCTTTTGTGTTTGCTCTACAACAGAAACAAAACAAAAAAAGAACACATAAGTTTTTTTTTAAAAGCCTAAACTACTCTTAACCTTATGATTGTAACCGCCTGTCTAACAATTGCTTTACATTTTTTATGACCCTTACTAGATGCTAGAGAAACATGCAGCTTGAGACAAAAAATACATTAGGGTTCCTTTGGCTCTACATTTTTGTAAAACACACTTTGCCCCTGTGTGGAACCCCTTTCTTTATAGCCAGTCCGTCTGTAGGCCCCGAAGACTTCCTTTTTTTGAACGATGTCACAATCTTTCCAGGAATCGTTGAGGCTCCGGCCAACACTTTTGATGGAGGGTCTGCCTTTTGCTGAAGTCTGGCATAATTGTCAGCTTCCAGGGGAACTGTGAAGAAGAAAAAAAATCACTGTCACATTTCCAATATAGTACACCAATTTAGCACACTCTCCGAGGGCACGCTGGAGTCTTGGGGGTTTTGGATTGTACGGGGTGATCATGACACATCCTTTATACAAGCCCAAGCAATATTCACCTGTAATAGCAGGGTTATGCTGTACACTGTCTGATGCGCCTTTAGACTCTCAGATTTCTTTTAACCTTTCAACAACTATCTGCACTTCCGCTTCATAACCTGAAAAGCACAAACAAGAATACATTTTTTAAACAAAAAAAAAATAACTGCGGTGTTGATACAATAAGGTTAGCAAACGGTCTCAGAACTATAGCGCTCTAAATATCTGTACCTTACTGAAATTCAACCCTTTCCTCGTGGTTCCATGTTAATTGTGGGAGATCCTGTGTGCAGAGCAGATAGATTTTCTTAAAAAACAACTCTAACATACAACACACGTCATAGTTGATTGACTTATTAAAAAAAAAAAATAATAATATTCTAGACATGTCCTGCTTCCCAATATAATAAATCTTTTAAAGTTGCTGGAATAGGCATTCTTATCGAACTTTGTAGCACAAACAACTAATTAAGGCAAGGGACTTTCAAACACAGAGAAAATGCTCATAAATAACACTTTGACAGAGGGCTGTGGGCCATGACTGATATGTACATTTTAGGAAATCGAAAAAAGAAAAATTATGAAGTAGGGAAAAATAAGGAATTACAATTAGAAAAAGTGAGCACGAGAGAAAAACAAGCAAGAAAGAAAAAATAACCATGAGAAATTAAGCTGGAGAGGTAGAACGAGTAAAGAACAGGCGGAGTTGGGAAGGGTGATAGGAAATAAGAAAAAAAAAAGTGTGCAGTAGGATGGAAGAGTGAAAGGAAGGAATGTTGAAAGAAAGAGTACATGTAAGGATGGAATGGTGAAATTAAGAATAGATAAAAATGTGAAAGAATGAAGCAAAGGGTGCAGGGATCAATAGGTGAAAGAGTTCATAGATGAAAGTATAGAAGAACAGACAGCTGGGTGAAAGGATGGAGGAAGGAAGAGTGAATGAATGTATGGGCAGAAAAAGAATGAACATAGAGATAGAAAAATGGATGGATGGAAAGGTGAAGTCATGGAGAGGTGGGCATATGAATGAAAACGTAAGGATGAATGTAAATATAGATGGAAGGAGGATGACAAAATTACATAATTGTTCAAAGCATATCAGAAATACCTCAAAATCAAAAGTTTAGATTAATCACATACAGTTTTCTTTTCTACCCTTCGACCCACAGGTCCTGCTACTCAGGTGCTTTTTGAAAGCACATTCCAAGCATGCTGCCTACCTTTAACCCCTGGCAAACCCTTGGTTTGAACCACATTATTGTGTGAAAACACAGATATCCATGCAGTCACCTAAGCAGCTGCAACACAAGGAAAACAAATTACATGCTTCAGCGCCCCGCGCCAAGCTAATGCACAACAAATCACACCGTGAATTTTGAAACCTCTCGGTTAAAAAAAGACAGAACAGGAGAAAACTGACAACTATGTTTTACATAAGCACTGTAATAATTACAAGGTCTTACCAGGGTCACCTTCTCAAAATGTACACTTTTACATAAGCCCCTTTACATATTTGTTCACAGCATATTAGAAATAACTCAAAATCAAAAGTTTAGATTAATCACATACAGTTTTCTTTTCCACCCCCTTCCTTCGACCCACAGGTACTGTTGCTCAGGGGCTTTTGTAAGCACATTCAAAGCATGCTGCTGATCTTTAACCACTGGCAAACCCTTGGTTTAAACCACATAATTGTGTGAAAACGTAGATTTCCATGTAGCCTCCTAGGCAGCTGCAACACAATGAAAACAAACTACATGCTCCATCTAACACGTTTTAAAACGCAGAAATGGTGAAATACAATACATTTTAAAGATAAATAAACATGTAACTGCTGTAAGTTAGCATTGTTTTTTACCTGCAATAGAAGTCGTCCTTGTCTGCACTGCTCCCCGCATTGCATCTCAAGGCTTGGCTCCATGGTTCTTGCTTCCCTAAGGCCACAGACTTAAATTAGGCCTTACCCTGCTGCTGCTGATTGGATGTGTATGTGTGGGCCCTTTGGGGTGGCATTTTATACTTAGAGCTTGATAATTATGAACATGCAGATTTTGCTGAGATGCAACATCCATCTGCGTTTGGGTTCCATTTCCTAGCAGAGGTCTTCTGAGTGTATTTGTGTGCATGTCCTCTGGGATGACATTTTATACTTAGAGCTTGCTAATTACGCAATAGGAGCACTTTGGGGAGTTGCGGAGTACCAGCCATCTCCACATGGGTCCATTTCATAGCAGTCTTGAGTCAATTATGAATTTGTTAACACGTTTCTAACAAAATACCTATTTAAGTCAAATATGAACTGTCCAGGATAAGACATATAGCCTAGGGAGACAGGGGAGCTAGGTTACGCCTGTGTATTTCCTGAGAGCCTCTCATTGAGGTGCCCTCCATTTGTCAGCAAGATTTCCTGACTGCAGCTATCTGAACATGCTCGGGCTTGCTTTGTTAGAGACTCACATCCTGTGGACCCCTCCAAAGTGTTGCAAATTTACCTGTGACAGAGCCCTAGACACGGGGCCTTGTGACCCGCACCTGTTATGAGAGCATCCTAACCATGTGATAGAACCATGAGCATGTTACTAACACATGACCAGGGTGATATCACAATACAAGTGACCCCCGGAAGCAGTGTTCCCAGTAACGTGCGCGCCCGCGCGCGCGCGCACATCTGTTCCCCCGAGCGCGCAGTGCTGCGTGTGGAGCGCGCACCCACAGCACATCCCGGGAGAGCATTCGCGCCGCCGCTTTTATAACGCGAGCGGCGCGAAAAATTGTAATTTCCTGGTTGCTGTGGCTCCTGCACTTGCTGTATTTCCTCCTTACTGAAGCACGGCTGGGGGCTGTTGGTGGGCCTTTGTGAAAATATTTGTTAATTGCAGCACCGTCATGCGCTGCAATTAACAAATATTTCACAATGGCCCACAATCAGCCCGCAGCCGTGCTCCTTTAGAGAAGAAATGCAGCAAGTCCAAAAGCACGACATGTGCTTTACACGTCGTTTTTGGACTTGATGCATGTCTTTTTAATGGAGCACGGCTGCGGGCTGATTGTGGGCCATTGTGAAACTATTTATGTTAATTGCAGCGCATGACGGTGCTGCAATTAACATAAATATTTTCACAATGGCCTCAATCAGCCCGCAGCGTGCTCCATTAAGAAAATAAATGCAGCAAGCACAAGCATGAGCGATGGAAAGGAGGAGGAGATGATCCAGAGGGACGGCAGAATCCGGGTGATTATTTGTCTCTAGGGCAGCTGTGGTCATTTCATTTCACCACCAGGTGGTTTCTGGGAGCTGTAGTTCTAGGTCGCCTCATTGGAACTCGCTTTGGATGACTTTTAGTTGGTGTTGCTTTGGACGTAGAAACATGGAATAGAAGGGACAGTAGAGAAACTCGTAAGAGGCGTGAACGTAAAGGGACACGTTAACATGTTGTGGCTGGGGAGCTGGACAATGGGCATTGGAGGGAATGAGCTCAGTGGTATGTAGGGAAAGACGTAAGGTAGCTCGGAGAGGAAGAAAAGTGTACCGTGGGGAAGGAGCCAGAAGGGAGGCAAGGGTGGCCCTTAAAGGAAGCACTGAAAGAGTATAGCAGGTGGGTAAGGAGGAGGAAAATTAAGAAGAGATTATAAAAGACGGGGTAACAGGTGGAGCAGTGTCGACTGCAGGCGTCTGAAAAAATGGATGTCAGCAAGAAAGTTGAGTTACGAGAAAGCGGAGATTTGAGCATAAAGCCCTAGTGGCCTTAGTGGGGATGGTGAGCGGATTGTGTTAAGCGTTTGACACTGGGATGAGGACGGGGCGCTAAGTGGAGGATAAATAGATGAGTGGTAGGAAGAGAGGAAGTCTTAACAGGAGCATTAAAGACGGTATAGATTTTGGAGAGTGGAGAGAGATTTCCGAAGAGGAATAGGTAAGGAAGTGAGGTGAGGGTGTATGGAGGAGATCTGGTGGACAGAAGAAGTGAAGAGGACGGTAGATAACCACAGCAAGAGTTACTTGGCTTCCACAAAAATGTGCATTTGCGAGATTGTAAGAATCCTTCCTTATAAAGCCAAACTCAAAGTTAAGGGGAGGGGTTTTCTGACGTGTCACTTGACTAGGGTGCATAATGCTGCCACCATAGAGGAAGGATGGCAGGATGTTCCTCCCAGTACGTACTATCAAGGGAGGCAGCATCAATTACTAGAGAGACATTAGTCTAAGTTATGTTATTCATTTTTGGGTATGACGCTTCCTTCCATTCTCTTGCTGTGGAGCTTCAACATGTGGGCTGTTAGCGAAAGGATAGGAGAGAGGCTTGTAATCGCATTCAAGCGTTTAGGGCCTCATTGTGAGCGTTTCACTATTTTAACTGGTAATGCCGCACCTGGCAAACACTGATGGTAGGAAGCCATGGGTTTCTCAGTTACAGCCGTACAAGATTTACCATGAAATAATTATTTTTGTGTCTGCTGTTTGCCAAGACCATTTGTTTTTAATACTATGTGTTTAATGCACTACAAGATAGATAATGTATTTAGTTGTAGGGGCCTCATTAATCCGGCCCTCTTCATCCATTCAAATTTCATATTCCACTATACTAATTCACCACTAATCCTTTATGGGTTCCAGAGTAGCGGGCTACTCGCCAATAAATCACTTCAACACCCAACAGGGTTACAAGCGCTATATAAATGCAAACCTTTTTCCCTTTCAACCCCTCCCAACCCTTCTCAATCCAAATAACTGAATAACATATCCACCACTCAAACTACTTTCATATTTCACTATACTAATTCACCACTAATCCTTTATGGGTTTCCGGAGTAGCGTGCTACTCGCAAGAAAAAACTCTTCAATACCCCATCAGGGGTAACAAGCGCTATATAAATACAAACCTTTTTTCCTCTTCTATCCTTCTGCTATCCTTCTGAATCCAAATAACTGACTAACCTATCCACCACTTAAATTACTTTCATATTGCACTATACTAATTCAACACAAATTCCTTTATGGGTCCCGGAGTAGCGTGCTACTCGCAGCAACGCTTAGACGCCTCGTCAGGGGTAGTAAGCGCTAGATAAATGCAATTATAATACAATACAATAAAAAGAACGACGTGTAAAGCACACGTCGTGCTTTTAGGCTTGCTGCACGCCTTTTGTTAATAGAGCGCAGCAGATTGTGTGCCTTTTTGAAAGTTTTCATGTTAAATGCAGCCCCGTGTATTAGTATGTCGGGCTCTGCAATTAACATGATAACTTTCAAAAGGCACGCAATCTGCCGCCCTCTATTAACAAAGGCATGCAGCAAGCCTAAAATTAACGTGTGCTTTTACAATCACTAATATATGCTAGTGATTCTGAAAGCACACGTCCTGCTTCTGGACTTTCTGCATGCCTTTTGTTAATAGAGCGTGGCTGCGGGAAGATTGTGTAGCTTTGTTGTGGTTGCAGATGCTCTGCACTTTCTCATTTCGAACATGACACAACCATTATTTTATTTTTTATTTTACAGAGTTTTATTAAGCGCGAACTTGACCCGAATCGGGTATCAGAGCGCTTTACATAGCACCAGTTGCATTACATGAGGGCACATTTTTTATTTTTTGTTAGGCACGGCAGTCACCAACACGAAGACCACCCCCTGGCTGGACTGGCCTTAGCAGGCATCAGGCGTTTGCCTGCGAGGCTGGAAGGGTGGGGGTCAGTTTTGGAGCAGTGGGGGCCAGTTTTGTTACTGGGGCAGTTTTGCAGCGATGCTGCAATATGGGCCCTCAGTAACAAAAGCACCAGTGCTGGGGACCAGCTTTCAGCAGTAGTGCTTGACACTTGCCTGCCCCCTCCACCCCAACCCTGGTGGGTGGGAGCCGGTGCAGCAAAATTGCCAGGGCTACTTTGGGTTCCCAGTCCGGCCCTGCCTGCCCCATCAAACAGGCCTCCTCCGTTCCAGTACCTAGGTCATTTATCTGCACAATCAAGCAGGAACCCCAGTGTCAGAACCCCTGTCGCTGCACCCACACACGCGGTTGGGTCCTTGGCGCACATTGCCGTGGCTGGAGCGCACAGAGACCTCACACTGCCGCACACAGAGGAAAAAAATTAGAGGGAACATTGCCCGGAAGTGACATCACTGCCTGGGAGAGACCCCAGTCCGGGTAACGGAAGTGAAGTCACTTCTGGGGCGGGACAACCGTCTCTTTTTGCATGATGGCAGAAGGTATCCCTCCCTTCTACTAAGGACACTTAATTGGAACCCTCTTTATGCTTCAGGAGAACACCAAGTGCCGATTGCTGGCAATCTGGAGCTCCATCTCATTTAAGGAACTCTGTGGACTCTGTCAGGTCAGGTACCCACTCCAGAAAACAAACCTGTCAAGTGATCAACGTCTGGGGTTACCAAATGCAGATCTTAAGTTTAGTACAACCATGAGAGCTGTCTCCCGCTCTTCAACTCACTGGATGAGGGCATAACTCATGTTTACAGAGTGAGCTCCATGAAGATATGATCACACTGAGGTGAGTCCCAATTGGTATTTTTAGACTTGGTAGAAGTTGATTTGCACTTCAGAGCCATGTGCCAGAGGGCTTAAGCCCCCATCAAAACTAAATCACAGCTTTCAAAACTGCCCAAACCCGTTACTTAATCATTTAAACAGTATCTCTGAACTGTTGAAAAGCATTTTAAGATTTCATCAAAATGGTTACCGTATTTCAGTGCCCAAACACTACCACACAGATGTGAGAGCCCAATACTCTCCTATACACACTAGCATTGGCCATAGGGCTCAATGTTAACTTTAATTGTAGATCTTAGGGCCCTACGTTGAGTTTGGCGAACTAGATGCTTTATCAAAATGTGGCTAATGTTCCGTGTGCAGTATTTATAACTTCATGGACTATGATGCCCTTGCAAGACGATCGAAGGGACATTCGCTTTGGTTTTGACGAGGGCCATGTCTGCCAAACTCTAGATAATCTCCTTAGTGCCTAGAAGCTTTAACAATGTTTTGAGTCACATCTCAGACCCCGAAGGTGTTAAAGACTTCTGGTTTTCAATGTGTATCACTGTTTCATCTGTAGATTATTATCCTTATGTGCAAAGATGTCATTTGCAGGCCACCAGAGGTAGTAGCAAATGCCACTGACTAAAAAACAAATACCTCTCTCAGGATGTGACCCCTGCATTTCAGCCAATTATATTCTGTTTGGTGTCTCTGGTGTAGGACTGAGGTAGCAAAAGGCCCAAATGTTTTCTGTAATGTGGTCTATGGTGCCCGAAAGCAAAGCTCTAACCTTTGATGTGCTGATGCTAATAATTCTACAGGGTCTGCCTTCTTCTGGACTAGAGATGCCACTATTACGGATTTCGACCAGACTGTTTGTACTTACACAACTGAATCTGGTATTCTGGATTTAAGCTCTATGGTCATGCTCTTAGTCATTCCTTGTGGACTTCAGACAAGCCTTTCAATGCACAACAGACCCCTGATTAGTTGCAGAAAAGATTGAAGAGCTCACAACTCAATCTGTAATTACATCACTTAATAGGCGATGATTAATGTAGTTTGTCAAGCACTGGTTCTGGACTAGATGTGAGAGTTCAACACTACTCGAAACTCCCACCTTACTTGTTACGATAGGATGATGACTGGGGCAAAGAAACACTAAGTGACAAGTCAGTGCTAAAGGGTTCTAGCTTTACGTACACGCTAATACATATAAAGAATTTCTATAAAAAGTTGATGATATCAGAAGAGGATGGTCAGAAAGCAGCAGCAATTACTGGCTACAAGAGACTTTGCAAAATATAAGGAAAATAACATGCCTATTCAAAGCATATTACATATAACATCATGTGCCATACATTTGCAGTGTTTACATATGTATGGCACATGATATTACATATAATGTGCACACAAAAACTGAATTACTATCGACATTTAATATTAGATGTGAATCACTTCTCATCTGAATGATACTCATTTTATTGACTTCAGAAGGATAAACATTTGAGTTAGCTCTGCAAGAAATCAGACGTATTCTCCATCTACACGTGTGGTACCTCACAATCACAGGCTGCAGTAGAAATTAACAGAAGCATGGTCTTTCTGCAGATGGCCCCTCAAAAGCTAAATGAGGGCCTGAGAGGTGATGGATACACACACATCCCTGCAGCAGATATCTTCAACCCTGAGCCACCTTACCAGGAGATACACCTGGACAGCAGATATGGCAGTTAAGAGAGCTCTGTGATTAACATCCTACAGGTGTAACCTAAGGGCAACATGAAGTCAAAGGTTTGAATCCTGTGAGACACATATCTATCACTGAGTTGGGTAAATCATAACTGCTATTACCACTGCTACTGAACTCTAAGACTGCGGGAACAGGTGGAATGCAAAGGTGGGTCTGCTCGTACTTTTTGAAAAAGGTTTGCAGATAGGCGTGTCACTTTCAAGTGGAAGAGGTTTAAACTCTGAATTTTGTTTGAAGATATGGTGGAAACTGAATTCCGGGCTGCAGCAGGTAGTCGAATGGTGCGCAAGTTGAGAGAATGGAATGACGCGCGGTGTGTGATCTGATACATGCTGCCTGCATGCGTGAGCCAAGAACTAGTTTCCAATTTTGTAATGCACCACCCACGTCCTGGATCAGATCTCAATGAATGGTTATTGGAAATCGCTAATAATGGGAAATTCAAAAAGTTTACTCCTAGATTTTAGGAATTCCTATTTGAGTGATACTGTGTTTACTTGAACATTTTTATTTGCCTGTTCTGGATTGGTAAAGTGTTGTTTGGTATATTGAAGCTAGAATAGGATAAGGTAGGGTAGAAGGCTCAGGTTGGTAATGGTTGGAGGGTATCACTGGTTGGTAGTGGTTGGAGGGTATCACTGGTTGGTAGTGGTTGGAGGGTATCGGTGGTTAGTAGTGGTTGGAGGGTAACACTGGTTGGTAGTGGTTGGAGGGTATCACTGGTTGGTAGTGGTTGGAGGGTATCACTGGTTGGTAGTGGTTGGAGGGTATCGGTGGTTAGTAGTGGTTGGAGGGTAACACTGGTTGGTAGTGGTCGGAGTGTATCACTGGTTGGTAGCATCGGAGTGTATCGCTGGCTAGTAGTGGTTGGAGGATATCGCTGGTTGGTAGTGGTTGGAGGGTAACACTGGTTGGTAGTGGATGGAGGGTAACACTGGTTAGTAGTGGTTGGAGGGTAGCAGTTGATATGGAGCCAGGCTAGTGGATCACTGCCTTCCTGAGGTATCCACGTTATAGAGACTTGGAATTACCATGGTCTGTTGGTCAGCATTGTCACCAGGAGGTGTATAAGCTGGGAGACAGATCAGCATTAATTCAAACAGAGGTCAATGGACGGCTCTAGCAGATTGTCTTTGAAAACAGGGCTAAAGATGTTTTTATAAAACTAGTTTTTTGCCATCCTTGTTTCTTATTTTACACCATTGGGTGAATTCACGGTTATTTATTTATTCACTATTTAGACTGATTCTCTTGACCCTCATCACCTGACTATCCTTGACAATTTCATAACACGATTCACTTATGGACATTTGCCAGCTTAATAAACTGCGTTTCTGATCCCTTTACAAACCACACCAAGAGCATCACTCTCATCTGCTCGGACATGTAAGAAGCCCAGATAGGTCTAAGAAAGGAGTGAAATACATCATTGTAAGTAACATGAAGGTTACACATTGACCAATAATAATAGGGATTATTCAGTGAAAGCGAATCAAAGAGTGTTTACCAAAGCCTTTCAAAAATAAAAAAAATAAACTCTAATGTTATAAAATCATTTAGTTTAAGACAAGTGCAAGTAGAAACGTGTGAAATGCACTGCTTGGCACATTTCCACCTAAAAGAAGTCACAGATGCATCACAAGCACACAAACTAATACTTGTAAAGACATGCACACGTTTACAAGATTCAAAGTTTCAATTCCTCTCCCTCTCTGAAGCAGAAAGATACACATGTTATGTTATGTTAACTGGGATTTATAAAGCGCATGTTCACCGACAGGTCTCTTAGCGCTGCAGAAAGTAGCTAAACCCCGCCAAAGATCAGATGCACAAGCTCCCGGTCTAGTCCCAGGCTGTGCCCAAAGCCTCTATAAAGAGAAGAGTCTTAGGTTTTTTCTTGAAGGTGAGAAGGGCGGGTTCCCTGCGTAGGCTCTCCGGTAGCCCATTCCACAGTTGAGGGATCACTACAGAAAAGGCTCTGCCACCTTTGGAGGTAGTTTTGAAGCGCGGGCAGGCCAGTAGGCCTGCCTCGGACGACCGGAGGGTACGTCCTGGTACATAGTTCTCGATGCACTCCTTGATGTAGACTGGGGCCTGGCCATGGATGGCTTTGTGGGCAATGCAGAGACCTTTGAACCTGGCTCTCTGTTTAATGGGGAGCTAGTGCAGCTGCTGCAGTAGGGGAGTAGCATGTGACCGTATTGGGAGCCTAAAGCCTAGCTGCGTCATTCATGGCTACTTGCAGTTTAGTTAGCAATTTCTCGGGGAGACCAATGTACAGGGCGTTGCCATAGTCCAACCGCGACACAATCATTGCCGACACAACCATCTGTAGTGTGGCAAATGATAGGAGGGGAGCCAATTTCCGCAGTTGTCTCTGTAAGCCCACACAGATCCCGACCACGGTGGACACTTGGCTCGACATGGTGAGCTTGGCATCTATTTTGATGCCAAGGCTTTTTACCACCGGAACTGGCGTAGGGGTGCTACCCAACTCTCGTGGCCATAAGAGGTCACTCCAGGGGTTGTTTCCGTTAGTGATGGCAAGAACCTCGGTCTTGTCGGGATTGATTTTAAGTGAATTGGCTGTCATCCAGTTAACCATAAACCTAAGTATGTTTTGCACGCGCGCGTGGGCAAGGAAGGAATTGTCAATCTGGAGGATTAATTGTGTATCATCAGCGTAATTGAATACTTGGCAATCCATGCGGGCCAAGGCAGCCACGATCGGCTGGAGATAGATGTTGAAAGGAAGGGGGGGGCAGTGCTGTGCCCTGGGGGACTCCGCATGTTAATGCGCCGATATTAGACACCCGGTCAACCAGTTGTACCCTTTGTGACCGACCTGACAGGAAGGACGCAATCCATTGATGTGCCAGCCCACGGATACCAAACTCTGAGATCCGGGACAGGAGTTGGTCATGATTGACCGTGTCGAATGCCGCCGATAGGTCTAGTAGAACCAGGGCGCACGGCTTCCTGCTGTCGGCCGTGAATCTAAGTTCGTCCATAACCGCCAGCATTACCAGCTCTGTGCTGTGGTGGGCCCTAAAACCTACCTGCCGCACCTGGAGCAGCTGTTGTTCCTCGATGAAGAGTGTTAGAGTTTTGAGGACATGCTGTTCCACTACTTTCGCCAGGAAGGGAAGTTGGGAGATGGGCCTATAGTTCTTAAAGTTGGCTGCATCTGCCCCTGGATTTTTCCGTAGGGGTGACCCTGGCTTCCTTAAAGTTAGCAGGGACACAGCCCGTTTCCAGTGATCGATTGAGCAGGTCAACGACTTTTGTTTCAACTGTGAATCTCATCTGAGTTCCTGCTCATTGGGCTCCTTCCACTTTTAAATCTTCAGGGACAGCCCATCACACACTTCATCACCCAAGCTCTCACTGCCTGCTGCACTATAAGAACGAAGTGCCCACCCTTCAACTGGTAAACTAAACAATATACATGGTGCTTGTTTTCGATGTCCTGTGACGGTGATCTGGTGTCCAGACACTGGTGCTGCTAAGGGCACAGTCAACTGGACTCCAAACTCAGTTCTCACTGGGGATGGTGGCTCCTGAGAGTGCCAGTTCACATTTGATGCTCCTTAAAGTAACAACTAAGGTAAGGGCCTATATATCAGAACCCACAGGGAACAATTAATGGTTGCTAATAGCGGGGCCTACCCATGCCAGGGTCTCTCACAATGGACTTTGAAAGAGGGGAGTACTGAGCTCTGACTGGGGATTCATATATATAATAAATAAACAGGCAACAGTCTCATTTGCACAACATCGGACAGCACCAGCGTGAGTCTTCTTCTCCACTGAGTGGAATCAAAGCATACCAATCCTTACTCTTTATGTCTTCAGTTTATGCGAGGAAAGGCTAGAAGAGTGCTTCTGACTCAGTCCTGCTAAGTACCACGCATCAGGCGTTAGACTAACGCATTTCAGTGTGGTACTCCGCATTACCGCACTGAAATGCATTGTCACGCGTATGCATAGTGTCCGACTCTCAGCTATAACACTCACTGAAGAGCTGCCTAACTGTTAAGTATGGCAGCCTGCAGCCCGTGGCGTGCACGCGCTACTCCAGGCTTGGGTTAAGGCTGCTGGCAGGCTTACCGTGGCTGCTTAGTGCAACACTTGTATCGTTCTTGTGAATCCCCGCAGCGCCTGACATCATCGAGGGCCCAGTCAGGTTGTGTCCATGCCGGCGCCGCGGGAGACGTCACATCCTGCTGCTATTGCTCGAGGGGAAAGGTTAGTTTGTTGTTGAAGACGACAGCTTGCAGCTATTGGTTTGCGGGCGGCGCCGCAAATTCAATCATGGCTGTTAATTACCCCCCACCAAATTCACTTATTAACGCAGCCGAGGGAGACTGTAGACGGAGAAGAGTCAGTGACCTGGGTTGCAGTGGCCGCTAGGACAGTCTGTCACTAGACGGCCCTGCTCGGGCCTCTCCTTGGACTGCCTCGACGGGCGACTCTCACTGGAGGCGAGTTGGCAAACCCGAATTGCCACGGCCCACGGCCTGAACCTGCCTGCAGCCAGCCTTGCACACGGAGTGTGAATGGCCTGCAATTATTGGAGCGCCACCGTTCTCTGGACTCTCATCCGCGGCGCAAGTAAGTAAGTACCAGCCTGTATATTAATATGACTCAAATACTAATGGCAGTGCGCGATCAGGCAGCTGAGGCGCCTCCCGGTGTTAGTTACTCTCAGGACACAGTCAAGAAATAGGCCTTTCGGTTTACAGAGGGATAAAGGTGATTGGAGTTTGACATTGGAGTTGCCGATAATAATACCTTGTCTTTTATCTGCTGCTTCATACCACACATCTTTATTTTCTGGGAGCCTCAATTCTACCTCCTGAGGAAGTATGGAAGGTAGGCCTGACCCGGTGATGCTTGAGGGAAGTGTTATGTGTTCCAGAATGGTTCCCAGTTATGTGTGTGTCATAGAAATACAAATACACATGAATTGTACATTTGCATGCACGGTCACTCTGAACGAGCTAGGGAAGTTCTCCTCTAATATTATAGCTCCAGATACATCAGCCTGGTGAGGAGACTCCTTGGGACCACGCAGACCCTCTGCTGGGATCAGAAAGACCACGTAGCCTTTACAATGACATGAAATGAACGAGCTTTGCTGGCTCTGGCTCGGACTCCCTCCTCACGTCTGCTCTCTGCTCTGACTTGCAGCAGCGCTCAAGTGAAATGCCTCACATTTCTGGACGTGGCCTCTTTTGTGGTCTTAGGATTTATGACTTTATGTATAAATAACCCAAATCTAGCATCTCACCAGCAACATGAGTGTGACCACTAGCTGCATCCATAGCAGGCACTAGAACCAGGGGCAGATGGTCCATGCCAAGGAGATAGCCTTAATACCGGTACCGAAAGGATGCATCTAATCTGGATCTTGGAACTAGAAAAAAAAAGTTGCACACTACTGCAAAAATGTATGTTAAATTTGGGGAAACTAAGCTAGTGGTATCTCTCATGAACAAGCATTGGTAATGCATCGGTTTCGCCTATGTGATTAATAATATGTTGTTTTTTGTTGAAAGTTGAAAAAAATCATAACACTTATATAAACTGAGTTTCAGAAACTTATATTGCACAACATAAACAGAGTTTCAGAAACTTATAATGCACAACTGCTCACTCAGCTGCAACTTACAACAAAATCAGCTTATTATTAATCACATAGGCGAAACCAATACACTACCAATGCTTGTTAGAAAATGGATACACACTTGTTTTTGATAAATTGGTCTTTTGTCAAACTAGTTTATTTGCAGCACACATGTAGTTGGTTCATTCGTCATGATGTCAAACACCGGATGTGCATGGTTATGAGTTTGATTTCATGCAGGACTGAGAGGGGGCGCTACCAGTCACATTACTAATAAAAGTGTGTGAAAAGAAAAAGGAAACTAACGTGAGATGTCTTGCAAGGTTGGCATGCACATTCTGCAGTGTCCTTAGTTCCCTGCTGCTTTGCAGCAGCTTTAAGATCTTTTTAGAGTTTTTAGATTTGTATGTTTCCCTCTTCATTGATTGATTTTGATCTCGAGAAAGTGTCACTCATAGTCGTTGAATGTCACTCATAATTACACTGAAATTATGGAAATGTCACACATAAGCAATCTCAAACTTTGGCAGCTATGCAGGCTAGAATTCTTTTCACCCTCCACTGGTACAGAAGATCACGATAACTGGTTTCAAGGTTTTTGCCATCTTCAATACACCATCAGCCACTTGGTTACAGGGATGGCTAAAGTGTCCCCTTAAGAACTGGATCTTGTTCTGCACAGAAGATCGAGTGGCTTGTGAATGAAATGTAGAGGGTGAGAGCACCTACAAGGGCTGATGTAGTGAATTCTTGCCCAAACTCGGAGTTCTAACTACTGCACGAATTAAGCTCTATAAAGCGTGAACTCTCTTCCATCACCACTTGCAGAGAGAGGTAGGCCACTGAGAGTAAGAGGAATGGGATGACACAAAGTCACCTGCTGCACACAGATAAATGAAAAGGGCAGTCCATTAAGGAAGAGAATCAAAAAACACAGGACTATGGATCACTGCAGTCCTTTAAGGTCAGCAGAAGAACATGGAACTGAGGGGTTTAGCATACAGGGGGTGAATGTTTGCATATAGTCTAGTCATATGATATAGAAATGAACACAGCAATAATTCTAGGTTTACACACAATGTATTTACATAATTGTCATCAGAACTGTGGCAAACGTTATTCAGTCTTCCATACTTCGATTATTTAGGTAACATTCACAGATATATTAACTTGTGAAACCAATATTTTCATTACCAATTAAGGTCTTATTTGGATGGAACTAGGCAGATGTTTGCATTTTACTATTTCACTTTCACAATGGTTTCGTGTTTGCAGAATCACAGTACACGAATGACTAATGTTTTTAAAATGACATTGTTTTTATTTCAGTGTCTTTTAGATTTTCCTTTTTTATAAATATTATAATTCAACTTAAGAGGCTATCTCATAAATAAGACAAACATGGTGTTGGCATCATAAAAACAAAATCAGCCATAGTCTTACAATGCTCATAGGGTATCCATATAATATCCAGAAAAAATCCAAAGCCTTTGCAATCTATGATTTAAGCTACAGATTACATGAAATGGTTAGTGCATCTCTGCATTCATGTTTCATATCTCATTACGCTTATGAATAGAAAATAAACAATCAGTGCTTTCTAAACAGGCCAATGTTCACTCAGCTACATTCCAGATGCAATAATCCGGTACAACTAAAAAAGGGTTCATGGACATTAAGTGCCATTACAAATGATTTGGTTTTCTACAAAAAATAATAATATTGTAAATTTCCTGGTGTAAATTAAAACCCTGAGGAATTGTATTCTGTGTGTGCATGGCAATAATTAAGTGCAATTTAATACCTGGAGAGTGCTATTTCGTTTAAGGTCATTATTGGTAACATATTAAAAAATAAAATACAAAAGTGAAACCCTATGTTTCTACTAGTTTCTTGCTACAAAGGCTTAGTTCAAAACACTTTTTGTACATATTGTCTTCATTAAGTATGTTGGCTTAACTTCAATGACTAGAACTGGTGAACTTTGTGCATTTAGCTGAGATGCCTTGATCAGATCTTGGCAATGTGCATCGAGGATGATCTAAGAAAGCATTATCTCGAGGATTCACATGCTAGACACTACATCGTCATGCTCGAACACAGCCTGCGCAAACTGGCTGAACAGTCTGTCCATGTAAGTGCACTGCCTTGGCCATAAACCCTCTAGAAAACCAATATGCCCTCCATGATGAGTCAACACCAAAGCGACATGTGGATTTTGTTTGGCACTTTCAACAGGAATTGCTGGAAGACAAAGAAATAGGACACACATATTAGACTTTAGAAAATATGCATGGTAGATGAAACTTTTTTTAAATCAGTTGTTTTTGATTTTCTGCGCTAGATAAAACTTTCATCAATACAGTGTATTGCCACACTAATCTCATGGATCAGGAATCGCCTACAAGTCACAGGTAATACTTCTTTGATAGTAAAAAAAGGCACTGGATGTCATTTGAGCCAGGTAATCAAAACTATAACTAATTTAGATCTTTTTTGCTGTTACTTTAGTGAAAACAACCCAGATCTTTATGTTTTGAGTCACTGGAATTGTCATCCAGAAGTAGATAGGTTTTAGGACAATTCTGCTGGGACAAACTATGTTTTTCTTCTTGCTACCTAGAAAAGGTTACTGTGGTTGCCTGTTATATGTATGGTCTCAGTGCTAGAAGCTCATAAAACCTGCTAAACTGCGAGCTGGGGGAAGAGTTGCCTATCTGAAATATCCTAGAAGTGTCATACATCATAAGAGGATCACGAAATTGCCAACCGAAAACAGAGACCTCCCACCACACCAGCTTCTCTGATAGATCCAAATCCACAGAAGTCTTTTTTGTGTCACTACAATGGAAGGTGCACGGAAACTATGAACACTTAATTTCACATCCTGCCTTGTAAGACCGTGCCCCTTCCACATCAGAGACTGTTCCCTCCACCTTCAACTCACCCACCTCATCAGCAAGTTAGTCAATCAAACGGTCTCAGTATTCCTTTATAAGCCGCAAAACACAACACTCAAAGAAAGTTTCAATTTCCCCAGATGAGTTATTCAGCTACTGCTGCGTAGTATAAGGTGTGGTACCAGAATCTTGTTGTCAGAATATCACCTGACATAAACATTGTGTACTAAATAGCATCTTCAAAGATATCTTCCCATTGGAGTCAATAATAGAACATGTACACCCACTGAGATGATATTTACAAAAAACATATTTAGGACACAATATTTATGCCAGACAGTATTTCTGTTACACAATATTCTGACACCAACCCTTACTGCAAAACTCTAGAAAAAGAGGAATCCAACTATAACCAACCTGCAATGTAACTACCAGCGGTGTGCGCTCCGACTATGAAATCCACAATATTGATAGGACACAATACTGAGGACAGACTATTGAAAAATATAATATTGATAGGTGAGTAAGTCTAGATATTCTACACCTAACTCCACATATATGTACCTCTGAGGTACATAAATCTTCAAGGTATATAGATCTGGAGTTAGGAATGGTAAATCTATACTTTCCTATATGCATTTATCTATCGATATTTTGTTCCCTCACAAGTCTGTCCTCAATATTCTTTTATCACGATATTGTTGGTGTCATTATGCAGTAGTACAACCCTGGCACCTGGCAATCAGACTTTAAACCTAGCAAAAGCTGTTAGCAAAGGCTCTGTTACCTGTAAAGGCATAACTGCTCTGAATAATTGGAATTACCCTATTGGAAGTACTAAATATGTCTGATGTATTGTACTTTATTAACCAGAGAATCCTCCTGCGCCAACTCTCCAATTTGAAAAAATGTCAGATGAGGTAAGACACTGACTGCAGATCCGTAAGAAAACTAAAAGCACATGTACGGATAAACAGTTTCATTACTCCTCTGTCTCGGATTACGTGTCATCCTGGGACACAATTCTGCACTTTTATTTGAGACTCAGAAGAAAATGGTAGGAAGAACGTAGATGAAAAATAAGCAAAACTGAGGGAAAACGTGTTCCATCGAAGAGACATCAGAGCCCCTTCTGGTGCAAGAGAACTTTATGGTGGTTTGTCAGCTTTGAGTCTGGGAAAAGAAGAAGCATCTGATAGCAAGAAGGAAGATGATTTGGGCTGTACAAAGAAGCGGACTGATTTGACAAAAAGGGGATGTAATTTGTACAGGGCCCTGTTGTCTACTGAACGGATCTCGGCTAACGGGAATTCCACCTTATTAAGCCCCACATGATGTATCTGGGCACGAACAGCTAGTACTTTCAATCATACCTTCTATTACAGCTTTTGGTAGAGCTCCAACGGGCATAAATTCCCTCCGGAGGTCCCATTCAACTTTTCCCTAATGTTCTTCAATCTAGCCAGCATCTGCCATGCAGGGCCCCTCAGTAACTGCTTAACTGCTTTGAGGAAGTGCCAAACTACTTCTAGGCTGATATCACCTGTATCATTGAGAAGGTATTCATTAATATGGGCTGGATTCAAAGAAATGAGATAGATCTAAATAGCCACTCATTGAGACACCAATAAGGATCACTTTTTTGATCCACCTGTCCCCATCTTAATGTGCTGATCATGGCCCAATATCACCTGCACCTTTTGTTCTACTGCTTTAAGGCAGGTGCTCAGAGAGTGATCTATCAGAATCATGTAATTAAATTAGTCAATTGACGCTGGAGTTGTCCCCCTCCAAATACTTATTAGCCTCAGCTTAGATACACACCTATGTCCCTCCCCTGAGAGAACCACTGTACCCCCAGTCTTTATTCTGTCTTATCTAGTTGGTCATCTAGTACTAAGTTCTAGTCTTCCACTATAATTAGAGGCCCTGAGGCATTATTGTGTAAGTTTAGACATGTCAACCTGATCCTGACTGCTCTTCAACCCACAACTTACCATTCAAAAGCAGCTAACACCCATAAACGTGTCTTGAAGCTCTCAAGATGCCCAACTCTTTTGTCTATGACTTAACTGAGGAACTACTGCAGAAGGAAAGAGCAGAACCTAAGTCTCCAATTGTCTCGAGAAAGTGAGTTTCCAGAATGAAGAATATGTTGCGCGTTTCAGGGCCTGAAAGGTCACCAGTCTTTCACTCCTGAAGTTTAGCCCTCTCCCATTAAAAGACACACATGTGAGTATCTTATTCACTATCCAATGTAGGATAATAGCATTGGAGCATTCCTCGACCCAATGGGCTTTCAATCTTCCATGGGGTACAACTACTTATTCCTTCCTCCAAGCCTTATGCCTTCCCTCAACACATAACAAACAGCAGGAACACCCACACTAACTTCTGTCTCACAAGCTCAACTATCACCTAATTCCCTAGCAAGATATCCTACAACTCCATCTTTTCCAATGTACATTTCTCTCCCCTGCCACTGGAACATTAATTCAATCAGGTGGTCCAATCGATAATCTATGCAATGTGTGCAGAGGAAATCTGCCACCCACTAGAAGGCCCTCCCTTGTTTTGTATGGTAGTAACTGAGAGGTTCCTAAATAGGAGAACCAGATGCCCCTAGAAGCTAAAGTCCACTCTCTTTATAGCTGCTCCCTTTATCCTTTCTTTTTGCTGGAAATGGTGTATCCTTGTCAACCTCAATTACTCTGACCTACCATCACACAATTCCTCTAGTGAAAACTCATGTCCCCCCTAGGTCATTTAAATCTTCATTTACTTCCTTGAGTTCCAACTTCATCACCACATCTTAGGGAAGAGAACTCATCCTACAAACCGATGAGTTTGTTTGTGAACGGAGCTTCAGCTTCCTTAGCTTCTGGTGGAATAGGATTGGCCATAAGGAGTTTATCAGTCAGTTTTTTTTTAGCTGTGTGTCCACATTTTGTAGGGTGATTTTCTTATCTGCCTGTTCCCTCTCCCTCTTCGAAGTCTTGGGGTCCTCAATTTATAGACCCTACAGAGTGTCCTGTGATGTACCGCTTCATGTAACTAGCCCAACAGAGATCTGTAACTCTTCAGATTCTAGCTGCTCCAATCTGACCAGATGCCTTGCACTCCCAGAGCTAGGGCTCCCCAAAGGATAACCCGCTACTGGCATCTCCAGACAATGTACGCCTCAAAGAGGGGATCATTGCTTCATACTATAGATGTCATTTACATACAGCACCTAGGAGCTCTCGCCCCACAAAGTTACCCCAAATGTTGTCCCAATCAGCGGATTGAGCAGGACATTAGCTCAATCTGGCAAATGGTGCTGCCTCCAACCAACTCGTGTGTAGATCCTCTATGGCCAAAGAGTGGTGGGATACTGGCTCTGATGGAGATACTGTATTGTGACGAGCCACCTTCCCAGTTCTCAGACTCCACTGGACTATCCGGCATCCAGTCTACTGCTCTAGGGGGTAAAGCAGGTCGCAAGTAGTTACTGCAGTTCTGACTGAAGTCTGAACAGGACTCACTTGGGCCTCCCAGGCTTGGGACCTGCCCTCAAACATCACTAATGCCGCTGATAGACCGGCCCAGTTCCAGGTCCCTCACACTTTCCACTCTATACTGGGATGAAGGTCCAGTCTACCCCTCAGTTCCAAGTTTGCACGCCAGGGTTCATGGTCTCTGCCACTCCCCAGGTACATTCTGTCACGGGGCTCTGTGAAAGGTCCCTCTTTTTACGTGTATCACTGACTTTTATACCTCTGCCGCACCATCCTGCTGTAGGGCCTCTTTAAGTCTGTTCTTGGTGTAGGGGTGAGAAGATTGCTCCATCTGCCTCTTCCCTGGGTTTGGTCAGGCCTTTCTGCTGGTGTGCTGAACACCTGCTCCAGTCAGTCGGAGAGGTGTGGGCTGCAAGGCCCTGTGTTGTGTTGTTGTGTGACCTGGAGTTGTCACCAGGAATATCGCTGCACTGGATATCTCTCGTCTCTCCCCACTGTCAGCAGATGACCAAGATTCCAGTTTGCTCCCTTTAACTGACAGAGATCAGGTCTACTTCACCGTAGGCCTGAAAAGAAGGACAGAGAACATCTTACTCCTCCGCTATGTAGGCCAAGCCTTCTACTCATTGTCTTTAGATAAGAGGATATGGATCATTATCAGGTTTTGAATGGTGATAAAATCAAGTGAAAAGATATAATCCACATCGGATTCAGACATAAGGTGCTAATAAAGCTTGACTCAAAGACAGGCTTCTCGGACAAGTAGCTTGTGAGCTACTGACAGCTCTCCAGCAACCTGTAAGTAGCTCTCCTGTATGCAGCCCAGCCTACTAAATTTAAATCTTTTGCTTGTCTGAATTCATATATATATATATATATATATATATATATATATCTCAAAATTGAAAAGTGTGTATTTGAGACAAAAATGTGTGTATCTTTGGCAGTCCTTTGAAGAAAAAATGATTGAATTTCCAAATATATTAAAACTGATATTTGAGTGATAAATCATTTAGTGTTGGGGAGACATATTACCTTGGCACCAGGGGTGTTGCAGCTATGACTGTCAGTATTACCTATGTAAAGCCATTCCAAATTGAGAACAACTTTTTTGTGTTACTGCTGGAAGCCCTGCCTGATGTACTGAGGTGATCACTGGTGCTAATCTTGCATAGGGTGGCCACTAATGTAATCTTGTCTGACGTGGTGATTATTACAACACTACAGTACTAATAATATTGGTAGTTCAGGATGATTTTCATTGAATATAAGGGACTCTTGCTAAGAAAAGGTTGGAGACCCCTGCTCTGAGGCTTATGTGAAGATGTTTACCTAATGAATGTGCAGCTTTGAGTTGTGGATTAAGAGCTTTTGAGGACTGATGAAGAGTCTCAGACAAGGAGCACAATTTTCAAAATATCAAGACAGTTTTTTCAGAAAACATCCAGTTCCTGATGCAAAGGCATAGGTCAAAGAAAAGATGCCCTAAAAGACCAGGATATTGCTGATCTTTGGGGCATATGTATGAAGAAAGCGTTTTGCGAGTCCTTAATAGCGAATTTTAGCGATTCGCTATTAAGGACTCGCAAAAGGCAATCTATGTAGGATTCGCAATATTAATTGCGATTCCTACGTATTCCTGAATTGCGAATCGCAAATTGCGATTCGCAATAGAGGAATACCTTCCCATTCATTCCTATGGGCCTAGAGGCCCATAGGAATGAATGAGAAGACATTCGCAATTTGCGAGTACCCATTAGGTACTCGCAAATTGCGAATGCAATTTCAAGGTGCAAGGGTGTCAAAAGGACACCCTGTTGCACCCTGAAATAAGCATGTGTGCACACGTGGCGCACATACATGCCCTGAGGGCATGTATGTGCGCCACATGGCACTTTGAAAAATGCTAAAAAGTGCATTTTTCTAGGAAATTACAAATTACCACCAACTTGAAGTTGGTGGTAATTAGCGATTTCTTAAGGCAAATCGCACAACTTGGGTGCTTCCAGAATTGCATTTAAGGAATCGCAATTTGCGATTCCCTAAATGAATTCGCAAAATAGGGAATCGCAAATTTTGCTATTCCCTATTTTGCGATGGCCTTTTGGGATGATACATCCCAAAAGGCTTTTTCCCGTTCGCAAACGGCCCGATTCTGAGAATCGGCCCGTTTGCGAACGGGAAAAGGGCTTCATACATATGCCCCTTTGTCTGTAAAGAAGAGCCTCTTCTAGAAACTTCAGGCAAGCGCAGTGGCTGAAAACATATGTAGATGGGCTGTGTAAAATAAGGATCCTGGAGAAACACTGAAGTCAAGATGAGCTCTGGGGTCAGTGAAAAAGAATAAAGAAACTTTAGGGGTTCTCTATGAAAGCAGGAAATTGTAACGTTTGCAGTTTATGATCCAAAGTATGGATGGCTGGCGACAGGCAAGCCCAGAAGTATCATAATGGGACAGTTCTCTTTTTTCAGGATAGGTCATTGTTGAGTGAGAACATGGTGAAATGTATTCCATGGCAGGGGAAAACCCCAGATTGAAGTTTGTGAGAAAGGATCTTGATCTGGGTTATGCTGTGACTTTCTAGATGTTATTTGGTCTAGATCAAGAGGAGGAATTTTTGGCAACAAGTATGTAGTTGCTGGGAGATTTTGTTTTTAATCAATTAAGTCGGGTCACCAGGCATCTCTGAAATCTGAGGGGATATGAAATTACGATGAGAAGTTAGGTCATTGCTACCAGAAAGTTGTAAGCGGCAGAGCGAAAGGAGAAGCTGAAGGGCAAGACATACTGGAGCTGCAAAAGAAATTTGAAACCAGAGGTGACGCAAATGTAGTTTAAGGAGGATGGATGCTGTGCAGAAAGCCTGAGAACTTTAGAACGTTTAGATGATTGGATCTAAGTGGTTATGGATGTCAGATACTGACTCAGGAGGCAAAGAAGATAGCAGAAGAATATTGAGGCAGTGATTTTTTTTTAAATTGTTTTTATTGGTTTCATTATAGAACAATATACATACAACTTAAGTCACAATGACAGCCTGAGCAAGCATATCAGTACGATTATCATAGCAGCATAAAAATGACATTAATTCTCAAAAGCATGTATCAGGCATTTAGGGAGTTCAGTGTTTACAGTAACATGGTCAGTTAAAAAAAACTTCACATAGTCATATCATGACACTCCGCCAACCGGTATTCCGGGCAAGGTCTGGTTTGTGCACTATGATCTAGGTGATGTGGTACAGCCTACAGCCAAGTGTCCTTCAGGTACCTGTGTGCTTGCCTCCTGTGACGATACAATCGAAGCAGTGGCCTGAGTCTGAAACTGTACCATCAGCTTCACTTAATAGGTATGTTTGATAAGGTCCCCAATAGTTCCTGGGACAGCTTCTGGGAGGGAGTAGCTCACTATATATCAGCCTGTGTGTTACAGTACAGCATGTCCGCGTGCCACTCTGCGATGCGTGGTAGTGGGCCCCCCATCCAACGCAGCGCTACCCTACGCTTTGCCAGTAAGAGTCCGATGGCCAGCAGCGGGCGCACTGCCATGTCTACTTTGAGATCCCACCCTAGGAGTGCCATCTTAGGGTCTGGCTTCAAGTCTGCACTAATAATAGTTCCCAGTTCCCGGAACACCTTGCCCCAATATGCATAAATCCCCGGGCATTGCCAAGCTAGATGCCAGAATCCCACATCTTCCGCACCACATCTGTGGCAGCAGGTATTCTCCACTATTCCACACCGAAACTGTCGCTCCGGGGTGCAGTAGGCCCTGTGCACAAACTTGAAGTGAATCAGTCTGTGTCTCCCGTTGAGCGAAACCGACCGCGTGCGGGAACAGCAATACTGCCACTTCTTATCACTTAGGGGAGCACCCAAATCTCGTTGCCAATCTAATCTAACCTTCAGAACTTCGGATTTACGAGTGTCCTGTAAGCTCGCGTAGAATTTGGTGATCAACTTATGAGGTTCCTCAACCTTGAGGAGAGTGGTAAGCGCCCCCATGGCTTGCGGTTCCAACAAGTCTTCCCCAATAAGTGCACGCCAAGAGGCAGTGATTAATTCTTTTTGGCAAAGCACATTTCTCCTGTTTTGTTTTGGTGGATAATATCTAAATGATTTGGGCATGAACATAGATAGGAAAGGAAAAAATCAGCAGCAGACCTGCAAGTCAATGTAAGATGAAAGTATGAAAAGTAGTGAGCCTTAGTCCAGTGTCAAATGTTGTTGAAAGAACTAACGGGGAAACCAATTATACGTGCCCCATCCATTGATTTGAAGATGTAGGCTACCAACCAAAAAATAGCGTGTCCAGTCACACTATGCTGCTAGCCAGAAAAGGCTAGTAACAGTTCAAAAACAACTTAACATAAACTGTAAACATTGTCTTTTTTAACCACAGGCGCTGTATCTCAGTTTCTACAAAGGGCACACTCTCTGAGAGAGATGACATCAAGGAAATTAGAGCTTACTAAAAGAGGTCTTCAAGAGCTATATCACACTGAATCAACATAATTAGTATATTTTAGAGAAGAGACAAGTGAATACAAGTTAGTGAGTTTCAGTTCAGCAAAATCTGCACAAAAAGTGTTCCCTTCTTTAGAAAATTAGGGAGCAGTACAAAATATGGATTACCATTTATTTTCTTTGGAATAAGCCAGCTTTCATTCTCAGGGAGTTTCAAAACATTTGCACAAGCCAAACAGAAATGGTCTTACCTGGCAATGTGGAATGCAATATTGTCACACAGTAAAAGCTGACAGTGCTCTGTGCCCAAAGCATGAATGTGCTGTGAAGGCCAGCCGATGGATTGTCAGGAATGTTTTAGTGTTACTCTGATGATTTGGGGGAGGGTCAATAAGGGTGGAGTATCCACACAAGATTCTTAAGTAGGAACAGCATGCTTTAGTGGTCCCCAATCACGATGCTCAGTGGAACCGAATGAGGGTGAGGAAGCTCACTGATCTGGGCATAATTCGACTGAGCCAGAGTTTTATAGAGGAACCATTATTTGCTTTAAGCCAGGAAAAGAAATGAGAACTCATTGCTTGTTACCATTAGGTGTGGCTACCATGGGGCTGCCAGACATCAGCAGCATTCTCTAGTAGGTGAGTAAGCTTCGTCATCAGCAGGGCGTGAGCTCAATATTGGTACGAGAGGTGAGCCTGACCTTTCTGCAGGCTGGCCAGCATTCACCCCAAGCACAAGAGGATTTAAAGGCATTAGCTTCTTCTGGGTCACTAGCATGCCAATGAGATTCTTAAGCTGGCACTCCTATGATGTCCCAGCACCCGCTGTGCACTTTAGTGAAGTCATTTTGAGGAGTACCCAAAGAGAAAGTGATCTCTTTGGGCCATGGACGAATGCCGGTTTCAGTTCCCTCAGTAATGGAAGCCCAGGGCGTGCTTCGTTCCTCTGATGCAAGTGCACTCTTCACTCAACAGCCTTCCACCAAGGACTGTGACAGCCCGCCACCACAACTAACACCAAGCAGCATTGAACCTACCCTACTGAAACCCAGGGAGGACACTTTTCCTGTTACTGCTGAATGGAATGCTGCCACCAACGATGCACACAAGGAACACTATGATCATGAAATAAATAAATCTTTACTGCAAATTTGCTCCGCATGAGATAAACTATTATCACTGAAAGGGCTAGCAATCAGACCAAAAATAAACTCAGGATTACATCTTGGTGAGTATGTTCAGAACATCAGCCCATAATTATGGTGAAGGTACCAATCAATAATAATAAGCAGAAAAACAAGTCAAGCATCAGTTCAAAAGGAGGACTCACGCAAGCGACAGCTGATTATGAAGATATTTAGAAAGTGTAGACAGACAAGGCTAGATATAAACAAAACGAGTAATATGATACAAAGCATAACAACACAATAACCACATATCAACAGACTTTATATCTCAAATCAGGACAAGAGAAATGGAAATAAAGACTATAGAGTGAACATTCTCCTCGAGACCACACAGTAAACCTGCTATTTACTGTGGGTTCCAGATGTATTTGACCGAACTACTTCTAAGAATTAATTGCACTCTCGAAGATAAAGAAAAGGGTCAAAATGCCTGCACTAAGGCATACTGTTATATTTTGGAGGCTGCTGCTTTGAACAGAATGATAGAAGTAACAAAACACTAATGGAAGACTCTAAATACAAGATGTGTCTGCACAATACAGCTTAAAAGATCCAATATCCGATGCAAATGGTGCAAACGGTAAATATTGATTGTTCAACATCAGGTAGTCACTGGGTGCGCAATCTGTGTCTGATATGAGTTTTGGCATTGGTTTTCCCAATATAGCATTGACAGAATGTAAAAAAGTTGAAAACTACCGATACAGTATCCTGAACTGTCCAAACATTACATGGCTATTAGAACCACTAGATACTTTCATACGGTAGAGAGCCTAGGGAGTTTAATGATCTGAGTGTAAATTATCAGTCCATATAATACACAATCTAAGCAATCTAATATTTAATGAAACAATATCCAAGTCACACAGAGTCCAAAAAAATCCATATTTCATTTCAAATCATTATTTTGTATCTGTGTGTCCAGTGTTCCAATCAAGCATAAAGTCTTATTAATAATACTTGTTAATCCTGTATCACAGCCACTATGTTATACTAGTACAGCCGCCAAAGTTGTATTCGCTTCCTTGAGCATTATCATACACATATTCAAAGCAGGAAAACATAAAGAAATCATGTTATAAGTCGCCCATCCACTACTGAGTTGGCATCACAGTATCAGCATGGTGGTGTGTGGTGCGTCACTATTCGTGCCTGTAATGACTTTAGCACTGCCCGTGGTGCAAAGCCGACCCAGAAACCGCTCCTTGTACATCCTTTGGTCAGAGGCTATATAATTAAGAGATAAGGGCCAGATGTACGACGTGCAAAATAGCGCCTCGCAAATTGCGACTCATTTGCGATTCGCAATTTGCGAGGCGCTATTTGGCATGTACAACAGTGTGTTTAACACTGTTTGCGATTCCCAATGGGGGTCGCAAATTGCGAGGCTCATGAATATTAATGAGCCTCTCGCAATTTGCGAGCCCATTGGGAATGACAGGCCCTCCCAGGGATGGTGGCCTGCTGGGCTCAGCAGACCACCATGTCTGGGACTGCTTTAAATAAAAGCAGTTTTTTTAAAATGCAGCCCGTTTTCCTTAAAGGAAAACGGGATGCATTAAAAAAAAAAAAAAATGAAACGTTTTCGTTTCATTTTTTAAGGGCAGGTAGTGGTCCCTGGGGACCCCTTCCAAATTGCGACTGCATTACCACCCTCTTGAAGAGGGTGGTAATTTGCGAGGGTTTTGCGACCGCAATTGCGGTCACACAACATTCATACATGGGGTTGCGGTCGCTATTAGGAAGGGAATGGCCCTTCCTTATAGCAACTCACAATTCCTAAATAGCGAGTCGCAAATAAATTGCGACTCGCTATTTAGGAATTGTACATATCCCTTTCACATTTTGCTTGCACAAACGGGTCGCAAACCCGTTTGCGCATGCAAAATAGGGTCGTACATCTGGCCCAAAGACCGCACGTGGTCTTTAGCCCATAGCCTATCTATGTGTCTGTGGATCAGTTATTCGTGTTGCCTGCAACACGGGGCCTAATTCACCCACACACAAGGCCCGTCACATTGGCGACGAGGGTGGGCCTCTTTGACCCCACCAGCTAAGCCCTGCTGATTTGGCTGCGGACCGTCATGATCGACTCTGCGCGCCGTCAGCCTCACCTGCTCCTGACTGCCGGCTGGTGCATCCCGGCCGCTGGGCCATCCTTCCCAGTGACATCGGCACAGTTCTCGCTGCGCTGGACACTCCTCGGCTCACCGACGACCTTCCAGCTCCGCCTGCCTCGGGTGAGTCACCAACCGCTTGGCTGGATCAACCTCCGCGGCTATCATAGGCCCTGCACGCCACCCTGCCTGCTACCAACTTAGCACTCTGGAGCAGCCCCTCCCTCCTCCTGGCTTCCTCACGCTCGACAGAGCGTTTCATCTGCTCCAGCCCCAGGGGATCTGACTGCCTGCTGTCTGCCCAACTGCTGAAGTCCTGCTGCTCGCTGGGCCTAGGGCCCTCTTATATGATACCTGCCAACAAGCATTGGCAGCTACACGAATTTTCATCAGCACGACTCCACTTTACGTCAACAAGCACTGGTCAATACAAGGTCTTTCTTCTCTTCTCCTGGTGAGCTGTGTCATCCACTTTTGAACTTTTCCTCTCCAGTTCACCCCTCATCTGTGCTCACAAGACCCTGCAACCATGACTGATGATGCCAACAACGCAGTGCCCCCGCATCCCGCCCAGGCCGCACCTCAACACACGCTGGTCAGAGCGCTGCCTCCCTTCAGCGAACTCGCAGACCCAGCCACTGCCTCGCCGGAAGTCCTGGATTGGAAGGCTGGACAACTACTTTGTCATGACTCGTGAGACTGATGGCTCCGTCAAGAGATCCCTTGTGCTCCACTACGTGGGTGAGGGAATCTACAAGCTGTATGAGCACCTGTCTAGCATGGATGCTGCAACCAACTAAGGCGCAGCGGAAAGAGCACTCACTGCCCATTTCCACCCACAACTTAACCCGGACTACGAATGCTTTAAGCTCCACCAAGCTCACCAAAGTGAAGGGGAGTCCATGGACATGTTCTACACGCACCTGCAGGAACTAGCCAGTACATGCACAGCGAACGACCAACCAAAGGATGTAAGGGCAAAAATTATACAAGGCTGCAGGAACAAAACATTCAGGGGTCTCATCCTACGACAGCCCAAAATCACCCTGGATGACTTTCTCATCTTGGCACGGTCCCACGACCTATCCACCGTCAGGGCCATGGAAATGGACATAGCCATCACGCAGCAACCAGAAAGGAGCGCATCAGTGAAGATAGAATGAGCTGACACGGTTCGCTCATGAGGCAGGGTGAACAGGCCCAGAACATCACCCCTCCTCCGTCTGGGTCCCGCTGTGGGTATTGTGGGTGAGAAGAATAACCCCTCAAGGAATGCCCAGCGCAAGGACGGACATGTTCGAAGTGTGGCACCCTAATCCACTTCGCCACCGCGTGCAGAGGTGGGCCTAGAAGAAGAGGCGCCCAAGGGAGGCGAATAGCATCTAAATCAGTAAGGCAAAGGTCCCCGGAAGACCCAGAATCACAGGGCGCCTCTAAGATGTCACCTCGTCACCAGCACAGATTAGAAGGCTCATCTCCAGATGAGGAGGAGGAAGCATTCTTCATCTTGTTCACAAACGATCTCAAAAGGAACAGACGGCCACAACCCACATGCATAGTATAGATCGCAGGATCCAGCATCAAGGCCCTCATCGACACTGGGGCCTCTGTAAACCAAATGGGGATCCAGCAGTATCGGCGCTTCCAGCCACGACCGTCTCTGTTTCTGACAAGGAAGTCGACACCCTTGTTGGAAGCCATACCGCTGAGGACCTAGATCTAGTGGTCTTCGCACGCACCGTGAAGGCCTTCCAGGCGGAGGAGATCCTAAGCCAAGTCCCCGATCTATTCACAGGACTTGGGTGCCTCAAAGCTCCTTTAATAAAACTACGTATCAACATGTCCATCAAGCCGATAGCCCTCTGGCACCGGCGTGTACTGTTTCACCTAAGACCATTTGTGGAGCAAAAACTCAACAAAATCGAAAAACAAGAAGTGATCGAAAAGGTATCTGGTTAAACGCCATGGGTGTCCCCCATGGCGATCGCTGAGAAGCCGAAGCAACTAGGCAAGATACGACTATGAATAGGCATGCCCCTCCCCAACCAAGCCATCAAACGCAAGAAGCACATAACGCCAACGATGGATGACATCATTGCAGACCTAAATGGCTCAAGGTGGTTCTCCAAGCTGGACCCTAACGCCAGGTACCATCAACTGATGTTGGCGCAGGACAGTCGCTATATCACTACATTCTCAATGCACCTAGGGCTACGCCGATACAAGAGGCTGAACTTCGGAATTTTCTCAGCAGCAGAGGTCTTCCAAGATGTGATCCGGGAGACCCTGTCCGGCTTACAAGGGGTCATGAATGTAAGTGATGACATCCTGATCCACTCAACGACCGCTGAAGAACATCACCAGCACCTTCGAGCGACAATGAAATGGCCGTCCAACCATATAGTCACCCTCTATGGAGACAAGTGCTCTTTCTTCCTGAACTCAATTGAGTTCATTGGTTACGTCTTTACCCGGGAGGGAGTCCAGGTGGATCCCCGCAAGTCCCATGCCACCAAACAAGAACCGGCTCAAACTACAGTGTCGGCGGTACGTAGCTTCCTGGGAATGGCCACATACTGTGGCTGGTTCATCCTGAACCTGGCGACTGTTGCCAAGCCTCTATGATCCCGCACCAAGAAAGATGCTCCCTGGAAGTGCGGCTGCAGCGAAGACGATGCCTTCCAGAAGGTAAAGGAAGCCCTGCTCAACAAAACAACGATGGCCTACTTCGACTCTAAGAGGCACACTGAGCTGTTGGTAGACGCCAGCCCCGTAGGCCTGGGAGCTGTGATCACCCAGGAAGTGGAACCGGGCAAGTGGGCACCACTCACATTAACCAGCAAAGCTTTCACACCAACGGAAGCTCGATACTCACAAATAGAAAGAAAAGCACTGGCCATCAAATGGGCTTGTGGTCACTTCTATCTCAATCTCAGCAGATGGCCGTTCCGCGTGGTCACCAATCACCAACCGCTTGTCCCTTTATTCTGCGGCACAGTGCCACATCTTCCACCGTGGAGCGAACGTTTGGCCATCCATCTGCAACATTACCAGATGGAAGTAGTCTATCGACAAGGATCCAAGAACCCTGACGACTTCCTCTTCCGTCACCCACCATCCCCCGTGGATGACAGCAGTGACAGCGCAGACACCACGGAGGAGTATGTGAGCGTGGTATCCAGAGGAGCGTGCCCTCAAGTGCTCAACATCCCAGAGATCAGCGAAGCGACCAGAACTGACTCAGTCATGATAAAGGTTAAGTCTTGTGGCAAAACTTCCTACGAAATGCCAACAACTGGCACAGCCCGATAAGGAATGCCTCGGAATATATGGAGAGTACGCGACAAATGGAGCGCCACAGCTGAAGGCCTAATATTACTGGGAGCACGCATCGTAATCCCTGAAAGTCTCCAACTTCGAGTGACAACTCTGGCTCACGGAGGCCACCAAGGGACGTTTGGATGAAATCCAGGATGAAAGAGAAAGTCTGGTTCCCAGGGCTGGAGGCAACAGTAGAACATGTTGTCATCCATCATGCCAGCTCACAAGTCTCGAAGAAGCCCCAGCGCCAATCATCACGGAGGAACCATTCACAATCCCATGTTACCAGATAAGCCTCGAGTTTGGGTGTTTCCCAGATAGACGAATGACAGCAGTGATAGTCGTCAGTTACTCTAAATATCCCATAGTCGAAGTGGCGGATTCAATGGTCTTCGCAAAAGTTGCTACAGTGCTGGAGAAGACCTTTGCCCTGTTTGGCCTCCCACAAGAAATAAAAACGGACAATGGACCGCCATTGCAGGGGGTGGAATTCAAAGACCTGCTCACAACCTTAAGCATAAAGCCTTGCCGCACCACTCCGCAGTGGCCACAAACCAACAGTGATGCGGTGGTGGTACACCTGGGGGTGCCATGACAGCCGGGCTGACAGCTGTCGCCGGGCTCATAAGACCCGCAGACCTAGTACGGACCAAATTAGTACCGCAAGTTGTTTAGAGGGGGGCCTTGGATAATGCAGCCGTGGAAAGATCCAGGGAGAAACTAAAGATCACTATGTCCAGAGTATGCAAGGCTCACTGGTGGGGTTTCTTGAGGCATGGCCTCATTAACCTTAACAAGCAAGGATACCACGAGCACGATGGGGTGCACATTGTTGGAGGTGGGTATAGGCCTGTTCCTCCTCAACACTGGGGAGGCTCTTGAGCTATTAAGATTCAGCTAAGGTCCGAAAACATGCAGATCGGGGAGCTGCCTGAGGTCGTGAAACGACAGGCAGCGTGGCGGGGACAGCATAAAGGGACAGCAGAAGAAGCGCAATAGCCAAAGCGGAGCCGCTCAAGCACGAGCCCTTGGGATGCCTTACACCAGGGGCATGGGAAGGAGGCTATGGGGCAGCAGAAGGAGGCCACAACACTTGCAGCCGGGGCAGGTACGAGGGCCGCCCACAACACTTGGCTGCAAGGTGTAGCCTAGAAGAAGCAGGAGAGGTGCTAGACCGTGGCTAGTAAAGGACTTTCACTCAGGGCGCTGGCACAAGGTGCTGTTATGGACTAAGGACTACTGGATTTGAGCTATAGACAATGTGGGGCAATGATGACGTTATGCATGTTTTAAATAATGATCTGTGAGTTTTGCAAAGTGAAGTTGGGGTGCAGATAGCGGCCAGGAAGCTCAAGGGAACTAACACTTCTGGGAGTGGTTTGGTACGTGCGCCTTTACTCCAAAAAGTACAGTGCTAGTTGTTTTCTCCTTCGGTGCACAAATGCAGTCACAATCCAGGCCTACTCAGGCTGTAACTGCAACAAAAGCAATGCCTTCCATACAAGCTGTACAAAAGGGAGGAGTATAGAGGGACGGTGCTGGGGATCGACGGACTTGTGCAGGCCAAGCAAACAGTCAGTAAGATTGGAGGGGGAGGGGGATCAGCGTCAGATTTTCAACTATCATGCTGGCATATCATATTAAAATATATTACATGAGAAGCAGCGAATGAGGGGGGCTTAAGAGGCAGGGGAGAGGGAGAGGAGGGTGGACTGTCAGGGGTATTTAAAACACAATATTTGGCAAAATAAGCAATATTTTTAAGACCTACAAAACAGAGATGAGAGAGAGTGCATGAGTGTGTTTTTGTCTGTCTGTAAAAATCCCAGCTGAAATCTGACAGTACCCAACTAATTACACTTCCTAATAAATGTATTGACTAGTAACATCCCAAACACCCTCCTGAAGCTATGCCCCTGGACTTGGGGGTGACGTAGGTCTTACTGGTAATCCATGGGGCGAGTCACCAGGGCACAAGTCTAATTTCACCTGTACCCTCCAAATGCAAACTATCTGTTCACTATCCTCTGGCTCAGCTGTTTTCTTTCTAGATGTTTCACTTTCTTCTTTAAGAGTTCCATGGTCGTTCGATTGCTCTCATGGTAACCCCCGCACATTGAGCCTCATCTGTATTGTGAATACTCACACCCATGGTAATAGCTCCAGGGCCAGTGTTTTAAATGGGCAGGTACTGTCCGGTGCTAAGTACCTGCACTTCTTTAATTTGAAAGGGAGAGTACCTGCACTTCTCAACACTGATTGAATACATTTAATAGGAGACTACCACCACTTTACAGAGAAAACAGGTACTCTGGATAGTGAGTGTCAGCACTTCTATATTTCACAGAGGCTGGGTGCGCTTACAAGCTCCTCGACACCTGCCCTGCACTGGTAGTCTTACCAAACCTGAGCCTGCCATGCTGCCCATTCAGGTACCCTGGCTACAGGGAAATTCTGGTACTGATAGGGAAAATTCGAAGTGCCAGTACTCAGCATTGGTGAGTACCCGCCTATTTAAAGCACTGGATATACCTATTTTCATGTAAATGTACCCTTGAAAGTAAATTTTCCTGGTCAGATTAAATTGCAAATGAGAAAATGTGAGAGAACACAAGAGAGGTTGGTCAATAAAAAAGTGTTTAGCATTCCCTAAACAGCTGGAGGTAAAAAGTTTCCAAGACTTTTTGAAAGTTAAAAATGTTCTAACGGACTTAAAAAGTTAGAATTGGTAAGTAAAAGGTTAAAATAGGGAGATTAAAAATAAATTGCAGTACTTTAGCAAAAATGTTCACAGTTATCTGGGAACTTTTAAATAAGTGTTTAAAAAAATATTACCTTCAAACTACAGGAATTTTTAATTGCAAATAGTTTAGACTTAAAATTCTACATGAATTTTTTAGTAAAAGATACCAGTCTTTCAAAAAAGGTGATGTAAAACCTATTTTCTGGAAACACAAACCCGCCAACAGTTCTGGTGATCTGTTATTTGTATACAATATTTATACCATGGTCAGGAATTCAAAGTTGGCTCCTAAGGGCCACAGAACTGTCACATGGCATTGGCTCTAGCAATTGGAGTTTTACTTTAAGCCACACTCTCCATGGCTAGTTTTGTTGCCTTTTAAAAGACATCATGAGTTCACTAAACAGACACCACTGTTCCAACTTTTGACGAATTCGGGATCAGTACAAAAGCAAGAAATAAACACGTTTGTGCTTCCAGTGGCATAGCCAAGTGACTCCCTTGACACTGTTTGAACTGTGAAATACAGCAATATTCATGGTTCAGTGGGCCCCTCAGGCCTCCTGGCCTCGGTGCCACTGCACTTGCTGCATCACTGGATGCTACGCCCCTGTATGTTTTCTCCAGGCCAGGTTTAGTGGTGGTGGCGCCCAGTGCAACAATCTTTGTTGGTGTCTCCATCAATTACCTCATTCTCTACGGATTCCCTCACTACCACCCTCCAACAGCGCCCCTCATCGCTCCTTAGCCCCTCTCTCACATGTTTTTCATTTGTTTTACAGCGCTACTCATACTAGGGTAGGGCGTCAGAGCACTTTACATCACACACACCCACCCACACACACACACACACTACACAGAGACAATGAATCATACGTGTGTACATCAGTGTATAGGAAATGTTATGACAATGAGGATTTAAGGTGTAGGAATCACATGTTATTCATACTAATAGGCAGTATATTTTAGGAGTGTTTGCTCTGAAGAAGCACAAACTCAGAATTTAAAACACACCACAGTGCTTGGAGTTGACTTTACTACTAAGAACATATTTCTACCCAAACTAACCCTTTTTTAGCAACAGTAGGATAATAAAAGACTGGGGGAAAAACAAAGTTCTTACCTATACCATGCAATTTGCATGCAGCTTTTTGGTGACATTTTTATAGGTCACTGTGCTATATTAAAGTTGTAGCTTATGAACTGCAAGTAACAAAAGGATCTCTGTGACTAAAGCAGTAACCCACCGAGCTATCCACGTAAACTACTGTCCAGTAATCTGCATGCTGTAGTTCTTTGCAGCAGGCATATAAACCCTGTGCACTAATTTATGAGTGAGACTGCCACTAGACAAACTCCAATTACATTTTTATTGTTGCCGTAACACTGCTAGACATGCAAGGAACTCTGCAGCGGGTGCTTTTAAACCCATAAGTTCGTTCACAGCAACAGCAGTGAACGACAAACATTGGAATGTTGGAGCTCTGGGCTTTTACCAGCCATTAGAAGCCCAGAGCACTCCATTGTCTTCAATGGTGCTCTCAACATTCCAATGTTCTAAAATGCATTCAGTGCAGTGCATTCATCAGGAAATAGTGAGAATTATGTGTCTCCAATGCTTTCTTTATAAATTGTGACCTGCTGTTGTTTTTGTTTAATAATACATGTATTAGTTTATTGTGACACACATAAGAGTACACTACAGTATAGCTTAATTCTTTATTAAAGATTTCATTTATTGGATTATCTGTAGGTTGTGGAACTAATATGCATTTAAAGAAAACTGTTAAGTTAACGTGATTGTGGGCCCTGAGCTTACAGATGAAACATTTAATACTAACATGAAAGTTGTTTTTCTGCATGTTTCTCCCCTGCAGGTGCAGGCCAAAGGCATTCGTTAGTTGGTAAAAAGCACATTGTATTTCAGAGATAGTGAGGCGAGGAAGAACTGGCAAGGTCAAATAATTTTAATGAAGCACAAAGGGAGTGTTACCGGTTGGTACTATCAGACAAAGGGAGGAATCCAAGGGTGCTTTGGAAGTGGAGACTGGAATAAAGGAGTTGTGTTCAAGGCGCCAAGTTCGTTCTTGGGAACTGGAAAAATACTGTGATACATACAAGGTCATATTTCTCCAATGCTCTTTGTGCATTTTAATTAGTGAACGCACCTTGGGTTTAGTCAGATTCCTTTTAGACTTAAAGAGGTACAGACCTCTCTTATCATCTCAGATTGTGTGGCTTTATGCTTTACATGACCTCTTACTTATAGAACTTCTACAGAGGTTCTAATATTGACACCATTCTTGCTTCCTTGATTCAGTAGGGTTTTCCTATCCTTGATGTAGTGTAGGGTTTAAAAGATGTTGTGAATATTTTCCATGTACGGGGAGAAGGATCAAAACTATTTGTCATCAAATACTTTTCCTTATTTTCTGTATAGCTGCCACAGAAATTCTTATATGCTCCTTGCTGTTGAGGACCAATATTGTATGACGCTTTGGTCTTTCTTTGGTAATCTTGCACCTCTATGCTATGTTCTTGAGACTGATATATATCAGTCTGGCTTTGAGTTTGTAATAAACGTTTTAACTTCAAGTTATTGATTCAGACTTTTATTGTGTGGACCTAATGATCACACTGTAAAGTACGATTTAAATTGTTGTTAACCCCTTTTCCTCTAAGGCTATTAAAAAGGTTGTATTGGAAGGAGTGGCCCAGAGCGTTCTCACTAGAAAAAATAGAATGCCCATGTCCCCCTGGTTGTAATCTATCATCCTCAAATGTAAATCCAGCACAGGTATTTCTAGGAACCTGCATTCCATCCATAAAGTCAATGGAAGGCTGAGAAAAATATTTTCAAAAACATCAATGCAGGTTTTCAGTCTACCAAAACATCTAAAATACTTTCTTTCAAAAACAGACCCACAAAATGCATAACAAAACATAGGCTATGACTCTTCCAAAGCAAACTGTCCACCATACCAATGGATAAACTCAACATGCCACAAAGGTCCTTCTGGACTATTTAATGAAAGGGACTCACAGGCTCAGATTATGACACAGTGCGGATGGAGCCCTTGTGCCTCATTACAAAATATCCCAGTCCTCTGTATACTGGCTGATTTTAACAGCGCATGCACAAAAGAGTGAGCAGCACACAAACCTAGAAGAGCACAGTTTCTCTACAGGCGCCCCCAGATCTTTGATTGGAATTTTGAAAATGTCCGTACTACTACACAGACTGCACCTAATTGTGTGGCGAACGTCAGAGCCCCCACCAAGTGTAAAGGATATCTGCTCCCCCTGTTTCATTGTCTGTGCAGGGGCACCTCTAACCTTCCTCTGAAGGGTCAAGGCCACCCCAAACACAGACACCTGCACAACTATAATAATCAGTACATGCACAGAAGAGTGTGCAACGCAAAAAAGAGTGAACTGGCACAACAAATGTTCTGTGTTTGTCTGTAGATACTTGCCCCCGCCCCAAAGGGGGAACCCGAGAAGCACCCTCACCCCCACATGATCCAGGGTTCACAGATACTGAAAGCAAGGCCCTTGCTGCACTGCAAAGGTTGTGCAAGGGCACCTCGGCATACCGTTGGAGGTCAACCAAGGAGGGCTGTGGCATTAAGTCTGTCAGTATACTTCCACATGAAGAAGAACCCTGGAGGGTCCGCACTCAAAAAGCCTCTTAAGGGAACACGCTACATGAGCATCACATTCTGGTTGACATGTACTCAGCACAACCCTGCATGGGTTCTTTGCACCTATGCATGATCAGTAAAATGGTGCATGCACGCGGTAAATAAATTCTTTCTTTTGCAAGGGGTTATCATGACAAATAACTCAGACAACTGCTTGTGCGGGGGTGCTGACCTTAATGACTTGGCACAGGAATAAAAGACCCAGGGTATCTGCAGCACATGAACAATTTGTTGTATTTATAAAATGCCTTTTTGGAATGGTTTAAGTCAGCAAAACATGAAAGACACTCAAAGAACGGACATGGATCCTAAAACTTTAATTACAGAAACAAAGACATTATGTCATGGCCTGGAGTTCAAGATTTGACCAACCGCGAGGAGAGCAAATTCACTCTGAATAATAATAAATAGCGGTGGAATATATTTACAGGGCAATAACAACTAATGATATACTAGGTTCGGGTGTCGAGCACAGGGAGCAAAAGTCTTTCTTTTACTTCTCTCTGACAGCAAGAAGCCATAAACAGGTGTTCCTGAAATGATCTACAGCTTTATATGAAAAACAATCCCTATACGACGGAGTGAGGAGGTAGCACAAAGCACTCCCAGATCTTGAAGTCTGGGACTGGTCAATGGGATTCTGAAAATGGCAGAACCAGAAAGTAGAGGAGCAAGAGCTCTGTTAAGATGAACCTGGAACCCAACATACTGAGCAAAGGAAGGGAACAAAAAGATAAACTGCTGGGACAACAAAAGAAATGTAAGGGGCATGGCACCCAGTGGATACAAAATAAACTAAAAGCACTGTGACTTACACATATTAGTCACCCCCTTCCTTAAATAGTAAGGTAAAGCATGGTATTGGAGATGAAAATAAGGATTTGGCAGTCAGCACAATCTGAGTCGTCTACACTAACCCCTTGGTTCCTACACACCTTGAAGCCATTATTGACTACAATCTCCTGGTTGTCTCAGATTTTTCAACTTTTGCTGGACCCTATATTTTTTCTGGCTTTAGAACTCTGTGCACTCTAAACCTGCTAACCAGGACCAGAGTGCCTGTGCTCCCCATTTGAACATGGTTGAATTGGATTATTCCTGATGGGCACATTTAACTTACACTTACGTCCCATGTATATGGTGCAGAAAGTGTAGCCAGGGCCTGGAAGTTAAATGTCGCTAGTGGACTGCAGCACCTACTGGGTCATCCACGGCAGTGGAAGGACAAACATGACTTCAGGCCTATCCTGTGTAGCCTGACTGCTGCAGTGTAAAGCATGCAGTAAGACCTGTTATGCTAACCCTTTTTGACAGTAGAAAGCCTTCCTTTAAAATATTAGTTAGTCGCCCCCATATAAGTCTTTTAGCTCAGAAGACAGGGTGCATGATACTTAAAAGTGGCACATGTAGAAAATTAATTTTACTATGTACCTACAGTGACAAGGCCTTAAAAGCTATTTTTACTGTGGCAGGCCTAGCAGTCCTCTGTAGCAAACCAGAGTACATATTAAAATACTAATACTAATAACTTGGAAAAGGGGGCAGCTGGAAAAATAATTAAACCACAATTTTTAATAGTTATTAAAAATCAGATTCCATGGTGAAGTTGGATTTTTTTTAATAAACATTAAGGAAAAGTAACTGTTTGAAAGTTTCCCTTTTTCTGCCCGAACTTTTAGAAGGCTAATTAGCATATGCCTCTGCCAGCTCTCAGGTTGTGTTCTGCCTTGAATTGTGTGAAATGCTTCCCAGGAGCACAGATGAGGCTGACCTGAATGAGCAGGGATGACTCCTCTAAGCTCAACTGAATATGCAGGGTGGTGGCTGTGGGCCTTCTTTTAACAGCACAGACTCAAAACTTGTTTGACAGATCTGTTGAGCCATGTGTAATATTTGAGGCGCACTTGAAATGGAGAGAACAGGACGCCAAATTAATTCTTCTGGATCCCCTTTCTCGTTGCTGGAGGACCCTGCTTTTGTCCTATGAGACTTCGGTCTCTGGGTTTTTCGTTTGTACAGTGCCTGCTTCAAACTGGATTTTAGTATTAGATGTGGAACACCCTAGGATTAACATAGTACACTCCCTACACACGCCTATCCTTCAGAGTCCAAGTTTTATGTGGCCGCAGACCTTCGCCACAGACCTTCGCCACCTTGGATTTGCCGAGACATTTTGCATTTTGGGCCTGTTTGCATTCAGGTAAACGAAAACTACTGCAAACGTAGGTATCTCAGGGCCTGGCAACTATTACGGCATTGCTTAGGGTGAGGCCAGGAGGCACCCACACCCACTTGCTGGTGCCAGACATAAATGGGGCATCTTACTGCACCAAAAGGTATCCTATTACACACAGTATAGAGCTTGATCCTAACAAGTCAACATGGTTTCTCCATTGTTTGTAAGACCCTCACACACCCTATTGGTGTCATCCTTCATCATTGGGTCTCATCCTGGTCCCTAAAAACAGGATGGGCTCGACCATATTCCAGGGAGCACTTTGGATATCTTCCTGTTGGGGGTCTTAGGATAAAAATACCTCGGAACACCTAGGTATCCCTTTATTAGTGGTGTTCCTGATATGATTAAAAACAGAAAAAGAGGGGGTATCCTATGTTTTTCCTCTCATTCCCTCCTTGACATGAGATTGACCTGTTGGTCTCCCCGTGCTAGCATGATTGTGAATTCATAAATGTGTCATCCCCAGGCACCCTCGTCAGAAAACTTTCTGGACCTTTGGAAGAGTAGAAGATGCCTGGACCTGCTGTCTGTGACCTGAGAGAAGCCCTGAAGGATTGCAGCTGCTCCCTCTTGTACCCAGTACAAAGAAATGGACTCCAGGGGTCAGTTGGCTGAACTCCTATGTGACTATAAGGAGATAAGTTACGAGAAGCCTTTTCACATCTCCGGTTTCCTTTATTAGATTTTTGCCATTTTGCGGCATTCTGTATATTACATTTTAATTTATTTTTCAAATTTGGTTTGGGAATGTTATTGTTTTGCATTTTGACTTTACTACTGTATTGGTACTGCATAAATACTTTACACATTGCCCTTAGTTAGGTCTGTATGCTCTGTGCCATAGCTACCAGGGGGCAGAGCTGGGTTAAGTTAGTGACTTTGAGGGCTCACCCTGGTAAGGGTCCCTATTATTCCTTGAAGTGGGCAGTCGCCCATCTCAAGTAATAATTCAGTTTCTTACACCACCTCTCACACAACATTTGACACTGACAAACCTCTGCAGAGAAGTTTGGGGCCTCCTATTATGATGATGAGATTCATATTATATATGTAGTAAAACTAGGATTCCCTAGTATATAAATTTCTCAGATCTTAGTTCGCTAATAGCTTTGCCACTGTTTGACGAATCTCCACAGAACTTTTCAGACCTATTGCTATTTTCTATGTTGACGGACGATGCAAAGTTTTGCGGAGATTCATAAAGCGGGGGTGGGGTGGGGGGGGGGGGACGACCCAAAATGCATTTTTCCACCAATGCATTTGCCATAAACTTTTTAGACCTAGGTGACGTCAAAATGGCTAAACAGATATGAATGAATTTTGGCAGGAATATCGATTATGATCTGGAAAGGATTCTTTTTTTTGGTGTTATAAGGCACTTAAAACTAGTGATCTATTGGGCCGTGGTACACTGCGGTAAGTTTGCGGTATACTGCTGATGACAAGGCAGTATATGATTGGCCAATGGTTGCCTTAACAAAAGTAAAAGGCAACCTTGTTGTTTGTAACATAGTTTGTCTGTGTTCTGGGTTAGGGCCATAGATGCAGGTAAGTATTAGGTTTTATATATTTCCCTACCGGTTACCACTTTATTAAAGTGGTAATAGGTAGTGAAAATTATTTATATGTTTACATTTTTAAAATATGTACAGATTACCGTGGCACCACCTAAGAAGTACTTAAAATGTTTTTTTAAAAACAATATATATATATAAATTACAAATACACTAAATGTTCACAAATATTGTGTACTACATTGTGTTTTACATTTTTCAGATATTTAGTTTTCTAAAGAAAACAGTATATGCACTACTGCGGAACTACTTAGAAACAGCACTACTTACAAATTTATTTAAAAATTAAATGTATAAAAAAAATAACACTTCTACATTATATTTAAGGGGAAATATAGTGTAGCACAGTGTAATAATGATGCTAAAATGTAAACAAGCACTGTACTACACTATATTTACCATTAAACCCCACAACGCATACTAAGGGCCTGATTACGATGTCGGTTGGAAACTAAACCGCCCAACTCTTTGTTGGATTCGGTTCCGACCGACTCGCGGTCGGCGGGTCCGCCCGACCGATTATGATGCTTCTGAACACCATTCGGAAGGACTCCCATTGACTTCAATGGGAGCCTGTGTTCCGACCGACAACACAGGCTCCTATGGAGAAAATGGGTGTCTGTGGAAAACCTTGCACCATGTTGCGGGCACCCCATGGTGCCTGCCACACTGTGCATGGTTTTACAGGGGGTTCCTTGTGTACCCCCTCGACCCCAAACCGGAAGACTCAGGATGAAGGGGGGCCTGCTAGGGGCCCCCAAAGTCAGTTTCCGACAGCCGTTTAATGTCAGACAGACCGAGTCGGAAAGGCTGTTGGAATCCGACATCGTAATCGGTCGGTCTGAAACGCCGTCCATTGAGCTGTACAAATCGGCTCCAACCGTCTCGGATTCTCCAAATGCTGGTCAGAACAGATTCGGAATGACCGAACGGTTCCCCTTCCAACCGCGAGCATCGTAATTGGTCGGTCGGAAATGTTTCCGACCGAGTCGGGACGATGAGTTCCGACAAGGTCTAGGAGAATCCGATTGTCGGTTGGAGGCTTTCCGACCGACATCGTAATCAGGCTCCAAATGCGGTGTAAACAATATGGTAGTACTGTAGTACACCACAAACTTTATTTACAATATATGAAGTAGTAAAAAAACTTTTACTCACATTTACACATTTATATAAACTGACTCATCCCTTCCTATACACTTATAAAACAGTAAAGGAACTATTTTACACTTAAAAGCCAGAAAACAGCCAAAGTATGGTTTAAACCATAGGGCTGCCTTTTACTTTTGTAACGGCAGTCACAAGCCAATCATATGCTCTTTTGTCATCAGCATGTCCTGCGCTATACTGCATAGTTTTAGTGGTATAACACGGACCAACATATCATTAAATTAGAAAAACATACAAATTCAATGAAAAAAACAAAGGTTAAAGCTTATAGTTAGGAAAACTTAATTTATAATTTTTATACAAGACCAAGTTAAACAACACAAACCTTAGAAATTCTGAAGCTATAGTTAGGACTTTACAATTCTGACTTAAAGTTGTAATTTACACCCCGCCGTAACATTACTATAACTCGCCCACCTCTGTACACAGTGTTGTGAAAATCGCTAGCCTGACTACATTAACTATAACTTTACCCTTTACCATGCAAACTGTTCTCATAAATGATGTATTTTGAGATGTTAAGAGTGTTGCTATAAATGCTATGATTTAACGTGGCATACCAGATGTAATATGAAAGGGTATAAGCTGTGCGTGGTAGAGGGGTGAGCTATAGGCAGCCAATCAGACCATTCGCTCCCACGGGAGCCTGTCTCCTGTGGGACCGAATTGGCCCAAGCAAAAAAATAAACCCTGGGCCAAACAGAATGCTTTCTTTTTTTTTTGTTTTTTTTGTTTTGAGGGACTCTCACAAAATATACAAATATTTTTTTTCCTTAATGTCTCAAAAACTACTTAATGGATTTACACCAAATCAGAAAAAGCAAACTTTCTGGACCAAGATCTAGCTTCCTGACAAATTTGGTGTAATATTGTTCTGCAGTTTTTGCGGTAGTGCTTCTTTAAAAAGTCTTTGAAAAATTAATGAGGATTTTGCGTTTTGAGACCCCCACTTTTTCTCGGTTCCCGCTTGACCAATCACCCTGAAACTTTCTATCCCCAAACTGGGCAAAAAGGAGCACTTTTTTGGAAAGTTTCATGACGATGCGTCCTAAACGGTGCCAAAATAATTAGCAAATCAAAAAAAGGTATTTCCCATGGAAACGGTGATCTAACTATAACTACCCAGTGGTGGCGACTGCAGACTTCAGGAGCTAGGACAGATTTATAGCAAACACTTTGGGCACAAGATGGGGGTATGAGTGCCATGTCTGTGCATCTCATACATTCTGTGCATGACCCCCTTTCCAAACAAGAGTAGCTTGTTTTCCAATTATAGTACAATGTGCTATGCAGCAGAAGACTTTACAGATCATTGGGGTTCTTATATAAGTAACTGTTTTGACCGAGCGGTGAAAGCAATACAGGCGTGAATATTGTGTCCCTTCCTATTTTACCATTTGTTACAACTGCACGAAGTAAAATGCAATTAATTAATCAAATAAAAACAACCCGTTCTAGTTATTCTATAGATTGCAGACGTAGAGATATTTGCAGTGACAGATTACTTGTTGTGGGGTGGGGTGGGGTAGGGCAAATTGAGGCAGCAGTGTCATGAAGGTCATGTGAGAGGGGAGCCCAGGGATCTCGACTTTAATTCTCTTTTTGAGCATCGAGGATACCCAACAGGTGGCAGTCTAAGGACGTCAAGGACAATAGACAGAATTATGTATCAGAAAAATATAAAGCTAAATAACATGAGCTCTAGACATCTTATTTCTATTGTGCGTTTTGCTGAAGCATAGATTCTTGCCTATTTGCTCCGAATCCCAAACCCACTTTTCAATACCCATTATGAGACTTTTGTATGGTTGTTCATTTTCAAAGATGTACTTGCATTCTTTGGCTTCTGATACATTTTTTTCGCTAATAAACTGAACAATTATTTGATAGTAGATGTGCAGAAAATAAGCTACATTATCACAATGCCTGCATGATTTCGCCAGCAGTTTTCCCCCTTTCAAGCATTAGAGGAACACGTTCCCCATAATAAGGTGAAACATTAACCTAATTAAGATATTGGCTGAAACCCAGCTGTGGCAGGGCGGCTGTCCAGATTACACAAACCACTAACAGGCACCCTGGTTTCGGGCCTGGCTCAGTGCAATGTGTCTCCCAGCACCGAATCTTCAGGTCCACTTGTCCCAGGGGAATCTCAAGTTCACCCTTGGCTCCCTGGCAACGATTTGGCCAGTGGAGTAACATAAAATGATAGGGCCCCTCTGCAGAACATGATGAGGGCCCCCGCCCCCGAGTCTCCTATAGCTCACAGATATTCACTATCCTTGTGATGATAGGAGCACCTGAAGTATTGGGGGCCCTCTGGGTTGATGGCCCCCCCCTGCACCACAGGGAGTAAAGGGACCTGCATTACGCCCCTGGATTTGGCATGCTTTGCGCAGCACAGCATTGGAGGCCTGGGGACATGGCTAGTTGGCCGACATCTAAGCACTGCCTCGTCACTCTCTTGGGCTCAGATGGACCAGTTATGGGCAGAGCCTGAACATTCTCACACAGCTTAGGCGGTACCAGAAATAAAGAGACTGTTATGGGGAATGTGCAGGTGGGAGAAAGGAGGGAAGGGCAGGGTCCACTAGGTGACCTCAGTAAAGGAGGCCAAGGACAGGGAAACAGAAGGAAGCCCCATCAGAAAAGGGAGGAGTATCGAGAGGAGAGGGGTGAGGGGAATGAAGTCCCTTTGGGTGGATACTAGCTGCTCATTCTGCATCTGTCTTTAAGCACCAGCACATATCCGGGGAGACAGAACCTCCAAGAACAGACCTTGAGATTTGAGCCCTACTCGAAATGAAGCGTTTTTGAGGAAACACATGCGCCCCAGTATGGAATGGTGGCAATTCTGAAGAGAAATCTAAGCACTGTCGGACACTCAGTTGACCAGAGTTTTCCTTATTGTGACTCCGTTTCACCCACCCCTCCCACATGTTAAATGTATACATTACTAAAATTGTCTCTTGGCAAAGAACAGTGCATAAAAACAATGAAACGTGCACATCTATGCATATTTCAGGAAACATATGGAAGGTCCATACCTGTACAAGATTTACATCGAAGCACTTAATACATTTTAATTAAAAAAACAAAAAAATTTGAAAGTGACTAATTCTCAGGGGATTAAGAGGTAGAGCACAGATGGTCATGTCTCGCCAGTTTTCTCAAAATCTGTTTACAAAAATTATTCATGCCAACACAGAGAGAGTCTTGTGAGTTCTAAAAATGAATAACACTGTAAAACCCCACAACCAAAGTGTGCATCAGCTCTGACTCATGTGCCCAGAAAATATAAACAATGAAAAGGCAAAGCATGTAGCAATGCTTGGGCAATGCCTTCCCACGTGTCTCTAATACAGTACTGACCTCAGTTCTTAAGAATGGGCCATGTGCTTAGCCTACTGTAAAACAAAAAAGTAAAAAAACAAAAAATAAATGTACCAGTTCTCCTCGCCATCTCAACCTCCTCCCTGTGGTGAGATGTAATACATCTACGTACGATGGGCGAGTTTAGGAGTTCACACTGCCCTCAAATTGCTACATGTAAATGAAGTGATGACTAACCATTATTTGTGTGTGTGCTAACGGTTGTGAATACAATTGTAAAGTCCTTGCTTTATACCAAGGCAAACTAAGTAAATGTTTCAGACGCCACTCTTGACATTTCACTTGCGAAGTACCAGTCTGCAACCCTCCCTGCCACTGTGTGGTCTTCCCTCCTTGAGATGAGAATCAAAGACATGAACCTACCATAGCCGGGAGATAAAGCATCATCCAAGGCATTGAGGAATAGCACCGGTATCTCGACTGACTTGAGTTTGTGGCCCAAGCTTGCATCCCTGTAGTAGTCGTCATTTGTGGGGTAGCCAAACATGACTGAGGTAAGGCGGGTGTCAAACTCGCGAATGGTTCTAGCCTGCAGCAAAGAATTTAGTTAGGTAGTGGCTTGGCTGATCATATAGGTGGGCAAGACATGCATATCACCTCCGACATTCACAAAGCCATTAATTTAGGCGAGCAAGACATGTATATCACCTCTGACATTCACAAAGTCTTTCATATAGATGAGCAAGACATGTATATCACCTCTGACATTCACAAAGCCTTTCATATGGGCGAGCAAGACATGCATATCACCTCTGACATTCACAAAGCCTTTCATATGGGCGAGCAAGACATGCATATCACCTCTGACATTCACAAAGCTTTTCATATAAACCCATTGTGCAATAACTTTAATGTTAAGGGGTTTCAATGCATAACTCTTTGATTCAAAGACGTCCTTTCTTTCAAGTCTTTCCTATATTTTCATTCCTATGCCTGGGTGCAGTGGCATCCATTTACACAGCCAATGTTTGGAAACATGACCAATAGGAGAGCATGTACGGGGTGGGTTTATATCTAATTTTACTAATATATTTAACACTTTAAGTTTTTTATTCTTAACATACGTATCAATGTGTGTAATATTTTTTCACCAAGGCTATAGGTCAAAGCACATTTACAGGAGCCATGTCGCGACCATACTCATTTCAGCAAGACGCAAGGTGAATAAAGGAAAAAGAGAGAACAGTCGCCAATCAGTAACCCGCACCCCCATTGACCCCCCCCCCACTCCCACCCAAGTTCTGGAAGACTTTTGCTGCCTCTCAGAAACTTTTGTGTCTTTTAGGTCGAGGCTAGGCAGCGCTTACGCTGTCTCTTCGAGACATGTTGTATATACTTTGTGGGCTCAAAGCCCACACATTGCTTTTCATTTGTTTCTTTCAGTGTCATTTAAAAATCCTTGCTTTAAAGTGGCAAATCAGTCCTATTTGTCCCTCCTTTTCGTGTGTTGTTCCCTCCCACGGAGCACTGCCCTTTACTTGTAACCTTACACTTATCCCATTTTAGCACTGTGAAAGGGACTACTTTTCCTTTCTCTAACAGCATCTCATACGATCACTGGATGTTTTCAGTCGCTCTGAGGTCCGTTTCTGTAAACAGGGCTGTATAAAATGCTCTTAACTCCTTACATTTGCTGTGCATTCAAAGATCGAGGTCAAATGTTAGAGGCTGTTTTCCAAGGGCGCCTGTTTATGCTCCCCGCCGCTTTCAAGCACCTGAGCTGCCCCTGCTGCGCTTCTTTTGCAGCATTAGAGCTGCAGGGACTACATGCCCCATAGTGCCCAGCACTGATTCACTTTCGTGCTGACATCATGGGCTGGCTGCGGTGGTGTCAATGTTTGTTTTATGTTTTTTTTATGAATAACTGTGACATGCCTGGTTGCACTGAAGGAGGACGCTGGGGTTTACTGCCCATTCTGTGGGGACACTGGTTGATGCCGGCAGTTGAAGACTGGAACAGCCTCTTCAGGAAGCTACCACCGCGGACAGAGTTTGGTGTCCAGGTGGTTGCCCAGCAGGTCTCCTGGGACTGTGTTTGCAGTGTGCACTTTCAACAGATGCTGGGCCTCGTCTGCCGGGTAATTCGGAACAGGCCTCATCACAGGGACATCTGGTTTCCTTACAAGCCTCTTGTTAGATTCGCAGGGCTTGTTTGTGTCCATATTTGTATCTCTTAGTCAAGACTAAGCCTGGGCGGAGTACGTGGATCTCTGCGAAGTGCAAAAAAAACTCTGCCGCGATATGCGGAGCTCTGTAAGCGGCGGAGTGCGTTAGGTAAAGGCCGTTCGCAGTGAATTTCAGCGCCGGGTGTTTGTCTGCACTGTACAGTCATCGCGAACATTACCATGCACTAGCCCAAGCGGGTGCAGCTTCCTTTCTGCCGGCCAAGTAGATTTTTAACTCGAGCGCCAGCTTTCTCAACACAAACGGACGGCTTCTTAACGCGAGCGGTCGCGAGCATACGCGACCACTCGCAATGAGAAATCCGACCGCCTGGGTTGAGAAATCTTGCCGGGATGTTGATTTTCCACGCTCGCCAACTTGACGTTGACGATCGCAAACAAGGAAAAATCTTGCCGCGAGCGAGGAGAAAAAGTTTCGCGTAACGCGGAGTGCAGAAAACTCTGCAAACTCCGTGAACGGAGTTCACCGCCCAGGGTTAGTCAAGACCCGGTGTGCCTTGGTAGGACTTGAGGGCCTGCTCGCCGCTACAGTAAACCATGTGCCCAGCTGTTTCATACCCTGGGTCATGGGATAAGCCCTGAAAATCCCAGATCTTTCCTGGCGCGTCATGTGAACTTGAGGACAAGGTCTGTTCCGTGACTACTGTACCGTCCTTAGGATGTGCGCAACACCCTCGCCTACGCCCGGTAATGGCCCCCATGTCAACCCCCCCTCATTCTCCCAGTTCCCATAAACATGAATTCAAGTCCAGTGTATGGTGTCTCCACCAACCACTCTCCACAGCTTCAAGGCCCAGATAGATTCTTGCCATTTAGGAAAGTCTGATAAGTGACTGCTTGCCCCAGCCCTCCCAGCTCATCAGAGATGCTAGGCTGGCAAGAAATCTCTTAGGTGCCCTACATGCCAGCAGAGGTGGTGGGCGCTTACTTCCCACTCCTACGATATACCACTGTGACTCCTCAAATCTCTGTTACCAGCACTGATGACTCAGACTCTCATCGATAGGAGGATAAGCAGCGAAAGCCATTGAACTGATGAGGTGTGTTGCTTACTGAAGCCTCGAGATAACTCAAAAAGTGGACACCTGGCTCTGCCTCTTGACACAGGTTGATCCTGGGCAGCGTGCTATCTCCCCATGGCTTGGAAAGGTTAGGTCTGCAGGCCGGGTGTTGTGTTCCCGTCGGCTTGCCCTCCTCTCTCCTTGAATTGTTCCTGGCCTGTTGTGGCAGGCTGCCAAAGATGTAACTTCCATTTTCCACTCTGCATTTCCTTATTGACAGTACAAAATAGATCGAATTTAGGCTTGGCCCAATTACAGATCTATTGTTTGTCTCCACTTCTACCAGCTCTGACACAACACATAATTGTGTCAATATGAAGCATCTTTCAGAGCTTAATAAGTAATAAGAGTCCACCTCATCACTCGTTCGTTGGTCGACCTCTGCAGGATGGCAGGCCGGTTTTAGGAGTGAAAACATAATTTGTTTGTGTAGCGCTTTAATGTCCCATAGAACTGTGCATAACGTCGCATAATTCAAGATTTATATTCCAGTTACTGACCTCAAGAGGTTACCGACCTCAAGAGGTTGAAAGGCTGAGTGTGCACAGTGGTGTGGCAAGCATGCGATTCGCTGGTTGCTTCTACATCTGTGTAACTCACTGAGCAATCTTACATCCTTGTGGCTAGTATGTGCAAGAAGACGACAGCTGCAGAGGGCCAGTTCCTCCTGTGCAGGTCTCACAGCCACATTAAAAGTGTGAGACACCAGAAAATCAAGCCAAATTGCTTTTTTACCCTGTGCGATCTCGGTTGTGTTTTGATGGTGGAAAGGGTACCTGTTTGTAGTGCAGTTTACCATAACTGGTTGTGATATTATTGCATTTGCATAGGTGAGTGTGGCCTGGAGCGTGCGCCACAGGTTGCTTCACAGGTCTACTTGTGAACTCTGAGTGCATGCTGCCGTGATGCACGCTCAGCACACCGGTCCTCTATTGTGCACACTGCTGTTGCCGCCCTCTGATTGGCTGCCTTACTTCCATGAGTTGGTCACTTTCTAGAGATTTCAGAAGCAGCTGATGGCAAAATGCGACATCCTTGCCAAGTGTCAGATGCGTTTCTAGGTTTTCATTCTTTTGGGTTACTGGTAGTTGGTTTTATACTGAGAGTTTAGACAACAGATAAAATATTGAAAGTGTGAAGGCAGAGTTCCCTCCAGATTGGTACTCTGGAACCTGTACAGTTCCCAGCGCAGAGCATGCTCTCTCACACACACACCCTCTCAAGACTAGGCAGCACATGCACGGTCTCTTTGAGACATACTGTAATCACTCTGTGGGCTTACAGCCCTCCCATTGCCTTTGTATTTGTTCCTTTGATTGTCCTTGAAATAGGCTTGCTTGCTACTGGGTAATCGTTTCTCTTTGTACCGCCTTGTGCTCATTTGTTTCCTCCCACGAGGCAGCGCCTAACTACTGCTATCGTCCCACTTTGGTTCTTATCGCTTTGTGTCTGGGACTATTGTTTTCTTTCTTTCCTGTTGTGGCAGCTTAAAGGCATCATAAGCCCGAGCACGCATCGCCACAGCACGTACCAGTTGAACGTTGTCACCCTCACAGAGAGCACGCACTGTGCAAGGCAGGCACGAAAAATGAATTCACATGCCTTAAATTACATCCATTCTCGGTCTCCCAATGTGAATTGAAGTACTGTTTATTCCGTCCTTGCATTCCATCTCAAGTTTCACTGCTCTCCCCGCCATAGTAGGCCTCCGGGTGGCAACAGACCCTAGTGATTCCCAGAATAAAACAGGAATTAAAGTCCTCTCTTCCACTCATCTTATGAAGGGTAGTGCACACTGAGGAGCTCATCAGTGTTTATTGACGCCCACTCCAGCTCTATGCCAAGCGAGACAGCTAAATTACAGGGAAAGGCTTCTCCTCACGCACAGAGGGCTATGCTGTGCAGCGAGGTCACAGTGTGACGAGCAGAGGCAGCATTGAGTTCTTGTACATGAGGAGGGGAGCTGGCTTACGTGGGTATAATTCCATTTGCAGTGTCCTCCTCTGCCTAAAGTATTTATTGGCCGGGCTAAGATTATTGTGTGTTTCAGCGTTCGCTCTAACAGGAGTAAGGGCATTGCTTCATTTTAACACTTACTTTCGATTGTTTGATTTCTGCCTCTGCTCTCCCATTGTTTTGCGTGTTACATTGTCAATAGGGTTGATTTTTCAATGGGTATTTGCACAGTAATTTGAAGTTATATGTTTTCTTTTTACAATTGCGCCTTTCAAGTTTAAAAATAAGATCTGCATGAAAAATAGTTCCATAAAATGAGAAAAATACAAAGAATAGAAATCAATGAAGAGCAGCTTTTGTTATTTAAAGCCTTTTTATGGAGAGTTCATTCTTTATACTCTTTTAGACTCTATTTTCATGAGGCCCAATGAAAACGCCTATTCTCCAAAATGGTCGTTTCCTTTTATTATAAAGTATGCAGAATTCTGCTTCACCATTGTCCTTCATCTGTCTCTACGATTTGGTACATGACGCTCTTGCACTTATACACCAGCAGAGTATTCCCGGTTTGAGTCCTACGTTTGTGAAAGCGCTGCTTTTCAAAGAAGGCTGACGACATAGACCAGGTGAGGGGTGCACTGGGCATGGCGGGATGCGGGGAACCAATGTAGGAGGCCATTAACTAGAATAAAATTAGAGTAACATGTTTTGGTGCTTTCTTTATTTCGAAGCAGATAAGTGCATGGTGGGCCTTTTGGTCCACCTTACTGTGCTTCTTGTTGGTGGCTTGACATGGAGAGTAAAATGTAAGTTGTGTGTTTGTGCAGAGTAACTCTCTCTGCGACCACTGTGTTGCTCTCACGCTGCATGAGCATAACTTGTTTAATTTCATTATGTTGCTTGGAATTTTGAATGTGAGATATCACTGTCAACATGAATCATGTTATTTAGGAAGTGTTGTTTTTACTTAGTTTCGATACATTTTTCATAAAAACTTTTTCGAGTGAAAATAGCTGTGTAGGTGAAATTGCTGTAACTAAGAAGGCATTGACTTGCGGCATACCAAAAATAACCCTATGATGATGCTGTCACGTTACGAATAGGCGGAGAACCAAGATATACCTCCTGTCCACCTGCGTACGTGTATGAGGGTTTTTATGAAAGGTACCAACAACCCATGACCATGGTCACACAGGTACAAGTGGTCCATTTCCTTTTGATCTTTGGACATTATATGGAAGCTGAATGGACCATTGCTTCTCCCTCCCCCCTTGTGATTATATACGATTGACTTGCGGCAGTCAGGATCGGTATGTCGAATGCCTATGATTAGCTCTCTGTGAAATGAGGCTTCGGGTGTCTGTCTCCAGCTAGACAGATGTGTAGGTCAGTGCGCTTGATGTGTGTTCTGCTGCCCGGCAGGCAACAGCTGTGGTTAGCAGTCAGGTTACATGTTAATCCACTCATCTTTGTGTGCCTGTTGACCAGCCTTGCATTTTATGTCCTCCCTCAACTCCGTTTGTTAAGTCTGGTGTAAATATTTGCTCATCATTATTTCAGTATGAGCAAGTAACTAAGTGAGTGATAACCAAATAATTTAATGAGAATAGGAAAGCGATTGTTCCAGAAAATGTGTTAACAACTTATTCAGGAATTAAGCTATAACTGAACCACCCAGGATAATGTGCTGCATGGCTAAACACTTATAAGGTCCCAAAGGTGAGACCGATTGGTTATGCCAATGCTTGTTTGATTGTGTTTTTGCCGGAGTCCCGACTTCTGAGGCACAGAGAAATCACTGGTAAAAAGTTGCAATTGTGAATGGCCAAGGAAGGATCAATATTGTTAAGAGAAAATGGGAGTTGAGCTGGTGTTGCGTAAAGCAAAACCGTTTACTATGAAAAGACGCACAGATTTGGAAATAATAAAATGGGTACAACGTCAAAAATTAGTGACTGCCATTTTGAGTAGGCCTGGGCGGTGAACTTCGCTTCGTTCGCGGAGTTTGCGGAGTTTTCTGCACTCCACGGAGCTCGCGGAGTGCAGAAAACTCCGCTTTGCAATGTGCAGCAGAGTTTTTTCCCCGCTCGCGATCGCGAACAGTAAGTTCGCGAGCACAAGCTGCTGCTCGGGTAGAATTTCTACCCGAGCGGCAGGAATACCAGCACAAACTGCAGTTCGCACTGCACTCCGCCGCTCGCGGAACTTCGCAGAGTTTTTATGTAACTTCGCGGAGTTCCGCGTGGCAAAACTCCGCGAACTACGCCCAGGCCTAAGGAGGAGTGCTTCTTTCGAGGCTTATCTAAGAAATAAAAAAAGAGGCAATTATTTAGATTATACTAATTCCGCATTTACACTCGGCAGCAGGGGTTCCGAGGTACAGAAGACCTCCAGGCTGAATATATTTTGAGGGCTTGCAGTTTGGAATTCAGCTTCATAAAGGCTTACACAAACTATGTGCAGGGGAGGACTCCTGTTAACCCTGGTTGTCTGGTATCGCCCCCTAAAGCATCGCTAGACTACATGCAGCCGCCAGACTCTTAAAGATCACAGAAGGTTATAATAGCCCTGAAATGTGTCCACTTACTAAGCTCTGTAACTCTCTCCATGTGGTATTAAAACATTTACTTTATCCCATCACCTCATGCCGCCTCAAAACTGAACCTCGCAACTGGAGTCCATGTTTAGGTCCCACTGAAACTGAGCTAGAAAAATAGCACATAAGCGAAGCCCCTTCTCGGCTTAAGGAAAGAGATTAAGTACTTCATAAGGACCCGTAGACTAAGGGATTTGAAGTACTATTACAAAAAATCCTTTCAGCTCAGTGAAACGGGCATACGAACAATAAGCGGTAGGACTGCAGTACACAAAAGGGGGTTTGCCATCTTGGAGTGTCCATAAATGGCACTAAGTGAGGAACTGAGATCCCCTTTACAGATTTAAAGCAAAACAGAAAGTAATTGTGCCTCTCTACGGACGTGCACACATGTATTTATACACCAGAGCACGATAACACAATGAACTGTCAGTCTAGAGAAACTTTGTAGAGTTGTTTTTTTTTATTTATTTTTTTAAGAAAAACTTTTCTTGGATGAGTATGAAGATATGTGTTAGTTGTGTATGGTTGTGTATCTGAAATAAGTAATTTCACTTGCTGGTAGTCTCAACACTGAGGGCATGTGATAAAAAAATGGGGTCTGGACTAAAGGTTTAGTTTTTTGCGCATCTTACAATAACCACCAGTAGAATCTTCGGATACCGCCCTAGGTTGGGTTAAAGTGCTATTTGTCAAATACAAGGAGAAGAGGTTTGAGAAAGGTGGGGTTTTAGGAAAGATGGCCCAATTTTTCCTACCCCAGGGCATTGTTGGACCAAAGGATGGCCCTGGTACAAATACCAGAATGCAAAGCAAAACAGAGTTTGTTAAGCCTCATGCACCAGACACACCACAAAATGGGATCAATTCATCTCTGTATTTTGAAGAAAAAAAATGCATTTATTGATATTCCTATAATCTCAATCTGATCAAGGAGCACTTATTAGATGACATAGGGGGCTATGTCAGGGACAGGGGTTGAACAATAGGGTCATCACCAGCGGTGACAGTAGGCAGTCCCATAGAAGGGATTCTGACGATGACCTTCTAAGAGTTTCTTTGGGCTCTACCAATTATCCTTCTCACAAATTAAGTACTGATTACATAAGAAAAGTGAGAGGAGGATGGGCTCGAAAACTAAGCTGTTCATTATGTGTTTTCAAGCAACAAGGACCTTTCTAGTTGTAAATACAGTGCGAAAAAGGGCGGGTGTGATTTCTTTATAAAAGGTGAGTGGGGCCAGGGCACTGTCTCTCTGGTGCGGCTATAAAAGGTCCCATTAGTGAGGGGATGACTTTAAACTAAAGCACAACTTGAGGAATGAAAGGAGGACCGTGGATATCTAAACAAGTTTTGTGGAAATACCTTCATGATGTGATCGATATCAAACAGCTTCTCCAAAATACGTCGGTGTCTGAAAAATATAAAACAGTTTGATAAGCAAGTCACGCCATAAAGAAAAGGGAGTGGGGGGTAATAATTAAGAAGTTAGGAACAAATAGATTAAACAGCTGCAATGATTAATTGAATGTTATCAGTGGTATCTGCATTCAACTTTGTAAGAGAAACATTTTTTTTCCAAAGGGAATTCCTGTCACAAACAGAAAAAAACATGTCCTTCACTTCCCAATTTTACCACTCCACCTTCCCCCAACAAGAACCCCCTAGCATGTCTTGCTAGAAAAAATATTCTGAAGTTCAGCGCAGGAGAGCTTCCCTTCTGAGGTGGGTGGCAAGCTGCATGCTCCCTGTCCACATCTTCTCTCTCCGCCACTTGCAGTGAAGAGTAAACATCCCCTGCCCCCAATCCTGGCCAATGTCATTAAAATCTGCTCTAGATGTACAGCTCAACAAAACATAATAGTGCTGGTCTTCAGAAGACAGTTTTTCAAGTTTAAAAACAGCTACAGCACTCTGCTAAATTTAAAGTTTTCCATCCAGTAGGCAGATATTCCTTCTTGGAAGCACTGTTCTTTTCCCCAAAAACAGCAGCTGCTATGAAACTGGGAGCAGTGTTGCGGTGAAATAGGTCGGATACCATTTTCTAAATCTGGTAGGCTAAACTTAACATGGTCCCTACTATCCAGACTTAACCAATAATACTAATTAGTTTCAACCATCTACATGGAAACAAATACATACAATACAATCTGAGGAAAAAAGTAAAATCTTGAAAGACTTAAATAGAAGTAGGTGGTAACACGACAGCCACCAAGAGAATGCATGCACTGGAGTTTTGTCACAATGACAGAACCATTGGTAAAAGTAAGGGGTGTTAAAGTCTAAATGTTTCATAAAATTTCCCTTGGTTAACAATGAAGAAAATGTGCCTGACATTAGAAATGCTTTTAACTTTATCGCGTCTCTGAAAGAGAAATCGAAAATCGAAAAACATAGAAAATGATTCTTTAGAATGTGATAAATAAGTCATGCAGTTTTAACCATAGGAGAAGATGCTTTTTGAAAGTGTAAAAAATAAACGTGCAGCTTAAATAAGTAGTAGGCTCTCATATCTAATGTGCTTTTCCAACTAGGCCTGAAAAATATTTTGTCGACTTATGCTTGACAATAAACTAAAATGCCTTTCAGAGACTACTGACCTAATCCTCTAACTGTAAAATCATTCATCACTTTAAAAAGTGCTGCTCTAAGAGAAATGTATTTCTTTTGCTTCCTCACACTATATGATTTCCCTCATTTCACTAAACAATGTATTCTGTTATATTTTATAATGAATAGAGCATTAGCAATGTTAAACTTATTGAAGATATTCGTTTGTATGGTCTCATCAAGACGTACTGATAGAAATGTTTCCTTGCTTTAGACTAGTCCTTTGTCCACACAATGGCATGCTGAAAACAGCGAACAGAATAGGCCTAAAAAGGTTCACAAGAGAAGCTTCCCTCGTGTATCTAGTGCAAGACATATTAGAAACGTTTAGATAACTGCTCACCGGCGTGAATGTTTACCGTGGGAAATGGGAAGAGGGATGACAGACCATCAGAAGACCCGTTTCCATTGGACGAACCATGCTGGATGTTGTGAATGTTTTATGTTTTCATATATACGTGTATTCTTCCCTTTTTCCATGCCACCTTACCCTCGATGCTTTATGCATTATTTTCTTCCTTATTCTTGCCCAGATTGCTGTGTGCTACTGCTAACATCGATTTACTATTATCCTGATCTTTTTACGATGAGACTTTTTCCTACAGCTGATCATAGCTACTGTTGTGATTAATTAACTTTGATTTAATTAACAGTTGCTACTGCAACTTGTTGGGGAACTCGGCTGAGTTTCCTGAACTACTCCTTATGGGTAGTTTATTGTTTTACTAACTAGATGCTCCCGAATCTTGCTCTTTTCCAAGAGAACTCTTTATGGGTTCTTATTTAGGTTAGAAACTCTTAGACTATGATAGGGACTATTTCCTTTATGGAACAAGCTGTCTATATTATGTTGATTTTAATGAAACCCTTTCTTGATATTTCTGTAAATCAACTAATCTGAATAAAAACGACAAAAACAATACGAATCTACTAATGAGAAATAAAGCTTTAAAACTTTTCCAAACCTCTCATGATTGACTGAACATTAAGATACTGAAAGTTGATTATATTTGAAATGAAATTTATTACAGCTCCATTCTGCCACGGTAGCCAAGATATGTTGGCCTGAAGATGGAGGAACGCCAAAGATAGGAGGCTTTTGTTGCAAGTGCTTGGGCCTGCACTGGTCATCAATTGCCATCCCAAATTTTGGCCTCTAACAAACCTGTTAGCAGAGTGAGGGCTTACGCCCTGAATGGAGTTATAAAATAAATCCCAAACCTTACTTAAAAGTCCAGATTTTCCATTAGAGTGCCCAGAACTTGAGGATTCGACAAGGCGATACTTGAGGACGATTGCCATTTAGAAGGTGTGAATATCAATAGGGCAAATGTTGTGGTTGTGAGGAGGTTGTATTCTGTTTTCTTTGGAGTGTGCAAGTGAATAGTAAGAGTATAGAAAAGAGGTTGAAGAAGAAGAGAGTGAAGATTTCAGGCTCATCGTGGCTGAAGGATCACGGGATAATATACAATTTAAACTTGTTTGCAGCATTTAGGTGTAGAGTGTGAGGTACCATCACCTACATCGGTAACATAGTTGTTCGTGATTTGTTTGTAATCGACTAATATTAATTGATGTTAGTGGAACATAATTGCGCAAACGGGGGAAATTTCATTGATTTGGGTGATTTCCTGCTGTTCGAAAACTCACTTGCAATTGTGGGAAATTTCTTGAGTGGTTGTAATACTTCGATTCTTCTAGCAGAGCAAACAAGAAGCTATTTAAGAAACTATTTAACAGAGTTGTGTGAATGCAGAGGAAAATTTTAAAGGAGGGTGAGCTTTGTGAGGAGTGTAATTGAACGCCATCCTCTTTCGCGCTAGGCTTGGTTGGTTGGTGTGAGTTTGTGCTGGGATTGTTTGGTAATGTCACCGTGTTGCGCTGGGATTGGATCTTTAAAAAGTGAATACTGTCTTCGGATTTGGCGATTGGTTTCATGAGAAATGATAGCTGAAGTTTTAGTGGGTTGCTGAAATTTGACGTATACGGAAAAAATCATAACATTCGTTTAATTGAATTGTCAAAACCAAATTGTTAGCATGAAATGTTTTAAGGATTTTAAGAAATTGGTGAGAGATGAAACTATTCCAGTATGTAAAGGAGAGGAGGCACCTCCCGAGGGTAATATGGCATACATTATAAGTACTGGACATGGTTTAAACACATGTCTATGGCTCCGACAGTGGAGTAGGAATACTGAAAATGAAGGTGCATTGAGTTTTGCTAGATATGGGGCATTTAACACCAGAATCCTGGATCATTTGAAGGGAAAATTGTATGAAATGAAGCCACCACCTCGACCTATTCAATATGAAGCATTTAATGATTGGGAAAAGGTCGCAAGGGAAAAAGAGAGAGAGGGATACCAGAGAAGAACTGGGCGAGCAGTGCAGAATTATGCAAATGCTCAGTGGGATGAAGAACAGCATAGATGGAGGAAAGCTATTATTGAGGGAACTAGGATATATCCAGTACCTACTTCAGAAGCTGATAAGTCAGATACTGATTCAGGGGATGAGATATTAGAACAGATGTTGAATTCCAGACCCCACCATTGCATACTACACTTGCTGAGTGAGGAGATCTGAGTACCAGTACTAGTCAAACAGTGGCTACCTCCCCTGTAGATCCAAGTTTAACACACATTGAATGGCCCTTACAAGTCTTGCAGATTGTACCACCAGTTACGACTCGATTACCCGCTGCAGCCCTCACTAGCACAACTGCAGCTGCTGTGCCTACAACAGCTTCGACACAGTTTGTTAATGCATCAATAGCATCTGGAGAAGTTGAAAGTGCTCATGTTTCAGCAGAAGTAAGGTCAGAAATACAGCCAGTGACTAAGTCCGGATTTATTCTGATTTCCCAGAATCAGTTTTGTGGAAGCCCCTACAAACGCAGCAAGCTTTGGTAGATGGAGAAGGGATGTTGGTCTTTACAACCCCTATGGCTCCCAGTGATTTAAATGTTACTAGTGAAGGGTACATACCAGCAAGGCTTGAAGAAGCTATAGGAGAGAAGAAAACTGAAGCTGTAGAATAAATAGAGAAACCAGAAACATGAGAGAGCCTTAGATATGCCAAAATTAAAGGTAGAATTGGAAGGGATGATATGTGGATGTTTGGAATTGTAACATTTAAATAAATATCAGAGGAAAGAGTTAATTTACCTGTGTAAGGAGGTTACACGGAGAGCAGCTTTGGTACATGATCGATTGACAGAATTAGCTAGAAAATGCGAGGTAGATCTTTCCAATAACAAAGTTACACTGAAGTTACAGGAATCAACTAGATGATCCAGCCATAGAAAACATGAGGATTACAGGAATGCGCTTGCATATTGTGGAATTGATTAAATGCATTCGCAGGTGCAAGGATACAGACAAATTGGAAGTCAGATGGGCAAGGAAGCATGAAAAGAAAAAGAAGGAAGCAGCTAGTGGAGAAGGACAGGGTGAACAATACGAGAATGAGATGACAGCATATCCACTTAGAGAAATAGAAGGAGGAACTTATGTACATGTTCCTTGGAGCAAAGGTGATTTGGAAGCATTTACGAACATTTTTCTATAATTACAAGACAAGGCGGTGCAATGGTATGCAAAGTAGAAAGATTCATAAAAAAATTCTAAAATATTGTGGATGATTTAAATACATTCTTTGACATTGTGGTGACAGCTGATTTATGGGCTGAATGTAAGACAGCAGTGCAATGGGCACAAGAAGAACCACATAGAGAGAAAGGGACGATTGAACCATCGCCTGTAGCAATGGAGAAATATGAAGACGTTTTTACCTTTTTGAAAGGCAGAGTAACTCCAAAAGATATGGATTGGCTAAAAATTAAAAGAACAACACAAGAGCCGAAGGAGACAGTTCATGAGTCTTAGAGATTATTGCAGGTGATTCAACAGCATAGTGGACGTGAATATCCTGAGGAAAGGGACATGGGGATTTTTGTATCCCAGTTTTTGTTAGGGGTGAAGCCTGAGATTTGGGCACATAGAACGCAAAGTGTAATCTTTTGGCAAAATAAATCTCTTGACGAGATCCTGCGATACGCAAAATATTGTAGTGAATTGGATTTGATGCAGAACAAAATTAAAGAGAAGTTCATGTTGACCCAGACTAAGCTAGCTCAGAAAGGGTTTCAGAATCCTTCTTTTGTAGGAAATCAGGGAAACATGCAAGCTGTTGGTACCTCATCACCTGGGTTTCAGGGAAACCAAGGAGGAATGATTGTGTCACAGGGTAGAGATAGAGGTGTTCCTGTAAGTTCGGGATATGGAGCAGATGTGACTGCTATGAAAAAGATTACTGCTTGTCATATTTTTCATAAAATTGAACATTGGAAGCGAGAATGTTAATTTGATCCTGAAAATGCTGGAGAAAATATGCAAACACCGTGAGGCGTGCAAGTTCCGAAAATGGTTATGCAACAGATGCAAATTTCAATGCAGGGACAAGTCCCAATGATGACTCCTGTGCAGGGCCGGACTGGCCGTAGCGGGCACCGGGCGTTTTCCCGGTGGGCCGCTAGGGTGGGGGCCGGTTTAGGGCCCCTGGGGGGCCGTTTTTGTTACCGGGGGTCGGCAATATCGGTCCCCTGTAACAAAATCGGCCGAAACCGGCGATCGCAAACTGCTCGGCTGCACCTCCCCTCACCCCAGGGGGGGCCCGCCGAGCAGTTTGCCAGGGCCGGTTTCGGTTGCCAGTCCGGCCCTGCTCCTGTGCCCATGAAGATGGAGAATCCTAGATTAAACTTATAGCAAATGCCAAAAATTAATACGAACCGATTACAAAATTCCATGCCACAATTTTAAAATTCGCCACAATTTCAAAATTTGATGAAACAATTTCAGAATGCTGCACAGCAATTTCAAAATCCAAGCCAGAACTCATTGCAATGATTCCCTGTCTTTGAGACTGATGACTCTGGTTCTGATAATTCCCAATGACGGTGACTGAGAGGGGAGGAAGATTGTGTACTTGGCGCAGTCTTAGAGGTAGACCAAAGTGGCCCATATGTAGATGCTGAGGTTTATGGCCACCCTGTATTATTTCTCATTGATACAGGAGCTAACTGTTCTATGGAAAGAACAGCGGAAGTTGCAGACATACCTCTCTAGGGGAAAACTATCGAAGTAGTGGGAGTTACAAATAAGAAGATACTGAATATCAGACAATATCAGAGAATGTCCCAGTAAAAATAGGTAAGTATAGGGAAAAGCACCAATTTATTGTGACATCAGTCCTGTGAATTTGTTAGGGTGAGATCTCATGTGCAAGTTAAATGCGCCATTTATTGTACACCGGATGGTGTTGTGTTTCAAACACACGACGAGGATATCGATTTAAAATTAATTAAACAGCAAGCCAAAGTAAGGATGTTCCCTTTATTGACCATTGATGCATTACCTGAGGAGTTGAGAGAAACCGTGAATGCAGAAGTATGGGATTTCACAGAAAATTATATCGGATTTATCAAAGTCGTAGAAGCGGTCCGAATAAATGTGAGGCCAAATGCTGTCTATCCCAGAACGCCACCATATCATTTGACTCCAAAAACCATTGTAGGAATAAAACCAGTGGTAGAGGATATGTTGCAGAAAGGGATTTTGAGGGAAATAATTGGGAGTCCATGTAATTTCCCAATTATGGGTTTACAGAAGCTCAAAGGAAAATGCAGGATAGTTCAGGATTTGAGGAAGGCGAATGAGATAGTGATGTCATGTTGTCCCGTGGTACCAAATCCAGCTACTGTTTTATTTCAAATTCCATGTACTGCAGAATGGTTTACTGTCATTGATTTATGCCAAGCTTTCTTCTCAGTGCCCTTTCATGGAGAAAGCCAGTACATTTTTTCCTTTGTGTTCCAGCAGAAGGTATTAACATGGTGTCATGTCCCACAAGGGTATACAGAGAGTCCATCCATTTTTAATCAGATCCTGAAAAGAAATCTAGAAACCCTACAGCTATGTAAATCTACGCTGGTACAGTTTATAGATGACCTACTAGTGGCATCAGAGACACATGATTCATCTAAATATGACACCATTGCACTCTTCAATCACCTGGCTGAGAATGGACACAAAGTGTCTCCAGGTAAACTGCAGTACTGGCAAGAAGTAATTCAATATCTGGGACACATCATTGTGAAGGGAGCTAGGAAGGTGTCACCAGAAAGGGTGGAAGCCATCTTACAAACAAATTCTCCTCAAACTCAAAAGGGAGTCAGAATGTTCTTAGGAATGGTTGGCTACTGTAGGCAGTGGATACCAATCTTTTCCTTAATGGCAAAACCTCTACTGAGGTTGACATGCAGAGATGTGTCAGATCCAATTCCATGGGATAACGAATGTATAAAAGCATTCCTGGAACTGAAGAAAAAATTGTTTTGTGCCCCGGCACTAGTAATGAGTGATTTTACAAAAAATTTACTTTATTTTGCAGTGAGAGAGATGGATGCGCTCTCTCAGTTTTGACACAAATGCATGGAGGAGTTCAAAAGCCTGTAGCTTACTTTTCCACTACACTTAATCCTGTAGCGGCAGGTCTTCCTGGTTGCCTAAAAGCAGTAGGGCAGTAAGTATTAGCCTGGGAAGGAGTGAGAACATAGTGATGGGGAACTCTTTAACTGTTATGGTCCCACACTCTGTGGAGCTATTGATGACGCAAACTAAAATCCAACACATGACTCATAACAGATTGACTCGTTATGAGCAGAGTATTTTATCTGCAGAAAATTTCACATTAAACGTTATACAAATTTAAACCTTTCCGCATTACTGCCTGTAAATGAAATGGATGATAAATGTGATGAATATGGCCATGATTGCCTAGATGTCACAGAACTATGCACCAAACCCCATCCTGATATTAAGGATGAACAACAAATTGAGCCCGACCATGTGTTGTTTGTGGATGGTTCATGCCTAAGAGGAAACTATGGCACACTAAGAGCAGCATATGCCGTGTGCACTATAAATGATGTTGTAGAAGCATCATGGCTTCAAACAGTGTTTTCTGCACAAGTTGCTAAATTAATTGCCGTTACCAGAGCCTGCAATTTAACTGCAAAAATGAGTCACCATATTTACTGACATCTAAAATGAGTTCGGTGTAGTTCATGATTTTGGGCAGCTATGATCACGGCGTGGATTTCTTACTTCTTCAGGAACCCCAATATGGAATGTCAAGAACTAATTGGAAGCATTGCAGTTGCCAGAAGAAATTGCAGTAGTTAAGTGCCCAGGTCATCAAAATGGAAGTGGATACGTTGCCATGGGCAACAGATGCGCTGACTCAATAGCAAGGTATTGCGCACTGTTGGCTTGTACTTTTAATGGAGCTTTTACATGGGAATCTGAGGAAGAGAGTTCTTTTGCTATGTTGATGAAAGTCACTGACACGTGGGATGAACTGAAACGAGTACAGATTGAGCAAAGTGGTTTTGACTACGAACACTGCTGTTAAATGTGCTGGAGTTGCAAACTGGATTCATGTCTCACACACCAAAAGAGTGAGCATTCCAGAAGAAGTGCCTTTGTCTTCGATCCTGAAAGAAGAGCTTTGGTGGTCCCACTGCCAGAAGAGAGACCACCCAGACCAGCAGCACCAGTGCCAGTCCAGCCACAAGAAGAGGAAAGGGGTGAAGAGCAGCAAGTGAGAAGACAAGTACAAGTGCCTGAAGTGACACAAAGCAGAGATAGAAACCCAAGTTGAAAGTACTCAAGGAGAGGTGCAAGGAGATGAAAACAACGCAGGTGAAGGAACGAGTACTGGAGTAAGGAGAGTAAATAGACAAGCAGAATGGCCAAAGCGTTACGAAAACAAGAACCCAAGAAGGAGTATTTCAATAGCTCAAATTCCAGAGCTTATACCTGACGAAGGCAAAACGGACAGGATAGATCCAAATCAACAAGTAATCCGGAGATCCAAAAAAGCACGAGTACCTTGTCGCTGATACTTTGCACCTGAATGGTCCTATTATGTGAACACTGCTCTGAACGTTACAGTAGAAGACTTGTGCAATGTGAATCCTGAATTATTAGAGCCACCCTGAAAGCCAAAAGACATTGCAAGCGAATTTGAATAAGTTGAAGAAAAAAAAAAGAACCTGCAAAGACAGTCAGAATAAGACCCTGAATTTTAGTTGTTTGTTTTACCGTAGACTAACCTAGGCCAAAGAAAAAGCTACAGAAGAGTTAGGGATACCATTTTTGAAGAACACTGTGTAGGTTTAAGGATTGTCTATTCAGAAAACTGAACTGCAGAAAAAAAGACCACTAACTGTATCAGAGAGGCCACTCACTATAAACACTGAACTAAGCTTTGTATGACTCATTGAGAAATGTGTTGCATTAGAAATAAGTGTAAGTGTATCATGGGATCGGTTTTTGTAATAACAGTAATAATGATTACTATAGTACTAATAGGGTTTTATTTAACACCCGAAATGGAACTTAAGGCAAAGAATCTTACTAATGCACACACACCGGACCATAGAGTAAGTTTTAGTTATGCCTTTGTAAGCTATAAAAAGGATTAATATTCTACTAACGTTTATTCTGGGTTACCTCACGAATACACTAATTCTATGGATGCAGAGGACTGCTATGTTTGTGCACATTTACCCACTTCTGTTTCTGAAGATGTTACATGCTATCAAATACCTTTGTCTTATGCCATTTCCTGTAGTATTTTACTATTGTTAGTTTATAGATGAGGACATTTGGAATATTTTTTTTCTAATCATGATTTAGTACTTTCTAGAGTACCCTTGATAGAAAACATGAATTTACACCGGCAAGCAAAGAGATGGACACAGCCTGGTATTATTTCTTTCCACATACACCTATAGTGTGAAGGCTTATAAAAACAATTTAACATGTGTAATACGACCTGTAGAGAAGGCATACATAATGGCTTTAGAAGAAAGATACATGAACATGACAAAAACGTCTGACAAAAGGGCGATGTTTTAGAGAATGTATGGAAGAAAGAAGTAAACGAATTTAGAAAGAAGATGGCTTATCCTAAACTCAGACCAGACAGCCGACACTAGGAGAAAATTGGTGGTTACAAAAGGAGAACACCGAAAAGGACAAGACACATAGGGATTAGTAGTTGTTAACACACATTCAAATTGACAGGGGGATCTTGGTAAATACTACAGGGAGATGAAAATGCAATTCCAGGGGTTTACTACATTTGTGGACAAAACGCTTATTTCCAGTTGCCAGCTGATTGGGTTGAAACTTGTTATTTAGGCATATTAATTCCGAAGATGTATCATGTTACAAGCTTAGATGCACTAACTTTAACACCAGCACATAGACCGAAACGTAGTGTAGAAACTGGAACTGGATTAGTAGGAGATCTATTTGGAGCAATATATGCACCTGTAGATGTCATTGTAATTGATGGGAAGATTAGGAAATTTGCCACAATAGTTGACAAAATGGCAACCAGCACATCTGGAGCCTTGCTTGTGACTAATACAGATTTAGTTGCTATAAGGTCTATGGATTTGCAGGACCGTCTTGCTTTAGACATACTACTTGCAGAGAAGGGAGGAGTTTGCCGGATGTTGAAATTAACTCACTGCTGTTCATACACGCCTGACAAAGGTAAAGAAATACAAAAATATGCAAAGAACATTTCAGGTTTAGAACCCAAATTGCATGAATTGTAAACACCAAGTCTGTATGAAAATTTTGGGAAAGAATTGAGCACCATTGGGAATTGATTTTCAACAGCAGGGAAAGGTAGATTGAAAGCTATATTAATGCCGATAGTAATAGTGGGACTCTGTCTAATATTTCGTTATGCTCTAATACAGAGTTGTAAATATATCTAACAAAAAAAACAAGAAAATCTCCAGAGAAATTATATGCAAGAGATATGGGAATGGATGGTATTATGAATGATGACTACATGAAATCTCTAAAATTTAGGGGGATAAAAAGAAAATGACAGGACCCAACTGATGACGAAGCTGCATTCTGAAACACATTTGCATGTGAAACCTTACTGAGTGATGATTTAAAAATCATCGGAAGGGAGGGACTGTTAAAGTAAAAAAAAAAAATCACAAAATTTTCCTTGGTTAACAATGAAGAAAATGTGGCTGACATTAGAACTGTGGTTAACTTTATTGTATCTCAACAAGAGAAATAAAAAAACATAGAAAATGATTCTTTAGAATGTTATGAATAAATCATGTAGTTTTAACTATAGGAGAAGATGCTTTTTGAATGTGTAAAAAATAAACGTGCAGCTTAAATAAGTAGTAGGCTCTCATATGTAATGTGCTTCTACGGCTAGGCCTGAAAACTATTTTGGTGACTTCTGCTTCACATTAAAATAAAATACCTTTCAGAAACTGCTGACCTAATCCTCTAACTGTAAAATCGTTCATCACTTTAAAATGTGCTGCTCTAAGAGAAATGTATCTATTTTGCTTCCTCACTCCATATGATGTATTTCTTTTGCTTTCTCACACCATATGATTTCCCTCATTTCACTAAACAATGTATTCTGTTATATTTTATAATTAGGGCTCCCGGTTATATGGTATTTCTTTCTTTAACATTTCTGTCTGTATTTATTCATATTTATTTTTGGTCCATTTTATTGGTATTTATTCATATTTATTTTATGTCTTCAGAATACATGGAGTCATAGAAGGGTATTTTTCCACATTTATTCAACTGATAAAAATGCACTCATACTTTGATGCATGTCACGTTTTAGTAAATTAAGCAGCCAAACATAACAAAACACTACACAGACAGGTAAATATTAGCATTTATTTATGAATAAATGTTAACATATGCCTGTATTTAAGGGAATCTGATCCTGTTTTTAAATCCCCATTGTGCCTATCTGCTTAGCAGTTGGTCTGGAATTCATGAAGGACAACAAGGAGAGTTACTTATAAGAAGTATAATTTTCTGTATCTTTCCGCATTTAAAAATAAATACAGACAAGAAATAGACGGTTTTCGTCTGTATGTATCTGTAAAAACTGAAAACTGGAAGCCTTATTTATAATGCATAGAGCATTAGCAATGTTGAAGATATTGAAGATATTTGTTTGCATGGTCTTATCAAGACTTACTGATAGAAATGTTTACTTGCTTTAAACTAGCCCTTTGTCCACACAATGGGATACTGACAACAGCTAACAGAATAGGCCTGAAAAGGTTCCCAAGAGAACCTTCCCTCATGTATCTAGTGCAAGACATATTAGAAACTTTTAGATAACTGCTCACCGGCGTGAATGTTTACTGTGGGAAATGGGAGGAGAGACTACAGACCATCAGAAGACCCGTTCCCATTGAAAGAACCATGCTGGATGTTGCAAATGTTTCATGTTTTCATAAATACACGTTCCTAGTTAGAGAGTCAACTTTATTCCATGCCATTCTTCCCCTTTTCCATGCCACCTTACCCTCTTTGCTTTATGCATTATTTTCTTCCTTATTCTTGACCAGATTGCTGTGTGCTACTGCTAACAGCAATTTCCTATTATCCTGATCTTGTTGCGAAGAGACTTTATCCTACAGCTGATCATAGCTACTGCTGTGATTTAATTAAAAGTTGGTACTACAACTTGTTGGGGAACTCGGCTGAGTTTTCTAAACTACTCTTTATGGGGAGTTAATTTTTTTTATTAATTAAATGCCCTGGATTTTCTTATTTAGGTTAGAACTCTTAGAATACGATAGGGACTATTCCCGCTATGGAACACGCTGTGTATATGTTATGCTGATTCTAATGAAACCTTTTCTTTATATTTCTGTAAATCAACTAATCTGAATAAAAAAGACAAAAACAATACTAATCTCCTAATGAGAAATAAAGCTTTAAAACTATTCCAAACCTCTCATCATTGACTGAAAATTAAGATACTGAAAGTTGATGATTATATTTGGAATGACATTTATTACAGCTCCATTCTGCCACGGCGGCCAAGATAAGCTGGCCTGAAGATGGAGGAACGCCAAAGAAAGGAGGCTTTTGTTGTAAGTGCTTGGGTCTGCACTGGTCATCAAATAGCCCTCTCAAATTTTGAGTGCTAACAGGGGTGAACCCCACGCTAGCTAGGATGGTCTCCGTAGGCCTGCCAGTCGATCCTTTGACGCTATTTGCGAAGGAATTTTTGCTTTCTAAATCCTCCATGTAAATCATGGTGGTCACAGGCAGAAAAATGCACCAATTTACAGCCCATCAGGATCACTGGGTTTGTTTTTTTCCGAAGACAGACCCATGCTTTGAAAGTCTCTCTGTGGGAAAAAATGCACTAGCAAGTTCGTCATGCCACCATGTCATAATGGACACCTCTGTTCTGTGTATTCTTCACTCACCCAGCTCCTTCCATAGAGATGTAAGCAAACTGAGTGAAAAAGTGGCTACAGACACAGTGGCCAACACTTGATACCATACACCAACAGCCACACCAACACAGGCAGTACCTGCACTTCACCAGCCACAGGGTAGCCTCCCTCTTTATCAAGGTCTAAGTACCTGTCATCCAAGTGGGACACGTGGTTAAGGTTATGCTGAATCATCAGTGAACAGCGCTACAGACAAAGGCTGGCTAGATATTTTACCCCTTGACTTAGCCTACAGTATGGTGCAAAAATCACTGTAGTATGAAACCGCTGCAAGCACTGCCCAACCAGTCTTCCACAGCTTTGACATTTTTTGGGGGAAAGCTGTTGATGGAGCAGGGTTTGCGTCATGTAAACCTGCTCGGATCAACGCCCCAAGATAACATTTATTAATCGTGTGTTTTGTACTAATATGCATTAATACACACAAACACAGGAAATGCTTTGCGCACGCGTGCATTGCAATTAAGATTAATGCATGAAATGCTTAGGCCACATATCGCTTTTTGCATATTAAAACCGACAAAGTGGAATAATGCTATTGCAAATAATGATGCTTTGCACATTAATGCTCATATGAATTAACATGGGATTAGTGCAATGGTGGGAGGGAAACAGTGTAATTTCCATTTTTGTGTTATTAATATTCTTTATATTTCTCTTTCATCGTAGTTTTAAAATTGGGACTATGGTGAGCAGTTAGTTGGGTGTTTAAAGTTGACATAAGGCCGAAGACAGGCCGTGAAAATGTAACCTGTACGTGAACTTTGGTGGGTGTCAGCGGCGGATGAAGGAAAACTTGAAGAGTGAAAGAAAGACGTGCAATATTTCAGGACGTCGAGATGCCTGGGAAAGCTCAAATTGATGAACATTTTATGTCTAGCCGATACATTGTTTGAAATAAAGTTGCTAATACAGGGACAAACCATTCATCAGAAAATGTGACGTGATGAGGGATAGAGAATCGATTCATAAGCAGTGAAAAAGAAGTTACTTACCTTCGGTAACGATATATCTGTAAGAAACATTAGTTAGTTATAGATTCCTTACCTTAGAATTACCCCCAGGCGTCAGACTGGATCCGGAAAGTTTTCGTTAGCAGTACCTCTGTGCGTCAGAAGGCGACGTTGGTCGGCTCCGCGTCCGTTGTCGGCGTCGTGGTCGCCGGGATGACGTCGCGGCAGCAACTTAGACGCCGCCCTCGCGCACTGACGTCAGTTCTGTACAAGACTTTCCGCGCCAGAAACGCAGAGCCATGCAAGACACTGACCACTGGTGCACAAAACTAGGGCCCTGAAGGGATGGCCTTAACCCTAGAAATCAGTTCGCAGCACGGGGAGGATGGGTGGGGCGGGAAGGAATCTATAACTAACTAATGTTTCTTACAGATATATCGTTACCGAAGGTAAGTAACTTGTTCATCTGAAAGAAACACGTTAGTTATAGATTCCTTACCTTAGAATAGATACCCCAGCAATACCAATCCCGGTGGTGGGTCTGCGAACCAAGATCACACCAGAAAGTCCTGGAGAACCCAACAGCCAAAGAAGCCATCTCTCCGGACTTGGCTGTCCAGGCAGTAGTGCTTGGTGAACGTGTGCAGCGATACCCACGTAGCTGCCTGACAGATGTCGCTTAGAGGAACTCCCCGTCCCAAAGCAGTGGTGGCTGCCGTCGTCCTGGTGGAGTGGGCGCGCAACCCCACTGGAGGCTCCTTTTTTGCCAAAGAGTAACAGGCCTTGATACACAAGACGACCCACCTGGAGATGGTCCGCTTGTGTACAGCCCGACCTTTCTTGGCGCCCACGTAGCCAACAAAGAGTTGGTCATCCACCCGGAACTGTTTTGTGCGGTCTAGGTAAAAAGAGAGCGCACGTTTTGGGTCCAAACGGTGGAGCCTCTCTTCCTCTCTCGAAGGGTGCGGCGGCGGAAAGAAGGTGGGCAAAGTGATGGTTTGGCCAATATGAAAAGATGTAACCACCTTTGGAAGAAAGGATGGACGAGTGCGTAGGACAACTTTGTCCGGATGCATAGCCAGAAATGGAGGCCTAGAAGAAAGAGCCTGGAGCTCACTCACCCTTCTAGCAGAAGTGATGGCCACTAGGAAAGCAGTCTTAAGTGTCAAGAGACGAAGAGGACAGTTATGAAGTGGCTCAAAGGGAGCACACATTAAAAAGGTTAAGACCAGGTTCAAGTCCCACTGAGGCATAACGAAAGGAACAGGAGGAAAGAGATGAGTTATGCCTTTCAGGAAACGATTAACAGGGGACTTGAAAAGAGAAGGCTGATCAGGAAGCCTGAGAAAGGCAGAAATGGCCGAAAGATAGCCCTTGAGCGTGCCCAGAGCAGAGCCCTGCTGGGCCAAAGAAAGGAGGAACAAGAGAACCTCAGAAAGAGGGGCAGAAAGGGTATCCACAGCCTTTGCTGTGCACCATGCCACAAATTTGTTCCATCGGACATCACAGACTTCGGGAGGCAGGTCAAATAACGTCAGCTGCCGCCGCTCAATCTCCACGCAAGGAGGTGGAGGCTGGACAGGTTCGGGTGGAGGACCGTCCCCTGCTGCTGCGACAGAAGATCTTCCCGAAGAGGCAGACGGATCGGAGGATCGATGGCCATACTAAGTAGCTCTGGATACCATACTCTTCGTGCCCAATCCGGATCCACAAGAATGACTTGGGCCCGGTCGCGCCTGATCTTCTTCAGCACTCTGGGCAGAAGTGGTATAGGCGGAAAGAAGACCGCAACTCCACTCACGAGGAAAAGCGTCACCTAGCGAGTGCCGCCTTGGAAATTCCAACGCGCAGAATTGCTGACATTGCGCGTTCTCTTCGGTGGCGAATAGATCTAACCAAGGCTCTCCCCACTGCTGAAAGAGACCTTGCGCCACCTCCGAGTGAAGACGCCATTCGTGATCCATCATGCACCTGCGGCTGAGCTTGTCCGCCCTGGCGTTCAGAGAACCTGCCAGGTGTTGAACCACCAGAGATGTGCCCTGATGTTCCAGCCATGTCCAGAGACGCAGAGCCTCTTGACATAGGGTCCACGACCCCACCCCGCCCTGTTTGTTGCAGTACCACATGGCGGTGGTGTTGTCGGTGAACACCTGCACTACTCTTCCCCAGACAAAGGGAAGGAATGCCTTGAGTGCAAGACGGATCGCCCGAAGCTCCAGAAGGTTGATGTGGAGACCGGACTCCGCCGGAGACCAGAGGCCTCTGATCTCCGCCTCTCCCATGTGGCCACCCCATCCCAGAAGGGATGCATCTGTCACCACAGTGTGTTCTGGTTGGGGAAGGGAGAGGGTTCTGCTGTTGACCCAATCCTGGTTCGTGAGCCACCACTGCAATTGTCGTGCAGTGCCCTCCGAGATCTGGACGCAATTGGACAGGTAGCCCTGATGCTGCGCCCACTGGAACTTCAGGTCCCACTACAGAGCCCGCATATGCCACCTGGCATGATCGACCAGCAGGATGCAGGAGGCCATGAGTCCCAACAGCCTCAAGGTCTTCCTGACCGAAACCCGGGATAGAGGCTGAAAGATCGGAATCATAGCCCGAATATCCCGGACTCGCTGTTCGGGAGGATAAACCCGAAACTGCATCGTGTCCAAAACCGCTCCGATGAAGAGGAGCTTCTGAGAGGGAATCAGGTGCGACTTCGGCGCATTGATGGAGAACCCCAGGGAATGCAGGAGGTAGGCCGTAGTCTGGAGGTGGGAGACGACAGCCTGGGGCGAGCCTGCCTTCAACAGCCAGTTGTCAAGATAGGGGAAGACTGGAACCCCTGATCTGCGCAGATGAGCTGCAACCACCGCCATCACTTTCGTGAACACCCGAAGGGGCGCTGGTAAGGCCAAAGGGGAGCACGGTGAACTGAAAATGCTCGTGGTCTACCGTGAACCGCAGGAAACGCCGGTGGGCCGGCAGGACGGGGATGTGAAAATAAGCGTCCTGCAGGTCCAACGCTACCATCCAGTCTCCAGGGTCGAAGGCAGACAAGACCTGAGCCAGGGTCAACATCCTGAACTTCTCCTTCCGGAGGAAGCGGTTGACGTTCCTGAGATCCAAGATAGGACGCAGGCCTTTGTCCTTCTTGGGTACCAGAAAGTAGTGGGAATAACAACCACGACCTACTTCTGGGACAGGAACGTGCTCGATGGCTCCCTTGGCCAAGAGGGCCGCAACTTCCTGTTGGAGAAGGGGCAGGTGATCCTCCGATATGCAATGGTACTTGGGTGGCATGGAGGGAGGGGTAGCCTCGAAGGGGAGGGAGTAGCCCCTTCGGACTATTTGCAAAACCCACCTGTCCGACGTGATGGTGCACCAGTGGGGAAGGTGATGGCGAATCCTGCCGCCCACTGGTGTTTGGTGGCCCTGAAATGTCGGATTAGGAGGGCTTGGAGGCTGCGGCGGAGGTGGACTGGCCCGCCCGCTGGCCCCCAGAACCACGGCGTTGGTTCCTACGTCCCCGGCTGTGCTGGGATGAAACGGTCTGCGCAGGCCTGTGGCTCTGAAGGGAACGTGGTGGGGCACCCCTTCCGTGGCCACGAAAGGGGCGAAAGGCCAACTGTAGGGTGGAAAGACCCAAGGACTTGGCCGTAGCCCGCGAGTCCTTGAAACGCGTCAATGCACTGTCCGCCTTGTCGCCGAACAGGCGACAGCCATCAAAAGGCATGTCCATCAGAGTGTTCTTGACATCCCCCGAAAAGCCAGTCGTCCTCAACCAGGCGTGGCGTCTGATCGCCACCGACGTGGAAATCGCTCTGCCCAGTGAGTCGGCGGTATCCAGCCCACACTGAATGGCGAACTTAGCTGCGTCTCTCCCTTCAGCAACAGCACGGTAGAGCACGGTCCGGGCCTCCCCCGGACACTGAGGCAGCACTTGCGCCACCGTGTCCCACACAGTGTGGGAATAACGGCCCAAGAGGCATGCTGTGTTCACCGACCGCAGTCCTAAGCTGGAGGAAGAAATCAACTTCTTTCCAAGGTGATCCAGCTTCTTGGATTCCCTATCCGGGGGTGCGGTAGGGAAGGCGCTCTGGGACGTTGAGGCTTGGACCACCAAGCTCTCAGGGGAAAGGTGTTGGGAAAGGAACAAGGGGTCGCCCGGAGCCGGGCGGTGGCGTCGGGCAATCATCCTATCCACAGGAGTCCCTGTGGTGGGCTTGGACCAAGTGCCCAAAAGGATGCCGGCTGAAGTACTTCTGTCAGGAGGTTAGTCCTGACTGCCACCGTAGGAAGCTCGAGGTTGAGAGCCTCGGCCGCCCTACGCAACACCACTGCGTAAGACACTCCCTCCTCCATAGCCAAGGAAGGAGGAGACAGCATGCCAAGGTCTGGCGAGGTGTCCAAACCACTGGCATCCCCCAGGTCCTCTCTCCAGTCCTGTTAAAGGGTCACCTGACCCCTCCCAATCCTCCTCCTCCTCGTCCCCTGGGTGCCAATCTGGCCTAAAAGGGACTCCAGGAGTGAACAGGGGCACAAAAACCCCGCTCTGCGTCGGTCGACGCCGGTCCGGCTCCGTGTCCTCCTCTGGAAGGAGGTCGGGGTCGATGCCGGCCGGAGGGCCGGCCGGGCGCGGTAGTGGTGCCGTCGGAAGCGGCGCCGGCGGAGGTGTAATAAGGTCAACCGGCGCCAATCCGGATCCAGGCCTGGATCCAAGGGAGGCCTGCGGCGCCGGAGCCGCCGGCAATGAAGGTCCCGGCCCCCCAGCCGAGTCCGCAGGGCCCGAAAGGCGCGCCGGCGGGTTCGGGCCGCCCAAAGATGGCATGCATCGCCTCGTAGAACGTACGAAGCTGGGCGGGAGTCGCCCAGGGTCCCGGGAAGGGAGGGAAACCCGGAGTCGACTCTTCGGGCTCCGCACGTGGAGCTGCAGGAGGGGCACCACCCGCGGGCCTCGTCGGGTCGGCCGACCGACGAGGAGAAGTCGAAGAGCGACGATGCTTCTTCGACCTTTTTGTGCTTTGACTTACCCGACCCAGAGTGCGAAGACTTCGATCCTGAATGGTGGTGGCTCTGCAACCGGTCCCTCGACCTCCCTCTCGACCGGGACCTCGAACGGCGCGGAGCCGACTGTCGGCGTTCAAGCGGCTTTCGGGACCGCTCCCGCAAAGTCTTCGGCGTCAACAACCGGCAGTCGGAGCACGACTTGGGGTCGTGGTCGTGCTCCAGGCAGACAAGACACACGCAGTGCGGATCCGTCACCGACATCAGTCGGCTACAGGAACCGCAGGCCTTGAATCCTGGCATCCCTCGTGCCCCTTTCGGAGTCGGCGACTCGAAAAAGACGTCGATAAAAGTCAAGAAAAAGTTAGTCAAAAAATGGCCGAGGTACCGCTCTTCCCGGATCTGCGCAGGCTGGCGCGGAAAAAGAAAGAACTGACGTCAGAGCGCGAAGGCGTCGTCTAAGTAGCTGCCGTGACATCATCCCGGCGACCACGACGCCGACGACGGATGCGGAGCCGACCGATGCCACCTTCCGACGCGCAGAGGTACTGCTAACGAAAACTTTCCGGATCCAGTCTGATGCCTGGGGGTAATTCTAAGGTAAGGAATCTATAACTAACGTGTTTCTTTCAGATGTAAATCGTGAGAATGAATTAAGAACAAAGAAAGTATGTAAAGCCAAATGAAGTAATGGAGGTGTGGTGTAACACCCCACAAATTGACCAATGAAAAGTTGAGATTTTCCCGAATGTTGCAGATTAGTGGGATGATCAGGTTGAGTTAGGGTATAATTGGGATGCTCTGAAGGGGTGTGGTTAAGGCAGCTTTCCGTAGGTCCAGAGAGTGATCGTCGCTGTCCGTCGGTTAGAGGCCTACCCGTTTCCTGATCCTATCTATCCTGGTTTCCTTTATCGGGTTCCTTTTCACTATCCTCGTGGCCAGGGGGTGGTAGTTTTCCTGAACTTTTATCGTTAGGTATGTATCAATAGGGAAATTTGCAAATGTCTGCAAATGTTTTCTCTTCATGACTCTTACGTCTCTTCATCTATCTACTCCATAATATTCACTGTGATTCAAATGTTTGTGATCTTGTCTGCATATTTTATGTTATTTCTCCTATAATGTGTATTTTCTTTCCCTGTAACTTTGTACTTGAGATTTTCTTATAATTTCTGAAGATAAACAGATTAACAAGATTTGGAGTTTGTGATTATTTCCTCATGACAATTGTTAAGGTTTTGGTTAATTAGTCATGTCAATAATTTACACTACTCAATCAATATGATTCATCGCCCAAGAGGAAAGTGGTTGACGATATAGGTTAAAGAGCTAAAATAGCAAAGAAACGATTAGACAATCTGTTTTTCCCTTTAGATGAGTAAAGACAAAATCAACGTCACGCAAAACGCATATTCAGCGTCATTCTCGTAGGGTGTGTTAAATGATGAGAAATTGTGTATTTTATGTTTGGGGCCCGTTGTCTGCTGTGTCTGTTTCAGAGACCCCCGGTTTGGCGCTGGATCAGTTTTTGGTAGCAGTATGATGGTTTATTATTGATTAGTTGATTATTGATTATTGCTTTGATTATATGTGTTCTAACCCAAAAAGTTAATGTTGTGTTTTTATGTCGTCTTGAATATACGGGCGAGAAGGTTGCCCGAGGTAAAGTCATAGCCTGAAGTAGGCTGGGAATTAGTGTGGATAGACGTATCCCACTACGGAAGTACTTTGTCTGTAAGTCATAACACTGAACAGTAAAAGGCTGTAGGTGTTGCATTAGGGAATATTCGTATGAGAGTAGATTTGGAGTGCTATAGCGAAGGGTCCACCTGTGAAACTTTGGCCTTATCCCCATAGAAATACCAAGACTCCTTTTCATACCAAAAAGTCCTCTTGAGAAACTTTGGCCTTATCCCTGGAGAAGTAACAGGTCCTCCCAGAGCTTGATTGAAGGGTGAGATAGCGTTGGGTCGTTATTCCTGCTCGTAGAGAAAATTCTCTTTTGAAAAGTGAAAACTATCTCTTTATTTAGAAAACAGACAAGGTAGCATTGTTTTTATGTCGTTATTAACAAGATTTCTTTGAGAAAAAGCTTAAGAAAAATTTGCTGAGTCATTTTGTAAAGGGAGGGTCAGGAGAAGGAGTAATACTGACGTCAGAAAACGCCGCACTGGCATTGGTCAGGCAGCTAGAGCTTTTAGAGCTGTGATTGGATGAGCTATTGTAAGCTGCATCTCTATTGGTTGAGACATTGCTGACGTAGCAGTGTTCTGATTGGTTGGTGTGAGTCACGCTGGTATTGGACGACAGTTGCCTAATAGAGACTACAGAAGTACGAAGGATTTGTTGACATTTTTGAGTCACATTCTGAAGGGACAGTTGAGAAAAATGAAGTTTATTAATAAAATTAGGAATTTCTTCAGTAAGGACAGACCGATAGTGACAAGGGAGGGAATTCTTATTCCGCCTCCAGGAACACCTGCATCCTATATGATGCTAGAATGTGGATATCATACGTGCACTTGGTTGGAGAATTGGGTGAAGTATACTGAGAGCGATGGTGTTCTGGCATTCCCGGAACATGGAACATTTAATGTGAGAATTTTACAAAATTTAAGAGATCGGATGAATGTGCTGGAGCCTAGACCTAGACCGACTCAGTATGAGGCACTTGAGGAATGGGAATATGAGGCTTTTGAGCAAGAGATATACAGGGGTGGAAGAAAATACAGATATATCATGACCAGATATCCCTTTGAGAGTAGGCAAGAGAGAGTGAAAAGATGGAGAAGAGCTGTAGTGACGGAAGGATTGTATCCTGTCTTGGTCCATGATGAGTCAATGGGAGGCAAAAGTAAGGAGAAAAAGAATAATATTGAAATGCAAAGCGGGAGTTGTAACATGAATGATTCAGATGACGAGTTATTGGAGGATATTATAACAAAAGACCTCCACCATATCAGGAAAGTCCAAGAGAAGTAGTTCCAAATGCCCAATAATGGGATCTCCACTGATTCCGCAAGTTCCCCAAATTCCAGTGATTACGAGAGTAGTACCGGATAGAGAGACAGAGTTACAAAACCAAGCAAGAAAAGAATTAATTCAGAAAGTTAAACAGTTAAACCTGAATGCAGAAGCATTATCAGTACCCGTAACAATAGGTCCTATAGTTCCGTTGTATGGGAATAAACAGAGTATATCAGGAGTACATGCTGTGACAGTTCCGACAAGTGGTATGAGGAATGAGACAATGACTATACCTAGTCCAGTTGAACGAATGGAAGAAATTGTTACCTTAATGGATCTTCCCGTAGGAGAAGTAGTACATGAAACTCTAAGAAGAGATGTTCAAATAGATCATAGGAGAATAGCACAGAGTGGTGATTCTGCATCTGAAAGCTCAGTAGGTCCCACACCAGAAGAGCTGAATGAGTGGATAAAGGGAATGGAAAAACGAAAAACCCTACCACAAAGTATAGATGTGTGTAGATTGAAGGTGGATTTGGAGGAAATGATCATTGGTACAATCAGTCCAGATAGATTAAGTATTTATAGAGATGAGGAATTATTGTTTTTGTGTAAGAATATTACATGGAAAGCAAGGAATTTGCATGAGAAGATAGCAGAAGCTGCTGTTGATTACGGAATAGATATTGAGAGATCGAAGGTATTGCAGAAATACATACAGGATGGATTTCACTGACAGGGATTTGGAAAGTTTGAATGTGTCTGGTAAAAGGTTACAGATAAAAGAATTGATGCTGATTCTGAGGAAGTGGGGAGATGTTGATCGCTGAAAAGGAAGATGGTCGAAAAGAAAAAATGAATTAAACCCTACAGAAGGTACTTCAATGTATGCATTAAAAACAAATGGACAGGTTGAAATGGTGTGTCCAATGAGGGAAGTTCCAGGTGGTGGATATGTTCATGTTCCCTGGAGTAGACAGGACATTTTGTCCTTTACGAATGATTTCCCCAGATTGAGAGAAAAACCTGTGGAATGGTATAAACAGGTGGAAAGGTTTGTGAAGGTTTCAAAGGTATTGTTGAAGGACTTAGATGGTCTATTCGAGATTGTAGTTCCGGCTGATTTGTGGACAGAGTGTAAGATAACTGTCGATTGGCCTAAAGAAGAATATCCAAGAGACCCTAAAACTGGTGCACCTTCAGATGAGGTGATGAAAAAGTACAATCAGGTGATTACTTTTTTGAAAGGAAAAATTTCCCCGAAGGAAACGGATTAGGTAAAAATAGACAGGACAACACAGGAGCCAAAAGAGTCAGTGCATGTATACTATGAGCGGTTGTTACAGGTGTTTAAGCAGTATAGCGGATTTGAGAATATAGGTGACAAGGATATGGGACATTTTGTGTATCGTTTTGTGTTTGGACTGAAACCAGAAATTAGTAATATGATTCAACAGCATTTGATTTGTTGGCAGAATAAAACGATAGATGAGATTTTGAGATATGCAAAGTACTGCAGCGACGACATTGATTCAAGACACAAAAAGCTTAAGGAAAAAATGATGTGGGCGCAAGTTAAGGTAGCAGAGCAACAGAAAGCAAATAGTGTCGAGCAGACGAATAATCAGAATCAAAATGGTCAGGTACCAGGTGTTGGAAAAGGTAAAGGAAAATTTGTTAAAGATGATTTGAAAAGAAAATTTCCTTGTCATGAGTGCAGTAAGCTTGGACATTGGAAGAACGAGTGTAGAAGCACTGTAAAAATTAATGGGACAACCCAAAATTTAAATTCAAAGGTGCAGAATGAAGTGGTTGTGACCCAACAACAGCAACAGCCGCAGCAGATAGTTACACCACAGTTACTGGTGCCCCAAGCTCCTATGCAGAGTAATGTGGGTGCTCAGGTACAGAGATACAGTGTGAATACTGGATTTACTCCTTTGGAACCATATGGTAAGAACCCAAATGTGCAGATGATTCCACAATATTGGTTGCAATGTATTGAGAGTGATTCGGAGAGTAGCCAATGACGGTGCCTGAGGGGGGAGGAAGAGTGCGTGCTTGGCGCAACTCTGGAGGTAGATCAGTCAGGTCCATTTGTTGATGGGAAGGTGGAAGGTAACAACATTACATTCCTAGTGGACACTGGTGCTACCCGTTCTACTGTGAGAGCAGCAGAAATTCCTAACCTACCCCTCTCGGGAGAAACTATCCAAGTTGTGGGAGTGTCAAATAAGCAGATTAAAACTCCAGTTACAGAACCAATTGAGGTTCACATTGGGAGGTTTAAAGACATGCATCGATTTGTGGTATGTGATTCGAGCCCAGTGAATCTATTGGGACGAGATCTACTAGGCAAAATGAATTGTACCATCTTTTGTACACCTGATGGTATTGCATTTCAGACACCTGATGAGGATGTTGAATTTAAGTTGATGCTAGCAAAGCAAGGGACAGAAGTGGATGAACTATGTTCACTTTTAACAGAACAGAATTTGCCTGATGAGCTGAGAGAGACAGTAAGATCAGATGTATGGGATTTTACAGGAAAAGAAATAGGGTTAATGAAAAATGTGGATCCTATTCAGGTTATAGTGAAACCTGGTGCTCATTACCCAAACACTCCTTCATATAAAATGAGTCCTGAGACAACGGCAGGAGTTGCTCCTGTGATCGATCAAATGATCGAACAAGGCATTCTAAGAGAAATACTGAGCAGTCCTTGTAACTCACCTATTATGGGAATTAAAAAACCAAGTAGAAAATACAGAATAGTGCAAGATTTGAGAAAAATCAATAAGATTGTGGTACCTTGCTGTCCAATCGTGCCAAACCCAGCAGTGATCCTTTACCAGATTCCATGTAATGCCAAATGGTACACAGTAATTGATTTGTGCCAAGCATTCTTCTCAATTCCTCTACGCCCAGACAGTCCGTTTTTATTTTCATTTTGGTTTGGAAACCGTGTCTTGGCATGGTGCCGAGTTCCTCAAGGGTACACAGAAAGCCCCTCGATTTTCAATCAAATTCTGAAAAAATGTCTGGAAACATTGGTAATGCCAGAAGATTCGGTTTTGGTTCAATACATTGATGACTTACTGTTGGCATCAAAAACTCAAAAGGCGTGTGTGACAGATACCATTGCCTTATTGAACCATCTGGCAGAAGGGGGACAAAGTGTCACCTGCGAAATTGCAGTTCTGTAAACAAGAAGTACAATACCTAGGACACAGGATTGAGAAAGGAGTTAGAAAAGTGACACCAGAAAGAATTGAGGCAATACAACAGATGAAACCTCCAAGAACCCAGAAAGAAGTGCGAATGTTTTTGGGAATGGTTGGTTACTGCAGACAATGGATAAATGGATTTTCAGTGATTGCAAAACCTTTACAGAGGTTGACGCATAAAGATGTGACTGATCCAATTGATTTGGATGATGAGAGTATGGAAGCTTTTGTAAATTTGCGAGACAGTTTGTGCCAAGCACCAGCATTGGGAATGCCTGATTATACAAAAGAATTTGCATTGTTCTGTTGTGAGCGAGATGGATGTGCGTTAGCAGTGTTAACTCAGACACGGATTGACTAGACGTCCTGTGGCATATTTTTCTGCTACATTGGATTCTGTGGCTGCAGCATTACCAGGATGTTTGAAAGCAGTTGCTGCTACATGTGTGACTTTGGAACAAAGTGAAGCAATTGTGATGGGTTATCCAGTCAAAGTGTATGTTCCACATTCTGTTGAGATTCTTTTAACCAAAACACGAACTCAGCACATGACTCCCAGTCGGCTGACTAGGTACGAGAGAGTGATTCTGGTTGCTGAAAATGTGACAGTTGTGAGGTGTACCACCTTAAATCCAGCAACACTACTTCCAAATCCTTATGGGGAGGAGGTAAAGGAAGAAGCAGATCATGATTGTTTGGATGTGACAGAATTCTGTACAAAACCTAGGGCCGACATCCAAGATGTGCCTTTGGAAGAGTCTGACAATGTTCTGTTTGTTGATGGATCATGTTTGAGGAATAAAAGAGGAGAGTTGAGCGCTGCTTATGCAGTATGCACGGTAACTGGAACTGTGAAAGCATCCTGCCTATTTGGGGTAAAATCAGCACAAATTGCAGAATTATGCGCTCTGATTAGAGCCTGTAAATTTTCTCGAAATTTGAGGGTAACCATGTTTACGGACAGTCAATATGGCTTCGGGGTGGTGCATGATTTCGGCCAATTATGGATGCAAAGGGGATTCATGACTTCATCAGGTTCCACTATTAAAAATGGGAAATTTGTGAGAGATTTATTGGATGCCTTGCAATTGCCAAAACAAATTGCAGTGGTAAAATGCCCTGCGCATAAATCAGGAAATGATTATGTGACTAGTGGCAACAGATACGCTGATCAGTTAGTGCGTTTCTGTGCAGAAAATTCAGCTGCACTTAACAGGAAAACAGAAAGAAAAATCACCGATTGCCATTTAATGTTTACATCAATAAACAATTGGGATGAAATTAAGCAGTTACAGGAAGAAGCTAGTGAAGAGGAAAAGGAGCTTTGGAGAAAAGCAGGATGTACAGAAACACCAGAAGATGAAATTTGGGTATATGTAGATGACAGACCAGTTATGCCCGATTGCATGCTTTCTCATATGGCAAAAGTCTATCGTGGGATCACTCATGTTGGAAGGGATGCAATGATTAGACTCTTTAAGCAGACCTGGTTTAATCCCAAGTTCAGGTACATTGCAGAGAGTTTGTGCCAAAGGTGCGTTGTTTGCCAGCAGCAGAATCCAGGGAGAAGGACGGTTGTGGGTACAGAAACTATCGGAAAGGCTGCAGGACCATTTACACGTTTGCAACTTGATTTTATTGAATTGCCTCCGTGTAATGGTTTGAAATATGTACTTGTCATTGTGTGTCTCTTTTCTTGCTGGGTAGAGGCTTATCCTACAAGGAGGAATGATAGCCTTACCGTGGCAAAATTGCTTTTGAGAGAATTAATACCAAGGTACGGATTTCCAGTCACTCTAGAAACAGATAGGGGAACACATTTTAATAATGAAATAATTCGAATAATTTGCGCAGCATTGCAAATTGAACAAAGGCTGCACTGTGCTTACCGACCAGAGGCTTCTGGAATTGTGGAGCAAATCAATGGCACTATAAAATCTAGATTAGGAAAAGTTTGTGCATCCACAACACTGAAATGGCCTGATGCTTTGTCCTTGGTCTTTGGTCTTAATGAGTCTCAGAAGCATTACTGACAGAAAAACTGGATTGAGTCCACACGAGGTTCTCATGGGAAGAGTAATGAGACAAGCAATTGCACCAGTAAACAAACTGATGAGCATTCCTGATGATCTGATTCTTGAATATTGCAAAGGACTGGCTGATATGGTGCGTTCTGTGTCTCATCAGGTTGGAGCAGACGCAAATGAAATACAGCTGAATCCAGTGCATGATCTAAGTCCAGAAGAGTGGGTTCTTGTCAAGAAACACGTGAGGAAGTCATGTTTAGAACACAGGTGGCATGGACCGTACCAAATCATATTGATAACAACAACTGCAGTAAAGTGTGGTGGCCTACCAAATTGGATACACGCCAGCCATACCAGAAGAGTCCCAAGTCCACTTGAAGAAGCTGAATGGCAACTGGAAAAAGAAAGAGAGAGACCAGAAGCCAGAGGTTGTGAGCCTGAGAATCCCAGAGAGGCAGATGTCACTGAGCCTGTGGATGATGAACAACCAAGTACCAGCCAAGTAGAGTGGGCACCAGATACTGGGACTGAAAAGACTGCTTTTGGGGAGAGTGAGGAAGAAGCTTCCGGAAATCAAAAAGGAAGCCAACATACAGAGGAACGGATTGAGAGTGATATCCAGACAGAAAAAGTGGTTGCTGGAAGCCTAGAACAAGGCCAACAAGAAAAAGAGTTGATTGAAAAAGACAATCAGCTGACAGAAAAAGCTATCGAAAGCCAAGAACAAAGTCAACAGAGAGAAGAAGTAAACGAGGGTACTAGTCAACCGGAAATACAAAGAGACTTTGAAAGTGAAAAGGAAGTACAGCCAAGAAAAAGGTTATGCAAAAGAACTGTAGAACCAGAAAATCAGGGTGAAGAAGTTCAAACAAAAAGACTGAGATATAATGATAACTGGCAAAGTGGAGCAAAAAGACTGAGATATATCCTAGAAAGAAGAGGGCCAGAGCAAATAAATGAAATTTCAAGTCAGTCAGATCAAGAAGATTCTCAAAAGAAAATAGTACGTAGAACAACAAGACCAAGAGTTGCAAGTCGAAAGTATATCAGACCTGAGTGGATTTACGTTATCGTAAAGGAAATTGAAAGCCCTGATCAAACAGAAGGAGAAGTTACAGATGATACAGAACGAACTGATGAGAGCAAATTGAAACCACCTCCAAAAAGACTGTAAGAAAAATTAAGGTGCATCGTAATCCAGTCAAATTAAGTTGATACCATGAGGAAGATTTGAAAAAGTCTCGAGAAAGACCTTAAAAGGGGGGACAAAGATATATATAAAAAAAAAAAAAAATTAAAAAAGGGCCAAGAAAATATCTAAGTGTGTGGTTGTACAAAAGAAGATTAATTTTAAATTTTTCCCTAGAATTAGGTTTATAAGAAATTAATAGTAAAGTTAGATTTTAATTTTTATAATTTTTTTAACCAGGAAAAATGGTAGAATCTAGTGACTGAACGTCCGAAACCTAGTCTAAAATGTAAATGTATTAGAGCTTGCTTATGTGGTGTCTTACGATAAGTATGAGTGGAAGTTATTACTAAAAGTCCAACCAATATAGTTCATAATGATGAAAGTATTTATCATCAAGATAGATCAATTACTGATTTCTCATTAAACGTTTTTACTAAATTATTGTATGAATATATTAATACGATGAATGTGAGTGACTTATGTTTGCATCCAATTACCATCGTCTGTCTCGGAGGGTGTGACATATCGTCACCTTCCTTTAACCTATGGTGTTTCGTGTAGTGTACTAACTAGTCTATTTTATGTAACAGGAACATTTGAATTTTATTATTCTAACCTAGATGTGGTCTTTTCTGAACTTCCTATTAGAAAGAATTTAAATAAAGTATCTAGTAGCGTAGAAGCTGAATATATGGGAGAGTTTTTTCATACTACACAAACTTTGGATTTAATATATGCCCACAAAAATAATCTCACCTGTAGTTTACAAATAGAAGAAAAGGATTTCATTAATATGGTAGAGAATAGAAGACAAGAATTCCATAAAAAGGCTGCTGAACAGAAAACTAATATACCACCTTGGGCTTTTAGAGAAGGAAATTATGAAAAAGGCGAGACTTATGCTGCAATGTCTCTGGACTGGAATCACAAGGGGAAGCTTTGCTTACTAAGACTAAAAACTAACTATAACAACTATTATTTAGGTACTAGTACATGTGAACATAATTTCTTGATAACAGGAGGATGGGGATTAAAGGGAGGAATAGACCCTGTTTTCCCAGGTGTATATTATGTGTGTGGGAGGAATGCTCATTATAGATTGCCTGCCCACTGGTACGGTAGTTGTTACTTTGGGATCGTATTTCCTAAAGCATACCAAGCAGATAGAAATAATAAGATTAATGAGATGAAACATAGATTAATACATAGTAAGAGAGCAAGTTTTTCAGAAATAGTGGGTGATATATTTGGTGCGTTGATACCATCAGTTGGAGTGGTTCTTAATTCACACAAAATTCGAAAAATTATCCACAGTGGTTGATCGATTATCAACTGATACTGCTGGAGGGTTTTTATTAATTGATACAGAAATGGTTGCAATTAGATCAATGGTTATGCAAAATCGACTTGCCCTTGATATATTATTGGCAAAGGAGGGTGGAGTCTGTGGGATGCTAAAAGTGCAACATTGCTGCACTTATATTCCTGACAAAAGCAAAGGTATTGAAGGGTATATTAAAAATATTACGAATTTACATAGAGATTTAACACAACTAGAGGTTGATGGTGTCTGGGAGAAAATTAATAAGAGTTTTTCAAAAATAGGTAAATGGTTCACTAATTTTGGTAAGAGTTTATTAGGTGGAGTAATAATACCAATAGTATCATTAGTGATAGTGATCATGCTACTAATAATGACTTACAAATGTTGCAAGAAAAGAAGAGAAAGGATGAGTATGTTAGGTGTAGATAACAAATGTAAAGGTAGAAAAAGAAAATTAGAAGAAATAGTTAGAAAATATGAAAGGCAAATATTATGAAACAATGAAAGATTTAGGTGAAAAGAAGAAACTTAGAAGTGAAAGAAGTACGAGTTTCTGAAGAAACAAGAAATGGCAATGGGTGATGGATATTTTATGATGGCATAAAAAGCCATCAAAGGAGGGAATTGATGGAGCAGGGTTTGCGTCATGTAAACCTGCTCGGATCAACGCCCCAAGATAACATTTATTAATCGTGTGTTTTGTACTAATATGCATTAATACACACAAACACGGGAAATGCTTTGCGCACGCGTGCATTGCAATTAAGATTAATGCATGAAATGCTTAGGCCGCATATCACTTTTTGCATATTAAAACCGACAAAGTGGAATAATGCTATTGCAAATAATGATGCTTTGCACATTAATGCTCATATGAATTAACATGGGATTAGTGCAATGGTGGGAGGGAAACAGTGTAATTTCCATTTTTGTCTTATTAATATTCTTTATATTTCTCTTTCATCGTAGTTTTAAAATTGGGCCTATGGTGAGCAGTTAGTTGGGTGTTTAAAGTTGACATAAGGCCGAAGACAGGCCGTGAAAATGTAACCTGTACGTGAACTTTGGTGGGTGTCAGCGGCAGATGAAGGAAACCTTGAAGAGTGAAAGAAAGACGTGCAATATTTCAGGACGTCGAGATGCCTGGGAAAGCTCAAATTGATGAACATTTTATGTCTAGCCGATACATTGTTTGAGATAAAGTTGCTAATACAGGGACAAACCATTCATCAGAAAATGTGACGTGATGGGGGATAGAGAATCGATTCATAAGCAGTGAAGTAAATCGTGAGAATGAATTAAGAACAAAGAAAGTATGTAAAGCCAAATGAAGTAATGGAGGTGTGGTGTAACACTCCACAAATTGACCAATGAAAAGTTGAGATTTTCCCGAATGTTGCAGATTAGTGGGATGGTCAGGTTGAGTTAGGGTATAATTGGGATGCTCTTAGGGGGTGTGGTTAAGGCAGCTTTCTGTAGGTCCAAAGAGGCAGAGGGTGATCGTCGCTGTCCGTCGGTTAGAGGCCTACCCGTTTCCTGATCCTATCTTATCCTGGTTTCCTTTATCGGGTTCCTTTTCACTATCCTCGTGACCAGGGGGTGGTGGTTTTCCTGAACTTTTATCGTTAGGTATGTATCAATAGGGAAATTTGCAAATGTCTGCAAATGTTTTCTCTTCATGACTCTTACGTCTCTTCATCTATCTACTCCATAATATTCACTGTGATTCAAATGTTTGTGATCTTGTCTGCATATTTTATGATATTTCTCCTACTATGTGTATTTTCTTTCCCTGTAACTTTGTACCTGAGATTTTCTTATAATTTCTGAAGATAAACAGATTAACAAGATTTTGAGTTTGTGATTATTTCCTCATGACAATTGTTAAGGTTTTGGTTAATTAGTCATGTCAATAATTTACACTACTCAATCAATATGATTCATCGCCCAAGAGGAAAGTGGTTGACGATATAGGTTAAAGGGCTAAAATAGAGAAGAAACGATTAGACAATCTGTTTTTCCCTTTAGATGAGTAAAGACAAAATCAACGTCACGCAAAACGCATATTCAGCGTCATTCTCGTAGGGTCAGTTAAATGGTGAGAAATTGTGTATTGTATGTTTGGGGCCCGTTGTCTGCTGTGTCCGTTTCAGAGACCCCCGGTTTGGCGCTGGATCACTGTGTTGGGCAAGGTTTGCATGTTTTTCATTGTTCGAACTTGATGAGGTACTTTAGAATCAGAGCAGGTTGCTTCTTTACTTTTAATAGGTGACATTGGATGATTTTAGTTCTCTGACCGTTCTCTCTACACTAAGTTAAAATGTTCTGTAAAATTTCCACTGTACATTGCCCGGGTAGTAACAGTGATATTATATATAAATATATATACATATATACATATATATATACACACACATATATATATATATATATATATCTCAAAGCAACTCCCACTCCAGACGGAAGAGAGCATGCACACGAGGCTGCAAGTTTCAATTTCCCCACACAACACCGTCCCAACAGAGATGCATTTTGGGAGATGCAGTGCCTACAGTGCTGCTTATGGTGAGTGATCACATGATTGGGGGATGGTGCCTGTTCTCACCAATGAGAGGACTGCAAGAACATTTAAAGTGAGGGTGAGACTGTGTTCCTCATCAACAGCGGCATCTGAGGAAGGCCCTACCGGCCGAAATGCATAATGCTTACCTGTTGTTCCAATAAAGCCTCCAAATTGGATTCCCCGTATGGCCTCTTCCTTTCTGCTCGAGGGAGGTTCTGCTGCATGTTTCACGTCTGCCAGAGGCGTGTTAAGAGGCCCCGTTCCGTCAAGCTGGCTGGTCGCCATTCTGGTTCCTGCTTCTGCAGTTCGTTTTTCCAAGGTATTGGACCGGCACCAGCCCACCTCGGAGTGTGAGTTCTGCAAGGGCTGCCGCCAGTGGCGGCTTGTGACTGCACAGGGAGTTTGACTAAACCATAGTCATCTCACGGCCCGGCGTACTTGCGCTTTCGGGGTTGGAGCGTATGCGGGGACCCAAGGAGGCTTAAGGACTGTAATTTGGCACACAGCGCCTCACCTTGCAAGACACCCGTCTCAAAGCAACTCCCACTCCAGACGGAAGAGAGCATGCACACGAGGCTGCAAGTTTAAGGCTTTTTTATTTCATCAGGCCTTTCTCGACCCGGGAAGCCAAGAGAGACGCGTTTCAGCTGCCGCAGCAGCCTTTGTCAATCTAGTTGGCGCTATTTTTAAAAACACCTTTTATATTGTCCAAGTCATAGACATAGATTGAATATTGCGTGTCACAGCAATAATAGTGGACTACCTACAATTTCCACATAAATTGTGATAGCATGCATAAATCACTAAATAATCAAATTAATGATATCAGGTTAGCCCAACTAATGAATATGTATGTTATTATTGCGTGCATAATTGTAAAACATGTTGTTGCATATTTTAAAAACATATAATTGCTGAGTTTAAAAAAACAGCGAGAACCATCTCATAATACAGGCGTTTTAAGGGTGCAGTGTAAATTGGAGCATTTAGGAAGACTGCATTGAGCAAATGCAGTGGCAGCTGGATGTTTGAGATGCACTTAAACTTTGCGGCTTTTGGTAACCACTCCACCAACATAATTCCGATCAGTCGATCATACGCAAAACATTCTTAAGTCAAAGCTGATGTAATTAGGGCACAGCACAGCAGGGGATGTTCCACGTGTACAATCTATGTTCACTCTGTGGAAGTCTGAATAAATGACAAATTGCATCACAGGCTTACAGCAGATTGCATTAACAAACAAATATAAAATGTAAATTAAAAATACTAACTGTGAATCACATGATTTCTCATCGGGAAATCAATAGGAGTTTCCCAACTCGATCATATTACAAAAACTGTTTGCATAGCAAAATGTACTGTCTATTGGGTTTTCACCCAATTTGGTATATTAAAGACCCAATAGATATTGTCTCCTGTGCGCGCAATGTCTCCAGATTTGCACTCAGATACATAGTCAAATCCCAAGTGTTGGTTAGATGTGGGTAATTGTCAAAGCCCTTCCCAAAAGGCAAAAAGCACATCATCACGTTTCGTTTAAAATAACCAGCAGCTCCTAAGACAGCACCTATAAAACACAGTTCCAGGTGGGGGGGGGGGAGGCCTTCACATAAAAATTGATAAAGCTCCACAGTCCTCACCGTTAAGTATCGGCTTTCACAGTGCCCAGTCATCGGTTCTCCTTCGGCATGCTGAGTGAGAATGCAGGACGGGAAGGAAAAATGCCATCTCCCCGCTGAAAATCGCCAGATTTCCTCGCGTCGAGTGAACACCTCCTCCACTGCCCACTTCTCTATTTCCTCTTCTCGAGTTGTGATCCGGGGACAAATATATATATATGTGTGTGTGTGTGTGTGTGTGTGTATATATATATATATATGTATATATATACACACACACACACACATATATATATATATATATATATATATACACACACACACACACATATATATGTATATATATGTGTGTGTATCTATATATATGTGCATATCCTTTAACCGATAAATATATATATATGTGATCAAGGCTCTCTGGAGCCGAAACGCGTAATGCCGCTAGTGCTTGTTCGAATTAAATAAAACAGAAATCTGCACCTACTTGTGGTCCGTGCGCCTGTTTTTTTGAGAAGATCGAAGAAAATATATATCTATATATATATATATATATATATATACATACTGAAAAAAACAAAGGTTACAGGGATGGTATAGTTAGACTCATATTTCACTCATACAAAATCAGTGAAATTCAGCAGTTATAGTTAGCTGAGCTAACTATGACTTATGCTCCCGCAATGAACTGCTTATGACCTCACATATTACATCACTCATGACATGGTCAGTGACAACACTAATGACATCTCAAATGACATCACTGATGACATCATCCAGTGACTGTAAATGTTTTCTAAGCATTTATGAGTGTTAAAGATATATACTAACCTACTACCAAAGTTAGATTAGTATACTAGGTATACAACTAATGAGTGACTCTACTTCTAACATATGTGATCTGAGTGGTTGTTGTGTCTGTATGTATCAGTGTGTGACTGGCTCTGTTTGTGTGAGTAGGTGCATGAGTGGCTGTATGGGTGAGTGAGTGGGTTTCTGACTAGCCCGTATGCATTTGTGAGTGCTTGTATGGGTTTATGAATAGTTGTATGGGTGTGCCAGTAGGTGTGTCAGTGATTGTCTGACTGTGTGTGTGTGGTTCTATGGGTGTGTGACTAGTTGTATGGGGTAGTAAGAGGGTCTGTAAGTGGCTATATGGGTGTGTGTGAGTGGTCGTATGGATGTGGGGGTGTGAGTGGTTATGTGACTGGTTGTATGGCTTTCTAACTGGGTGTGTGAGTGGTTGTATGGATGTGTGACTGGGTGTGTTAGTGGTTCTATGGATGTGTGACTGGGTGTGTGAGTGGTTGTGTGGCTGTGTGACTTTCTGTCTGTCTGTGTAGGCAATGGAGTGGCTGTCTGAGTGCCTGTATGGAAGAGTGAGTTAGTGGCTGTATAGGCGAGCGAGTGCGTTTGTGGGATTGCATGTGTGAGTGACTGTATGAGTGACTGTATGAGTGGCTGTGTGAGTGGCTGTATGGGTAAGTGAGTGGGAGCATGAGTGGGTGTAAGGATGAGTGAGTGGGTGTGTGAGTAGTTAACTGGGTCTGAGAATGGGTAAGTGAGTGGTTGTGTGGGCATGTGAGTGGGTGTATGAGAGGCTGTATGGGGTGTGAGTGGTTCTATGGATGATGTCATCAGTGATATCAGTGATTTCATTTGAGATGTCATCAGTGATATCACTTACCATGTCATGAGTGATGTAATATGTGAGGTCATAAGCAATGCACTGTGGGAGCGCAAGTTAAAGTTAGCTCAGCTAACTATAACTGCTGAATTTCACTGGTTTTGTACGAGTGAAATCTGAGCCTAAATATAACGCCCCTGTAACTTATTTTCAGTGAATTTCTAAGGTTTAAAAAAATTCTATTTCCTAACTATAACATCCCTGTAACCTTTGTTTTTTAGTGAATTTCTACGTTTCCTAATGTTATTTCCAAATTATAACGTCTCTGTAACCTTTGGCTTTTTAAGTGCATTTCTAAGGTTTTTTTAAAATGTATTTCCTAACTGTAACCTTTGAGAGTCAGTCTGTGAGTGAGTGAATGAGTGTCTAAGTGGGTCTGTGAGTGAGTGTACGAGTCTCTGAGTTGGTCTGTGAGTGAGTACATGAGTCTCTGATTGGGTCTGTGAGTGCATTTGTCTCTTGGTGGTTCTGTGAGTGTGTGTGTGAGTATCTGGGTGGGCCTCTGAGTGAGTACATGAGAGTCTGAGTGGGTCTGTGAGCGCATGAGTCTCTGAGTGGTTCTGTGTGTGTGAGTATCTGAGTGGGTACATGAGTCTCTGAGTCAGTCTGTGAGTTAGTACATGAGTCTCTGAGTGGGTCTTTGAGTGCATGCGTCTCTGAGTGGTTCTGTGAGTGTGTGTGAGTTTCTGAGTGGGTCTGTTAGTGTGTGCATGAGTCTGTGAGTCAGTCTGTGAGTGGGTGTGTGAGTGTCTGAGTGCCCTCCATTCTGCCCTCTTCTGCTCTGTTTTGCCTTTTCTGCTCATTTCTCTGCCCTCTGTTTTGCCTTTTCTGATCATTATTCTGCCCTGTGTTTTGCCTTTCCTGCTCATTTTTCTGCCCGGGTTTGCCTTTCCTGCTCATTTTTCTGCCTTCTGTTTTGCCTTTTCTGCTTATCTTTCTGCCCTCTGTTTTACCTTATCTGCTCGTTTTTCTGCCTCTTCTGTTCATTTTTCTGCCCATTTTGCCTTTGCTGCTCGTTTTTCTGCCCTATGTTTTTCATTTTCTGCTCATTACTATGCCGTCTGTTTTGCACTCTTCTACTCTGCTTTTTCTGTTCGTTTTCTGCTCTGCTATCTCTTTTGCGCAATTTGGGAGGGGGCTGCACGGCCACCCTCCCTGGGCTGATTTCGGCCCTGGGAACCCCATCCCCGCAGCCTGGCCAAAAGTCAATGCGAGAGGGAGAGACGCGTGGCCCCTCTCTTTGGGCCAACTTCGGACCCGGGAACCCCAACCCCAGGGCCCGGCCATGTCTACCTTGGTGCCCAGGCCCCACACAGAGCTCCCAGCGTGCATCGTTGAGGACCACGAGGGGGAGCCTTAAGGCCCCTGCGGTCCTCCAGTCCCCCCTCCATTTTAAAAATAAACAAATTTACAAATTTGGATTCCTTTTAATATCTCCAAAACTGCTGAAAAGATTTACACCAAATAACAAAAAGGGCCACTTTCTAAACCAAGACCGACCTTTCTGCCAAATGTGGTGTAATTCCGTTCAGCGGCTCAGGCTGTAGTCTAAATTCCCTTGGGAAACATTTTTTTACCCCCTTTCCTTAGGCCCCCGCTTGATGGATGACCCCAAAACTTTATATGCCAACTAGAATCACCTGTGCACATTATAATAAGGTGCCACATAAGTAAATTAGTATAGTTTGTGTACTACTGTGTGATTCCATTTTTAAACATAGATTATGTGAGTGTCTGTGTAAGTGTGTATATCTGTGTGTGAGTGGGTGCGAGTGTGTCTGTATGCGTGAGTGAGTATGTGAGCTGTATAAGTGAATAAGTGGGTGTGTGAGTAGCTGTATGAGGGAGCAAATGGCTATTTGAGTGGCTGTGTGGGTGAGTGAGTAGGTGTGTAAGTTGTGTATGGATGAGTGAGTGGGTATGTGAGAAACTGTATAGGTGAGGGAGTGGTTGTATGGGTAAGTGAGTGGGTGTGTCAGTGACTGTATGAGTGAGTGGCTGTGTTAGAAGCTGAATGGCTGACTGGCTGTGTGAGTAGCTATATTGACGAGTGAGTGGGTGTGTTAGTAGCTGTATGGGTGAGTGAGTGGCTATATGGGTGGGTGTGTGAGTGGTGGTATGGGTGTATGAACGGGTATGTGAGTGGTTGTGTGGGTCTGTGAGTGGGTGTGAACGTGCCAGCATAAAACTTTGTGTGAAAGGCTGTATAGATGAGTAAGTGGGTGTATGGGTGAGTATGTGGGTGTGTCAGTGGGTATGTGAGTGAGTGTCTGTGTGACTGTATCCATGTATGAGTGGGTGTTTTAGTGGCTGTATGGGTGAGTGAGTGGTTGTATGGGTGTGTTAGTGGCTGTATGGGTGAGTGGCTGTATGGGTGAGTGAATGGGTGTGTGAGTGGTTGTGTGGATGTGTGAATGGGTATATGAATGGTTCTGTGGGTATGCGAGTGGGTGTATACGAGGTTGTATGGGGCTCTGAGTTGGTGTGAGTGGTTCTCTGGATGATGTCATCAGTGACATCATTTGACATGTCATCAGTGATGTCACTGACCATGTCATGAATGGTGTAATATGTGAGGTCATAAGCAGTGCATTGCGTGGGCATACGTTATAGTTAGCTCAGGTAACTATAACTGCTGAATTTCACTGATTTTGTACGAGTGAAATCTAAGCCTAACTATAACGTCCCTGTCACCTTTGGTTTCTTCAGTGAATTTCTAAGGTTTTTTGAATGTTATTTCCTAACTGTAAAGTCCTTGTAACCTTTGTAATCTTCAGGGAATTTCTGAAGTTTTTCTACTTCTAGTACCCCCCGCAAAGAGCCAATCCATCACATGGGAATTCTTTACAATCCCCTCTGGGGGGAAAAACAGTGGCAAAGCATGTGAAGTACTCTTTGTGTGAAAAGACCCTGTCCAGGGGTACGTCCAAGAAATACTCCTGTGGCACAACAAGTATGCTAACCCAACTGAAGACCTACCACAGCAACCACTTGACCAGAGCCCAGAGGGAGTGGAGTGCAGCAGATGCATCAAACATCTGGTGCGATACCAATTGTGCCAGGGGACACCATACCTAATGAGGTTGACCAACATCTCCCTAAGAAGTCCCCAGAGCTCCTAAGAATTAGGGCATTTTGTTTAGACTGTAAAATAATCCTCACTGTGGGGGAACAATTGGTAGGTGCAGTTCTGGAGGCAGAAAAACCCCACACGTGTTAATTTTTTTGTTTCTTTTGATCAAGAACAATTGTATCCTGAGTTATGAGTTTTTCAGATAATTATTTTTTTAAATATGTTAAAACAATAAAGAAAAAAGTTCTGAAAAATTACCAAAAAAGGTTCTCATTAGGACCACCTTTTTTGGTTTAACAAAGATAAACTGTATGTGTGTGTGTATGTTTAACAGACTATGAATGAGCAAGCTTCTACGCTAGATAAGTGAGTGGGTGCATGAGTGAGTAACTGGATGTGTAAGTGTTTGAGTGAGTGCATGTGTGGGTGGGTTAGTGGGTTTGACAGTGGCTGTATGGGTAAGTGAGTAGGTGTGCGAGTGGCTGTGTAGGTAAGTAAATGTGTGTATGTTAATAGTTGTATGGGTGAGCGAGTGGGTGTGTCAGCAACAGGGTGTGTGAGTGGCTATATGGGTGAGTGAGTGCGTGTGTTAGCAGCTGTATGGGTGAGTGAGTGGCTGTGTCAGTGACTGTATGGGTGAGTGAGTGGGTGTATGAGTGGCTGTATGGGTGAGTGACTGCTGGTGTTAGTAGCTGTATGGGTAAGTGGGTGTGTCAGAGACGATATGGGTATGTGAGTGGCTGTATGGGTGAGTCAGTGCGTATGTTAGTAGGTGTATGGGTGAGTGAGTAGGTATGTGAGTGACTGTAGGTAAGTAAATGTGTTTGTGTTAATAGTTGTATGGGTGAGCGAGTGGGTGTGTCAGTGACTGGGTGTATGAGTGACTGAATGGGTATGAGAGTGGCTGTATGGGTGTGTGTGTTAGTAGCTGTATGAGTGAGTGGCTGTGTCAGTGACTGTATGGGTAAGTGAGTGGGTGGATGAGTGGCTGTATGGGTGAGTGATGGTGTGTTTTAGTAGCTGTATGGGTGAGTAAGTGGGTGTATCACTGACTGTACGGGTGCATGAATGGGTGTGTGAGTGACTGTGTGGATGAGTGAGTGGGTGTGTGAGTATCTGTATCGGTGAGTGAGTAGGTATGTGAGTGCCTGTACAGGTGAGTGAGTGCCTGTGGCAGTGCCTGTATGAGAGACTGAGTGTGTGTGTCACTAGCTGCATGGGTGATTGACTGGCTGTGTTAGTAGCTGTATAGGTGGCTGAATGGGTGTATAAGTGACTGGGTGAGAGAGTGGATGTGTTAGTGTCTGTATGGGTGGGTGAGTGAGTGGCTGTATGGTGAGTGAGTAGGTGTGTTTGTAGCTCTATGGGTGAGTGATTGGGTGTCAGTGGTTACATGGGAGATTGGGTGTATAAGTATTTGTATGGGTGACTGAGTGGGTGTATGAGTGGGTCTACAGGTGAGTTAGTGGGTGTGTTTGTAGTTGCATGGGTAAGTCAGTGGGTATGTGAGTGCCTGTGCAGGCGAGTGAGTGAATGTGTCATGACTGGATTAGAGTGAGTGTGTGTGTCAGTAGCTGTATGAGTGACTGGCTGTGTTAGCAGCTGTATAGGTGACTGAGTGGGTTTATGAGCGACTGGGTGAGTGAGTTGATCTGTTTGTAACCATAGCTGTGAGTGATTGTGTGTGCCAGTGGTTACATGGGAGATTGACTGGGTGTGTTAGTGATTGTATGGATGACTAGTGGGTGTCTCAGTGGTTGTATGGTTGAGTAAATGTGTGTAATAGCTGTATGAGCAAGTGAGTGGGTGTGTGAGTATCTGTATGGGTAAGTGAGTGCATGTGGTAGAACCGGTATTGGTGAGTCGGAGTGTTAGTGATTGTTTGGGTGAGTGAGTGGGTGTGTTAGTGCCTGTATGGGTGAGTGACTGAGTGTATAAGTGGCTGTATGACAGTCTCTCTTGCTGTACAGTTTTACTCCAATTGATGGCGTGATTAATATGTTTCAAAACAAAAAAAACATAGGTATGAGTTAGTATTACTTCTTACAAAAATCTACAATAATCTTTTAGTTTCCACAATGCATAAGTTCATAGTATAAACAAAATAGTCGACGTTATGCTTTAGTAGTATTTCACACAATAGAAATCCAGTTCCCTTTTTTTTACTGTTCTCAGCTTTTCTACTTGTACACCATAATCAATGCACTGTATAAAGATTAATCCTTGAACAGTGAGGAAAAAACAAACATAAAGATTGTAATAATTCAATTCAATAATAACTTTATTCAATATTTTTCAGTAGCATAAAAGTATAATACAAAATTAAAAGCTTAAAATATTAAAAGAATGAATCTTCATATATACAAATCGACTATAAACAAGCAGGAACATATCCAATAAAAATGGAAACCAATTTCATCCATTTGAGTGACTCATTTAAGGTGCAAAACAGTTATCCTGTGGAATACTTTAATTATGGGAAGACCCCATGCAGGCTTTTCCTTATTTTTAGTATGTGCCAAAGGTAAGAAGACATTACGCTGCAGACATAATTGTTGTAAACATAAGAGTGCCGGTCTGCACTGTCTAAAATTAAGCTTTTAAAGGCCGGTAAAATATATCTCTTCCTAGGGGGTTCGTAAAATTTGCAGAAAAATATGATTGTAATAAAAAAGCCTTGTTCTGAATTTAGCGCCTGCTCTTTTCTTTATGGAAATTCAATTTTGGTGGTTTTTATATCATTTCCAAATAAAATGGCATCTGGTGGAGTGAGGATCAGTTGCCACACCCTGTTGAACAGAGTTCTTTTCGGGGAACAACCCCCAGCATAGCAGCAAACAATTGCATGGGGGTTTTTCACCATCCCCTCCAGGCAAAACAAAGTGGTGGCAAAGCATGTCAAGTGCTCTTTGTGTGTCAAGGCCCTCTCCAGGAGTACGTCAAAGAAATACTTGTGTGGCACTACTGGTAGGTTGACACATCTAAAGACGTATAACTCGAACCACTGTTCGAAAAGAAAAAGAACATAAATATAAGTTAGTATTATATTTACAAAATGTCAGAAACAAAACAGTACACATTGCTACTGCTGTAACAGTATATCATATTATAGTAAAACATTGCATTTTCCCTTTTTAGGTTGAGTCTAGGCAGCGCATGTGTTCTCTTCAAGACATGCTTATTCACTTTGTGGGCTGACATCCTGCCAATGCATTTTCATTCCTTATTTTGATTTTCCTTCAAAAAGGCTTACTCAGTACTAGTCAGTTCTGTTTTCTCCCACCTTGTTGGCATTTGTATCCTCCCACAGAGCAGCGCCCAACTTCCCGTCTTATTACGCATCTGTGTTTGTGTTTATTTTCTGGGACTCTTTTTTCTTCCAGATGCTCTGCTTCAAGCTCCGTTGCGGTATATTGTTTCTTCCCGAGACGGTATTGTTTCAAACAAGTTTATTTTATTGTCTAATATGTTTTAAACATATGCTTTTTTTGTGCTGAAGAGAAATCCATGAATTCTTGTAGTTGCTCCGCTTTGAACTACGTTGCGTTATGTTTTTTTTCTCCCCGCGCGGCATGGTTTGTAACCAGAATTTGTTCTAAAATGCGTAGCAAACACATGTTTTTTATTGTGCTTCAGATAAACACTTAAAAGTTAAGTACAATGCATTCTAAATGGGCACACACTTTTTCTAATTAATACAAAGCAAATCTTTTTTAAAATGCTTTGGGAAGTATGTGTACATTTCAAAAAATAAACAAATAGGTTTTTAAAGCATGCATACACGCTTTCCGCATCGTTTTACTAACGCTTTGTTTCCTTGTGATAATCTAGTGTGTGCGTTTAATTTTTCTTTTTTTATTGTAATTGTGGACATAAGCTTTGTGTTTGACTTTTCTTTTCTGTGTTTCTTAAGCACGATAATAAGTGCACACATGCTTCTTTATCCATATGAAAGGTAGCTTTTCCAAATGCTTCAAAAACAGTCTCTTGTTATTGTGATTAGGATATATACATGAAAAGAAAAGTCCCATACAATCGCATTTCCCCAGGCCATCCACAGACTGTTGTCAAGGACATAATCTCTGTCCGACTCCCCGACCTGAGTCAAGGGCACTTCTGTGCTGGGTAGGGGTGCGTGCAGGATTACCTTAGCATAACAAGCACTTTGCACTGTTGTACTGCAAACAAAGTAAAAGAGATCACACTTTGAAAGTAAACGGAGGTGCTTTATGGGGCGATGGAGGTCACGCGATCATCCAGTAGAAGAACACCGGAAGCAGAGTAGACCTCAAGCCTAATTAAAGTTGTGAAGTATCCCCTTTCATGAGGACTTTGTCTGCACCTCGTTTTGCTGTGGCCTACTCACTGGGAGGCACAGCTCCTGGGTTAAGAGACAAATTGTGTTGTGTAGTTGTATGTGTGTTTGGTTCAAGCAAATGAAGATCCTTAGGCCATGTGAGTGCGTTCAATATTGTGTTTGTATAGCACTTCATATTTCTGATAAGGCACAGAAGTGTTTATTCGTATGTTTTACTGTTACAAATGAAGTGTAAATGCTGCTTTAACGAGCCTTTTGGAGAGAGGCGGGAAGTGGGCATTTCCATTTTCAAGCCTTTCGTAGGCGCCTTGTTTTTTAGACTGGCATCTTTGTTACTAGATTCTGTGTACTTTGGAGAAACATCTGTGGTAAATGTCTGGGGGCAGGGTAATCGTGTGTACTTTTGATGAATGTCTGAGGTAAATGTCTGGTGGGGGCATTTGTGTGTAGTTTTGGTGAATGTCTGAGGTAAATGTCCGATGGGGGCATTTGTCACCTGCAGATATGCAATGCCTGGTTAAAAACTTTAGCTGTACCTGTTGAGAGCATGGCTTCCTTTAGGCATTTGATATATTGCTTTTAAAGAACAAGCATTAAATGTTATATTCCCTCTCAGACTACGCAAATTAGTTAGTAGCAACATCTGTTATTTACGCGCCCAGAATGGACAGAAGTGTGTAATTTCGCTTCACACAAAATGTTTATTCAGTAACGCATTAGCACTATCCTCTTCTTGGAGTACAGTCTCAGATTAGGTTTGCTTGAGGCAGGCATGGACTGCGTGCGTGCCTGTGAAATATGGCTGAACAGCAAACATCTGGAAATGTTGAAGCTGAGGCATGGAGGTTGTTTTACTTACTTGCGGGCCTGTTAGTTTTGCCCACAACGTGCGCATCACTTTGCATCTGGTTGTAATGTCTGAGTCGCCAACAGGAAGCCATTCATTAGTGACTCCCACTGTACAGGAAAAGCTCCAATCACCTTTGCAGGGTTAGACCATGCAGTCATCTAGTGCCTAAATACCACTACACTTTAAAATTGGGTGTGTTTCAGTGAGCTCTTTTCAGACAGTACCCATGCTTGTTTAATATAACTGGATAGGGTGACTTCGTCTAGTCAAAGGCTATGACGCTGAAGGTCAGATGTAAATGTATTTATATTGCTTACTAGCCTCATGAGGCATCAAAGCGCTTGTGCTAAGATTTGTAGAATAAAATGCTTTGCTTCTTCAATTTGCTAATACTGTGTCACTGTATGCATCAGTGTGTGACTGCGTGCATCACTGTATAGATCAGTGTGTGCCTGAGTGTGTCAGTGTATGCATTAGTGTATGTGTCACTATATGCATCAAAGTATACCTGGGTGTGTTAGTGCATGCATAAGTGTGTGACTGGGTGTGTTAGTGTGTGCAGCTGTGTAAGACTGGGTGTGTCAGTGTGTGCATTAGTGTATGTGTAGCTGTGTCACTATATGCATCAGAGTGTATCTGGGTATGTTAGTGTATGCATAGGTGTGTGCCTGGGTGTGTCAGTGTATATGTCAATGTGTGTCTAGGTGCGTCAGTATGTGCATGGGTGTGTCAGTGTATGCATCAGTGTGTGCCTGGGTGTCTTATTGTATGGGTCAGTGTGGGACTGGTGTATTAGTGTGTACCTGGGTGTGTTAGTGTATGTATGAGTGTGTGCTAGGCTGTGTCCGTATATGCATTAGTGTATGTCATGTCACTATATGCATCAGAGTGTACCTGGGTGTGTAAGTGTATGCATAAGTGTATGCCTGTGTGTGTCAGTGTATGTATAAGTGTTTACTTGGGTGTGCTACTATATGTGTTAGAGTATGCCTTGGTGTGTCAGTGTATGCATTAATGTGTCCCTGGTTGTGCTAGTAGAGCCATCACAGTTTACACAGGTGTGTATGTGTATATATCATTGTCTGCCTGGGTGTGCTACTATATGCATCAGAATGTATATGGGTGTGTCAGCATATGCATCACTGTCTGCCTGGGTGTGTCAGTTAATGGATCAGTGTGTGCCTGGGTGTCTTAGTGTATGGGTCAGTGTGACTGGGTGCGTTAGTGTGTGCATCAGTGTGCGCTAGGCTGTGTAAGTATATGCATTAGTGTATGTCATGTCACTATATGCATCAGAGAGTACCTGGGTGTGCAAGTGTATCCCTGGGTGTGTCAGTGTATGCATACGTGTGTAATTGGGTGTGCTACTATATGCATTAGAGTATGCCTGGGCATGTCAGTGTATGCATCATTGTGTGCCTAGGTGTGCTACTATAAGCATTAGAGTGTGTCTGGGTGTCAGTGTATGCATCAGTGTATGTCTACCTACAGCCTTCATTAGAGGTGACTTATATGTAGAAAAAAGGAGTTTAAGTCTTGGGAAGGAGGGAGAGCTAGGGGCGACGCGCCCTAGGATGGTCGCCAAGTCACAGAGTTCCGCGCCGCATCCGAGTTCGTCGATGTGAATTAGGCGGTTCCAGCGCTGTTTTCTGCATTCTGCAGGTGTTCCTCTATTCCTGAACACCTTCTCCAGCGAAGGTTGATCTCATGGCTCACCATGTTCCTGGATAGACCCTAAAGATCTCAGGTGGCTCTACAAGCAGTTTGGCGGCCGCCATTTTGTATTCTAGCATGCATTATTTCTCCTCGGGATTTAACCTGTTGCACTCTGGAATGCTGTTTTCTATGCTATTTGCCAATTTTTTCCTCATTTTCAACTACTGAACTGTATTCCTATATCAGGAGGATCATTTATTTAAGGGACTTCTGAAATTTGCAAAGTACTTTAGGTCAATTTTTTGTGCTTTGTCACATAAGCCTTTTCTTGATCTTTGGCTGTGTTGGTTCATGGGTAGGAGCAAAAAATTACTACACTCCACCAAGAGACATAACTCCAACGAACCAGTGTCTTTCTCTACCCACTCTACCTTCTTCAATAATTCTTCACAGCCTTCAGAAGAATTGGCGCAAGCGGCGTTTTTTCACCCTGCAGTTTCGTCTACCATGGCGTCTAAAGTACAATTACCTTCGTCTACCAACAAAAGAGTTAAACAGGATCCCCCTTCTCCACCCAAATCTATTTCTCCCGTCTCCTTGGATATCGTCCTGGAGGAAATTCATGCTCTAAGACCCTTTATTGAGGAAACAAACACTCGTCTACAGACTCTGGATAACAAATGGTCGTCTATGGACTCCCGCCTTTCCTTGGTGGAACAGCAAATTAGCGACGTACAGGATTCCTCTTCCAGAATTACACTCTTGGAGAAAGAGGTGTTGCAACTAAAAAGATTGACTGAAGACCTTGAAAACAGAAATCGCCACAACAATCTTTGCTTATATGGCCTTCCTGAAGGCCTTGAAGGTGATGACCCTGTTGCGTTTTTCACCACTTTCCTCCCAAAGCTCTTGGACCTTCCTGCGACGACCAAATTAATTATTCAACGGGCACATAGATTGGGTCCACGTCTGTCATCCTCATCTACTCCGTCCAAGCCTCACTGAGTAATTTTCTTATTTCTGCAATTTACTGATCTTTTACAAGTTCTAAATGTAGCTAAACTCAAAAAACAGCTTCTTTGTCCGGTACAAGACTGTTTATTTCTCAAGATATTTCGACTGCCACCGCTAAACGGAGAAAGGAATTCCTGGACCTTTGCCCTGCTCTTTGCTCTCTTGGTGCTCGATACGGCTTATTCCATCCTTGCTTATTTAAGGTCACTTTTTTGAACAAAACTTCTTCATTTGAGGATCCTGCAGATCTTAGAAAATTCATTCACTCTCACTCTACTTACTCGATGGAGATTGCTGTTCCTCCTTCTAACACTTGATTTTAAGAGTTCTTCTGCAATGTTAATATCTTTTATTCTGTTTTTTATTGAAGTATGTTACTTTATTTAATAACCTTTTTGTTTACATGATTTTCCGACTCCTATTACAGGTCCTTTGGAACTCATTGTGTCACCGCCTCATGTTCCCGCTCCTATTTATGTTGAATTGACGTCCCGGTGTGGTGCGTTGCCCTTTGTTGGGTGTGTTGTCTTTGTATGTCCATTCCTTACTCTCATTCTTTCCCCTGATCCCCCGTGAAGGTACGTATTACAGTCGTCAGTTCTGATATGTACTGTCTCTTCTTGCTCTTTCTTTTCTCTCCCTTTTCCTCTTTCCTCTTCAGTGTTGTGATCCCTCTCTTTTTCTTGATGCTACTGCAATGTCCTCTCTGTACTTTTCTATATACACGTCTTCTTGGTATTTCTCACTTTACCATCCCTTTCCCTTTCATTGACACAATTGCAGTCTCGTTTTTTTCCTCTTTCTCCTTTTTCTCCTTATTTACATCATCACTCCACTGTCGAACGTGTTGCTCTCTACATATTTTTGATATTCTACATTCAGAGCAATTTCTTGGAATGTGAAAGGATTTATTAACCCAATCAAAAGACAGAGAATTTTGTCTCATCTTGCCTCTTATAACCCTGATTTGGCCTTTCTACAAGTGACACATCTCACAGAAGCAGAGACATTAAAATTGAAAAAGAGTTGGGTTGGTTCCGTTTTATTCTCCCCCACTCCCTATAATAAAATGGTGTTATTATTTTATGTCATAAAAAATTGAAATGCAAAGTTTTATCACAAGAAATTGATACGGAGGGGAGATGGTTGTTAGCTAAACTGCTTATTAATAATATCTCTTTAACAGTGTTTAATGTTTATGGCCCAACTCAACTGGACTATGCTTTTTGGCCTACTGTTACACAAAAATGTATTCAGTTTCGAGATGATCTCTTCATTTTAGGAGGCGATTGCAATCAGATTGTTGACCCCTTCATTGACCGCCAATCCCGGGTACGCTTCACCCCTCAAATCCCATAAACAATTTCTCAATTCCATTTCACAATCACATCTTGTTGATGCTTGGAGGCTATCTCACCCAGACACTATTGACTTCTCTTTTCTCTCTCCTCCTCATAACTCTTTTTCTCGTTTAGACTATATCTTTCTTTCACAATCCTTAACTCAAAATCTTATCTCCACTTCAATCGAGCCTATTGTTATTTCTGATCATGCTCCGGTTGTTGCTGATTTTGACTTGCTCCCTCCGCATCCCAAGTCTTCCTGTTTGCGCTTTAACAACTCTCTTCTACAGGAACCAGTTTTTTATTCGTCATTTACTTCCTTTGCTAAAGAATTTTTTGCACTGAATAATGATCCTAATCTTCTCCCCCATATAATATGGGATTCTTTTAAAGCCATGGCTCAGGGTTTTATCATAGACTATGTCTCAAAAAAACAGAAACGGTTCCTTCAACAACATAAAGCTACACTAGCAAATATTAAAGTCTTAGAACACAAATTTTACACCTCACCGTCAGATTCTATCATCCAAGAACTCGTTCATGCTAAACTAAATTTTAATAAAGTCACTACTGATAATGCATCATCTATACTACTCCGTAGCAGCGCTCGCTACTATGGTGGACGTAATAAGGTAGGTAAACTCCTAGCTAATTACCTCAAATTTCGGAAAGATCGAACTTTAATTGACTCCATATACTCTTCGGATGGGAAGCTTATCCATAAGGATCAGGATATCCTAGATGAATTTATGTTATTCTATAAAGATTTATATACTCCAGAATCCCTCCCACTATCTCCTTATCCAATCTTATCTCAATAACATTCCTAACCCTTCTAATGGTCATCTCAACTTCTCTACACTTGAATCTGATCTATCGCTTGAAGAAATTTCCAGTGCCTTAAAAGTTCTAAAAAAAGGTAAAACTCTTGGCCTGGACGGTTTCACGGTCGAATTCGATTTACATTTTTCTGCTATATTCCTTCCGAAACTTCTACATCTCTTCCATTCTTTTTTTCTTTCTGGCAAAACGAACAGTAAGTTTCAAGAAGCCACAATCTGTTTGATTCATAAAGAAGGCCGCGACCCTATGTTTTGTAAAAATTATCGCCCTATATCCCTGGTTAATGTAGACTATAAAATATTCGCTAATCTACTTGCCTTAAGGCTAGAACCCCTTATGCCTCACTTGATTGGTAAAGAGAAATGTGGCTTTGTCAAGGGTAGACTAACCTCGGATAACTCTCTTCTATTCCTTAATGTCTTAAACAAAATCCCCTCGCTTTCTAACTCCCTAGCTGCAATCTCTATTGATGCTGAAAAAGCATTTGATAGGGTTGATTGGTCCTTTTTATTTGAAACCCTTAATTGGCATGGCTTCAGCCCTAAAATGATTTCTCTCATCTCCCTGCTATATTCTGCCCCTAGAGCGTCGGTGTTAGTTAATGGTTGTATATCTTCCTACTTTCCTCTACAGCGCGGAGTTCGTCAAGGTTGTCCTCTTTCCCCACTTCTCTTCATCTTACCTCTTGAACCCTTTTTATCCTCCATCCGTAATAATGAATCTATATCCGGATTTCCCTATGGTGATCACCACTTGAAACTCTCTGCATATGCGGATGACATATTACTTTTTATTTCCAATCCTGAAGTATCTATTCCTCCCTTATTGCAAGAAATGTCTTCATTCTCTCTGGTTTCTGGCTATAAGATTAACTCAGACAAAACAGAAATTCTTCCTCTCACCAAATTTTGCACTCAACATTCCTTCTCTTCTACTGGATTTTTGTGGAATAGATCTGAAATTAAGTTTTTAGGAATATGGTCTCTAACTCCATAACTGCTTCGGTCAAACTACATATGGTAGAAGCTCTTTCTCGTAGTGACAAACTCCTTTGCTCTTGGAATCCCCTATTTCTCTCGTGGTGGGGACGGCTGGACTCCATTAAAATGATGATTACTCCTATTTTACTTTATATTTTCTCTATGCTCCCTATTTTTATTCCGTCTTGTTATTTTAAGAAGATACTCTCTCCTCTCCAAATTCCTTTGGAGAAATAAAAATCTAGAATATCCTTATCACATCTTCAGAAGCCAAAAATCAATGGGGGTGTTAATTCTCCTGATTTTCGAATTTATCATAAATCCTTTTGCCTCCGTCAAGCATCTAAATGGCTCCTTTCAGAATCCTCCCCCTTCACATCTTTATGGCTTTCTATTGAATACTCTTTACTTGCACCCTTTTCTACAAAGGAGGTACTGGCCTTCTCAGCTAAGACTCTCCAGACTACTCTTCCCTTATTCAAGCACACCTGCTCCTTGTTGAAACCGTTTACCCAGCCAAAGATTAATTCGAGAGAATCCTTTTTACATTCAACGATATGGCAAAATCGCCTCATTACCATTAATAATAGAACCTTTTTTTGGAGATCCTGGTGACTGAGGGGAATAGCTTGGGTCAATGACCTATTTGATGGTACGACCCCTTGTTCATTCCCTCATTTTTAAGCCACTTTTAAATGTCCCCGTTCTTTTTGGCATAACTTTTCCATTTTGATGGCAATCATTCTTGACATTTTTTATTCTCTTCCTTCAATTCCTCTCTCTTCTGATGAGAGTTCTCTTCTTAAAGTTCTCACAACCCTTCCTAAAGCCTCTTTAATGTATAAACACGCCTTATCTCCTGATCCTGCTCGCTCGAAGAGCAAGGTGGAACTTGCATGGGAAGCGGATCTGGGCTGTGAATGGAGCGTCGCCTTCTGTTTTGGAGCCGATCACTCAAAATCTCTAGATCTGCCTCTGTTACTCAATCTATGTTTTTTCTATATCATAGACTATATTTCACTCCTTTGTCTGTAGCTACCTTTTCTCACACAACTAATATGAACTGTTGGACATGTTGATCCCCCGCAGCTGACCTAATGCATCTTCTCTTTATCTGTCCTAATGTTAACTCTCTTTGGGGGAAAATTTGGTCCTATATTTCTCTTATATTTAATATACAGTTTCCCCTTTCCAATGTCACTCTCTTCACAGGGAGTTTATTAGAATCTCTGGATCTCCCTACTCATAAACATGGTTTATTTGACCTTATGCTGGCTTTAGCCTTCCAACAAATTGCACTTAATTGGAAAAATTCAACAAAACGTTCTGTACAGCATTGGTGGAATAACCTGTGTCATTATCATCAACTCGACATTGCTTTTGCCTCCTCCTGCAAGCCATTTGTTAATAGAGATCTCTTCTGGCTGCCACTAACATTATATCTAGATAAGATTGCAAAAACAAAAAACTCTTGTATATGTTCTGAAAATTTTAAACCTCGTAAATGTTTAAATTTCTCTGTTCTTTTTTTCTCTAGTTGCTTGTTGGCAGACTGATTTATTCAATTGTTATAAGATTGTTGTTATAGTCTTTTAAGGTCATGCAATATAACCCGTTCTTCAGTTGTAAGAGTATTAACTACCTCCCCTCCTTCCCTCCCCTCTTTACCTTGCCCATATTGCTGTTTTTAAAAACGTAAATAACTTTCTTCTATGCTTTTATGGCTAGTTGTTTTTGCCTATCAGTCTCAATTTGTAGTTGCTGGCCCTTTGTACCTTTTTCTTGTTATCTAATTAAGCTTTTTTTAAACACAAAAAGTATTGGGAAGGAGTTTTAAATATCTACTCTACCTGGTAGTAAAACTGCACACACAGGCTATGCAGTAGCAGGTCCAACACATGTTTAAAGGACTACTTGTCTGCATACATGACTTAATGAATCAGTACTTGAATACATACCTTAATAAGTGTATCAGTTCCTGTCTAGATGTGTCACTGGATGTGTAAGTAGTAGTATATAACTTTATTCGGTTATTGCAACCATCAAAGTATCAACCAACATCCTATACATCAAATGACCAATGACACAACAAATATATGTACAATAACAACAATAATAGCAGCAGTATGTCCATATTTAAAGTGCATAGTGCCTCAAATTACGCTTCAATTGTAAAAAATATAATAGCAGCAATAGGTCCATAGTTAAAGTGCATAGTGCTTCATAGATTAGTACAATAACAGCAGCAATAATATCAACCAGCATCCTATACATCAAATGACCAATGACGCAACAAATATATGTACAATAACAGCAATAATAACATCAGTATGTCCATATTTAAAATGCATAGTGCCTCAAATTACATATCAATTGTAGAAAATAGAATAGCAACAATAGGTCCATAAATAAAGTGCATAGTGCTTCATAGTTGGGTAGAATAACAGCAGCAATAATATCATAATTGTTAAAAGACAATAATTTCATTAGCACTATACATATGATCCAACAACAGACAATACCTAAAAATTACACCTAACAGAACAATACAGAATAAAACAATTCATCAATCAATAAAAGCAATAAAATACATCCTTAATCCTTACACTGATCTAATCTTTAAAATTGCATTGCGCTTATACCAGATAGCCTCTAAAAATTTACTAACAGCTACAACTATTCTAGGGGAGAGATTAGTTTTTAGAATCCGTAATGCAATTTGGTAATGTACAAGTCCCAATTCCCAGCAAAGCGGAATAATCCACCTCCTACGAGGGGACATATACTCTGGACAAAAAAATAGCAAATGCGATTCATTTTCATCACATTGTTTACACATTGGGCAAGTCAATTCTGACTGTGCAGGATTCCATTTATGTGTGAATGATCTTATAGGCAAGGTCCCCAAGCGAAACCGTATAAAAAGGCTTTTAGGGAAAGCAAAAGGTATAAAATCCATATAATCTTCCAATAATGGAGTAGATTTAAAATCAAAAAAACTATTGGTCAGAGATCCTACATAATTTTTTCTTAGTACACATTCATTGATAAAATTCCAATAAGTAGTTTTAAGAAGATGCTGATCGACTTTCTTAAGTTTAGTAGGGTCATCCCAAAATCTACTGAGACCTAATCTACTCACCCACGAAAACACGTGTTTAAACCATGGGAGCGATCGAGCACCTGGTATATTTAAAACATCAGTCAGGGATTCTCTATAATCAACTAGCTCCGGTGTACACCAAAGACGAACCCAGTAGATCAAGACTTTCAAAGCCACTAAATCTGATATTCTTTTCAATCCTAGATCTAAATACAATGGAATAAGAGGTGTGCTCTGGGGTAGACATAGCATTTTCCTAACAAAACTGTTTTCTACCAGTGCAAGAGGCTTAGCATCAACATAGCATCATACTTCAGCTCCATAAAGAGCAGCCCCTTGCGCCTTTGCGCGGTAAATCTCCATAACCGGGGCTACCACATGAGATACCGTTCTCTTTTGTGTTCTCAAAATGGCATTTGACCTATGCTCAATAAGAAATTTACTTTTCATGATCTGATCTAACCACTTAAAATTATCCATAAATCGTACTCCCAAATAATCAAAGTTTTCAACCCTCTCAAGGACGTCTTTTCCAACCCGAATAGTCAGATTACCTTTCTTGACCCCCTTACCTAAAATCATAAATTTTGTTTTACTAACATTAAGCTCAAGTCCCCTCTCATTGCAGAACCCTAAAAATGTATTAACCAGGATCTGGAGACCCATAGGGGACTTTGAAATAAGTAGGGAGTCATCCGCAAAAAGCAATATTGGTGTCTTCCTACCGTTTAACATAGGGGAATCATTTACACAGTTTTCTAAGACATTAACCACATCATTTAGATAAAGGGAAAATAAAGTGGGGGCAAGGACACAGCCTTGCCTAACCCCCCGCTCAATAGGAATACAATCGGTTAGTTCTCCATTTGGTCCCCAGCGTACTTGAGCATAGTTGTTTTCATGTAATTTACTCAATAAATATACAAGATTACTGGGAGCACCCATATTAATAAGAACCTGCCACAGATTCGATCGAGGAATAAGATCAAAAGCAGCTCTAAGATCAATAAAAGCCACATACAGCACACCCTTACGTAAAAGCACAGTCTTCCAGTACAATAATGTAAATCTAAAAATCTGATCAACAGTACTAATTTTACTTCTAAAACCTGCTTGGAAGGGGAAAGTATTTCTTTTTCTTCCATCCATTCAATTAATTTGTTCAGGATTTGGCGACTAAAAACTTTTTGTGCGTTATCTAGCAGACTAATTGGCCTATAATTAGCTGGGTTATTAGCATCACCCTTTTTGAAAATAGTTATTATCTCAGCCCCCTCCATGAATCAGGGATCGCTCCCCCAGCAGAGATAGCATTCGATAGAAGATTAAAATAGCTTGACCAGATTAACGGCTCTGACTTAAAAAGATCACCCGGGATTTTGTCAGGTCCCGGCGCTTTGGCCATTTTAAGAGACTGAATTGCACAAATTGTCTCTTCAAGACTGAATTTGACAGGGTTATTATGATGTTCTTGCACTATGCATGGCGAAATAGCGTCCTCCACTATATTAGTACCACTGTCAATATCATCAAGCTTCCTTAGCGAATACAATGATGAAAAATGAGCTACCCAGTTGTCAGGTGGTATATTAAAACTTGGGTATTTTACTCCTTCGGAGTGTCTCTGGGCGACCAATTTCCAAAACGATCTACTGTCCTTGGTTTTTGTAGCTGCAAGTAGATCCTGCCAAAACTCATCTTCCCAATCTCTTCTAGCCTTTCCAAGCTGTGTTTTATAAAAACCTCTAGCGGTACGAATTTTACCTCTGTCACCCTCATCAATAGCTATTTTTAATAGATTCTTCGCTACTTTACATGCAGGATTAAACCAGTCGTGATACTTAAAGTGTACCGACTTCGTAGTAGTCACCTCTCTATAGAATATCTTTTGAAGACCATCAAACAACTGCATATGGACTGATAAAATAGGTATTCCTGCTGGATCTATCCCTCGTAACGGTCAAAAGAGGTAATAAACTGTTTATAAACTTTTGAATAAACATCCGGGTTAGCCATAACTTCCGGCCATCTAACAGCACGTCGATTATTGGTAGCCAATGCTACAGGAACGTTTGTAAAAATAGCAGCACACCCAGAAACCAAAAGCTCTCCCACAAGTACCACTTCAAGAGAGTTATGATCACTATCAGACCTAACGTTGACTTTCATATCAGCTAATAGGGGCCACAATCTCACATCAATTAATACATAATCAATTATACTGGCACACATACCTCTCTTAAATGTTGGTGCACACAGGGGATCAGAGGTAGTACGACCATTTAGGGCTCTAAGACCTCTACCAATGACCAGTGAAACTATCTGTAAAGCACATGATGTAAAATTTTTCCTCAGGGGCACCTGCAATGTAGGAATTCCCCATTGCTCGTCTTCCTCCACAGTAGTCTCAGATAAGAAGGAGCAGGGTTCAAAGCCGGTGTTAAAATCTCCCGCCACTATAATTCTTGTATCCGGGGGTAGTTTATCCAATATAGTGTCCAATAATGCTAAAGTCGTAGACGTATCAATAGATCGAGTTGGCCTTACATAAATATTAAAAATTGCCAAAGAAAGACCAGACGATAAGGTGACTAAAGTTCCCATTAAATCTAGACAGTCTATTTCAATAGTAGTGACAGAGCTAAAGCGACCATTCTTGATCAAAGTTAAAAGTCCACCACTAGCTCTACCAAAATGAAGGGCTGGCTTGGCGTCTACACTGAAGGATGCATATCCATCTATATAAGTTTTCTCTATAGCCCAAGTTTCCTGCAATAGACAAACATCATACCTCTCTATATATTTTAGCCAGTCATGATCACATAGTTTCTGGCCAATACCTGCAATATTCCAAGACAATAGATTTAAATTTAAATTCTGGGAGTTATTGGACTCATCAGCTATATGAATATCAATACTAGGCTCTATCATACCCTGAGATCTAGTATAGTCATCCAAGGAGTCGCAGTATAATAAGTTCACCACTCTCCAGCTTCCCACCTGACCTATCCACCATATCATGTGAAACCGCTTCAATATTAGAGCCACCCAAAGAAGACGTTTGTTCAGTAACATGATTTAAACCACACACGATCTTTCCCACCCCTACTTGGCTCATAGCTCCAGGGCTATTGCTTCCCAAGATGGTATTTACACACACAGGTCTTACATGCAGTCAATCTAATGCATTCATAGGAGATTGTAAAGGAAGAGTGCCAGTATTGGGGACATCAGATGATCTAGCATGGCTCTCATTCAGTTGCCCCATCTGGGCCCACTGCATTGGGGTAACTATGTAGGTGGGCCACTGGCTCGCTTAGTATCTCTATAAGTCTGTTTATATTACTTACTGGCTCTATTACTGAGTGTTGGGGTATATATGTGTGTGCGCAAGTGGCTCTGTTACTGCTGGATACATAACTGCTGTGCGGGTGTGTGACTGAATGTGTAAGTGCCTCTGTCTCTGACTGAGTAGGTAAGTGCCTCTGTTTTTGTAAATATGTATGTCAGTTGCAGTATGGTGGAAGACTGGATGTTTAACTGGGCATATGGGTCTGGAAATACGCATGTGACTCACTGAAATTTCAACCTATATCTCTTACCTTCTAAGTACACACCACCCTGCCCTATGGCCTACCTACAGCCTACCTTAGGTGTGACTTGTATGAGGTAGAACAGAAGTTTAAAGCTTGGCAAGTAGTTTTAAAGATGAACTCGATCTGGTAGTAAAAGTGCACACACAGGCCCTGCAGTAGCAGACCGAACACAGGTTTAAAGGCCTACTAGTCTGGATGTGTGACTAGCAGTGTCACTACTTCACTGCATATCTAAATAAGTGTATCTCTCTCGCTCTGGCTGTGTTACTGGATGTATAACTAACTACCTTGCTACATCACTAGCTGTCTAAGTATCTCTATGGGTCTCTATATGTGTATGTATCTCGCTGTATACATTACTTATTGGCTCTATTGTTGAGTGTTGAGATATATAACTGTGTGGTGTGCAACTGGCTCTGTTACTGCTGGATACATAAGTACTGCATGGGCATGTGACTGAATTTGTAAGTGCCTCTATCTGACTGGTTAGGTGAGTGCCTCCATGTTTTTGTAAATACGTAAGTGACTTGCAGTATTGGTGGAACATTGAATGCTTAACTTGGCATATAGGTCTGCAAGTGCACTTACAGTCTAAGCACATAGCACTCTGCCCTATGGCCTACATACACTGTACCTAAGGGGTGACATATGTAGTAGAAAGGAAGTTTAAGGATTAGCAAGCAGTTTTATATGCCAACTCGACCTGCACACACAGACTCTGCAGTAGCAGGCCCAACACATGTTTAAACGTCTACTTGTCTGGATGAGTAAATTGCATTATCAGCATTTGACTACATATGTATTAGTCCCTCTCTGGGTGTATCACTGGATGTGAAAGTAACTACCTCGCTGTATGAGTCGCTGCCTTGCTACCTGTGCAGCTCTAGTCTCTATAAGTATATGTAAATAGCTGTATATATTACTTAGAGGCTCTATTACTGAGTGTTGCAGTTTATAATTGTATGAGCAACTAGCTATTACTGCTGGATACATAAATGCTGTATGGGCATATGACTGAATGTGTACGTGCCTCTGTCTGAGTGGGTTGGTGAGTGCCTCTATGCTTTTGTAAATACATATGTGACTTGCAGAATGGGTGGAAGACTGCATCTTTAACTTGGCATATAGGTCTGCATGTGTGCATGTCTTACAGTGTGATCACATAGCACCCTGCCCTATGGCCTACCTACACCCTACCTTAGGGGTGACTTATATGTACTAGACGGGAAGTCTAAATGCCTCTGTCTCTGTCTGGCAGGATAGTTGAGTGACTCTACTCTTGTAAATGCATATGTAAGTTGCATTATGGGTGACAGACTAGATATTTAACTATGCCTAGGGGTCTTAAAGTACACATATGACTGACTGAGACTTCAAAGTGCATGTCTTACCTTCTAAGCACATTGTACCCTGCCCTATGGCCTACCTACACCCTACCTAAGGGGTAACTTGTATATAGTAATACAGAAGTTTAAAGCTTGGCAAAGAGATTTAAATGCCAACTCTACCGTGCAGTAAAACAACCCACGCACACTCTAGAGTTCCAGGGCAACACTTGATAAATGACTTCTCACACCTACTCTCAGACCCAGACCGACACGCACATTCTCAATCGCACACCCACAAAGACACATTCACACACCCATTCATAAACCCCTCATATACTCACAATACACACTTTTATCAACCTCATGTACACATATATCTTTCCAATCACATTTCTTTTAAACTAGACTTTAATTCACATACCTGTTAATTCACTTGGTTGGTCAGATACATTGAACTCTCAGAGAAAATGTGAAAACTAAGCATAAGAATGGCACACCACTCTCACACAAAGCAACCATTAATGGCAACCTTTTCAACTTTGCACTCAGGGATACTGTTGAAGGTAGAAAATCAAAACGTCCCGTTCATATTTTACTTTTGTTATTGTACTTCTCAACGGTCAGTATTTCTTAACCCTTTCTTGCACTTCAGTGAAGAAGCCCAATCTGGAAGTGGTTCTCGACGTATTTGCAAATTTGTCGAGACCCTCAGTGTGGCCCGCCCCCCGTGTAACTTCCCGCCGAATTCGTGAATACCTACGGGAGTTCAAAAAAGTCTTTACCATTGAACTCTTAATACTTTAGAACTGCTCTAATCTTTATTACATACATGTGATTCAGAAAATTAACCCTCCTTAATCAATATTAAGTCTAAATCACTCTAATTTAAGAAACAGATTGCAGTCTGTTTAATACCCTCCCCTCACACTCTCTTAATCTCTTAGCAGAGTTTCCATAGCAACCCCTATTGAAAACCCTCTTGAACCAGGTCACAAGTTCACAACACATTCTAGAAGCAGCATATTGCTCTCTAACTCAACTGCAGCAAGTTTGACTGTTTGCAATTAAAAGCATATCCAAGATTAAATTACATTTTGTTATTTTAACCAGAGGCAATCACAGACCTACTTACTTTTCCTTCAACATCACTACCTAATTTTACCTACCTGCATATTTACACCATCCAATCAAATATGTCCTTTTTTAAACTAGGACCAGAACTCTATTTTAACTGCCTTTCATTTTGAAAACTGTTTCATTCAGCTCCAGCCTTCTCCTCTGTACTGCTCCTCCCGATCTTCAAAATGGCTAGAGTGTGGATTGTGGGTCACAGCTTTGTTTTGGGCTAGAGAGTGTGCTAGAAAGAGTGGCCTTGAAAGGGACTTGGATTTGCCTAATGTGGACATTACTTGGATTGACCAGAGAGGGTTAAAGCGATATCAAATGCTGCCTTTGGATGAAAGCATTGTGGATTGTCAACACCCTGACCTCATCATTGCGCACTGTGGTGGCAATGACCTAGGCACACTTAGGGTAGAACTGTAAATCCTAATCAAGGATACCTTTGCTCAATTAATGATACTGCTCCCTCAGATTCCCTTGGTATTCTCCAACATATGACAAAGCCAGAAATGGAAGTGGTCAAACGGGTTCTGTCTACAGATAGACAAAGCCTGGAAACAGGTCAATAAAACAGTTTATGCATTCCTCAGAGACCATAACATGGGATCTATCTACAACAACTTGCGCTTTGACATGGATGCTATCTATAGAAGAGATGGAGTTCACTTCACAGAGAAAGGCAACAGGGTGTTCCTCAACAACTTGAAACACTGCATCCTGTTTAATGTGTAGTTATCATCTACACACAATAAACACAAAGGCTCTTCTCAGATTCACCCCATTTCCCAAACACTGGTTCATATTCTTTTAAAATCCCTTTTTGGGTTTTTTAATTCACAAATAATTCGCAAATACCCAAAACAAAAGAAAGGCATTCAAAAGGCATCTACATATCTAAAATTCACATATATATGTGACTCTATGCATCTGACTTGGGGTGTTAGTGTCTGAATGGGACTGCGAGTGGGTGTAAGAGTGTCTGAGTGGGTCTGTGAGTGTGTGAGTCTCTGAGTGGCTCTGTGAGTGGATATGTTAGTCTCTGAGTGGGTTTATGAGTGGATGCATCAGTCTCTGAGGGGGTGTGCGAGTAGATGCATGAGTCTCTGAGTGGATGCATAAGTGTCTGTATGGGTCTGCGAGTGCCTGCATGAGCCTCTGGGTGGGTCTGTGAGTCTCTGAGTGGGTGCATGAGTGTCTGACAGGCTCTGTGAGTAGATGAATGAGTCGGTGAGTGGGTGCGTTAGTGTCTGAGTGGGTCTGTGAGTAGGTGCATGAGTCTCTGAGTGGGTGCGTGAGTTTCAGAGTGGGTCTGTGAGTGGCTGCATACATCTTTGAATAGGTGTGTGAGTGTCTGAGTGGGTCTGTAAGTGGATACTTGAGTCTCTGAGTGGGTCTGTGAGTGGATGCATAAGAGTCTGTATGGGTCCGTGAGTGGGTGCATGAGTCTGAGTGGGTCTGTGAGTGGGTGTGTACTACCCTGAGTAGGTGTGCGGGTGCATGAGTCTGAGTGGGTCTGTGAGTGGGCGTGTGACTCTGAGTGGGTCTGTGAGTGGGAGCGTAGGTCTGTGAGTGGGTGTAAGAGAGTAAGTGCATCTGTGAGTAAATGCATTAGTGTCTGAATGAGTCTGTGAATGTATTTTTTAAAAGATTTTTGGCGAAATTCGTGAAATTGTCACAACCGTACACGGGAGGCCGCACTGAGCGTAGTGGCAAATTTGCGAATATTACATGTGGAAAAAAACTGGTTTTAGACATGTTGTACACATAAGGGGACCCACAAACACCCCTATATTACACACATGTGGTCAGAGTACCTCTACCCTGTCCCTTATATCTCTTACAATGTGTACTTTCAGGCCATTACTTAAAAAATCAGCTGCAAATTTCTACACAGGTTGCGGCCAGCCATTCACAGCATTCCTGTTGGTGCGTGTATTCGTGATTCGTCGCGAAATAGTCGCGACTACTTCGCGACTCTAGATATACAAATTTGTTTTTCTGTAAATATACCAAACTACTGAACAGATTTACACCAAATAACAAACAGGGCTCCTTCGGGCCCAAAAGCTACCTTTCTGCCAAATTTGGTGCAATTCCGTTCAGCAGTTCGGGATGTAGTCCTGTTCAAAATTCCTCAGGGGAATTAACATGGGAAACGCACATTGTTTTACCTCCCCCCCCCTGTTTCCTTGGCCCCCGCTTGACGGATCACCCCGAAACTTTCCATTCATAATAAGACTCACAGCACACTTTTTGGGGGGAAAATTTTGTGAAGATTCGTCAACCAGCACCAAAGATATAGGCAAATCAAAAAACGCTTTTCATATGGAAACTAGGTCCTAACTATAACTATTTACTGGCGATATACATTCACTGAAGAAACCAAAGGTAACAGAGATGTTATAACTAGGAAATGGAATTAAAAAAACCTTAGAAATTCACTGAAAAATGAAAGGTTACAGGGACATTATAGTTCGGCTCAGGTTTCACTCATACAAAACCAGTGAAATTCAGCAGCTAACTATAACTCTTGCCCCCGCAATGCACTGCTTATGACCTCACATATTACATCACTCATGACATGGTCAGCGACATCACTATGACATCTCAAATTACATCACACATCCAGTGACTGTGTTTTAAAAAAGTTTATGAGTGTTAAATATATATATACCAAAGTGTGTTGGGGAATCAGTGGGCATCTGAGTGCATGTATGGATGATTCAGTGGGTGCGTGACTGGCTATATAAGTGAGTGATTAGGTGTCTCAGTGAATGTATGGGTGCGTGACTGGTTGTGAGAATGTCTGTATCAGTCTGTCAGTTGGTGTCTAAGTGGCTGTATGGGTGTGTGAGTGGGTATGTGAGTGGGTGTATGGGTGAGTGATTGGTTGTCTGAGTACCTGTATGGGTGTCTGTGTGGGTGGGTGAGGGGGTATGTGACTGCCTGTATGGATGAGTGAGTGGGTGAATCAATGGCTGTATAGGTTAGTGAATGCGTGTGTGAGGGGCTGTATGGGTGAGCATTTGGCTGTGTGGGTGAGTGAGTGGAAATGTCAGTGGTATATGGGTAACTGGGTATGTGAAAGGCAGTTTAGGTGAGTGATGGGGTATATGAGTGACTGTATGGGTGAGTGAATGAATGTGAGCTTGGCTGTATGGGTGAACGTAGTCGTGTGTCAGTGGCTGTATAGGTAGTTAGTACGTGTTAGTATCTGTATGAGTAAGTGGGTGTGTGTGTAACTGTATGGGTGAGTAAGTGGCTGTGTGACTAACTATGGGTGAGTGAGTAGGTGTGTGAGTAGCTCTATAGGTGACTAACTCAGTGTGTGAGTGGCTGTATGGGTGTATGAGTGGATAGGTCAGTGGCTGTATTAGTGAGTGAGTGGGTTTATGAGTGGCTGTATGGGTGGGTGAGTGTATGTGTGTGTAGATCTATGAATTAGTGAGTGGGTGTGTAAGTACTGGTATGGGTCTGTGAATGGGTTTGTGAATGGTTGAGTGGGAGTATGAAAGGTTCTATGGGGGTGTGAGTGAGTGCGTTAATAATTTTGTGGATGATGTTATTATACACGTTTCTGGAATCTTTCAAAACTACAAACACGGAAGCTCAGTACAGATTCTGGGATATCACCAGAGGCTGAAAAGAAGGTTCAAAGACCCTTCCTAACCTCCACAAAAGTCAGGACTGTAGATACCCACTACGCTGCCAGGACCGCACTTCGAGGCTCGAGGCACTTGGGCTCCGAACATGTACAGGGTATAGATAAGTGTGTGTCATCATCCAGATGAGGAGATTAAATAGGCACCCAAACTCGGTCTTTTAGATTAGTATGGATTAATGCACTAAGAAAGTGAACCCAGCGCCTATTAAAAACTTGTCAAAGATTAAGATTGGAAAAAACATTTTTATTACAATTCAGATATCAGTGGAATTCACAGAATGACTCTACGTGGATATCAAAATGGAATTTGCTGAATTTAGAAACGCAAATCTGACCCCTCCAAACGTAAGCAATTTCCCCAATGTTTGCTAGACAGGTGTTAGAATAGCAAATCTTGCCCCCCACTCCCCCCCCAAATAGCTTAATGTTTGTTAGGCTGCAGTTAGGTTAGAACAGTAAACCTGAATCTTTTTGCATGCACTATCCTCAATATTTGTCAGACTGGAGTTAGAATAGTAAATCTGACCTCTCCATTTATGCTCTTTCCAGATTATGTGTCCGACTGGAGAAACCATGCCACCCCCCTCCGCAAATATACACTTACCCCAATGTTTGCTAGACTGGAGTTAGTATAGTAAATGTGACGACCCGAATTGTGCTTTTCTTCCATTATTTGTTGGACTGGAGTTAGAATATTATATCTGACCCTGCCAAATGTTGCACTTTCCCCAATGTTTGGAAGACAGGATTTAGAAAAGTAAACCAGCCCTCCATTGTATCAACTTTCCAAAATGTTTGCTAGGCTGCAGTTAGAGTGGTAAATGTAAACACCCCTCCCTCTGCCAAAATAATGTATGCATTTTCCCGGATATTTGCAGGATTGCAGTTAGAATAGTGTATCTAAATTATTTTTAATGGTTTTGAATTGGTGTTAGGTTACTACATGTCATATCATTTCAGATTTTGAAAGATATTTGAGCAAAGTTAATTTAAAAGAATATACTTTCAAAATTGGCTTGTTTATTTGAATAATTATTTTCCTATTGTGTTTTTTTACAATATTTTGATATGTTTTTTAAATTATCAATAATTATGCATGTGTTTATTTTGTTTTATTACTTAATGTAAATTAATAGTGTTTTACAAGATAATTTTTATTTGTATAATACATTTAATAAAATGAAAATTTATAACATTATTTCAAAGTAATATGTATTTTTAAGATGTTTTAGTTAATAAAATAATGTTTACATAAATTGCTATATATTAAATTGTAATTAATATAAAAAAATTGTGACATATTAAAAGACTATGGGGCCGATTATGATGGCGGGCGGACTTTGTCCGCCCGCCATCGCCCCGGTAAATGGGACCGCCCGCTATGTGTGCGGCGGTCCCGCACATGTGATTAGGATGCCACCGCCACGGTGGCATCCCCATTTCCAGCATTGTGGCGGGCGGTGCTCACAACACCGCCCGCCACAGTGCTGGAAATACATGTTGTGCATCTGCATGCACAACGTGACAGGCAGCGCGCGGTGCCTGCCACCTTGTGCATGCAGATGCAGGGGGGTACCATAGGTACCCCCCATGTGCAGCCCCCACCCCCCCAACACCCTGGGGGCCCGCAATGGGCCCCCAACAGCAAAGACCGCGAGCCTTTCCATGGCGGCGACGCCACCATGGAAAGGCTCATCTCCGCCGGCATCATAATATGGATGGCGGTGTCTTGCAGACACCGCCACCATATTAAACCCTTTTCCGCCCGGTCGACTGTTCGGCCGGGCGGAAAACATGCGGACGGTCTTACCGTCTGCCGGGCTCCCCTCCGCCATGGTAATATGGCGGGGGAATTTGTTGGCGGACGGGCGATTATGGCGGGCGGATCGCCACCGCCATGCGGGCAGTGGCGATCCGCCCGCATCGTAATCGACCCCTATATTATCAATCACAATGAAATATATATATACTTACAAATATAATGTCGCTATTTTGGACCATGATATTTTGGTACTAGATATTCTTGCACTTTACTCTATATGCATGTAAAGTCGATATTTTGGTTTTTGATATTTTTATAACAATACTATATTTTTGTGGTTGATTCAATGTCATATAACCAAATTTTGTGGCAAGAAAGCAAAAGTTGCAATCTAAAACCGCACAAGTTGCAGTAGGCCTGTCACAAAAATGTTGCTTGGCTTGCGGTCTGTCAATGCTGGAGACTCGGTCAAGAAACAGTCTATTACTTGGCATAGTCTTCTCACCGCCATAGCTTGGAAAAGGAGAATGTCTCGAGCCAGAAAGAGCAGATTTTAATTTAAAAGCTCTGCTCTCTTTGGTCACCAGAAAAGTTACTTTCCAGGGATGAAAAGGCAGTAGAAGGTGAGGTGGGGGTAGTGATTACAGGAGATGAAGGGAGGGGCAAGAAGAGTCTTGGGAGGCCATATGAGTCCCGAGAGGAAGGGCCACAGGAAAAATGGGCAGTAAGCGGGTCACAAGAGAAAAAGGGCAGCAGGGGAAGGGGCCCAGGAGTGACGTGGATATATGGATGGTGGGGCTTTGTCAGAGGTGGCACAGTGCAGTGGGGGATGGGAAAGGGGTCAATGGTGCAGCAGGGTCCACAGGAGGCAGACTGCTTCGGGGGAGGGAGGCACAATAGAACAGCTGCAAAGAGACTGGACCTTGCATATACCTGAAGAAGTTGCTCTATGGCAGTCACTTCCTCTCTTCTTAAAAACTGTGCGGGGCTGCAGGCTGTTTGCACAAGAGGGGGCCATGTGCATTTGCAAGTGGTGTTATCAAGTAGATGACGGTAAGTAAACATCTCTGCACCTTTCTTTTATTGGCAGCGCAAAGCCAATAAAAGGAGGGTTAGTTTAAATTTTTTACAATACAAATTACAATATTTGCAAGGAGTTTAGTGAAAATTATGCGATTTTTACAAAATTGTTGATTTTTTTATTTTTTACAAAGCATAAAATCAGAAAATACTGAGGGGTCTGGCTCTATACCCATTTCAGAGCGTAAACAGCTATTTGTCTGACTGAATCCTTTTAAGATAATCAAAGTTAGTGGTGATGTCTTTGCAAATCCTTGTTTATGTAAGATCAAAGTGCCCAAAAGGTAAAGTAGGGGCACTTTCTTTACAGCAAACAGAAATGTTGCTCGAGAGTTTTACCATCGGCTTTAAGGGATATTGCTCTGCACGCGGCATACAAAGATCAAATGTTGCCAGCTTCAGGACACTGAGAAAGTGAGATCCCTGCTCCTAGAGAATAGTGTCATGTGGTGTGAATTTTGCATGCTAAGGTAAATATAAAAGGTTAACAGGAAAGTCTGCTCAGATTCATATTGATGCCATTGAAACATAGAACAACAACAATGTAGGTAAGCAGTGCCTATGCTAAGTCATCAAGAACTCTCAGAAAATAGACTAACAGAGGCTACTTCAAGAAAAACAATCTAAGGAGCACACTTGAAACTTTAAAGTGATTAAATATGCCTTACCTATTAACCGATGCCTTTAGACAAGTAGTCAAATAATAATTGAAGAGAAGCCAGTTGAGTGGTCTTTCAAGTGACTCTGCAGACTGGAAAACATCCCACGCAGCTGAAAAAACAGCTGCTGCCTTGATAGGGGTTTCTTGACCAGATTTACTAAGGTAGTGTAAAAGCAGCATCCTGGTAAAAAATATAATAGTAAAATAACAGTAGGTGGTTACATAATATTGCCTAGGAATCCAAACGCTACCGCAGATAAGATAAAGATGTAGGCTGTTTCTGCAACTTTGCTACAAAACGTCTAGAAGCTGTGAGATGTAAATGGTTACATTAAGTGGTCCTGTAAAGGGGCTGAAGGGTGTCTCTTCTATAAATACTCTGAGGGGTCTGTATCTATATTCACCCCACCCCCGGTGATATAGCCCATGGGAGGCCCAGGGAGAGCTTGGTTTCTATACTCCAATGCGCTAGGCTTGTTGGGGGCAAGAGAAATGTACTAGGTGTGCCCAGTGCTTAATTTGTAACAAAACATAAGTGCCAGGGCCCTCTTCAGGAGGCACTTCAGCTTGCACCTCGCATTGACGGTGTCAGCGCTGCCAAGTACAGTAATAATACAAGTACTAACCATCACACCCTACAGTTTTGACAATTCTGACTATTCCAGGCCCTCAAAGCTATAAGAATGGATTTGTCAACAGATATTAGTCATTTTTAATGCATGTTGAAATAATAAACAACTGTTCTTGTGCTCACCTCTAAATCAGACAAACAGTTACAAAATTAAGCAATGGGTGTGCCCAAATACTGACATGCGTCATCGGTCAGTCTAGGCTTACCTGACATGGTGGGCTGTGGTATAAGCGTGTTTGTTGCTACTTCAAGAAACAAGGGGCGCAGGAGAGGACAGCTGGGTGGTGGTGCGCATGGCAGGGCAATTCTGGCCAGCTTTGGTCTCCCAGAAGTTCTGCTGATGACAAAGTGCCTCAGAGGGGACCAGTGACGCAAAGCCCTACTGCAGCGCACAGTGGCTGAGAGGAGGCTCGGCCTGCACAGTGTACCGCTATCACTGACTGCCAGTAGAGGAATGGGAATGTAGAGGAGAGGGAATGGTAGGCAGGATATAAATGGAAAAGACAACGTATGCCTGCCATCTTCTGCTTAGGAAGGGTTGTCACAACCGTATACTTTCCTTTGCAGCCACAGCTGCTGAAAACACTTTGCAATATGCATTATACGCATGTACCTATATGTCTTAAAATTCATGTTTTCAGGTTAATTTTACACTCCTATATATTCACTTGCCATTGCAAAGAAACGAGTGCTTGTGGCAATACGTGCGCCTAATTGTGAAAACAATAAACGCATACAACATCTATAAATATCCAAGCAGAGCTGCCATGCAGTACCCTTGATGAAGGAAAATGGAGCCCCTACCCGTAACCATTGCAGAGGAGAGTTGATGAGTGAAAGAATCATGACTTTGAAATACACTTCATTTGGTGATAAAGGATGGAGAGTGCAGTAGAGTTTGTTTGTGTATGTCTTAGTTTGTGTGTCCTGTTTCTTTTCCACTGGACTTCAGGCACCGCTGACTCAGGGGTCTGAAGCTTCTCCTTGGGGATCATTACTGTTGCATCTTACCTTCTCCATACAAACTGCGGACATGCATGTACTCGCTAGAGCTTTATAACTCATATCAATCAATCAATAAAATATATTGGTTTTGAAGAGGGAGACCTTGGTAAGGCATTTACTGGGACCAAGAGGTTTATTTTTAGATAGGTACCTTTTTTCATTCTTTTCTTGCTTGGGAGAAACAAAGGTGCAGTGTAAAGCAGAAAAAATGAAAATAGGTGTCTGCATGTTTACCCCCACTGCAATCCTGTCTTTTAAAATGCACACAAGCCTTTCAAATTGCCTTTTTTCAATTTGTCCCCACATCTCAAGAAATGACAATCTTTTGCACTTATTAGTTATACAAGGGGTGGGCCCTTTGTCACACAACTAGATAGGGCCAGTAAATACAAAGTAATCAAAACATCTAGCTGACCATTTGTTAGGATGCCACCAATTTAAGCAGACTTAGGACCAAACTCACAAATAAGATGGTCTATTTCATTTAATTATTCACTTTCTTTCTTTTCATTTCTTGAATTCACAAAACAGATATCGAATACACTTCACGATTTACACAGTTTACATAACATCTAGACAAAATTGAAACAATAAAACCAAATAACAAATAAAACTCAATTTGAATTATTTCCAGTCAAAAAACAACAGGTAACCCACGAAGACAATTTTCAAAGGGACAAGCTAAGGTTACCAACCAAAGGGGGTATAGACTTTTCTACCAACAGAGGATTTACACTTTTAAGTACATTATTTCCCTCGGTCGCTACACATATTTCTATTGAAACTCTTCCCCTGATGGAAAAGTGCCAACGCGTTTCGAATCCCAATTTATTTCTGGGGATTCTCCTCAGGGCTTGTGACTGGATTTCTGTAAAACCAAATAGAAAAAAATATATATTTTTGTTTGACCAACCATTGCCTCCCTTCTCCCTTTCCTATGTTCACCCTTAAGAAGAAGGATTATGTGTACCTGTTTGAGAGTTTGGAAATCCCTTCAAAGTTATGGGAAAGGTTGTGGGTATAATTTCCTGGAAAAACAAGGACACTCAATCCCTACCGGCTACTGTCACATAATATGTCCATTTCGTGCTCAATATGATTGTGACGGTTCCACTTACTTGAGGTGAAAACTCAGTAAACTCTAGCACCGGTGCCACTCCTGCGTGAAGTTGGTACTTCAGTGGCGTTTCGATTATTTAACCTGCCAGCGGACACGTTGGTTTTAATCTGGTGAGAAAGAAAGACTTAGGCTTTACGAAAATTCGAGCAACAAGCACTTTGATAATTTCTTTTGTATTGAATTTAAAGTTTACTTTCCGATTAGAATTGCTGTTACCAGCAGTTGCTCGCAGTGGCAGTGTGAAAAAGGTCCGTAGTTTGGAAGGTTCGTAGTTTTATAACCGTTTGGTTATTCTTGTTTTTCAAGTTAGTTCTCTGTAGGTTTAAGCAATCAGATACAAAGTTTCAAACCCGATGACTCACTCGTGCTTCCGAAGCGGCCGTCATGCATTCTTCCTTGTGTTCCATCCGCTGTTGTGGAACGCTGGCATTTCGGCTAAGTTCAATTACGTTTACAAGGACTTCCTGTTCCTTGGTCAATCGGGCTATTGTGCAAGGGATGCTGGCTCTTGTAGTACTTCTATAGAACATATAGGCACTTTCACTTCCTGGCAATCTAATCATAGTTCTCTATTACGTCAATGTTTGTGAGCAGTGGCTTTGAAGCACAGTTGAGTTTGGTTCTTTTTATATTCTACATTCTTGATATTTCAGACATTTCATTCAGCCCAGATATAGCACTATTGAACTTGAGGATAAGATAGGCTTCTTTTTGAAATAAAATTCTTTCTGTATCTCCGCCTCTTGGCGTCTGTTTTACCACGCAGAGGACTGTCCATTTAATATCTTTTTCACTACGGTTGGCTTGTATAAAGTTAACTAACCATAGGGGCATTTGTCACTTTTGTGCGAATTCTAGATCGATGTTGAACGATTCGCAGTCGGATCTCTTGATTAGTCTTTCCGATATACAGTTTGCCACAAGGGCATGTAATTCCATAAATGACATTCTTCGTTTTACAATTTGAAAAGGGCTTGTGAATCCATTTGATGGTGTTGTGCTCAAATACAGATCCTTCGCAGGTTGTTTTACATGATACACAGTTACCACACTTGTGGTGGCCTTCGATTGGTTTTAAATTCCAATGGGAATGTAGGTCCTGTTTTTTTGTTGTAGAGGTGCAATCAGCTCTCACCAATTGTTGGCCAATGCTCGTTTCTTTCCTCATGGCAAAGAGTGGTCTGTCAAACGGGCATTCCAGATTTTGAAGCAAGTGCCAGTTTTTAAAAATGATTTGGCGGAATTGATTCGTGTGGGGACCAACGGTCGAGACACACATCATTTTAGTCATGGGCTCCTTGATTTTCTTTGATAAAATACATTCTCTCGGTGTGTACCAAGCCCTCCGATTTGCGTGCTTAAGCAGTTTTTTGGGGTACCCTCTTTCCCTTAGTTGTTCGCACAGGGCTGTCACATGGACTTCAAAGTCATCCATCCGTGAACAGTTTAGTCTAATCCTTAAAAGCTGGCCATACGGCAAATTAGCCCGCAAGGACCAGGGATGTGAACTTTTGTAATGAAGGATCGTGTTTCTGTCGGTTGATTTACGATGTAGAGTTGTCCTTAGTTCATTATTTATAGGTCTTAACTCTACGTCTAAGAACGTAAGAGAAGTCTTACTCTTGGTCACAGTGAATTTTATGTCCGAGTGTCTTGCATTGCGCCAATCGTGAAACTGCATTAAAGTTGATTCTGGGCCATCCCAAAGGCACCAGATGTCGTCGATGTAACGATACCACTTCAAAAGATGTTGTTTGAAGGGGTTGTCCCTTTGCCCCGAGAGATGGCAGTCCTCTATATGGCCAGGTTCGAGGAGAAATTTGTTTATGAGAATAATCCCTTCAAACAACATCTTTTGAAGTGGAATCGTTACATCGACGACATCTGGTGCCTTTGGGATGGCCCAGAATCAACTTTAATGCAGTTTCACGATTGGCCCAATGCGAGACACTCAGACATAAAATTCACTGTGACCAAGAGTAATACTTCTCTTACGTTCTTAGATGTAGAGGTAAGACCTATAAATAATGAACTAAGGACAACTCTATATCGTAAATCAACCGACCGAAACACGATCCTTCATTACAAATGTTCACATCCCCGGTCCTTGCGGGATAATTTGCTGTATGGCCAGCTTTTAAGGATTAGACAAAACTGTTCATGGATGGATGACTTTGAAGTCCATGCGACATCCCTGTGCGAACAACTAAGGAAAGAGGATACACCAAAAACTGCTTAAGCACGCAAAACGGAGGGCTTGGTACACACTGAAAGAATGTCTTTTATCAAAGAAAATCAAGCAGCCCATGACTAAAATGATGTGTCTCGACCTTTGGTCGCCACACGAATCAATTCCGCCAAATCATTTTTAAAAAACTGCCACTTGCTTCAAAATCTGGAATGCCCGTTTGAAACACCACTCTTTGACATTGAGGAAAGAAACGAGCATTGGCCAACAATTGGTGACAGCTGATTGCACCTCTACAACAAAAAAACAGGACCTACGTTCCCATTGGAATTTAAAACCAATCGAAGGCCACCACAAGTCTGGTAACTGTGTATCATGTGAAACAACCTGCGAAGGATCTGTATTTGAGCACAACACCATCAAATGGATTCACAAGCCTTTACAAATTGTAAAACGAAGAATGTCATTTATGGGATTACATGCCCTTGTGGCAAACTGTATATCGGAAAGACTAATCAAGAGATCCGACTTCGAATCGTTCAACATCGATCTAGAATTCGCACAAAAGTGACAAATGCCCCTATGGTTAGCCACTTTATACAAGCCAACCATAGTGAAAAAGATATTAAATGGACAGTCCTCTGGGTGGTAAAACAGATGCCAAGAGGCGGAGATACAGAAAGAATTTTATTACAAAAAGAAGCCTATCTTATTCTCAAGTTCAATAGTGCTATATCTGGGCTGAATGAAATGTCTGAAATATCAAGAATGTAGAATATAAAAAGAACCAAACTCAACTGTGCTTCAAAGCCACTGCTCACAAACATTGACGTAATAGAGAACTATGATTAGATTGCCAGGAAGTGAAAGTGCCTATATGTTCTATAGAAGTACTACAAGAGCCAGCATCCCTTGCACAATAGCCCGATTGACCAAGGACAAGGAACAGGAAGTCCTTGTAAACGTAATTGAGCTCAGCCGAATTGCCAGCGTTCCACAACAGCGGATGGAACACAAGGAAGAATGCATGACGGCCGCTTCGGAAGCACGAGTGAGTCATCGGGTTTGAAACTTTGTATCTGTTTGAAAGCGTAAGAAGAAGACGCGTAGTAGCTAACGCCTCTTTCTTGTGCTTAAACCTACAGAGAACTAACTGGAAAAACAAGAATAACCAAACGGTTATAAAACTACGAACCTTTCCAAACTACGGACCTTTTTCACACTGCCACTGCGAGCAACTGCTGGTAACAGCAATTCTAATCGGAAAGTAAACTTTAAATTCAATACAAAAGAAATTATCAAAGCGCTTGTTGCTCGAATTTTCATAAAGCCTAAGTCTTTCTTTTTCACCAGATTAAAACCGACGTGTCCGCTGGCAGATTAAATAATCGAAACGCCACTGAAGTACCAACTTCACGCAGGAGTGGCGCCGGTGCTAGAGTTTACTGAGCTTTCACCTCAAGTAAGTGGGACCGTCACAATCATATTGAGCACAAAATGGACATATTATGTGACAGTAGCCGGTATTGATTGAGTGTCCTTGTTTTTCCAGGAAATTATACCCACAACCTTTCCCATAACTTTGAAGGGATTTCCAAACTCTCAAACAGGTACACATAATCCTTCTTCTTAAGGGTGAACATAGGAAAGGGAGAAGGGAGGCAATGGTTGGTCAAACATAAATATATATTGTTTTCTATTTGGTTTTACAGAAATCCAGACACAAGCCCTGAGGAGAATCCCCAGAAATAAATTGGGATTCGAAACACGTTGGCACTTTTCCATCAGGGGAAGAGTTTCAATAGAAATATGTGTAGCGACTGAGTGAAATAATGTACTTAAAAGTGTAAATCCTCTGTTGCTAGAAATGTCTTTACCCCTGTTGGTTGGTAACCTTAGCTTGTCCCTTTGAAAATTGTCTTCGTGGGTTACCTGTTGTTTTTTGACTGGAAATAATTCAAATTGAGCGTTATTTGTTATTTGGTTTTATTGTTTCAATTTTGTCTAGATGTTATGTAAACTGTGTAAATTGTGAAGTGTATTCGATATCTGTTTTGTGAATTCAAAAAACGAAATGAAAAGAAAGAAAGTGAATAATTAAATGAAATAGACCATCTTAATTGTGAGTTTGGTCCTAAGTCTGCTTAAATTGGTGGCAGCCTAACAAATGGTCAGCTAGATGTTTTGATTACTTTGAATCTTTTGCACTTGACACCTTCTTATCCTTAATACAATGCCTGCAGAGCCTGACTTCCCTGCTCACCTCCTGTCACACTGGATGACGTCTAACATTCCATGCACAGCACTGCAATTGCATTTTACTACAGCCCTCCAAGTGTCAACATGCAGAAATGATTCCCCAAATTCTAGAACTCCAAGTTTACAACTGTATTTTACCTTCCACCTACAGGGAGACCACCAAAACTGATGGGAATAGGCAAATACTACATACAGAACCCAAAGCACACACCTGACACCCATTCACATAAACCACATAATTATAACTCACGCCAACATCTCTGTCATCTTCCCTTGGATTACATGGCCCTGTGGACAACAGGAATAACAAATTACAAAAACGGGGAGACAAGAGGAAGAACAATGAAGGGGCCCGTCCTCCTACGTGTTAATTTGCAAAAAATAAAGAGGGCTCGTCCACTTCTAATGTGAGATAATCTTCCACAAACCGGAGAGAAAACCCTTTGGGGGGACCTGAATCAGACCATGAATGAGTTTGAGGCTACATTCAAACAAAATTCAATAAACTCAAGAAAGACACAGCCAAATTCACACAAGAACGGGTGTATCCCTACAACAGAGATAACTACGTCATTGCTGGAAGAAATTCAGGCTACAATACAGATAGTGATTCAGCTGAAACTAGATCAAATAGCTCTGATTCAAGCCCAGGCAGTAGTGGTGACTACCGGGGAAAGAGAGGCAACAGAAGGGAAGCACGGTCTGGTTTTGGACAAGGAAGAGGATGGGGCCCATACAATGCTCCACCAATGCACCCAATGCCATTCTATTACGGCCCACCACCTCCATCCCACATGCACCTACCCCCGTTTTGAACAATGGGACCCACAAGGGGCCTCTACCAATTTACCCAGAGAAGACCTTTTTTAGGGGCAGGCCAGGGCCGCACAAGAGGCAAAATGAAAAGGAGGGGCCAGGTACAATGGGCCCCCCCACCACAAGATCAAGCAGGGATGTTAACCAGGAGTATGACGAAGGAGTCACAACCAGGCCTAAGCAACTGCTTAGCCTAGTCGTTAACCTAACTGACAAAAGACTTGCACACCCACAAATACGGAACCTGGAGAAAGGCCTGAATTTTGTACCAATGGCAACCATATATAAGTTCAAATTCAATTGGGAAATCAAAGAGTTCCGCAGGAGGATCAAACTCAAGGCCTTTTTTGAAGGCAGACCTCAAGAATCAGACACACAGGGTGACATGGGACTCAGAATAAAATCCACTTTTACACCACCCTTCATGGCAGTGCCGTTGAAATTCTGGCTTTTGAGAAAGCCGTCTTAAAGGACATAGAGAAAATGTCTCCCAACCTTATCAAGACCTTTCACAATGCAACTAAGGAAGAAAAAGCAGCCATCAGGGAACTGGCCAATGATAAAGGTCTGGTGATTAAGCCACCGGACAAAGGGGGAGCAACTGTCATTCAATCGACTGAGGCCTATCGCAAGGAATGATGAGAGAAACTATGAGCACCTACCCACAGATCCGACCGATTTCCTGAGAATGAGAACTGGCAAGTATGGTTGAGCAGGCTTTGGCCAATGACTGGATAGTGTAAAAAAGAGAGAGGGACCCCTTTAACCAAAGGAATAGGGTTCAAACAACCATATAGAAGAGAAGGTTTCCTTTGGGTTTAATTCTCAAAACTCTTTTTTTATAATTACACTAATCACCAAACCATCTTGCACCAATCAGAACCACACACATTCGTACCACTCCTCACTTGCCACACACACAAAAGAAGTATTATAGTAAGCCCAAGGTCAGAATGCACAAAAATAGATCTATTTATTAATAATATAAAACACCAAGTACATAAAAAGTGCAAATTGGCAAATAAATTAAAAACAGCTCAATACATTAAGAATATCCCAATATTTCCTAGATGGAATCACACATGTACTAATAGATCCTAATCTATAGCAAAATTAACACAACTATTCTAAACAATTCATAAAAGAATTAAAAATTTGAACATTCTGTTGGGTGGTTTAAACCACCCCTTGGACACAGAGGAATTGTAATATGTGTGTCCAAGGGGGTGGTTTAAACCACCCAACAGAATGTTCAAATTTTTACAGAAACGTAGAGATGTGCTGTTTTTAAATGTATAGTATGTAAATAATGGAATTTGTTTGCTAGTGAAATGTACAATGTGGGATATGGTTAATTGTTGTGCTATTGTTATTAAGTTCTTGCTTTATTTTATGCTTGGAGAATGGTATAAAGCAGAAAATAAGACTTTAGACACAAACTGACATACGTGTTTTACTACACAGGTGTGTTGAATTTCTTCTGGCAATACCAAATAATTACGAGAGTCACAATAAAGGTCTTGAAAAGATGGTGTAAATTAAAAGATCCCATCGAAAGAATTACACCATAAGCACACAACATAATCTGTTTAGCGAGAGAACACACAAAAGACAACACACTTTGTCATTGAGAACTACACATCTGTGTTCAAAACCGTAATAGCTAGAACCCGATACTGTAAAACTTATTAGTAATCTGTAGTTCCAGCCACTCCACGGATTGTATGATGGAGCGTCAACGCGTTTCGATGGGATCTTTTAATTTACACCATCTTTTTCAAGACCTTTATTGTGACTCTAGTAATTATTTGGTATTGCCAGAAGAAATTCAACACACCTGTGTAGTAAAACACGTATGTCAGTTTGTGTCTAAAGCCTTATTTTCTGCTTTATACCATTCTCCAAGCATAAAATAAAGCTATACATTTAAAACAACACATCTCTACGTTTCTGTAAAAATTTGAACATTCTGTTGGGTGGTTTAAACCACCCCTTGGACACAGAGGAATTGTAATATGTGTGTCCAAGGGGTGGTTTAAACCACCCAACAGAATGTTCAAATTTTTACAGAAACGTAGAGATGTGTTGTTTTTAAATGTATAGTATGTAAATAATGGAATTTGTTTGCTAGTGAAATGTACAATGTGGGATATGGTTAATTGTTGTGCTATTGTTATTAAGTTCTTTGCTTTATTTTATGCTTGGAGAATGGTATAAAGCAGAAAATAAGACTTTAGACACAAACTGACATACGTGTTTTACTACACAGGTGTGTTGAATTTCTTCTGGCAATACCAAATAATTATGAGAGTCACAATAAAGTTCTTGAAAAAGATGGTGTAAATTAAAAGATCCCATCGAAACGCGTCGACGCTCCGTCATACAATCCGTGGAGTGGCTGGAACTATAGATTACTAATAAGTTTTACAGTATCGGGTTCTAGCTATTACTGTTTTGAACATGGATGTGTAGTTCTCAATGACAAAGTGTGTTGTCTTTTGTGTGTTCTCTCGCTAAACAGATTATGTTCTGTGCTTATGGTGTAATTCTTTTTATGACTTGTTTAGAATAGTTGTGTTAATTTTGCTATAGATTAGGATCTATTAGTACATGTGTGATCCCATCTAGGAAATATTGGGATATTCTTAATGTATTGAGCTGTTTTTAATTTATTTGCCAATTTGCACTTTTTATGTATTTGGTGTTTTATATTATTAATAAATAGATCTATTTTCGATTGTTGTGCATTCTGACCTTGGGCTTACTATAATACTTCCTTTGTGTGTGTGGCAAGTGAGGAGTGGTACGAATGTGTGTGGTTCTGATTGGTGCAAGATGGTATGGTGATTAGTGTAATTATAAAAAAAAGTTTTGAGAATTAAACCCAATGACTGGATATCACAGAAAGAGGGAGAATTCCTGATTTATAAAAATCAAATCACTCCCTATTTCTACACTATCCCGAAGAGCCACAAGAACCAGGAAACTCCGCCAGGTCACCCCTTAGTGTTCGATTTTGGAACCCTTGTCTAGGTTCGTAGATGCCTTCCTCAGACCCACAATTCAGAAAACAAGTACATATCTCAAAGACACCAAGGATGTACTACGCCTCCTCAAAGACCCCATTTTCAATCCCGACACCCATCTCCTCCTGGGTCTTGATATTGAAAGTCTATACACAAGCCTCCCCCACACAGAGACCCTGAACATCATCGAGGAAGTCCTGTTTGAGGTGGATTGGGATTACCAATCACCCATGAATGTAAGTATGGGGTGCTGCAAGTGGGCCCTCACTGACAACATTTTTGAGTTTGAAGGGACCCTTTACTTTCAGAAACACAGGACCAGTATGGGCAGTACATTTGTGCCGAGCATTGCCGCCTGAATGTCCATCATTTGGAAACACAAAAAATCCTGAACTCTGTGAACCCGTACCTTACACACATAACCCTTTGGAAAAGGTACATTGATGACGTTCTAGTAATCTGGGAAGGCAATGAGCTCACAGTGAAACAATTCATAAGTTGGCTCAATGTAACAAAACACATTTTTTAAATTCACTCACAACGTTAGTGATAAAGAATTGTTTTTTCTTGACCTGAATATAATAGATGACCAGGGCATACTGAAAACAACTACACATGAAATACCAACAGCAAAAAACTGCTTACTTCTCTACGACAGTTTCCACCCACATCATCCAAGGGAGAATCTCCTTTTTGGTCAATTTTTGAGGTTGAGAAGGAACTGTTCAGATGTGAGGGATTAGCAATGAGCAGGCATTTTTGTAAATAAGCTGGAAGCCGGAAAACAGCCACCTAACATTGTGCAGAGAGCCATGAAACGGGCACGCAACAATAGAGAGTCCCTATTGGAACATGCCCCACTCAAAGAGAAAGATGAAAGACCTATCTGCATTACCACATTCAATGTGGCCTCAGACAAAGTGAGCAAGATCATTAATAAGCATTGGTAAATTCTGAATAGCGGCACCTTGAATTTTCCCAAACCAATGTTCTCTCACAGACGAGAAAAGAGCCTGAAAGACCTACTGGTACATACACGCACACGAAAGTCAACAACTGACACAAGACAGACACAAGGCACTACATTCACAGTGGTTGGCCATCACCCATGTAGTGGATGTAGTGTATGTCACCTCACGAAAGCAACAAAAACAATATCTTTTCACAATGACACCACATGGAAACTTAGGAGATTTTCAAAGTGCAACATGAAAAGAGTGGTATACATCATCACATGTCCCTGTAACCTACATTACATAGGCATGGCGACCAGGGCAGTGAAAACTAGAAGCCGCTAACACCTCAGCAACCTCATGTGTGGTAGAGCAACAACCAAAATGTAAATTCACTACACTGAGGCAAAAACACAGTACAGGAATATCAATGGGCGGTTTTGGAACACGTCGACAATGCACACCCCATTGTGCAGCGAAACGGGAGGAACCCAATGATGAAGCATGTCACCAAGGGTCAACCCTGGTGGGTAAGGGTTATCTAAGAAAACCAAAGGGCATTTCTCCCCATTTTGTGGAGGGTTATCTCACATTAGAACGGATGGGCCTTCTTTTGTTTTTGCAACAGGAACTCAGTGACGCAGGGCACAACACTCAAGAGGAAGAGAACTGAGGGGGAGACAGCCCTTATAGTTAATTTTGTAGTCAAACACTACAAGCAAGTACATGGTCTGCTTCCATAAAACCTCGGTGAAGCAGAGAAGACATCCTTTTGCAGGAAGTCACAGATTCTGTAAATACATTGGAGAGGAGGTGAACACTGTGGTGCCATTAAAAAGAAATGGCAGGATAAGAGGAGGCAGGTGAAGGAGAATTCCAGGATTCAGGTGGCAAAGGCTATTTCTGGAGTTGGACCTGGATCACGTCTCGATCACACCACTCTCGAAGAGTGTGTCACCTCCACAATAAACCATGACCTGCTATTGGGACTACGTGCTGCAGACGGTCCTAACATGAGGCCAGGTAAGCATTAAATCCCCTCTCTGTCTCTACAAATTAGCCTACAACCACTAAGGCAAATCTTTCCTTCCCACACTTCTTCAATGTTTTGCAAACGCAAACACGCAAACACACACACACACACACACACACACACACACACACGCAAACACACACACACACACACTCAAACACACACAAACACACACACACACACACACACACACACACACACACACACACACACACACACACACACACACACACACACACACACACACACACACACACACACACACACACACACACAATACTACTTACAGTAATCCCCCTTTTCTATTCCTTATCTCATATGGTCACCATTACAAGTAATTTGCTTGCAACATATGGGGTATCAGTACTTCCTAATATGGCAGAGTGACACACAGGGCATGCTTCCAAACATATTGGTACAAAACATGCAGGTATGTCAGTATGATATCAGTGTCACTATCTTGCTGCTTTGCTTTGAGGACTGCTCATAGTTTGTGTGCTTTGGACATTTTTATTACTTGTTTTTACAGTACACATTTTCACTGTGCATTGTTGTTACAGTCCCTCTGTTGTATTCCAGTGTTCCTACTTCTGTCTGCATCCTTCCAGTGCTGTTCTTGTTTCAGTGCAGATTTGTTTCCGTGTATTCTAGTGTTCCTAACTCTGTCTCCATACTTTCAATCTTGTCCTTGTTTCTGTGCAGACTCCTTGGCTGCATTTCAGTGTTCCCTGGTGTGTGCTCTTCCAGTCCTGTTCTTTTTTATTAGAATATATTTATGCTTTTCCTGAGTTCTGTTTCTGCTTCCAGTTCCTATTACTTCATCCCTTTCTCCTCCCTAATGTCTGTGTGAAATCCTAGTTATTATTACCAGAGATTGACAGAGAGTTCTGAGGCTTGGAGCCTCTTGCACAGAGACTCACTCAGCGCTCTTCTCCAATAAGAGCATTGTCCAAGACTGTGTGAGATTAACTGCTACTTACTTTACAGTTAGATTTCTTCTGTTACAGACTGATCCTTTTCCACAGAGCATACAAACTATGATTTATAGTGTATGTCTATTGTTCTCATGCTCTGTAGTCAGTCAACATTCTTTATTCAGCTTAATTAGCCATAAAAGATTCATAAATAACCAACAAAAACATCCAAAAAAGATTAACATATAAAACTGAATAAAACGTGACATTACATGGATAATCAATTCATTCAATAACATACAACATAAATAAAAGTATTTTCCTAATATTAATCACTCTAAAAAATTTAAAATGGCTAACATAATAACTGGGGACGCAAGGGTCTGTAAGAAAAGCAAGGCTGGGCGACATCGTCACAAATTTAGGGTACAGAGTATCTGTAGCAAATATATTATCATTGGAATCATGTATGACAGCACCAACCCAGGGGAAAATAAAACGAATCTACATAGAATATGCCGAGACCTTAAGAATCTAAGCTGAGAGTCGTAATCCATCAGTGATTTCACATGCCATTATCTCCTCGTCATTTACTATGAACTGTGCCTCTTGTATGTCATCTGACCTCAAGCATGATTCTATATGATCTTCGTTAGGTTACGTTTGGCCCATCGCTTGGCATCTTTTCATGCTTTGTACTTCTTGCTGCCTTCTATTTGTTTATTGGACTATATATGTTTTATCTCATTTTATCTTAAACAGGCTTTACCCAGTTCCAGACCAGTCATTAGATCTGACTCCGCTCCAATCCTGTCCATCTCCTTCCAAATTTTCAGGTCCTTCCTAATTTGTGCTAAACCCCTCCTCCTGAATTCCCCATTTCCTGCAAAGGGCAAGCTCTCCCTATTAGTCTAGTACTAATCTTAGCAGGGGTCCGAATAAATAATAACAACAAAAGTAATTTGTTACATGGTGTTTAATAACTCGTTGGTGTTTGTGACTAACAGAACAGGTGCTACTATTACCCAATATAGTGGCATTCAATTTACCGACCATGGGTAAATGGAAGGCCGAGTCGCCCTTGCCACGATTTGAACTCATGACATGCACATCATCACATGCTTCAGCAGCAACCTTTCAACTCACAGAGTCATCCTGCTGACTGAGTTAAGCCGGGGTAGGATTGAGGTAAGGCTCAGTCTCATGTAGAGCTGAAGTGTAAAATTGACAGGAGTTAGCTGGGAGGCAAAGTGAGGTGGATTGGGTTGACGTGGGACGTAATTATGAGGCAAAGTTAAGTGATATTAAGTGATAGATTGATGGGTGGTTGGGGTGAGAATTAAGTGTGGTTAGGTTTTACTGAAGGGATTCTAGGATAAGCAGAGGCAGGGAGGGTATGAGGTTGAGTTAGAGTTGAGGTTAGGTTTTGGGGTGGGTTGTGGTCAGTCTGAGTTGCAGGTTTAGATTAAGAGGGAGTGAGATAAGACTGAGCTTGGGTTGAGGTGAGGTCAGATTGGTGTGAGGTGATGGGTTGAGGAGGAAGGAAGGTTGATGTGAGGTGTTCACAAAGTGGTGACTAAATTATAAGGCAGCTAGATACAAGTAATAAAATTATTCACCTATCCAGAGCCTCGTGTACATTCCCACACACATAAACCAAATTAGATGTATGACAATACCACGTATGCCTTTACCACGCAATGCCTTTACCACGCATATACCTTCACAACGCAAGGTAAGTATATTATCACGTGGCCAGGTCAGGCCTGGAAAGAAACATTGCCATTTTTACAAGCACACGTTTCTACACAATGGACTTTTTGACAGACAAAAGAGTTTCTCTGAATCCACATTGCTTACAATTTCCACTTCGTAAGTACACTATCACGACATCTTGAACATTTAGTACAAGGCCTCATCACACATTGTGCAAATGTTGTTGTCAATCAATCAATCAATCAATCAGGGATTTATAGAGCGCGCTACTCACCCGTGAGGGTCTCAAGGCGCTGGGGAGGAGGGGGGGGGAGGGGGAGGGTGAGCAGCTCCGGATCAGACGAAGAGCCAGGTCTTGAGGCTCTTCCTGAAGGTGTGCAGAGTAGGGGAGCGTTGGATGTTGATTGGGAGCTCGTTCCAAGCCTTTGCTGCGACGTAGGAGAAGGCTCTTCCGCCTGCTCTGGTTCTGCGGATGCGTGGGGTCTCTGCCAGGGTGAGGTCGGCGGAGCGGAGGTTCCTTTTGGATATGTGGAAGGATACTCTCTCGTTGAAGTATTTGGGTCCGATGTTGTGGAGTGATTTGAAGGCATGGGTGAGTAGCTTGAAGGTTACTCTCTTCTCGACGGGGAGCCAGTGGAGGTCTCGTAGGTGCTGGGTCATGTGTTCGTGTCCTGGGGTTCCGAGGACGAGTCTGGCTGCGGTGCTCTGGATGGTTTGGAGCCTGTGTAGCAGGGTTCTGTTGATCCCCGCGTAGAGGGCGTTGCCGTAGTTTAGTCTGCTGGTTATGAGCGCGTGGGTGACGGTCTTTCTGCATTCGGGGGGGTTCCACTTGAAGGTCTTGCGGAAGATGCGGAGGGTGTTGAAGCAGGTGGAGGCGACGGCGTTGATCTGGCGGGTCATGGAGAGAGAGGAGTCTAGGATGATGCCGAGGTTTTGGGCGTGGTCTGTCGGAGTGGGGGGGTTTCCGAGGGCGGGAGGCCACCAGGTGTTGTCCCAGGCGGTGGAGGAGGGTCCCAGGATGAGGACCTCTGTCTTCTCTGAGTTGAGCTTCAGGCAGCTGTCGTTCATCCAGGCTGCGACGTCCTTCATTCCTTCCTGGAAGCAGAGTCTGGTGTCTTCGGGATTTTGCGTGAGGGAGAGGATGAGCTGGGTGTCGTTAGCGTAGGATACTATGCTGAGCCCATGCTGTCTGACAATGGCGGCGAGCGGGGCCATGTAGATGTTGAAAAGCGTGGGGCTGAGCGAGGATCCTTGGGGTGCTCCGCAGTTTATCTCTGTGGGTTCGGAGAGGTAAGGTGGGAGTCTGATCCTTTGGGTCCTGCCAGTGAGAAATGAGCGGATCTAGTCGAGGGCGGTTCCTCGTATACCTGCGTCGTGGAGTCTGGCTGCGAGCGTGCGGTGTGAGACGGTGTCGAAGGCTGCGGAGAGGTCTAGTAGGATGAGGGCCGCAGTGTGTCCCTGGTCGAGTAGCATGCGGATGTCATCGGTGGCGGCGAGGAGGGCGGTCTCGGTGCTGTGGTTGCTGCGAAAACCAGACTGGGAGGGGTCGAGGATGGCGTTGTCTTCGATGTAGGTCGTCAGCTGGGCGTTGACGGATCTCTCAGTGACTTTGGCTGCGAAGGGAAGGAGAGAGATGGGCCGGTAGTTTTTCAGGTCCGTCGGGTCGGCCGAGGGTTTCTTGAGGAGGGGCTTGACCTCTGCCCGCTTCCAGTCGTCGGGGAAGATGCCGGATTCGAGGGAGGTGTTGATGGTCCGGCCTAGTTCGGGTGCTATGGGGGCGGCGGCTCTGTGGTAGATGTGCGGTGGGCAGGGGTCCATGGGGGCTCCTGAGTGGGTGTTCTTCATGGTTGCGGTGGTGTCTTCGGTGGTAGCAGGTTTCCAGGAGCTGATGGTCGGCTGGTTGTCGGTGGAGGAGATGAGGGTGGTGTCTGGAGTGTGTTCGCTGAAGTTGTCGTAGACGGCCTTGATTTTCCGGTGGAAGTAGGAGCTGAGCTTGTTGCAGAGGTCCTGGGATGGTGTGACGTCCGTGGCTTCGCTGGGGGGTTTGGTGAATTGCTGTATGGCGTTGAAGAGTTCTTTTGCGTTACTTGCGTTGGTGAGGATTTTGTTCTTGATGAAGGTCCGCTTGGTGACTCTTATGCGTTGGTGGTATTCCTTCATGGCGTTCCTGTAGGTGTTCTGGTCTTCAGTGGTTTACATGTTCCACCAGAGTTTCTCGAGGCGTTTGCAGGAGCGCCTGGCTTCTTGGAGGTAAGTGGTGAACCAGGCGGCCTTCAGGGGGCGTAGTTTGGTGGGGTTGCGGAGGGGTGCGAGCTTGTCTGCGCAGTTGGAGATCCAGCGATGTAGTTCTTTGGCTGCGGAGTTGGCGTCGGTCGTGGCGGAGGGGGGGTCGTGGAGGAGGGTGGTGTTGAGGTGTTCCTCTGTGATCTTGCTCCAGTTCCTTCGTGGCGGGCACGGGGCGGGTTTGGGTGCGGTGGTGGTGTTGAAAGTGAAATGTACACAGTGGTGGTCTGTCCAGAGGGGCTGCGTGGTATGGCTGAAGTGGATGTTGGTCCCTCCCGCGAAGATGGGGTCGAGGGTGTGTCCGGCTCTGTGGGTGAGGGTGGTGACGAGCTGCTTCAGTCTGAGGTTGGCAAGGAGGGTGGTGGAGTCGGGGTCGCTGCGGTTGTCGAGGTGCAAGTTCAGGTCTCCGATGAGAATGTAGTCCGTGGAGGCGATGGCGTGGGGTGAGACTAGGTCGGCAATGATGGTGGCGGAGGAGGCGCAAGGCCCAGGGGGCCTGTAGATGAGGGTCCCGTGCTGCGTTGTTCTGGGGCTGGTTTGGATCTGGAAGTGGAGGTGCTCGGTGTTGGAGGGGGGTCGTTCGTACTGGAGGTGGAGAGTCGGAGGGAGCTCTTGTGTGCGATGGCGAGTCCTCCTCCTGGGTGGTGGGGGCGGTCTTTTCTTTGGATCTTGTATCCGTCGGGGATGGCGGTGGCGATGTCAGGGGCGGAGGTGGCGTTGGTCCATGTTTCCGTGAAGAAGGCGACGTCGGGCGAGAGGGTGTCGAGTAGGTCCCAGATCTCAGTGGCGTGTCTGTGGAGGGAGCGTACGTTGAGGAGGATGCACGTCCGGGCTTCGGTGGTGCGGGCGTCCGTCGTGGGTTCAGAGGTCGTGGGGGGGCTGTTGATGGATTGTTGACAGTGTCGGCAGGAGAACTGGCCGTGGGTGGTGCTTGGCGTTGATCTCTGGCAGTCGTTGTTTCTTCCGGGGTGGAGTGCGAGGAGGGCAGCGGAGTCGTAGCGGTGGAAGGTCGTAGATCCAGGGTTCCTGTCGCTGGCTGCGGTCGGGTCGCGGACCGGCGCAGACGGGCTTGCCTTAGGCGTTACCGTGCAGCGGCCGCCATTAAGTAGGGGAGGGACGTGCAACTGGGAGGCGGGGGCGGTCAGGGGGGAGGGGTTACGGGGCAGAGGCGACAAGGCTATCATAGGAGAATAAACAATGTGAGCTTGGCTAAAACCTTGACATGGAAACAGATACTGTGATTATAAATAAGCTCTTTGTCTCTGTGTTAAAATCAGAGGAGCATTCTGCTGTCATTGCAAGGTCATCGCTGTCTCAGCCCATCTGATTCCTGGTTACCCTCTGTGAGGAGGGATGTCCAACTTGTGACCAAGCCGGGGACCTGCACACACTTACCTTCAGGTAATGGGGAATTAGATCATCCAGTAAGGGATTCTTGGAAGACCACCCGCCCCATGCACCTAGGTTAGGGAGCGAATAGTAGGAGTACACTATACACAGAACATATATGCCAGCATATACATTCTGCTTTAGCGCAACGGTGGAACTGTTCATTCTTTTCACTGTCCACATTGCTAATCACATTTATTTGCTTCTGTCTATTAATCATTTCAGTGCATACATTCTATACGAGAATCACAATGATTCAATAAATATTGAAACGCCTCTTTGTGTATTTCTTGTGCACCTACCTGAGTATGCATGAGTGACTGAGCGAAAAGGTTCTATATCTGTTACCACGATTTCCTTGGTAAGGCAGGGTTGCCATGTTCTAAGGTTGCCCAGACCTCTGGCCACCCATTTAGGTTTAGGGGTACTGGTGGGGGTACTGTGAGCTAGCAGGACTATCGGCCAACATATCCTGAGCGTGTGCATGGAATCAGTCTAGCACCATCCCCAACGTTTATGTTGTTCACACAAACATACAGTTCCTACTGAGAAAGTGGAAACCATAGGACAATATGGTAAGGTAGGTAAGGTATATATATAGTAATTGTAACCCCCTCTTTTTTTATTTTAAATTTACATTTTTTCTTTATTGGGGCAGACCCCACAACCCCCCTTTTTAAAATTATTTTTATTCGCCCCTTTTTAACCTTACTAACCTATACCACTACCCACCACTAAACCCTAAAAAACCCTTACCACACAATACCTCTACCCACCCTAACCCCAAAAAATACCCTTACCACCTTATTCCCCTACCAACCCCTAAACCGTAAAAATCCCTTAACCACCCTATAACTCTACCCACCCCTAAACCCTAAAAATACCCTTACCAACCTATCCCCCTATCCAACTCTAAACCCTAAAAATGCCCTTACCACCCTACACCCCTACATACCACATAAACTCTAAAAACACCCTTACCATCCAATACCTCTACCCACCCCTAAACCTTAAAAACACCCTTACCACCCTATACCCCTAAAAACACACTTACCACCTGTCAGGAAGCCAAGGACTTACCCAGGTGTGTTCCACACTTTTGCCTTTCTGGGCTCGAGATAAATTCCCCTATGAGTAAAGAAAAGCCAGAGACAACCTATTATGTGTCTCTTTAAAAAGCACATCTCCTTTGGGCAGGGTGAGTGGCAGTCAGGAGATGCAGGAAGCACGTCGGACGTTAAAGGAAGAAACAAAGAAACAGCCTCTCTCTTTGAGACACCGGAAGGAGGTGCCTGCGGCATTTCGGAGGACGCCTTGAGGAAGGCTATTGAAGCAGAGAAGGAGAAGAAGGACGGGAGCGGCTTAAAGTGAGCCTACGACTCATCACGGAATGGGGCTATCCCAGCAGAGGTCCACGAAGACAAGGGCACTGCCGTAGAGAAGACGGGACGCCACCGGTGGGACGCGAATGCCAGCCACATTCCAGGAAGACTGTGACTTTCTCAGGTATATAACCGCCTGCGCACCTGGGGCGACCGCGTGGGTAATGGGAATTTATAGTAACAATGGCAGTACTCACCTGTCATGATTTGTTCCTTCTGCCGAGGGTGAGCCGGTGGAGCCAGCCCTGCTGTAGAAGACGAACCTGCCGGAAGTGAAGTTCTACCACCTGAGCCCTCCGGATCCTACATGTTTAAAATAACTTATAAACCTAATAAATGCAACTTTAAAAACATAGAAATAAAGGTCTCAGAGAAATCTGTCAGTCCTGCAGAGCATCTGAACGCTCACACCACCCTACTCTCCTACCCACCCCTAAACCCTAAAATTACACTTACCTTCTGGGTAGTTCCCAAGTTTAGGTGGAGAGCAGCTACTATATAGAGCACCATATAACACAAGCAACACTCTAAATTTTCTCACCTCAAATGTCTGTTTTTTTAGCAGTCTTTAAGCATAGGATTAGCACAGTGCCATCCACGAGGAGCTAGAAAGGGACAAAGTCTTTTGTCATTGACACAGCAAAGTCTTTAAGCATAGGTTTAGCTAGTGCCATCAATTCCGAGCTGTAGAATTACAAAAGGCTTTTACCTCGCCAGGCACAGTATTACAGCTTTGGATTGGTGAAATACAGTTCAAGCCAACCTGGAATGAATAAAAGCAACCTCTGACACGTGTTTCACTGTCATTACAGCTCTTCTGAGATGGTTACCTTCGTCCAGACACAAGGGAGCACCCAGTACAAGTCAAAACAATTCCCTTTTAGGCTTAGAGTGCTGCTTAAATTATGCACAAAAAAGCCGAGAACTCTGGGTAGTTCCCAAGTTTAGGTGGAGAGCGGCACCTATAATGAGCAACCCTACAGCAGCAACACTCAAAATTTGCTCACCTCAAATGTCTGGTTTTTTTAAGCAAAATCTTTAGCTTTTAGTTCCACCTAAAGTTGGGCATGCGTGGTAATGGTATATGCCTGGTAAAGGCATGCATGATAAAAGCATTCCGTTGTGAAGGCAATGCGTGGTAAAGGCATTATGGGTAATCTCTGCGTTGTAAAGGCTGTTTCCCACCAAATTCACTGATCGGAAGTACAAGTAGACCCCAAAAGCTCCATGCACCTATGTGCATAGAGATTTTGTTGATGTGATGACCCTTTCCCTCAACCTTTAAGGTTAGGCACCACTAGGACGTGTAACCCAGATACCACCTACCCTGAAATCAGCTCCAATGGCATCCTAAACAAAGAGGAAGCAGAAATGCCACTCCCTGCCTTAGGGCAGGTAGGTCTGCTCTTGCAAGAGTTCCTCTTGAGGAGGTAGGAGCTCAGAACCCTGTTTGTCACCATTTTCAACATTTAACACTCTGGTACAAGAAGGGACAAGAGCACACAGTGCACGCTTGTCAGGTGGAAGTGTGTCCCGCAAGGCAAAGCCCTCCTTTTTCATTTTCTGATGCATTTATTTGAATAAAATGAATCACAGCACTATGCTTTGATTAAGGGATTCTACAGCCATATACGATTAAATGTACTGCTGAAAGCACTTTCTTTTTGCATTGCATTGGCTGGAAGGATGCCAGCCAGCCTTTACAATACTCTTATTTCGTTATACTACATGCCCTGGTGTTGGTGCCAAGGGCCAAATATGCCAAACTCTATAAAGGTTAAAACGAACAAGTTACTTACCTTCGGTAACGATATATCTGTAAGAAACATAGGTTAGTTATAGATTCCCTACCTTAGAATCTCCCCCAGGCGTCAGACTGGATCCGGAAAGTTTTTCGTCAGCAGTACCCCTGCGCATCTGAAGGTGGCGTCGGTCGACTCCGCGTCCGTCGTCGTGGTGGTCGCCGGGATGACGTCGCGGTAGCTACATAGATGCCGCCCTCGCGCGCTGACGTCAGTTCTGTACACGACTTTCCACGCCAGAAGCGCAGAGCCATGCAAGACACTGACCACTGGTGCACAAAACTAGGGCCCTGAAAGGATGTCCTTAACCCTAGAAGTAAGTTCACAGAACGGGGAGGATGGGTGGGGCGGTAAGGAATCTATAACTAACCTATGTTTCTTTTCAGATATATCGTTACCGAAGGTAAGTAACTTGTTCATCTGAAAGAAACAGTTATAGATTCCTTACCGTAGAATAGATACCCCAGCAATACCAACCCCGGAGGTGGGTCTGCGAACCAAGTTCACACCAGAAAGTCCTGGAGAACAGAACGGCCAAAGAAGCCGTCTCTCCGGACTTGATTCTCCAAGCAGTAGTGTCTCGTAAATGTGTGCAACGATGCCCAGGTAGTTGCCTGACAGATGTCATTCAGGGGGACTCCTCGTCCCAAAGCAGTAGTAGCTGCCGTCGCCCTAGTGGAATGGGCGCGCAGCCCCACTGGAGGCACCTTCTTAGCCAAAGAATAGCAGGCTTTGATGCACAGAACGACCCACCTGGAGATGGTCCGTTTGTGCACAGCCCGACCTTTCTTAGCGCCCACGTACCCAACAAAGAGCTGGTCATCCACCCGCAATTGTTCTGTGCGATCCAAGTAGAAAGAAAGCACACATTTTGGATCCAGACGGTAGAGCCTCTCTTGCTCTTTCGAAGGATGCGGATGCGGAAAGAAGGTGGGCAAAGTGATGGTTTGGCCAATGTGGAAAGAAGTAACCACCTTGGGAGGGAAGGAAGGTCTAGTTCTCAGGACGACCTTGTCCGGATGGATAGCCAGAAAGGGAGGCTTAGAAGAAAGAGCTTGTAGCTCACTCACCCTGTGAGCAGAGGTGATGGCCACCAGAAAGGCAGTTTTCAGAGTTAGAAGCCTGAGAGGGCAATTATGAAGCAGCTCAAAGGGAGCGCACATAGGATATGTAAGAACCAAGTTCAAGTCCCACTGGGGCATTACGAAGGGAACAGGAGGAAAAAGATGAGTAATGCCCTTAAGAAACCTATTTACAACAGGTGACTTGAAAAGAGAAGGCTGATCAGGAAGCCTAAGAAAGGCTGAAATGGCTGAGAGGTAGCCCTTAAGAGTGCCCAGAGCAGTGCCCTGCTGGGCCAAAGAGAGGAGGAACAAGAGAACCTCAGAAAGAGGGGCAGAAAGGGGATCCACAGCCTTTGCTGTGCACCATGCCACAAATTTATTCCATCTGCAGGTGTACACCGTCTTAGTGGAGGGACGCCTGGCTGCCAAGATTACATCACAGACTTCGGGAGGCAGGTCAAATGACGTCAACTGCCGCCGCTCAATCTCCACGCAAGGAGGTGGAGGCTGGACAGGTTCGGGTGGAGGACCGTCCCCCGCTGCTGCGACAGAAGATCCTCCCGAAGAGGCAGTCTGATCGGAGGATCGATGGCCATGTTGAGCAGCTCGGGATACCAGACTCTTCGTGCCCAATCCAGAGCCACAAGAATGACTTGGGCCCGGTCGCGCTTGATCTTCTTCAGCACTCTGGGCAGAAGTGGTATAGGCGGAAAGGCGGAAAGAAGACCGCAACTCCACTCGCGACGAAAAGCGTCGCCTAGCGAGTGCCGCCTTGGAAATTCCAACGCGCAGAATTGCTGACATTGCGCGTTCTCTTCGGTGGCGAATAGATGTAACCAAGTCTCTCCCCACTGCTGAAAGAGACCTTGCACCACCTCCGAGTGAAGACGCCATTCGTGATCCATCATGCACCTGCAGCTGAGTTTGTCCGCCTTGGCGTTCAGTGAACCTGCCAGGTGTTGAACCACCAGGGATACGCCCTGATGTTCCAGCCATGTCCAGAGGCGGAGGGCCTCTTGACATAGGGTCCACGACCCCACCCCGCCTTGTTTGTTGCAGTACTACATGGCGGTGGTGTTGTCCGTGAACACCTGCACTACTCTTCCCCATACAGAGGGAAGGAATGCTTTGAGTGCAAGACGGATCGCCCGAAGCTCCAGAAGGTTAATGTGGAGCCCGGACTCCGCCGGAGACCAGTGGCCTCTGATCTCCGCCTCTCCCATGTGGCCGCCCCACCCCAGAAGGGATGCGTCTGTCACCACTGTGTGTTCTGGTTGGGGAAGGGAGAGGGATCTGCCATTGAACCAATCCTGGTTTGTGAGCCACCACTGCAATTGTCGTGCAGTGCCCTCCGAGATCTGGACGCAATCGGACAGATTCCCCTAGTGCTGTGCCCACTGGAACTTCAGGTCCCACTGCAGAGCCCGCATATGCCACCTGGCATGATCGACCAGCAGGATGCAGGAGGCCATGAGGCCCAGCAGCCTCAGGGTCATTCTGACCGAAACCGGGGATATTTATTTATTTATAAAGTTTTATACACCGCGAACAAGATCCCGAAGGATATCAGAGCGCTTTACAAAAGGATGGAAGGAAGGTAATAGATGCAATATCGTCATCAAAAAAGAATAAGAAACATGAATATTTACAGTACAAAGGGGTCAAAGGAGAATAATACAACAGCTAACACATAGCGGGCTAAGAGAGGGCAAACGATGAGGTGAAGAAGAGTAGCATCAAATGGTGGTCTAACAGTTGTAGGATCAGAGACTTCGAGCGGATGCTCATAACCCATTTTAGGGTAAGAACTTGTTCATTAGGAATCGTTTGGCTTCCAGTTTGATAGCAGCCGTGGAGGAGATTCTGCGTACTTCCGGTGGGAGAGAGTTCCAGATCTTCGGGGCAGCGCCTGAGAAGGCTCGGTGGCAGGTTCTCTTTTTGCTATAGATGTGTGGTTTCAAGAGGAAAGAGTTCGCACTTCTTGAGGGTCTACCACCCCCGGATAGTTCAAGTTTTTGCGCTAGGTAACTGAGGGTTTTGAAATGGAGGGCTTTGTGTGCTAGACAAGCCATCTTTAGCTGAATTCGAGCTTCGTAAGGCAGCCATTTAAGGGATTTTAGGACTGGGGATATGTGCGCGTTTCTTTTGGTACCTGTAATCAGTCTAGCCGCAGCGTTCAGAGATGCCCTTAGTGGAGCCAAGGTATAGGGGCTGTAAGATCAGAATCATAGCCCGAATATCCCAGACTCGCTGCTTGGGAGGTTAAACCCTAAACTGTGTCGTGTCCAGAACCGCTCCGATGAAGAGGCGCTTCTGAGAGGGGATCAGGTGTGACTTCGGCACGTTGATGGAGAACCCCAGCGAATGCAGGAGGTCGGCTGTAGTCTGGAGGTGGGAGACGACAGCCTGGGGCGAGCCCGCCTTCAACAGCCAGTCGTCGAGATAGGGGAAGACTGGAACCCCTGATCTGTGCAGATGAGCTGCGACCACCGCCATCACTTTCGTGAACACCCGAGGGGCGCTGGTAAGGCCAAAGGGAAGCACGGTAAACAAAGTGCTCGTGGCCTACCGTGAACTGCAGGTAACGCCGGTGGGCCGGCAGGACGGGGATATGAAAGTAAGCGTCCTGCAAGTCCATCGCTACAATCCAGGGTCGAGGGCAGACAAGACCTGAGCGAGCGTCAACATCTTGAACTTCTCCTTCCGGAGGAAGCAGTTGACATTCCTGAGATCCAAGATAGGACGCAGGCCTTTGACCTTCTTGGGCAACAGAAAGTAGTGGGAATAGCAACCACGACCTAATTCTGGGGCAGGAACGCGCTCGATGGCACCCTTGGCCAAGAGTGCCGAAACTTCCTGTTGGAGAAGGGCCAGGTGATCCTCCGACATGTGATGGTACTGAGGTGGCATGGAGGGAGGGGTAGTCTCGAAGGGGAGGGAGTAGCCCCTTCGGACTATTTGCAAAACCCACCTGTCCGACGTGATGGTGCGCCAGTGGGGGAGGTGATGGCGGATCCTGCCGCCCACTGGCGTTTAGTGGCCCTGAAAGGCCAGACTAGGAGGGTTTGGAGGCTGCTGCAGAGGGGGCTGTGGTGGACTGGCCCGCCCGCTGGCCCCCAGAACCATGCCGGTGGTTCCCACGTCCCCGGCCACGCAGCTTGCGCCGGCCTGTGGCTCTGGGCGGGACGTAGTGGGGCACTCCTTCCGTAGTCACGAAAGGGAGACTGCGTAGGGCGGGTGGTGGAGAGGCCCAAGGACCTGGCCGTAGCCCGTGAGTCCTTAAAGCACTCCAGCGCGTTGTCTGCCTTGTCGCCGAAAAGGCGACGGCCATCAAAGGGCATGTCCATAAGGGTGGATTGGACATCCCCGGAAAAACCAGTCGAACGCAACCAGGTGTAGCGTCGAAGGGCTACTGACGTTGAAATTGTCCTGCCAAGTGCATGAGCGGTATCCTGCCCACAGCGGATGGTAAACTTCGCTGCGTCTCTGTCCTCGGCAACGGCACGGGAGAGTGAGGCCTGGGCCTCCTCCGGGCACTGAGGCAGCACCTGCGCCACCGTATCCCACACACAGTGGGTGTAACGGCCCAACAGACATGCCGTGTTTACCGACCGCAGTCCCAAGCTGGCGGAAGAAAACATTTTCTTGCCAAGGTGGTCCAGCTTTTTGGATTCCCTTTCCGGAGGAGCGGTAGGGAAGGCGCCTTTAGAAGTGGAGGCTTGAACCACCAAGCTCTCAGTGGTAGGATGTTGGGAGAGGAAAGTGGGGTCGCCCGGGCCGGGCGGTGGCGTCGGGCAATCATCCTGTCCACAGAAGCCCCTGTGTTGGGCCTGGACCAAGTGCCGAAGAGGATGTCCGTGAGGGCTTCATTAAACGGAAGCAGGGGCTCCAAAGAGCTCGCTGCCGGCTGAAGCACCTCTGTCAGGAGGTTAGTCCGGACTGCCACCGTAGGAAGCTCGAGGTTGAGAGCCTCGGCCGCACTATGCAACACCACTGCGTATGACGCTCCCTCCTCCGTAGCCACGGTAGGAGGAGACAACATGCCTAGGTCTGGGGAGGTATCCAGACCACTGGCATCCCCCAGTTCCTCTCTCCAGTCCGGATTGTACTTCGACTGGTCTGTCAAAGGGTCACCAGACCCCTCCCAGTCTTCCTCACCCTCCTCTGGCTGCCAATCTGGTTGAAAATGGACAGGGTGGAACACAGGGACAAAAGTACCCATCGGCGCCGGATCCGGCGTCGGCCGACGCCGGTCCGGCTCCGTATCCACGTCGAGGTGGAAGCCGGGGTCGACGCCGGCTGGGGGTCCAGCCGGCGTCGGCTGCGGATGTGGTGCCGGTGGAGTCAGCGCCGGTGGAGGTGTAATAAGGTCGACCTGCGCCGATCCGGATCCAGGCCTGGATCCAAGGTGGCCCTGCGGTGCCGAGGCCGAAGCCGCCTAGGGCCCCCAGCCGAGTCCGCGGGGCCCAAAGGCACGCCGGAGGAGTCGGGCTGCCCAAAGATGGCATGCATCGCTTCGTAAAACTGACGAAGCTGGGCAGGGGTCGCTCCTGGTCCCGGGAAGGGAGAGAAGGCCGGAGTCGACCCGTAAGGCTCCGCACGCGGAGCCGCGGGGGGCGGGACCACCCGCACCCTGCGTCGCGTCGGCCGACGGACGAGGGGAAGTCGAAGTGCGACGATGCTTCTTCGACTTCTTCTTGTGCTTCGACTTACCTGACACCGAGTGCGAAGACTTAGAAGAGGAGTGATGATGATGACTACGCGATCGGTCCCTCGACCTCCCACGCGACCGGGACCTTGCGCGACGCGGAGCCGACTGCCGGGCCTCGAGGAGTTTTCGGGGATCGCTCCCGCAAAGACTTCAGGGCCATGGTTCGACAGTCGGAGCACGACTTGGGGTCATGGTCGTGCTCCAGGCAGAAGAAGCACACGCTGTGCGGATCCGTCACCGACATCATTCGGGTACAGGAACCGCATGCCTTGAAACCGGGCATCCCTCGTGTATCAGGAGTCGGTTGAAGACTCAAAAAACGAAGTCAACAAAAGTCGCAAAAAACTCAGTCAAAAAGTGACTGAGGGTACCGCTCTTCCCAATCAATCAGGGAATTGTAAGCGCGCTACTCACCCGTGAGGGTCTCAAGGTGCTGGGGGAGGGGGGAGGGGGGGTTAGCCGAAGAGCCAGGTCTTGAGGGTCTTCCTGAAGGTGTTCAGGGAGGGGGCCGTCTGATGTCTGCCGGTAGCTCGTTCAAGGTCTTGGCTGCAATGTGAGAGAAGGATCTTCCGCCTGCTCTGGCTCTGTGGATGCGCGGGGTTTCGGCCAGTGCAAGGTTGGAAGATTTGAGGTTTCTTTTGGGTACGTGGAAGTTGATTCTGTCGATGAGGTATTTGGGTCTGTTGTTGTGTAGGCATTTGTAGGCGTGAGTGAGGATTTTGAAAGTGACTCTTTTCTCCACGGGGAGCCAGTGGAGACTTCGTAGGTGTTGGCTGATGTGTTCGTGTCGGGGAATGCCGAGGACGAGTCTGGCGGCGGTGCTCTGTATTGTCTGGAGTTTGCGGAGTTTCCCAGATCTGCGCTTGCTGGCGCGGAAAAGGAAAGAACTGACGTCAGTGCGCGAGGGCTGTGTAGCTACCGCGACGTCATCCCGGCGACCACAACGACGGACGCGGAGTCGACCAACGCCACCTTCAGACGCGCAGGGGTACTGCTGACGAAAAACTTTCCGGATCCAGTCTGACGCATGGGGGAGATTCGAAGGTAAGGAATCTATAACTAACTGTTTCTTTCAGAATAGTTGTTTAAATGTGTGTGATTCAACACATCTGCACGTCTAATACTTAATTTGTGTTGTGTGGTAAGCAAATCCCAAAATTATGCGATCTACTCTTGCCAAGTGTATTGATAAGTCATCATCCGGAAGTATATGTCCTCGTCATAGGACAATGCTTGGTCATCAAATTCTTGTAAAAGTTCTGTAACCCACGCTGAAAACAACCCTGGGCTGTTCTCATACTCCTGTGGCAATCTACAGAACTTTTTTTGAGAACCTAGGGAGCTGTACGCAGTCTAGTACCTGCTTTCAGGTGCTATATTTTGGCAGAAAAATCCATTTGAGATATCTAGTGTTGTTTTGTATCTTTTACGCACTATATTGTTCATTAGTGCCATGCATGTTTTGTACAGCGAATGTGCATGTAGCAGAGTTTCAATGTCTGTAATCTAAGACTAAGCAATATGAATGGTCTGGTTTCATTACTGGAAACAAAGGATTATTCATAGGGGAGCTGCGACCTTCTATTATACCTTGGTATTCAAGTTGTGTGAGTATTTTTCTAACTTGTTTTAAAGCCTCATGTTTAATGGGGTATTGTCTTTGTGGTTCTGGGGTGAATCTCATAGGTATGATGTGATGAGGTGATCGTTCATCCCAACCCACATGATTACAGTATAACGCTGGAGCTTGAGTTAATGCACACTCCTTGGTGTATGTGTATTTTACAGATTCTGCAACGAGGTTGAAAAAAGCTGGTAAAATTACTTTTTCTCCCCTTGGGCAGTCCCTGAGAAACTCAGGTGGCCTATCTTTTTCAGCCAAAAGAATGGCGTAGTCAAATGACAAGTTCTCCCAAAAGAGAACATATATGGTACGCTGAATATCCCCCTCCATTTGGAGATTCAATTTGTATAATTGACTAGGGACACTCAGCCTCCTGGCCAGGTGTTCCACCTAGACGTAGTCACTCATTGCTACTGCCGCCAGACACTCCATTAGATTCTGCTGAACTAGCGTGACTTCTGCTGCGCTGTACAGCATGCTCAGAGCCCACTTCCCGTTCAGAAGCCATGTCCTAAATATATGAGGCATGCTTGACCTGGAGTCTCGCTACCTTCTTTTTGAATTGAGGTTTGGATTGTTTTGGTTTGTTTTCCTTTTTTATTATGAAGTCAGAAGAGCATTGTGAATCTTCTTTGGTTTCACGTACTCCTCTGATCTGTGCTCCGATCGTCCCCCTCTCTACAAGCATTCTTCGGCTGAATCCTGAAAGGAACAAGAGGAACGTGTATTAGCATCCTGATACCAATCAGACGCATTACTTGCTTCACGGTTATGCAAATTATAGTGTTTTTCATTGACTCCTGTTGGGGAGATCCAACCCGTGCTTTAGGTTTATCTTTATTTTTCTTCCTATCCCACTTCTTCTTAATAGAAGAGTCTGATGATTGCTTCGAGTTATCCTTTTCAAAATTACTGTCAGGTTGGGGTTTGCTAGGTCTGGCTCCCAAATTATCTCAACATATTGTTGCATAGGTTTCCTCAATAGTTTTTGGTAATTCGCGCTCCTGTTGTCCAGGAGCCAAATGAGTCGCTGGCTTACAGCCAATGCTGCTGCTTCCCATTTTATGTTATTTAACATAATGGCAGATACTGCTGTAAAATTGCCCATCGGTTTCATCCCCAAATCCAGGGCAGGGCCTGCCCCATACTCATTTTGGATCCGTTTAAGCACTTCTGGCGAAACAGCTAATGAGGGTATACCTTGTGTTCTGGTATATACTGCAGCAAAGACTGAACCCCAAGTGGCGCAGTTTTCCACTGGGGGAGCCATCCCTATTAGCAAGCATATTGTAAGAATCCTATGTTTTTCTGAGGTCCCGTATGGAGAAACACTGCTTCAGGCTGATTTGTTTTTTGTGCAATCCAGAATGAAATTTCCTCCCGTCTGATGAGGATTTTAACCATGACTGCATTAATGGTGACTGGACTAATTCCAGGCATAGCCAATTGTGGATGTGCAGCTTGAGCAGTGCTTGCAGGATTTATTGTCATTGCTCGCATGACAAACTTTGTCAAACATATGTATATTCTGACTAGACTTTTGTACAATGTACGTAGTTGTAATGATGTCAGATTAGTTAAGTCTGGGTATGATGTATAACGGCTAAAACTGGCCATGTTGCTCCCTCATTGCTAAGGGGACCTAGTCAAACTTCATTTGTAGTATGTGGCAGGGTGCTTTCAAACCAATTTTGATGTCCTTGGTATGTTGGTGGTATTTCTACTGCTTAGTAGGCTGTGTAGTTGTTAGGAACTTCAGCGTCAGTATAAGTGTGAAAAAGTCTTCTTCGTGCATCTACTGCTGGGAATGTAACCCATGAATAGAATACCTCTGTCCTAAATACTTTGTGGGCCTCAACCACAAAGGTAATGCCACTACCCGCAAGGGGCAGTCCACGATGTTGCAGCATCTGGGTAACTGCATGTCTGCAGTTTACTGTTATGTTTTTTTGTTGCTTCGTCTGCTGCTGCTTCGCCAGTCATATGAATATGTGGATTCAGAGAGGGTACCTCAATGGGGTGATCCTTTGAAAGTTTCAAGCTTGAACAACCTGCAGCCAATACACAGGAATTGCCTACTCAGCTGAATAAGATTTTTCCTAACACCATGGACGTCTCTGGTTAGTAGGTGAGTAGGATTCTTTGAGTATACGAAAACTACTCAGGCAATCCATTAAATAAGAACCCAAGCTCGAATGTTGGCAGCTCCATGTCGTACGACTTATACTTTCTCAGTAAAAACTGTGCGTTTGTTGGACAACATGAACGTCAGGATTGTGCAAGACTGATTCCACGCACACCCCCAGGATATGTTGGCCTTAGTTCTGGTAGCTCACAGTGCACCTGCACCATCTGTACCCTAAACCTGACCAGGTAGTAAATGGAATGTGCAACCTCAGAACATGACATCCCTGACTCCCCAAGGAAATCGTGGTAACAGATCTAGAACCCTTTGGTTTGCTTACTTATGTTTACCCAAAGAGATACACAAGAAATACACAACATGCAGTTTCAATATTTATTGAAGCATTGTGATTCTTGAGTAAAATATGTGTGCTGCAATAATCAATAGAAGGAGATAGAATAACGTGATTGGCAATACGAGAATGGTGAAGAACAAACAGTTTGCTGCTACAGAGAATATATGTTTGCATATATGTACTGTGATATAGTGTACTCCTACCTAGCTCTACCTATCATAGTGTGCCTAGGGTGGGTGGATCTGCCAAATCGTTGTAGAGTGATCTAATTACCTGTTACCTGTGGGTGTCATCAGGAATCCCGTCTTGGTGGAGAGCTGGGATTCATCCCTCGCAAGAGGTAAACAGGAATCTGCTGGGCTGGAATTTCGGCATGGGGTGACCTCCCATTACCAGTGAAATGCTCCTCTAACTAAACAAGGAAGTGATGCAGTTTATATAATAATCTTCACCCATGATGCCATACCGAAGTCCCAGTCAGGATACTATTGTTCTATTGTGATAGCTCTGTCGGTGAACGGCCAGTAACAAATAACATTTTGCGTAGTGAACTTAGCCCTTGTACAGAATGTTCAGGATATCTGATAATGTGCCTATGAAGTGGAAATGTAAGCAAAGGTAATTCGGAGAATATTATCCTGCACAGGCAGGCAAACAAACGTGTCAAATGTTATCGTGTTTAAGACAAGAGGGCAACTTAAGAAAGTGAGCATGTAAAAAGGAGGTGTTTCTACCTTGGCCTAATGTGACCACATGACACTGGCAAATGATGCAGGTAATTTTCCTCAATCAGCTGACTCTGGGGTTACTCATTGCATTTACTCTCACGGATGGCTTTGTGAAACTTAGGAACAGAAGCAGTACTCAGCACAGGCTTGGTGCTTTAAATATGGTTGAAGCAAACTTGTATGAGGTTCACTTGGAAACCCACTTGAATGATTTCTAGCTATACTTGAAAGGAAGAAACAGTGTGGTCAGTTTTGGTATGTGCAAGTGTGGACATTGTTAATTGTCCACCAACCAGTGTCTTTCCAGACAAGCTTTCCACTACACAACAGATCTCCTATTAGTCAGAGAGAAGAGTAGCCTCAAGCCCCCCAAACCCCTGCAGCGGTCATGCTCACAAACTGTGCTTGCTCCCTCCACGCAGTATGGGTGCTAGTGTGATCAAATTTGCCATGGCTGCTTTTGGTTCCCAGTCCGGCTCTGACAATACTTACAATCCACCACCGGAGTTCTGGAGGCTACAATGTGAGTAAACACTATGAAATCTTCAGAGAGCCACAGGATAGTGTTATTTGGACTTGCTGACATGGCATTTCCAACCCGAATTACTGCCGGTGCACATGGACTTGTAGATGCAGATTTACTGCCACCTGTTTCCCACTATCGCATCCATACTTTGATCCCCCACTGGTGCAGCCAGAGTCACTGCAGATGCTTTTACCACTGTCATCACTGCAACAGGACTTGCTGATGCCACCAGTACTGCTTCACTACTCTCCGCTGTCATCATCCTCACCATTATTGTCATCATCCTCATCTAACTTACAGTCCCCGAGCTGTGATGATGGTGCCTTACTCATCACCAGAGACTGCTGAACAGTCATTGAGGAATCAGCATGTGTCACTGAGGCAATGATGGTGGCTGTGGCAGGTGCAGAACTGCCACAAACAGTTCCTCCAAGACCCCAGATGCCACTTTAGCTTACAGATATGGTGAACTCCTACTGTATCCCTGGCACCTCTAGAGTGATGGTCTTCTCCTAGTCGATGCTCTGCCAGCTGCTGTGGCTAGGCCCTCAGCTCTTGCAAATACTCATCAAACCCTGGAATGCAAATGATGACAGCAATTAAGGTGGGACTACACCCAGCAGGCTTAGGCTCCACCAACCATGGATTGGTGGTCACCACAGGCACCTCTGAATAAGTACTTGCTCATTAAGTCCCATGTTTCCGTAGTCAGGGGCTGCTGTCAAGACTGCTTTAGAGCTAATGAAAAGGCTAGCAGAGATGCAGGAGGTGACACTACAAATTGTGGTTTTTCCTGTTGTTGCTGCAGAGCTGGGACTGGCTGGAGAAAGAGTCAGGACTGATGCATGAGCCAGTAGGTGGTGGAAGTGGATTTTGTGTTTTCGAACTGCAAATCATGAAGCCACAGTAAAAAGTGCTGATGGTACTGCTACTGCTGGTGTGAGTAACAGCACTAGTTGGCATCACTTGTGAGTAGATTAGTGGTCAACGTGCTGCTGAGGACAGCCCTCTCAGTATCTTTTGGGTAATGCTTGCACTTGCCTGCCATTTTTGGAATACACGGATCCAAAAGTCAATCCATATTCAATACCAATAATCAAAAGGCCAGATCAAGTATTCAACAGACGTTCAAGTATGAGTAGATTTTTGGTGTGTATTATCTCTAGAGAGCATGTGTGCTGGGTTGCACACATGTGCACTACCATATCTGTATTTCTCGCCTGCTTCCAGACACTACAGAAAAGACACCTGAAAATACACCAACTTCAAATATTCGACGACTGGAGTCAGAATAGTGAATTATCCTGGAATGTGTGGGTGTATTTCTACATAGTTACTCATGGTGAGAGTTGCATATTTACAAATTACATATTCATAAAAGATTACATATTAAGAAAAGTTAGAGCGTTTAGGGTCTGAACAAATACATATTACATATTTACAGAGTTGAAGCGAAAGGTCGTAATAGCTCTTGTAAGTGTCAAGTAACAGTCAGGGTCTCGCAACAGAATGTAAGGGCGTATGCCTGGTGGGGAGCTAGGCGAGGAGAGTTAATGATAAAAATGTCTTTGGAAGAGAAGAGTTTTAAGGTCTGTTTTGAAGATCATGAAAGAGATGGTGGTGCGAGGGTTTGGAGGTAGCAAGTTCCAAATTCTAGTCGCATAACCTGAGAAAGATTGCACCATAAGTCTTTCCCTTTTGAAAGTTGGAGGTTCGAGCAGTAGATTTTCAGCATTACGTGAAGGCCTGGAGCTGTTGCAGGGATTCTGCACATACACAGAACTATGCGCAGGAAAACAGGACCTCGGTGTGTAGGGGCTGAGCCTTCCTACCGCCTCAGTACCCAAAATCCCAGAACCGATTAGCTATAGTGTCTCATTCGCTCTCCTACATAATCACGAAGCTACAAATGATTAGACAACCCAGAACACAACACTCCCGACTCTCTCAGGAATCGCGGTAGCAAGACATACCCTTTCGCTCACTCACTCGTACTTGTCCACAATAAGAATTGACAGAGTCACTGTTATAGTTCAAAATGTTGATTTTAACTATAGTGCTCTATAATGCAGTATACGAGCCACTACCAGCAGCAAAACGCATAAACCTAAAACAGTTAGCATTGTTGCAACTCCATCGTATACAGACAGTGGGTAAAGAACTATAAAGCCTAACCACCCTCCCCTTGGCTAGAAGAAGTTTTATTATATAAAAGAAGATCTCTGGGCTTAGTCAGCAGACCCCATACCTTAGTGCCTAGATCGTATTTCTACATCATAGGAGCAGCATAGCTATTCTCCCTGGAAAGGTCCCTCTCCAAGTGTGTTTTAGAACAACATGCATCCCCATAATATCAAAGCACGAGTTTCCAGCAGTAGCAGCTGTGTTAGCATGTTTTGTCTAGGTGTTAGGGACTGACCAGAACAGAATAACAGGGGGGATTGTTTATCGACCTTGCACACTGTGTTCAGACTAAACTCCAGGAACAGGCAGAGAACGCAGAAAGCAGACGGTTCTCATGTGAAAGGCACAAACAGAGTCTTGCAAAATAAAGTCATGTAGTAACGTGCGCAAAAGCAGCATCATGGCAGCAGAGCTCATGCTAATTTAGCAATGTCGACAATGACCCTAATGGCCATATGACAGAGCCACCTGATATTTTTAGTTTGTTAGCTAGGTAGCGAGGGGTGGAAGTGCTAATGGCTTTATGGGTGATACAAGCAGTCTTGTACATTGACCAAATTATCAGCATAGGTGTGATATGGTCGTTTTTTTGGCCCCATAGATGAAACGCGCAGCCAAATGGAGGATGGATATTAAAGGAGATAGGTGGGTCTTGGGGAGGCCTGCAAGGAGAGAATTATAGTACTCCAGTCTGTTTCAGGTGTTGCTCAGGAATCCACCAAAGAAGGGGCAGTTGGAAGCGGTCATTCTGGGCCATGGTGTTGATTTGGGATTGGAGGTGTAGTCTTTTCTCCAGTATGACATCTAGGGATTTGGCACTGTCAACTATGGTAGGTTTGCTGTTAAGAATGTACAGGTTATCTATCTATCTATGATTGAATAGGACGTGGAGAGTTTGAGGTTGAGATAAGAAGGAATTCGGTTTTAGAGGGATTCAGTTTTAGGTGATGAAATGTCATCTATTCTTGGATGGAGTTGAGGGTGGTGGCGAGGAGTGAGATATTGTGTGCGGAGGACTCCTTGAGGTGGAGTTGGGTGTCATCTGCATGGAGGTGATAAAGGATCCTGGTCTTTTTTAGAAGGTCTCCTAACAGTTCCATTTAAAGATTGAATAGGGTGGGAACAAGGATAGGGCCTTAAGGAACGCCTTGATCCACAGCCTTTGGAGCTGAGAGACAGTTTTCAATTTTAATCATCTGAGATCTGTCCGTGAGGTAAGATTCAAAGGCCTCCCAAAGAGACTGAAACACTTGTCACCCCAGCCCTGCATCTGTTTAATGGTGTAACCCACACTACAAGCAGCATCTTCTTTCTTGTAATCCTCACTGACATCCATCGCATGTCATCTGACTAATTTTATTTGTGAAGCATTTGGATAAAACCAAGATTACATAATTAAGTGACATGTTACTTATGCTATGACTACATTGTGTTTGAGGCTAAATCTGATGCGGAACAGCAGGTACACTTTAGCCGTGTCCTTTTGCAGTTGGCTCTTTTAGGTTTAACAGAGACTGCCTGGAATCACTCTAGGAGAGTTAAAACATTAGGTTTTGTGGTACCTTTGTTACGTCAGTGACAGTGAGAATCCCTTAGTATTTCACCATCTCAAATATATAAAGGTTTTTCAAATAAATGAAAACAATACAAGAAACAATTGGACAGGATGAATGAAACTCAACCTTTGGCATCTCACTGTCATGCTGAGTTACAAATGTGATGATCTGAAGGTCACAAGTTGGAAGCCTAGCAAAGCAGGCTCAGCCTTCCATCTTTTCAAGGTCAGTATATTGAGTACTATAAATTGGGTAATAGTTACATCTGTAATTTAAAATGCTTAGAAGTGGCAAAAATGGGGTACAATGCACAAAAACAAGTTATCATTAATATTATTATTATATAAGGGATAAAGTACCCCCTGCCGTACATTATGAGGATATTGCAAGTCAATGAGGAACTCTATAACCATACACTGGAACGAGGACAAAGGCTGAGTTCCTTTATAATGTTGTGGAACTCCGAGGTGACTTGCAATATCCCTATCATGTACGGCAGGGGTACTTTATCCCATACAATACATGGACACACCATCACCTTTCCCACAAACCACTTAAAACTTTGATGTGTAGCTTTTTCATATGAAAGAGAGAGAGCATGTTTGTAAACATGAAGAATAAAAATAGAACCTTTAGTGCAAAATGAAACACATCAGAATCCTGTTAGATATTTGTTGCAAAAAGATTAGAAACAGTTCAACTCAAGTCAGTTTAAAAAAAACTGCAGTAGTTAATGTGTAGAACATACAGAAATATTCTAACCTTCCTATAATTGTCTAAGGAATGCAAAAAAAATCATCATGTTTTTTCTGCTAGACACTGTAAGCCAGAAAAATAGAGGAGAAGAAAGAAAAGCAACATTTAATTTTCGTTGCTTTAAACAGCTGCTCCATGACCTGATCTGCCTCACCTCATCTGCGGGCTCTGGCAGGCAGGCATTGTTACTTCAGAACTCGACTGCAATAACTTATTACAGTTCTGACGTCTTTTCTTTATAATCAGCAACTGGATGCGTCACAAATTGATGATTATAAAGAAATTAGAGACAGGTGTTTAAACAGGGATTGCAGAACACCATGTATTATAATTATTAATATTATTCGGAGACCTTCACCAAAGCACTGCACCTCTGCTGCTAACTAACTTCACGTTTTCTTCCCTGGAATATTATTTGCGGCCAGAGTGAGATGGATGACAAAGGCATGCCTCTAACTTGCACAAAAGCCATCAGGGGTCTCTGGGATTAAGTACAGTTTGGGTATAGTAGGCGGATTGATGAAGGCGGCAGCGGATGACGAGGGGTCAAAAATAGGCCTCATCAGTCTTGTTTGGTGGCTACTATCAGTTCCTTCTCTCAGCCCAGAACCGGCTTAGTAACAGCATGGTGGAGGCGTTAAACAATATCCGCCCAAGGCTTCCCTACATTAGGAGGAAAGAGGTCGCAGGAGATGACTGGTGCTCGTGTTAGCCTTCTACCAGTTTAGGAGCAGGCTTGGCCCTGGTGGAATGAGCCCACAAGCCTTTTGGGGGCTGCTTCTTTGCCAGTGCATAGCAGACCTTTCTGCGGAGAACAATACATCATAGTCCTTTTTTGCATTGCCTTGCCCATCTTTGCTCTGAGAAATGTTACAAAGAGCTGATTGTCAACTCAATGTACTTTGGTGTGATCAACAGAAAAGCTTTGTGCCCTTTTACAGTCCAAACAATGGAGTCTCTCATCCTCCTTAGGGAGGTGAGATAAAGCAAAAAATGTTGGAAGGGTGACAGCCAGCCCGACATGAAAAGGAGTGACACCTTTTTGGTAAAAAAGAAAGGAAGGTCAGGTCCTCAATATCAACTTATCCAGACAAAAAACATGGTATAAGGTAGGCTGACAGAAAGAGCCTGCAGCTCGCCTACACATCTCATTGATGTTATGACAATTAGAAAGACCATCTTCATTGTCAGAAGTCTCAAGGGACAGCTGTGGAGTGGCTCAAAAGGGAGACATATCAAAAATGTGAGGGCTGAGTTCAAGTCCCCTTAGGGCATCACAAAGGGTTTTGGCGGAAACAAATGGTATAAAACTTTCAAAATACTCATCACAAAAGGTGATTTTTATAACAAAGGCTGATCCGACAACTGCAAAAAAAACAAAAAGAGCCAATAAGTAGCGCTCAACAGTGCCCAAAATAAGTCCCTGCTAGGCCAGTGAGAGAACAAACATCAAAACTTTAGACAACTTAGCCTTTAATTGGTCAATCTTTCAGGTGCTGCACCAATCTACAAATTTGTCCCAATGACTGGCATAGACTGATTTAGTGGAAGTATGCCGATTGACAAGATGACATCAACAACCTCTGGGAGAAGTCGAAGGAGGTCATCTGCTGCTGCTCAATCTCTAAGCATGGAGATGCAAAATGTGCAGGTCTGAGTGCAGTGCAGTACGTTGCCCTCCCGCTGCAACAGAAGATCCCCTTTGGAGGGGCAACTTGATCGGAGGACAGATGCTCATGTCCAGGAGTTCTGGATACCACTCTCTCCTGGCCCTATCTGGTGCCACTAGGTTGAATTGGGCCCAGACAATCCTGGTCTTCTTCAGAATTCGGAGCAGGAGAAGCAGTGGCAAAAAGACATACAGGAGTCCCCGAGCTCCACTCTAGATGGAAGGCGTCATTGAGAGAAAGTTGCATTGGAAACTCCAACGTGCAAAAGTGCTGACATTGCGCGTTCTCAGCAATGGCAAAAAGATCGAGCCAGGGTTCTCACTTTGCTGGAAGATGCTTTGCGCTACCTCCGAGTGCAACTGCTATTCGTGATCCGCCAAGTGTCTGTGGCTGAGTTTGTCCGATCTGACGTTTAAAGGTCCTGCCAGATAGCTTACCATAAGTGAAATTTCTTGGCGGTCCAGCGACTTCCAGAGGCAGAGACCCTTCTGACACGGGGCCCATGACCCCAATATGAACGTAAGTGTTCTGCAGGTCCAATGCCACCATCCAGTTTTCGGGATCCAGAACCGAGAGGACCTGGGAAAGCATGAGCATCTTTAATATGTCCTTCCACAGGAAGTCATTGACAGAGCAAAGATCTAAAACAGGACAAAGGACTTTGGCACAAGGAAGTAGCTAGAGTAACACCCAGTTCCTACTGTCAAGGCTGGAAGCCTCTCTATGGCCCCATTGGACAAAAGGGCCTACACTTCCTGCTGCAAGACGGACAGATGATCCTCTGTCAGCCACCTTGAAGTTAGTGGAAGGTGTGGCAGGGAAGAAAGGAATGGGAGGACAGACAAACTGGAAGACCGACTTGTTTGAAGTGACTCTTGGAGTAAATATCAGGTTCTGCCCTTGGTGGGTGTATGGGCCAGCCCTCGTAGGACACAACAAGATATTACCCACTTATTATTTTGTCTGGTAAAATAGAATGAGGATTACGTAGCAGCTCCTTCTCTAGCCTTATTTTTCACCGCCTGCCAGCCACCTTTCGCCCCTACCCTTCCAGCACCCTTACCTCCACCCTGTCCAGTACCTGCCCCCAACTCATTTACCACCTGCTCAGAGCAGGTCAGGTGTTAAATGTGAGCGTGAAAGCGTGAACTTTGCCCAGAAAAATCAGGTTTGCACAGTTATTCCCTATTCTGGGGGTATTCATTAGAAATACCCACAGAAACCTCAAACTCAGTTCCACATACAGGCATCTAAGGCAGACTACTAGGAAGGAACAGGTTGTGAATGGCAGGACACTTCTCGTGGGATGCAGGAAACAAACACAGAGGAAAGACCTTTGGGAGGAACTGGATGAAAACCACATCTGCTACCCAATCGCAAGTCCTGAAACCACATTGACTGCCCAATTGCACATCCTGCCATATTCCTGATACAGGCTAAAAGGTCACAGCTGGCTGACCCAGAGAAGCCTAGCGAGACTGCCAATGTCTACAAGTCATCTCAGGAACGGCTTGGCATCTTCCGTGTGAAGGCACTGCTTGCATAAGCAGCAGTCTATTTAACTTTGCAGCAATTCTGATAAGAAGTATTGCTTACTTTGAAATGAAATGAAAGGCCTGATTTAATTCACAGTGTGCGGCCCGCCAATCCGCCATGGGGATGGAGTAAATTACTCCATCCCCATGTTGGAGAGAACCCCCCCCCTAATTTATAAATGACCGCCAAGCAGGCAGTCATTTATAAAAGCATTGCTAGGAACTACCATGAAGGCGGTTCCTGGCAATGTATACTACTCTGTGAACAGGGCTCAGGCACCACGAAACAGCCCTGTAGCACAGAGTAATCATTTTTTCTTTTCAAAAAGAAAATCCAGAAACTGAATTTTCTCTTTGAAAGGAAAAAATGTAACGCTCCTCGCGCCACGTGAGTCTTCTCCCATGGCAGGGGAACATTCTAATGATTTTATTTCTTCCTACTGTCAGGTTTTACCTGGCAGTCAGAGACAGTAAACAAGCATTTGCAATGCAATAGGTCTTGCATTTACGCAAGACCTATTGCATTGCAAATGGTAGGCATCACGGACAATGGGGGAGGGCGGACAACAATCGGGGGGGAGAGAAGGCACGGACAACGGGAGGGAGGGCGGTGGGTAGAAGGCACGGACAACGGGAGGGCGAAAAGGCACGGACAACGGGAGGGCGGGCAGGGGGGGAGAAGTCACGGACAAGGGGAGGGCGGGGGGAGAAGGCACAGACAATGGGAGGGAGGGCGGGGAGGGGAAAAGAAGGCACAACAATGGGTGGGGGGGGGGGAGTAAAGAAGGCACCAGAGCATGTTGTGCCTGCAGTAGGAGAACCTCATTAAAGAAAATAGTGCTCACAGTCTAAATAACACGTACCGTGTAACAACCGAAGTAAAGGGGCCAGTCGCCATGGGAGGTGATAAATGAAGAGGAGGCAGTACTAAGGAGGGACTAACAAGCCTATTGACGAATAAGAAGGCAGCATTTGGGACGGACAATGTCACAAGCCAATGGCAATTATGGGCGGAGAGTGGGCGGGGCTTCTATCCCCTACTCCTTTACAATAAGTCTCGCAGAGCAGCGCATGCGTGCTGGCTCTAGGCTCGACCTAAAATTGACTACATGTCCGCCCATCCAAATTGTGCGTGCGAAAGTGTAGCCATTTCTCTGATGGTCCTTACTCCCCAGGGCTGTCAGAGAAGTTTGGCCACGGTGGAGACAGAGTAGTCTCCGCTGTCGCCAAACTGAAGGTCCACCCGCATTTAAATCAGGCAGGGAGACTTTCATATTGCCGGTATGTAGACTCGGTCGCACCGAAGTATCCATACCGCTAATATGTAAATCAGGCCCTAAGTCCGTTGGGTATAGCAACATCTCACTCTACTGTCACAATACCAAAAATGTGTGAACACTTGAGACCATACTTACTGTTTGAGGTTACCATAACCTTTTATTCTGACGTCACCAAGATCCTCGAGAGCTTTAAGCCCTTGTCACTCAGCCAGGATATTTGCAACCTAGAGTGTTCAAGGTTGACCCCTCAGAACGGACTCATGCTTCACGCTTGGGTCTTGGAGATGGTGGTGATAGAGGTAGGAGAGCTACAGCTCCCTCCAGCGAACTTCCTCCATACTGAGAATCTCTAGGAATTCCCTATCATAAGATGACATGTTCAGAGCTGGGTGGGAAGGTAAATCACCAGGGTTCTGCTGGTTCAGGAATGTCATACCGAGGCGGAGTTCTGAATTAGCCGCGCCAGGTGAACCTGAAGGCATGACTGGTGGATGGTTGACTTAGTCTATTAAAAGCTCTGTATTTACAGTTTCATCCACTAAATGAGGTGGGTGCTCTGCCTCCTCGCTTTACATCCAGAAGGAGGGGTTGGAGTAAGATTGAAGTGCTACATCCATCTGTGCAGTCTAGATAGCAAGTGGAAGGAGACACTCATCTGACAGGTTTAACCACTCCTCAACTTCATAGCATCCAAAAAATATGCATCAATTTACCTTTTACCCAAGTAAATGGCTTAATATGTCAAAATCTTTCTTGGGGCAGAGAGAAAATGAGCTGGAGATGGTCGGATAGTTTTAAGGAAAGTGAGAGAGCAGGAAGAAAGATAGGTGCACTGAAGGATGGTGCAAGAAAGACATCGTCGGATGGCGGCACCGGTTCGAAGAAAGGGACTGATGACTCTGACTCTGATGTGTCCCGCAGTGACAGTGTTCAGCTGCCAGTTGTGACTCCGAACACAGCAGATGATATTATCTAAAATGTGAGATGTTGTTTCGGGTGTTCCATTGGCTTCTCCTGCGCCCTCCTCCTCTCTTGTGCTGCCTCTTACCCCCCCTCCCCTCTGTTTTGTGCTCATGTGCCTGCTTCCAATGCATGGGGTCTTGAAGTGGGGGGTGACAATGGTCAGGTGCGCCCGGGGGGTGGGCTGGACCGGCATATCACGGCTGGCGCACTCTGGGTGTTTATTGGTGTGTTAGTTGGACGCCCGTGGTGACTGCCACGCTCCCCTTAAGTCCTAGCCTTGTCGCTTTGGGCCTTCTCTTGTTGATGCTGTTTTGTCTAGGGTTTGGGCGGATGGCCGTTGCTAGACTGTCCTGGGGCCGGGGAGTTGTCCTATTCGGGACGTTAGTTTTTGTTTTCTGTTTTCTGCATTCGGGAGGGGGGTGTGGGGGGGGACTGCAGGGATTGGAGTGTTGGTAACAGCGGTGGCGGTGGGGGCGGGTGGGGGAGGGGGTGTGACATCATTTTGACCAATGCACTCCATTCAAATTCATTACTTGAAACATACGGAGAATGGGGTCTATGGCCAAGCGCTATAAGATTTATGCGCACTTGAAAAGGAGGGATGTGCATGTGGCTCTTTTACAGGAAACCCATTTGACTGGAGGTGAAGTGGCTAACCTACGCAGGAGGTGGAGAGGTCGAATTTATGCCACCACTTACTCTGCTTTTGCTAGGGGAGTACTGATATGGGTGAGGCCTGGGGTCCCCTTTGAGCACACCCGCACCAAGGTAGATAGTGAGGGCAGGTACGTTCTGGTGGCTGGGAGGTTGGCTGGGAGAGAGGTGATGTTTGGGAGTGTGTATGCGCCAAATGTAGATCAGTTGGTATTCTTCGACTCGCTTTCGGCTCAGTTGGTTGACTATGTGGGGGGGGACACACTGTGATTGGTGGTGATTTTAATTGTGTGGCGGATACTGTGGCGGACAGATCCCACCCGCCACTGTTGGGGTCCCAGACGCACCGGGTTGCAGCGGGGTTTCGGAACTGGATCAGTCACTGGGGCCTGGAAGATGCCTGGAGGCTACAACATGCAACAGACAGGGAATACTCATATTTCTCCCCCATGCATCAAGTCCACACTAGGTTAGACACCTTCTTGTGCACTCCTAGTTTCAGTACCTCTGTCACGCATACTGAGTACCTGGGTAGGACCCTATCTGATCATAGTCCCCTGCTGCTGACGTACCAGCCTCTTGGGAGGCGGCCCCTGATTCCGCTGTGGAGACTGAATCCGCTGGCGTTGGAGGACGCACCTTTCGGGACTCTCTGAAGTCCCTTATTGAGACATATTTTTCGGTTAACGCCGGGTCGGCGTCCTCTGTCTTGGTGGAGTGGGAGGCATTTAAAGTGGTGGTGCGTGGCCACTGCCTGGGGCAATCCATTGGGGCACAGCGGGAAATTAAGCAAGAATTGCTGGATATGGAATCTCGAATCCGGAGTCTGGACAATGTTCAGGGGTTGGAGGCTACTGCTGCTGAGCGCCTGCAGGTGGCCCACGCCAGCTACAACGAAGCGTTAAGAAGATTGAGGTGCCACAGTTACCGTGAATATCTTGACAGGGTGCAGAGGGAGGAGGGGAGGGCCGGGCGACTCTTAGCGTGGTTAATTAGGCCTGAAAGCAGGGGAGCGCCGATCACGCGGGTTCAGACGGACGCAGGAGTGTTACCTCACGACCCCGATGCCGTTAACACCCAGTTTAGAACCTTTTATGAGAAGTTATATTCTAGCCCCGGGCCAGTCTCTAGCTCAGATGTTCAGGAATTTCTGGAGGCGCTGCCATTGCAGGCTCTATACGATCAGGTGCAGGAGGACCTGGGGAGCCCAGTGACTCTACATGAAGTTAGGGCAGCTATCACAGCCATGGCAAAGGGGAAGACGCCGGGTCCGGATGGACTTCGGGTGGAATTTTACGGGGCCTACATTGATCAATTGGCCCCCAGACTGGTGACCCTATATGCAGAGTCTTTGCACTGAGGTGCCCTTCCTGAGTCGACCCAGAGTGCGTTGGTGATACCTCTCCCCAAGTCTAAGGAGGCTAATGCTCCGGTGACAGAGTACAGACCACTCTCAATGCTTAATCTCGATTTCAAGGTCCTCAGCAAAATACTGGCAGTCCGGTTGCTGCCGCATATGCACTCCATTATCCATACAGACCAAAACGGCTTTATCCCCTCCCGTAATACCTCCTATAACTTGCGCAGGCTGTACTATGTTCTGTTCCATGAGCAGATACGATCCCTGCCCTCAGCGGCTGTGCTGTCAGTGGACCTGGAGAAGGCCTTTGATACGGTTGGGTGGCAGTACCTTTTTGAGGAAAAACAGTATCTTCTCAGTATCAAGTACAGCGGGGGACCCGACAGTGGTGCCCCTCTCTCACCTCTGTTGTTCGCACTGGCGATCGAACCCCTTGCAGAGCTGATTCGGCAGGGTGGTTCAGGTCTGGGTATTACATTGGACGGGCGGAGGCATACAATTTCATTGTATGCCGATGATCTGTTGGTATACCTGCAGGCGGCAGTGCCTGTACGGCAGCGGTGCTTTCACTCCTGGAGCGCTTTGAGGTGCTGTCAGGCTTGAAGGTTAACAAGAAAAAGACCTTCCTGTTTCCTTTAGAGGGTCCGTCGCCTCGGCCAGCGTGTCTCCCGGCTGACATCAACTGGGCATCACATTCATTTAAATATCTTGGAATGCATGTCTTTCATTCTCTAGAGGACCTGCGGGGTGGGAACTTGGACAGGGCGCTGCGGTCCCTCAGGGCGTGCGTGCACTTCTAGCGCACTCTACAGCTGCCTGTCATGGCAAGAGTCTCTCTGCTAAAGATGGTCATGCTGCCGAGGTTGTTGTACTTTTTTGTTAATCTGCCGACCATGATGCCCCGGGGATGGTTCAGTCCTCTGAATGCCCTAGTGAGGGACCTGATCTGGGGGGATGGTAGACGCCGGGTTTCGTTGCAGACGTTACAACATCCGATGGAGCAGGGAGGTTTGGGGGTACCAGATTTGGAACTATATATGCTGGCTGCCCAGTTGCAATGGCTAGCGCAGTGGATGGAGGGTGTGAATGCAGAGGGGACCTGGCTAATGGAGCCGGATGGCGCTCCGGCTCTTTTGCTGGCCAAACTGTTGAAACCAGCAATTAGTGTCCCATACAAGTCGGTGTTACAGCTCACAGCCATGCACACATGGAAACGCTGTGTGCATCGCTGGGTGGGACCCAGTGGTATACCCCCACGTTACCTTTGGTTGGGCTCCCCCATGGGGACCCGCTGACGGTGTTCACGGCGGAGCAGCTGCAGGTGTGGACGGAGGCGGGATTAGATTCAGTGGGCGACTGTTATCAGGATGGCTGCCTGGTCCCGTTTGCAGACCTGATGGATGCCTATGGCCTCACCCCCGGCCGGTTCCTGCAATATGAAGCGCTGGTTCGTACCTTTGGACAGCTCTGGGGTGGAGGGCGGGACGAGCCTGCGACCCACCCGGTGTTGCATGCATTGAATACGTTGGGCACGGCAGGGCACCAAGTGCGTTAGCACCATGAAGTATTGGTTGCTGCAGCTACAGGCCCCATGACAGGTCTTCGGGGTAAGTGGGAAAGAGAGATAGAAAGGGAATTTACGGATAATGAATGGGGTAAAGTACTGAGATCTCACAAGAAAATCGCGAGAAACACTAGACTTAAATATACACAATTTAACTATATCCACATGGTATATATGACGCCTCATAGACTAAATGTTACATACGGGGGTGAGATGCGGAAGTGCCCGAGGTGCGCTTATGTAGATGCTGGTTTCATACATATGACATGGAGTTGTGGGGTAGTACGTTAGTACTGGGAGGGGGTCCTGGCTAAGATTAAGGAGGCACTGGGGAGGGATCTGGCGCTGTCCATAGAAGTCTGTTTGTTAGGGCTCTTCCTGCGTCCGCCTAAGCGGAAGGTAGGGACTCGGTTTATAGACCTGGCTCTGGGCTCAGCTAAGAGACGGATTGCACTGGTGTGGAAATCTGTTATTGGACCGCAGGTGGCCAGCTGGAACAGTGAGGTTATTAGTTGGGCGGGAGCAGAGGCTAGGGCCTTGGGTTGGGAAGAGGAAGAGGCGAGGGGCATCCGGAGAAGACCTATTGCAGATTTATGAAAGGAGGTGCTGGCGAACTGGGAAATCCCGGAGCAAGCTCGCAGCACTAGTGTGGAGGAAGCGAGTGATAGTGAATGATACTCACATGGGTGCACGGTTGGGGCAAGCCGTAGAGGCCTAGACGGCACATGGCCTCCCCCTCCGGTGGGAGTGGCTGGATGACGACGGTGTTGAATGAGTGTGGGCTGTGGGTCGGGGTTAGCGGGTGGAGGTCGCTCCCTGCCCCCCTCCCTTCTCCCCTGTCCCTTCTCCCTCCCCCTCTGCCCCCCCCAGGGAGTCACAGGTGAAGTACGGCATAGGCTGCATAACCTTTGGCTTTCATGCCTTCACCGCTGGATGCTATTGCGCTCTTGTCCCCTCTTCGCATGCAGGGCTTTATTGGTTCCTTATTATTTGTTAGATCTTTTGGGTTTGTTTTTCATGCTATAGGAATATATGTTTCAGCCCAACTGGTTGTGTACTCAATCGCTGGGGGCACTGCCCGATCCTGGTACGGAGTCAGAGTTGCCCACCGAGGCAGGACGAGGAAGCAGAGATAGGCAGGGTGTACGTTAGTCAATTTATGGGGCGATGAGTCAGTGGCGCGCAAGGATAAGCAGGCACTAGGCTTAAATAGGGATTTCATGTTGTTACATCCTACCCCAGGATTATAGTTGACATGTACGTCACCCTGCCTAGTGGGATAATTGAGAACCGCACTGAAACTCTGATGTTGTAAACGTTTTGTCGTGCAATTGTGGAAACCAAAACCATATATGTTAATAAAGATATGTTTAAAAAAAAAAAAATGCTTGTTACTTGTAAATTTCCAAAATGACGCCACTTTGCATAATTGCATGCCATTTGCAGTAAAGATTTACCGTGTACGCACAGGAATAACAGAACGCGAGCAGCTGTTGATAGTGGTGCTTCTGATTTTCTGCACTATTTCTGTAGAGCAAAAGGCATCCTCACATCAAAAATTGTTGCGAGGATGCATTTCATGCCAAAATACAGAGCAAAACAACAGACTGAGACTTCGTGTAATTACGCATTATTTTGTGTAATTCTGCCAATTTTTCACATCATTACGTGAAAATAAATCACATGAATCTCACAAACCCCTACAACTTAACTGTTCTGCTATTTTAGACCTACAAATGTGGCGATGCAAGCGAGACATCAGCAAGAGAGACTAATCACAGAGCCAGCTTCAGCAATACAGGATACACTTGAGTTTGCAGTATTGTTATACATACATGTGCATAAGTAGTTCAAGGTGTTAGCCAAACACAGCCTTCCTTTGCATCAGTGATTAATTTGAGCCAGTGGTTTCCGGTGCTCGGCACCAGCACTTAATTGTCATCACCACACTTATGACACTCTGCCACATGGTTGCGCTGCTCGTCTAATGTAGAGATGAGCAGAATTATGAATACAATATACATTAAAAAATACTAATACCGGGGGGCGTGGCCAGCCGACACCCAAGATGGCCGCAGAGGAGTAGAGCTCCGTCCACCACCGAGCTAAATCCCCCGATATCCGATCAAATATCCGATCAAACCCAGAAATTCGATTTGTCCCATATCCCCCTGCCCCTCAGGGTGACTCGGTCCAGGTTTGAGGAAATTCGACCGTCGCTGAGCGAAGATATCACCGCGACTAGCCGGGCGCACCGAGGGCCGAAGGGAATGCCAGCGACGTCAGCGGGGAGCGAAGCCTCCCATCGCCTCCGCTCTCCGTGGTGAGCCCGGGGCTGTGCTAGTAACGACGGCAAAGAGCGGAGCCTACCATCACCTCCGCTCTTGGTGATGAGCCCAGAGTGATCGTGCCGGCGCCGACAGCGAGCAGAGGAGCCTCCCACCGCATCCGCTATCCGAGGTGGGCCCGTGGGAGTGCCGGCGACGACGACGGGGAGCGGGGCCTCCCTTCGTCTCCGCCCCCCGTTCCGAGCCCTGAACGACTGTGCAGGAGGAGGTATCAGCGACGGTGGCGGGGAGCGGTGCCCCCCCATCGTCTCCGCTCCCCGCAGTGAGCACAGCGTGACGGTGCCTGGAGGTGTGCCAGTGAAGTCAGCGGAGAGCGGAGCCTCCCATCGCCTCCGCCCTCCGTGGTAAGCCTGAAATAAAGTGCCCTCCCCGGCCCATTTTGCTCATCCGGACCTGCTCAAGTGTTCCTGCTCTCTCGAGAGCTGCTGGTACTGAGGTCCTGGGGCGCCCCCGGAGAATCCGTGAATCCGGCCGGCGAGACTCCATAGCCTGGTGGTTGCCCGGAGTGCGTCCCGAGATACGAGGGGCCCGATGCCTGGACAGCGTGGTATTCACTTTGTGGTGTGTGGGGGGGGGGGGGGAAGTGTGGTTCTCTCCTCCCCCCCCCTACTAGTTATTTGCAGCGTGCGACACCCTGCGTTTCCATTGTAGGGCGCGATCCAGGGTTCCGAACAGCGTGTGTTGCCGCCCCCCCTCTCCTCTTTCTTCGTCCTCACTGCGCAAAGGCGCGGTTGGAGTGAATCAGAGACACCTACAGAGCGTGTGGGTTGTTTGGCCGGCGCAGCTGCATGCAGAACTTCTACTATAGGACCACCACCTGCTGTTCCTAATTGTGTGGTCCTGGTGGCCTACGACTCAGTCCGTGATTGCTGCTTCTACCTGGGGCCTGGTGGCAAGGTTGCATCTGGCATCGTCCGGTGCATGCGAGTTTGGTAGTGGTGCAGCTGGCCCTGACAACCATAGTGGCCCACCGCTTGGACAGTGATCATCGACGTGATCAGCTACCCACGCAGTTAGGTGGTGGGCTGAGACTTTACACCTGATTGGACGCGGCAGCGTGTCCACTTTGCATTTTGGCGGCCCCGGCACCCCGAGCATCGTTGGGGCTAGTTTGAAGGGTTGACACCGCAGAGATGTCCACAGATAGGGGGCCAAAGCAGACGCATCAGACGAAGCTGGACAAATTCGCCCATTCCAAGACGGATGGCACGGAGGAAAGAGCGGCATTACAGGGAGCGAAGTTGCAGCCGGAGGAGGGAGCCCCAACTCTGATGGACGTTATGGAAGCTATCCAGGGGGTCCGCGCGGCGCTGGAACAGAAAATAGACACGGAAACAGCCGAAGTAACCCTTATGCACGCCGACCTACGTAATTTGGGGGACAGGGTTAAGGCGACTGAAGAGTCGGTGTCGACGCTCCAAACATCTACAAAAACGCTGGAGGGAAACGTCAAGAGGCTTCAGGTGCAAACGTAAGACCTGGAGGCCAAACTTGAAGACTTTGAAGGGCGCGCGCTCAGAAACAATGTGCGCATTTTGGGGGTTCCTGAACGGGCGGAGGGGCAGACTGCTGACCTCTTCGTTGAAGATTTAATTCAAAAACACCTACAACCCCGGTCCCTGTCTCAGTACTTTTCAGTTGAACGCGCTCATAGAGTGCCCGGGGGTCCGCCGAAACCTGGCGCTCTTCCTCGCCCCATCCTGGCGAGAATTTTTAATTACCGGGACAGGGACATTATCCTTCAAACGGCACGCACGGCTCCCCCACTCAAGTTTGAAAACTCGACGATCACATTCTTTCTGGACTTTACACTGAAGGTGCAAAGGCTGCGCAGGTCCTTTCTGGAGGTGAAGCGGGCACTCCGAGACAAAGACCTAAAGTACGCAATGTTTTTTCCGGCCAAACTGCGCGTGCTGGCGGAGGGGAAATCCTGTTTTTTTCAGACCCCGGAGGAAGTCTGGGAATAGTTGGAGGGATGGAGAAATCCTGGCGTTCAGAAACATAACTCTTCGAGGCGCCTCAAGGGGCACGAAAATCATCAAGAAAGTTCTGCTCGAGAGGAGGGTGTTTAGTCTGTTACAAAGGTTATGCCATCGGGTTGCTGAGGCAGCCCTCCCTGAACCTTGAGACGACAGTGTCGGTTCACAGTGCGAAAAATATGGGACCGTCCTGGTGAGCACTGGGGGACTACGCCATGTTGGCAACTGGACACATGGGTCCACCGTCAAGTATGTATAACTGATGGGTTTTGACCGAATGTCATTAGATATATTGTCCAACATCCGGTGTCATCACAGGAGATGGGATATTAGTATGTTGTTTTTTAAGTTTGATAATTATCTTGGACTAATAGCTTGCAAAATGTGATATAATGGGCTTGTGTGGTCATGAACAAGGGGGTATTGGTTCTTCCGGTCGGGGTTGTTCGACTGTGTAACGTTTCCCTTCACAAAGGTTATTAGTTAAGGGTACACAGGCACTCTGCAAAATTGGGGGGTGGGCAGTTGTAAGTCCACGTTGCAGGGAGGCAGGGAGGGGGAGGGTTCAGGGGTGTTTTCAATGGGATATTTGTATTGTATGTTTTCTGTTATGGTGCAGCTATCACAACGGCACTCTTCCCGGTGCATTGAGGATGGGTAGTCAGTTAAGAGATGGATCAGTTTGTACAATGTTCAAGGTGTCTACGATGAGGTCGCCGGGTGGGTGTGGGAGGATGTTTCCCCGTGTTTCCACCCTTGTAGGCCTGTATTGCAGCTGGCCCCATTCATAACACCGAAATGGACGATGAATGTGAAACGGCTCCGCTTTTGAGCTGCCTCAAACTACTCTCGTGGAATGTCAATGGTTTGGGGGACCGAATTAAGCGTGGGATAGTTTTGCAATATTTGAAGAGGCAGGCCCCTGACATGGTGCTCTTCCAGGAAACTCTCATTCAGGGATCCTCTTATTGTGCACTCAATAGATGGGGGTATAAACTGGTGGCCCACTCGGGCTATGCCAGAGGGTCTAGAGGGGTGGGCATCCTCATGCGCACCTCCTTCCCTTTCCAGGTACAGGGGATCACCCACGACCCACTTGGTAGATTTGTCACAGTCTCGGGCCTTTGGGAGGGTAAATCCCTGAATATATCCTCACTATATGTTCCTCCTAGATTACACTCTACGACACTGGCCGATCTTGGCCCCCCCATATTAAACCTGCCCCAGGGTGACTTGCTCCTGGGGGGGGGATTGTAACGCTGCCCTCAACGGTGACCTAGATAGGTAGCCACCCAGACGGGGCGAAGCACCCGGGAAGATACTAACGGATTTCCTCGGGGCAATGGGTCTGATAGATATCTGGAGGGTTTGTCGTCCCTCGGCCAGGCAATACACTTTCCTTTCTGGAGTCCATGGTAATATTTCCCAAATGGATTGTATTTTTTGCAAAGCGACTCAGCTCCCCAGGTTTCGAGAGGTCTCCTTTCTCTCTAGGGGCATCTCTGATCACTCCCCTTTGGTAGCGGTCTATGGCAGTGCCCCCCTCTCCTACACGCCACGAAATGGTCCTTAACCCTTGGTTCCTCAAGATCCCGGCAATTAGAGATAAACTTACTGAGGTAACCAACCAGTACTTTATTGAAAACGAGGGGTCAGTAGATTCAGACATCGTATTGTGGGAGGCATACAAAACAGTTGTGAGGGGTAGCGGGGTGGCAGCTATAGCAGGGCACAGGACGGAGAAACGAAAACACTTACAGACGATAGAGGGTGAGATTGCCCTTCTCGAGCGTGATCTGGTGACATTGAACATTCCAGGCGCCAAACACAAATTGCTCATGAAACAACAAGAATATAGAAATGCTGCTGAGGACTCAGCGAGGGCCCAATACCGGGCCACCCAACATCGTATATATGATATTGGCGACAAGGCGAGCAAACTGTTAGCCTGGTTAGACAAACGAGATGCGGCTAACAGATGGGTGGCCGAGATAGTAGGCCAAGACCGTACGAGAATACACGATAGAGCTGGAATTGCGGAGGCATTTGCGAATCACTTCAAACAGGTCTATACTTCCACTCAGGCCCCCTCTCACGCTGCAGCGAGGGAATTACTAGTCACCCTGGGACTGCCTCTTTTGGATCCCCGGGATGTAGAGGACCTGGACTCCATCCTAACCAATGAGGAGGTGACCAAGGCTATTTGTGCCTTGCATTCCGGAAAAGCCATGGGCCCTAGTGGCCTTCCTATTAAACTCTATAAATCAAACGCATCTACGATTGCCCCATACCTTATACGGATGTATGAGGCAAGTGTGAAAAGGGGGGTTTTGCCCGAAACACAGAGGTTGGCCAACATTGTCGTTATTCATAAAAAAGGTAAAGCTCCGGAGTGTTGGTGCTCGTACAGGCCTATCTCCCTTCTAGACTCAGAAGTCAAAATACTTGCTAAAATCCTGGCACGGCGTATCTTACCTCCTCTCCATAAATTGATTCACCCGGACCAATCCGGTTTTATGCCAGCCAGGAACACGGCCCTGAACCTTCGTCGACTTCATGGGGTTATGGGCAGAGCAGCCACGATTCGGGAAGAGGCAGCGATCATGTCCTTAGACGCCAAGATGGCATTCGATATGATTGAATGGCCCTTTTTTATTTGCCACACTTGAAATATACGGGTTTGGGGAGAGATTTCTGTCCTGGGTGCGACTTCTTTATTCGAGCCATTAGCCCAAATTGCAGTAAATGGGGGTCGATCAGCAATTTTTACATTGCAGAAGGGAACGAGGCAGGGTTGTCCCCTCTCGCCCTTACTTTTCGCTTTAGCCTTGGAGCCTCTGGCAATATGGATCAGGGGGGACCCCCTCATAAGGGGCCTCAACTGGTCGGCGGATTGGATGGATAAAATTTCCCTCTATGCTGACGATATTCTGCTTTACTTGGCCAGACCGTACTTTTCCATTCACCATGCCCTACACATATTCACTCTTTTTCGAAAGTACTCCGGTTATACCATTAATTGGGACAAGTACCTAGTTTATATTCTAAGTGGGGATCGCCCATCCCTGCCTAGGGACTGTGGAGCTAAGATAGTTACAGACGGTTTTTTATACTTGGGAATCTACGCCACGTCCGACCCCTCAACTTTTTACGACCACAATTTGGCTCCCCCTCTGCGTTGCTGCCAAGCTAATATCCAACACTGGAAAACCCTACCCCTGACCCTATTGGGAAGAGCCGCCCTTTATAAAATGATGGCGCTTCCCCGCTTCATTTACGCCTTACAAAACACTCCCTATTCTGTTCCAGCGCAATCCTTCAATACCATTGAAGCGGGGGTACGCTCTTTGCTTTGGAACAACGGCGCTCCCCGGATAGCGTTGACCAAACTCATGAAAAGCTGGTATGACGGTGGTATCCCCCTGCCTGCAATTAGAAGTTATTATTGGGCCTCCCAGTTGGTGGTCGTAAATCACTGGGTCCACCGACCAGGGTGAGATCCTGCTTACAGGATGGACAGACACAACATGCTCCCCGGTAACCATCTCAGGGCAATCTATGGAGGTAGGAACTATGCGCCTAAATACACCCCAACTTCCACCACAATTGATATATGGCACACGGCGACAACCGCACTGGGGTGGAAAGCTAGAATCACACAAGTCACTCCATTGCTCGACACACACCAACTGGGAATGTTATCGAGGCACCCTGGCTTCGATAAATGGGATTTGATAGGCCTCTCAAGAGTTGGCGATCTGTGGGCCAGGGGCGGGGTGGTCCCTTTTGGCGATCTTCAGCGGATTACCAATTGCAGAGCGGAGAAACGTTTAGATATCTCCAAGCCCGAAACGCGCTACAAAGGGTGATACCCAAGGGTACGGAGCTGCCGGCCTCCTCACCTCTTGAGGATAGACTCTTGGACGATTACCTCCAAGAAAAGGCAATTTCATTGACATACCGTAAAATTCTCAATAATACGCCAGACACGCTGGGTAGAATTCGCGAGAAGTCGGCTGAGGACATCGGGGACATTGACGATGAGGAATGGCAAGAGGTGTTGGCCTACCCCCGGGAGGTGGCGATCCGTTCCCGGTTTAAACTTATTCAACTTAAACTCCTACATAGAGCCTACTACACTAGTTCTGTGCTTGTGAAGATGAACATTCTGGGCTCCGCTGCCTGGCCCAGGGGTTGTGGTCAACTTGGCACCTACCTGCATCAGTGGTGGGAGTGCCCGGTTCTTCAGACATACTGGGGGAGGATCACTTCAGCGCTATCCTCAACCTGTCGCAAAACGTTTGTGGTTTCACCCCGTTTGTGCCTCCTCAATATCTGGGAAGCAACTGATTTATCACGAACCGAGAGAATGTGGGTCTCCCTGGGCTGTATGGTTGCGAAACGCAACATAGTTAGAACATGGAAGGGCATACTCAAACCCAAGTTTCGCGACTGGGAGTCCGACATGGACTGGTGCATGCAGGCGGAAAGGGTGGTATATGAAAGTATAGGGTGCCCGCAAAAATGGACAAGGATTTGGGGGGCATGGAATGTGAGTAGGGGGACTATCTGTACACCCTTCAACGATACCTCCCACTATCCACAGATCATGTGGGGGATTAATACCTGTATCTTTAAAATACTGTATGTGACACTTGTTTTAAAGTACTGATCCAATGTTATGTCCAGCAACGCACCATTGTATGGGAATTGTTAGTAATCACAGGAATTGTACTGCACTGTGTTTTTTTGTTTTGGTCTTTTTTGTTTTTGTTTATCTAATAAAAGGATTTGTAAAAAAAAATACTAATACCTTCCTCCCCAGCCATTCCTTTAGCTTTGGGGACCTGGAATAATCTGAACTGTTGCACTTGCATGCGAGAGAGATTGTTAGTAGTTGTTTTGGTACCGTCATTGGCAGCGATGACTGGGCAATGGGTGGTGCAAGCTGCAGTGGCCTCCTGGTGAGTGCCCTGGCACTTATTTTACAAATTAAGAACTGCTTTGCATTTAATCCAGACCTTTAGCACGGACGCCAAGCCAGCTCTGTAGGATAACACTGAAAACCATTCAGCACTATCTTTACAAAGAAGTGGGTAAAAGGCTATCTGCTTTTGTAAAGTCTTACCCTCCCATGGAAACACCTGATGCCATTAGAGGAGCCGAGGAGTGCACGCTGTGTATGTGATTAATAGCAGCTTCCAAATCTTCTGTGTTGGTAGCACAATACGTCCTTGGTGTCTGCAAAGAGGTAAAGCAAGCAAAATCAGCATATTATTGTGCAAACTTCAAGGCCAGCTCAAAGTGTCATCTTACAAGAATATTCGACCTCAGGAACATATCGGAGCATCTTAATGTCATACTTTAAAAAAAAAATCACCACAGTTTTAGTCATTGCATTAGAATCGAGTTTTGCACAGAAATTACAATAAATTAAACAATGTACAAGCGTACATTTTATCATGTGAAAATTGGCCAACCTACTACTAATGAACAAACTACCATTTTGTTTTTTTTTCTCCATGGGAAAATTATTTTTTCTGTGGAGAAACTTTCACCTACTCAAACTTTAGGCTGTTCCCTTTCAACGAAGAAAGGAATTTAATCCTGCCCTTGCCTTTAGGAAATTTCCGATCTTTTCTAGATGGAAGGAATTGGTGAGGACAAACTCACAGGTAATCCAGCTCTGGATATCCTACTACATGCCACTTCACATCCCTTTCTGTAGATCTGCTAAATGGAAATCCTTGAGTAAATTCTTTTACAAGTGTTAAACGACCTTTGTGAATTCCCAAAGTGGCTTTGCAATTGAAAGAACAAGTTACTACCTATATTCGGTAATGCTCTTTCCGGTGGATCATCCATCTATCCGTAGATTTATCACTTTTCAAAAATTCATATTCTGTCAGACTGTATTTGGAAAAAAAATTCAATCAATACCACTGCATGCCAGTAGGTGGCGTCATGCGGTTCATGGCGACCTCGTTCCACTCCGGAGGTGACTTGCAGAACTATATGTAAAAGCCACTCTTATGCACTGACATCAGTTGCTTTCTCGCCTGTCTGCACCCCAGATGCAGAGCCCAAAAGCAATTTGGCTATGACCTGTGTTCAGATCTCTAGACTGGGGACCTTATTAGATGGGAAAGAAATCCAAAGGAGTCCAGTGTACAGACCATGGAAACGGGCGGTTTGGTGAGGAATCTTTAGTTAGACAGAGTATCCACTAGAAAGAGCATTACCAAAAGTAACTTGTTCTTCTAAACACAGATTCCTCACATTTGAATAGATACCAAAGCAGTACCTCTCAGGTGACGGTTCTGTGAACTGGTTCAGACCAAAATGTCATGCAGGACTGAGCAGACAATGTGCCCCTCTCGTCGGGCCTGGCTGTCTAGACAGCAGCGCTTCATAAAAGTATGATGTGAAGTCTAGGTAGCAGCCTACCAAATGACCAGAGTAAGGGACTGCAAAGAACAGCTGAGTAGTGATTCAAAGGGAGTACACATTAGGAATGTGAATACTAAGTTTAGGTCCCACTGAGGCATGATGAAAGGTGTGAGCAGAAAAACATGTTGAAAACCTTTAAAAAACGCATCACAACAGGTGATTTAAATAAAGAGGGCTAGTCCAGCAACCACAAAAAGCCAAAGGAGTCGCCATAACTTTTAACTGTGCCCAAAACAAGTCCTTGCTGCTCTAGGGACAACACAAAAATCAACACTTTGGATAGTTTGGCTTGAAAGGGGTCAATCTGTCGAGTAATGCTCCAAACCATAAATGTGTCCCTTGTCCCAACAACAAGTGTATACTGATTTCGTGGTGGGATGTCTGGCTGCCAGAATGACCAACAGCTTCCGGACTGAGGTTGAATGCAGTCTACTGTCGCTGCTCAATCCACAAGCATGGAGATGAAAAAGACCCTGCCCTGCTGCTGCGACAGAAGATCCTCTCGAAGCAGCAGTCAGATCTGAGGACAGATGCTCTAGCCCAGGAGTTCCAGGAACCACACTCTCCTTGCCCAATCCAGTGCCACTAGGGTGGCTTGGGCCCAGTCAGTCCTGACATTCTTCAAAACTCAGGGCAGTAGAACTAGCAACGGGAAGGTGTACAGGAACCCTGAGATCCACTTTAGGAGGGAATGCATCTCTGAGAGAGAGCCGTCTTAGGAACTCCAATGCATAAATATGCTGACATTGCACGTTCTCAATGGTGGTGAATAGATTGAGCCAAGGTTATCCCCATTCGAGGAAGATACCGCATTCCACGTATCCAGCTGTCTTTTGTGATCTGCTAGACGTCAGAAGCTGAATTTGTTCGACCTGGTGTTTAGAGATCCCGCGAGGTGGTGTACAATTAGGGAAATCCCAGTCACTTCCAGAGTTGTAGTGTTTCCCGACACAGGGTCCACAACCCCATCTCGCTATGATTGTTGCAGTATCATATGGCCCCTTTGACCAATAGGGCCTGCACTTCATAAATATTGGCGATGTGGTTAACCAAGGACCAGCAGTTAATGCTGTAAAGCTTGTATTCTGTGGGCCTGGAAGGGGTCTTAAATTTCTGGGAGGTCCCTTCGACCCTTTTATATGCCACAGAAATAATCAATGAAATAAATGGGCCTTTTCGGATAAAATTGCTGGTTAAATTTTACGTAGATTGTGCACCCTGAATACTGACTCAGCCGTCCAAGCCATTAGGCTGGAATGTGACCTGGTTAGTACCTTTGAGCAGGCATTAGTGGCAGTGATTCCTTGGGGACACCGTCTGTTGAATAGTGAAAAGAACATTCTCAGGAATCTAATGCTTCGTAAAATTGTCTCCAAGAATGGGGTTAATACTGTATTTGGTGGAAATTTGTCTTATGCATTGGGGGTTTTCTACACTCAGCAAGATGTTTTTACGGATCTGGTCCGCTCCTCAATTACAAAGTCTGCTGAAAAAATGGGTAGGTAATTTCAGTTGAGCATACGATATTGATTTCTGCTTAAAAAAGGATACGTTTCATTCTATTGTTGCTATTCCAACTCAGAATATTCCTCAACCAATTCTAGCCTGGAATTAGGACCATGGAATTAGACTTTTGTTTTATCTACTTAGAATGAATATTTTACAACTCAAATATATAACGGATGCCTGGCAGAATATACCAGCTAAAGATAGAATTTGCGATTTATGTAGTACTGGTATCCAAGATTTAAACCATGTAATTATTACATGTCCAGCACTGTATTTCCCTCGTTGTCGATTTTGAAAACCATTATAAAATCTAATGTGTGTGTTTTTTGGTGAAGTCCAACAATTGCTTTTCTCACCAGTGAATGAAATGTATTGTTTTAAAATATTTAATTGTTTTTAAACGTTTTATGAATATGTAATAATCATGAATTAATTGTACTGTGTTGTTCTATGGATCACTTAGGAGATTCAAAACTTTAAATAAACTTGACTTGACTGGCTCTAGTTTGTAAGACAGGAAGGCGTTCGTCAGACAGAAAAACATTAGTGGTTTGGCCGGAACCACAACAGTGGCACTCAGTAGTTCAGTTATGACTGTGCCTGTCTTGTATAGTTGGATAATTTTGTTGGTGAAGGGTTTGAAGAAGATCGCCCCTTTAAACAGAAAGTGGATGACTTTTCCTGGACTTCTGGGTTTATGTCTAAATACTTTAAATATGCATGCCTGCACATGGAGAGAAGGGAATTTATGGTTGGGAGGTGGTGTCACGGAGGTCGTGAGAAATCCAATTTTTTTTGTTCAGACACTTTTCGACCAGGTAAGCGTGAACTTACTCTCTAACAAGGCCTAGTCTGGCAGCAACCACTGAACTTGTGTCGCAGGAGTATCGCATTCGCTCACCATGTTGGAGAGACAGAGATGTGTACCAGACTCCACTGTGTGGCCTGGCCGGTGATGTGTCTGGAGCCCCAACCCATTAGGACTCAACCATTGTTTCCCACCACCCGCACTTATTACAGACCAGTGAGGTGCCTCAGCCAAGGGTGGATGAAGACAAGAGCATGACCAGTTTGAGCATGTTTGGGACAAGAAGGTCCCCCAGACCAGACCCCAGCCTCTTGGGTAAACCACCACACCATGTGCCTCACACATGCTACAGCTTTTCCAAACTTGCACTTAGATCCAGATCACAGAACCATGCACCGTCCAACTCATGCTCATCAGTGGACATTTTACAGTCATCCACAACATAGCTTACATGATCACACAACACAGATCCACTGTTTACCACAGAAACATGTCTCACAGCCTCTTCCACACATATGGTCGATGGTTAATGACTAAAACATAATTATCTGCAAGCTACAGCATCCAACATACAGATGAACACACATAGGAGGATGCACCGACATTCACAAGTCTGCCTGGCCCTGTGCTCTCATTAATTAAGCAACAACTAAATCACTGGTGCTCGCCTACTTTTTTTTTTTAACTCACAGAATCATGAAGAGACCTTCATCTCAATTACAAGCACCAGACCAAACAAGAACTTTGCCCAAGAAATGTCAGACCTCATCACCACTGCATCCACTTATCACTTCCAACCCTTCTTCCTCTAAGACTGCAACCTTACAAGACATTGAAATAATCGCTCAACACACTTCGAATTATTCTGGACATCAAACAGCAGGTTATCAAACTCACCCACTTCAAAGAGAATATCCTCAAACTCATCATGAGAGCCTCACAGTAAATCCACTTTATGGCCCCCATGCCCCTGGACTGGACAGACCCCTAAGTTGTCTCCTCGACCATCCTAGACATCACAGATATGCATTACACTGAACTGAAAAGAAAACAATGGACATTCCACTCCTTCAGAGCTTCACCATGGACAATACAAAAAATGGGAACCCAGCAGGGGATACTTGAACAAAAACAAAAACTCTCCACGGGAAGGAAAAACTCTGTTTTTCTTATAAAACCATCACCCACCAGGGTTACCCCTTGGTGGCATGCTTTATCATTGGGGTTCTTCCCGATCCGCTGCGGATCGGGGCGTGCTGCGACCTACAGATACATGGGAGCACTTAATGGTGTTGTATAAAATGATAAAGATGATGATATGGGAGGGGAGTGGAGGGGGGTGCTAAACTAAATTAAAAATACCCGACTAGTAGGTCTCTTTGCTTTTGTTTTTGATAAAGTATCCGTTGCTGGGTTCCCGTTTTTTGTATTGTCCATGGTGAAGCTCTGAAGGAGTGGTCTGTCCATTGTTTTCTTTTCAGTTCTCCCCCCCCCCCTTTTTGGATTCTTCACCATGGACAGCCATCAGCCCTCATCAGACATCAATATTTTACTCAGCGAAAACAAGTATCCCTGAAATACCATGTATAATCCAACGCACGACTGAAAACACGGTGTTCCAAGCTAAAAGCCCCTGCACTATGACACATGCAAAACTCCCAGAGAATAAGTGCCCCATATGAAGACAAAGAAAGAAATAGAGACAAAGCAATGCCCTCAATGCCCTTATCCAACTCAACCCTTTACAAGACTACCATCAACGAAGCAACCAGGGGGCGTGGCTAGCCGCCTAAAATGGCGGACGTGTTCTGGTGAGGCTCCGGATTCCCGGGGGGGGAAAAACTCCGATTAAATCACCCTAAATGAACTTTCACTCGCCATAATTCCCGGCATGTACCTGTGAGCACCTCTGACACAGACTGCGGCGACAGCGGCTCCTGAGATCTGAAGTGTCGCGGAGGCGGGGGAGCCTGACGGCGAGTGCGGCCTGTCCTGGATGCGCTGCCGAGACCGGGAGGTCGATTTGCCTGCAGGCCGCATGAGGCGCAGCGCTTTGGGAGCCCCGGGGTAGCTCGGAAGCCGGGAGGACTGATGATTGCGCGCTGCCCCCGGAGTGGGGCCGCGCGGTGACCGACCCCCGCAAGAGCTGAGGAGATCCCGGACTGGACCGGAGCTGCATCGCATCACGCTGGGCGGTGAGTGCGGCGAACCGGGCTGAGGCCGGACGGGACTGTGGGCCTGCCCCTTCGCCGCGGTGATACGGCGATACCACACACGCGATCAGCATTGGGCAAGGATTCTGTGGGGAGCAGGGGCACACATTTAAAGACTTACACAGTGCACCAGCGCTGGAGACCCGCTCGCTGAAACTTCCCACCCATACCTGTGGAAACAGTGCCACTATATTTACAGACCCAGCGGGGACCTAATTCACCCCGGCTCTCGTAGATGCGAACTTTGCAAGGGATACCGCCGCGGTTGCCTTGGTCTTCCCTCTAACGCCTGGCCTGGCTGAGCTCAGTGGGGAACTCACCGGCGCACCACGATACAGCCCGGAGGCCCAGGGAGTACGAGGTTACTGCCCGCCTTCCCGGTGCTGCACACCGTCCGTGGGGGCCTGTTAAGGTGCAAGGAGCAGTGCTGAGTCCTACGGCGAGGTGCAGTAGCTCTGACCACGTGTGGCGCCCGTACTACAGAGAAAACAACGTGTGCTCCTGTTGGTCGCCAGCCCGCTATCGCAACACACCGGCCCGGCTGCGACCCTTGGTGACGGACTGTGTCTGGGCCATCTGGGAGCCTGCTCGCCCCTCAAGGCTCGGCTCGGGGGTGTGGTGCTGGAGAGCCGGTGTGGGCTGAGATAGAGACCCTCTTTTCTCCCCCCCCCCCCTCTTCCTTCGTGCGTAATTGTGAGTGAGCACCTTCATCAATCACAACAAGCGTACAGCATGGGCAGGCTTAAAGGGAAACAACTGGATGGCCACTCCCATGTAAGTGGTCACTCTACCACACCCGAGGCCTTCAGTAGGCCCCCGTCACCGGGGGCTGGATCGTCGGAAACCGTGGAGAACACTCCTGACAAACTGGACTTGATCCTTAAAGAAATCCACGAATCTCGGTCGGCACTCGAGCAACAAATCGGATCTCTCACTTCTAGCCTTACGCTGCTCAAAGCTGACCATGGAAAACTGGCTGGAACGGTTAAGGACCATGACCGAGCCCTGAAAGACTTGGAACCCCACATCACAGCAAACACAACTCAAATACAACGCCTACAACAACAGGTGACTGGCCTCCAGGAACGGGTGGAGGATGCCGAAGGCAGAAATAGACGCAATAATATACGCGTCATTGGCCTCCCCGGAGCGCAGCGAAGGCCCCAGGGCGGCAGACTTCATGGAAACCTGGTTCAAGGAACATGTGGCTCAGGACGGTCTCTCGCCATACTTCTGCGTAGAAAGGGCCCACCGGATACCGACAGGAGCACCAAAGGCGGGTGCGCCCCCGAGACCACTAATTGTAAAAATTTTAAACTACAGAGACCGCGATGTTCTCCTACAAAAAGCAAGGGAAAAAACACAGATCCAGTACGAAAATCACCGTATCTCACTGTATCCGGATTACACTATACTAGTGCAACGGCAAAGAGCCTCTTACCAAGCTGTAAAGAAAAAATTGCGGGAGGCTCGACTCAAATATGCATTACTATTCCCGGCCAGGTTAAAGATCATCCATGACAAAAAAAACTACTTCTTTGACAGCCCAAGTGACGCCGAGGAATGGCTGGAGGTAATGAACCTTGAGCCGAGCCAGAGTGGCCAATCAGATCTGCTACCCCAGGGCCGTAATAGATCACAGAGACAGGAATACCGTCGACCCCGGTTGAACGATCGGAGTACAAACGGCACCGGTCCGACCCGGAAACAGCAGCAAATAGACATGGCAGATGCTCTGACCATGGCAGGATCGTTCAGGGATGACAGCCGTAAGATCCACACGGACTCCGACGACAGCACACTACAATCGGACTCTGAATACAGTATCACCCTGTTCCCCTCTGTTACACCTCAGACTATTGATGATTTAGTGGACAACTGAAGCAAGAAACCCCTTGTATACTGATCACATCTACATGGAAGGTCCGGTGTGTAAAATGATCCCTTGATGTAGGACATACCACTGACCTGTCAGTTGCAGCTGTACCCTTTTACATCGTAAAAAAGTCCACAAAGGTTGAGATGCATGGAATTGTATGGATATACTACTTGCTATGTTTTTCCATGTATAGCTACATGCAGTCAGCTTATCTGATTCTGTCAGTCTTCCAGAGGTCATGCACGATTTCTTCTGTTTGAGTTTCACGTGTAAACAAGTGGTGATAGACAAATAACAAGTATATTGTGTTCCTTTTCCCCCCCGGGCTCCATCGAGCCACCAGGACCCCGCGTGTACGAAAGGTGCACCATGAGCGGTGACCGCGAACCCCCACAGAGCGTATGCACCGTTATGTGTGAATTGTACGTTAGTATTAGTTGTTGGGCCCAGCACAGTTTAGAAGCTGAGCCATGTATTGTTAGTTTTAAGGTAATGGGGAACTCCTGGTCTGCAGTAGCTCACAGGCTCCGCAACATACGGGCCTTCATCTCCCATAATGTCTTATGCCTAGAGAGTACACCGCCGTAGGCTCCTACAATCTGATAACCTGGAATGTGTGGGGGCTAGGAGCAGTACAGAAAAGGCACCGTGTCCACGCATTCCTCCTTAGACGCAAAGCCCACATAGTCTTCCTCCAAGAGTCACACCTTACTGACGTAGAGGCCCAGAAGACCCGCACGAAATAGCGAGGCCATATTTATTCCACTAACTACTCAGCATTCGCCAGAGGTGCAGCCATCTGATCCGACATGGGGTCCCGTTCATGGAACTGGATCGTCGTATAGACGACCAAGGGAGGTACATCCTACTGAAGGGCACCCTAGATGGCATAACTGTGGTTTTGGGGAGTATATATGCCCCGAACTTCGATCAGGACAAATTCTTTCAGCGGTTGGGCATGGCATTGGTTGGCTGGGACACAATTCCATGGTTCCTAGGCGGGGACTGCAATGCGGTACTAGATACGGCTCTGGACAGGTCACCCCCCCCCACTACACGGCGCTAGTGCCTGCAAGCTAGCAGAGATGCTGAACACCTGGCTGGAGGGATGGGCTCTACTGGACATGTGGCGCCGTTTGCACCCCACACATAAAGAATACTCCTTTTACTCACCAGTCCATCAGCTCCACACAAGGATAGATTCCTCTGTTCCAATACCATAGCCACCCTGATCCGTCAGCCCACTTACTTAGCAAAAACCCTCTCAGATCACAACCCCCTCGAGTTTACACTTGCCTGGGGTAGAGTACCGACCCCAGTGCCCACCTGGAGACTGAGACCACAGTTACTGGAGGACGCCCCGTTTCGCACTACCATATCTAATACCATTACTACTTATCTAGCTGAAAATTGGAACACAGCTTCCTCCAACCTAATTGAATGGGACACACTCAAGGTGGTGGTGAGAGGGGCTGCAATCGGACAGATGGTGGGGGCCAGACAGGAGATACATCAGAAATTGCTGAGAGTAGAGAATCTAATGACCACCTTAGAGCAAGAAGCAGTGATGGACTCAGATAAAAGAGAGGCGTTACAGAATGCTCGCATCAGTCATGCTGAAACACTCGAAACATTGCGGGTTATAGACCACAGAGCCTTTATGCAGCGAAAACACTCGGAAGCAGATAGAGCCGGGACATTATTAGCCCGAATAGTGCAGGACAGACCTGAACCCCCCATTATTACTCATATTTATACACCGACTGGCAGATCGGCCCATACGCAACAAGAGATAAACGAAACCTTTTGTACTTCAATCAATCACAGGCTTTACGCAGCCCCAACACGGGACACCGACGCCTCCATAGATGACTTTTTGAGAGGTCTAACAATTCCCTCCTTGTCGACAGATATATAGAAAGAAATAGCGGGCCTTATTACCCAACAAGAAATACGTGCCGCGATTAAAGGCCTAAACCGTAATAAGGCGCCTGGTGTAGACGGTCTGCCCATTGAATTTTATCAAACCTATTCAGACACCCTGGTCCCCAAACTGGAAGAAGTATATAAAGTAGCGCTGGAGAACGGCCATTTACCACAATCCACCATGCAGGCCCTGGTCACCTCCATACTTAAGCCGGGCCGTGATAGCACAGACATTACTAACTATAGGCCCCTATCCCTACTAGCCACCGAATTTAAAATTTTGAGCAAAGCACTTGCGAACCGTATCCAGCCCTATCTTAACACCCTCATACACAGGGACCAATGTGGGTTTCTACCGAACCGCAGTACGTCCCTTAATACTAGACGGTTGCACTATGTTATGACTGCTACCCCGGCCGTCTATCCGGATGCAGGTTGCCTGGCGTTAGACCTACGTCAGGCCTTCGATTCCATAACCTGGGACTACATGTTCGCTGCCCTACAACGCTTTGGTTTCCCGAAAGGCTATTTCAAATGGGTGCGCCTACTCTATACCTCTCCCACGGCGAGAGCTCGCACCGGACAGCATATTTCCCGCGAGTACACGATCCATAGGGGTACAAGGCAGGGATGCCCTTTGTCCCCTCTGCTGTTTGTACTCACGCTCGAACCCTTAGCAATAGCCCTGAGACAATCAGCAGAACAGCTGGGAATACCCATCGCTGGTACCGCCCACTTCACCTCCATATATGCAGACGATATCGTCCTTTATCTTCGGGATTTGACGGCTGCAGCCACCCCCCTCCCCACTATTCTTTCCGATTTCGGACAGATGTCGGGCCTGGTTATTAATTCTAGGAAATCATATGCATTTTTCTTTCGGGAAGGGCCCCGCCCAGATGAGGTACAATTCGGCACATATACTCTACCTGTAGCCCACACCACATTCAGATACCTAGGAATACAGGTATACAGATCACAGGCAGACCTGCTAGACGGTAATCTCTTGAAGGCCATCATAGCATTACGCTCGAGTGTGGCCTTTTGGACGTCCTTGCCCCTTTCGGTGATGGGACGAATTGCCATCTCTAAGATGGTAGTACTCCCCCGGTTACTATATTTTTTTGTGAACCTGCCCATAGTGGTTCCTCATCTATATTCAGTACCTTGAACACCTTATTAGTGGAGCTTATATGGGGGGCGGGTCGCCGAAGAATAAGCCTTCAGAAACTGCAACTTGAATCTTGTCAGGGGGGTGGGGGATCCCGACTTCAGGGCATATTATTACGCTTGTCAAATCCAATGGCTGTCCTTTTGGACAGCGGGGAGGAACCTACAAGAAATAGGGTTTACGTCGAGGGATATTGACCGGGGTGGGCTGCATTCTCTGATCCTGCCTAAAGCTAAAATCCCCAGAGGGACCCCCACTGTTGAAGACTGCGTTACAATGCTGGAAGAAAGCGCTGCTGTACACATCAGAGGTAACCCCTTACTCGGCCAATATTCCATTACTGGGGATTCCTACCCCCGGAGGTAGGCTCACGAAAGCTAGATTACGCATCTGGACAGAGGCAGGGGTGGAGAAAGTTGGTGATTTCTTTAGCGATGGTAATCTTCTAGACCACGACACGTTTGTACAGGTTACTGGAGCATCGGACCGACAGTATCTACTACACGCAGTCATATCACGTTATATTAAGAACACCTGGGCACCACAGCGCACAGAGCCACCGCAACATGATCTGGTCCATTTATTACACTATATGGGGACTGGAGGACATCTTATCAAATGGTTATACGCGGGTATCAGGGCGCATGCAGGCATCCCACTCACAAATCTCAGGGCAAAGTGGGCGGAAGACGCGGGCTTAGAACTAACTGACAAGGCCTGGGCGAGCATGCTGGAACATCCCAAGAAAGTATCCCGCAATGTTAAACTGAAATTCATCCAAACAATGGTCTTGCATAGAGCCTACCTAACCCCACAGAGAATACACCGAATGTTCCCGGAGGCCCAGCACTGCTGCAAAGGCGATGAGGCAGATTTTATCCATATGCTATGGACCTGCCCGCGTATACTAGGTTACTGGAATGGCGTTCGGCATTACCTGGGAGAAGTCACACATGTGACCGTTCAGGACAATGCCCTAGAGTGTCTTACGGGGCTACGTAGATATAATAAAGCACAGAAAGTTCAACAACGCTTTCTGGACCTTGCCTTTGTACTCGCCATTAGAGCCCTCACTATGAGATGGAAATCCCCTAGATGCCCGACATTGTCCAGTTGGCAAGCTGATATGATACAATGGGGTGGTGCCGAGAGCACGGCGCTGCGTAAAGAGGAGGCAAGGGGGTTGCGGAAACTGCCCATCTCTATGGAATGGGATATCATGCTGGAGGACTTCAAACAATTAGATTTAATCCCTGTGCTACATACTCCCACACAATAAACTACTTACACTCTTCCCGGAACCACAGCTAGACCCACACGGACTTTAGTCTACATGCTACAAATCACGGATGGAGTGGGGCACATGGTACCACGTTAGTAACCCTGTTAGGCGACCATATGGCTCGGAAACAGCAGACCAGGAGGGAGGGAGGGAGGGACGGGAGGTGGGTGGGGACAAGTAAGCTCGTTAAAGTTAGCCTAAATATAGACATGCTTGGTATTATCGATCTTGTCGCAATGTTGTAGGTCGTTTCTATGAAAGTACCTCTTATGCCGCGACGGCGGACGATTGTTGAAATATATGTGTACTTAGAAGTTCTCATGGTCAAAGATGTGAAAAGTTTAAGATGGAAACAACAAAAACAAAATACCTTCTGTATCACAATTGATCCTGTATTCATGCTGACGAAGGAAATTAATAAAGTTTGTTTAAAAAAAAAACACAAAAAAAAACGAAGCAACCAAAAGAAATGAAATTCTCTTCAAGGCTATCAAGCAGCACATTAGCTCAGTCCCAGCAAGTGTAATGCCATCAACCCCATATTCTATAAGAAAACAAGCAAAATCAGGTTCCACGTTTGCAATGTGAAGCACACCTACAGTCTCACATCGTCCTACCCACAAGTGGAATGCCTTCAATCTCCTCTCAAACAACTCGGCATCCTCTGAGCACTCAAGGCGATCTCCTATGAAGACATTTTACCATCATTCATCAACAGATCTCGTCATGTAGACCTTCCATGTTGTCCAAAACACGACACGTTCTTTCCTGCTGAAAGAAAATACTCTGGACCCAGATGACGTCTCCAACTACTGACTCATCATTAGTCTTCCTTTCTTCAGATTAATTATCAAGTCGCCATCCACATCAACAAGAACAACCTTCTACATATCTACCAATAAGGCTTCAGAAAATGCTGCAGCATGAGAAAGCTACCCAGCAAGTAGTTGATGATGTCCTCCTCTTCAAGAACAAAATTATATCTCCTACTCATCCTGATCAGTCTTTCAGCTGCTTTTTTATTTGGCCAACCACCATGATTTTGAACAATACCCTGGAAAAAACACACAGTGTTTTCTAAAATGGGCCTGCAATGATACACCTTTTACCTCACCAACTGCCACTATCCATCTTTTTCAATCCCTACAGGGAACCCCCGGCTACATTACTTACTGATAAGAAAATAAGGGCCCACAAATATGCCAATGAAACAATTGTACCCCAAAATATCATCAGTGGACAATGAGACTCTGTGACTTAAAATTTGCATTGAGCTTACTTAGAATTGCATGTAAAGCATTGCCTAAAGCTCAACCCCACTAATACACAATTCCTCCCATTATGCAATAGTGCTAAAGATCCTAAAACTTAAGCCTGGGTAACAGACAAGAACCTCAAAGACTTGAATCTCACCAGCTGACAGCATCTGAGAAATCATTTAGATTTGCCCTGACCCAGCCCTCTCCTTCAAGGAACACATCACTAAGAAAACTATGACACCATAGCACCAACTCTCCCTCAAAAAAAGTGAAACCATTCCTGTACGAAATCAACAGTCCAAACACTGGTCTTCTCCCACCTGTATAAAACTCTCTGCTCAATGCCCTCCCCAACTCTGCCCTAGCACCTCTGAAAGGCATCCTATACGCTGTGGATCATCTCTTCAAGAGCCTGAAAATTTTTTATTTAATCTAATGGACACTCAAGAAACTTAATTGATGCTCTGTGGACAATCCAGTAAGGCTACGACACGTCACCAGGTTGAGGACCAAGAAAATGTTATTCTCTTTAGCGTTTCCACCATAAACTTTCAATACACTTACAAGCTTTAACAATAGTTGTCTTAACACCCATGCACAGAAAAATATTCAATCCTGTGTACATACATTTTATGGGTCCCTTATTCCCCTAGAAGGGTCGTCTCCTATAGGTATAAGTGTTGATTTATACAGAGTTACAGACTGTATTCCAGATTCACCATGTCGACACAGATTGGAACATTTGGGGAGTCAGTACTTAAAGGGAGCTCCTTTCCTTGCATATTAGCATCCCATGGAGTATATGGTTAGTCAGCGTTTGTACCCTGCAATAAAGGAAAAGGAAGCATTATAGCACACACCCAGTTCCTATCATGACCGTTGAGGAAAGGAAGCACAAATCCTTATATAAAGATTGTGTCTTAATCATGCCTTCCTTGACTTCTCAGGTTCCCTATAGGTGCATGGTGTGGCTCTTTTCCCATTTTCTACTGGTGCATGAGACTTTGGTCTGCCATTCTTATAAAAGGGCAAGCTCTGCCTTTCTTCCTCTAGGTAGAGGAGGTGATAGGACTCAGGACGCCGACGATCCCCATGTTGCCCCTTTCAGTAATGTAGACAGGAAAAAGGCCTTGGGGGCAATATAGGGCTTCTTGTTTCAGGTAGGCAACTCCCCTCACCATATTCATGTGTAGTAACCAGGGCAATTAGGGAATAGGGAACTATGAATGAATGAATGAATGAAGGCGATCTTCTCACTTACCACCATGGATCCTCCTACCTACCAATGAAGTCTCTGAAATCTGGAGTTAACGGGCAGACAGGGCAATCCTGGATGCCTAAAACCGAGACCCTGCATATCTCTGGACCAATAGGGGCGTTCTGAAAGCATATATTCGTGCAATTTGAGTTGTCCATAGAAGACTTGTTCACTCTCCCCCACAAATCCTTCATTGTCTTTAGGAACCTGTTGCACCATCCACGAACCCGGCATAACTGTCTGTGAAACTAGCCATGACATTACCAGAGTGGAAATGAGGAAATACCGGAGAAAAGAACAGAACACAAGCCTTCTCTGTCTATACGCCCAAGAACAACAGCCTCCTGGCTACACCTACACTTACTTTCTTACAATTAAGAAAGAAACTGACACTCCTCTACAGAACGTTCACCTCATTCATTAGGTGCCCACCTTCTGTATGGCTCAGCATAAAAGGCATTCAAAACTTACTGTGGGCTCTTGCCCATTTATTCAGCACTCTGTTGCATACCAGGGAGGTTTGTGCTTTACAGGTAACACTACCTACATTCATCTATATCTTACTACGCACGTCTGTACTGCTACATCTTTTCCCCAAAGAACTCAACACAACTGACATTCTTGTCCATGTGGCAGAATGAAGTCTTGCCTTTTAGAATGGACTCAGATGGACGATATCAAGATGCTTTTTGCCTATGCTGCACAACATCAGAAAAGAGCATTCCCTCACAATTGATATAATAAGAAATAGTTGGACTAGAGCTTCTCTATTTTTCTTTTATATTTCCATACACAACAAATTCTATTTACTTTTCTTGTTCCTCATTTAAATACATCTTTTCTTTATAAATCTTCTCTAAAGTGCAAGTGCATCAGCAATAGAGGTTTAAAAATTCATAAACCTTGCATCCTTCAACTGCAGTCGCAGAAATCAAGATGAAATGGATGTTTTAACTACTACAAATGGAGACCATTCTACAGATGTATATGTAATTCTGCATCCAAGTTGTGTCCCATCGGTATATCTGTTCCCATTAAAATTATCAATCTTGATTCCATTCTCCTCAGCAGCAGCTGTCTATCTCCACCTCTTTCATTTTTCTTTATATGCTTAATTCCAAAGCATTAAGCACATGTTTGCAGCTTTTGGGAAAGAGCGCTGCGGCCTGGTTAGCAGGGACCCAGTGCACATCAGTCAAGAACATCAGTACCAGTGGTCAAAAAGCGGGGTGAATGTGTCACAAAGGGGCACTTTCCTACAGATATACGGAGTAATGTATTAAATGTGCTAATTTCTAAATTCACAATTAATTAATTTGTGTTAAAATTAATATTTACATTTAAACCAAAACCGTTGCACAGGTTGAAGGGCATATTGTAGATTTGGTTGTGTTGTTTTTTATTAAAAATTATTTTATTAATAAGTAAAAATATATAAATCCTATATTACATTTTTTGAAATAATGTTCTGTAAATAATTATTCTGTGTTGTAGACATTTTTTCACTTGTTTGTTATATGGGGGAGTTTGAGTTATACAGTTTATTTTTTAAAGTTTTTTACTGTCATTTTAGTAAATTTATCATTATTTTAACTTATTTTACTAATTCTTAAAGTTATTATTTTTTCAACAATATGTTAATTTTTAAACGGGTAATTACAACATATGAGTGTAGTCTCCACCCTCCCTTCAAATATATGCACTTTCCGTAGTGTTTTTAGACTGATGTTAGAATAGTAAATCTGCCTCTCCTCCCTCTTTCCCTCCCCCTTTATGAGCATTTTCCCAAATGTTTATTGGTCTGGAGTTCGAATATAAAATCTGATTCTCTCTCCCCCAGATGCATGCACTTTCTTCAATGTTTGTTAGGCAGGAGTTAGAGTGGCAAATCTTTCAACCAACAATGTATGCATTTTCCCCAATGGTTGTTATGCTGGAGTTAGAGGAGTAAATGTTATCCCTCTCCAGTATATGTTCTTTCCCCACTGTTTGTTCGGTCGGAGTTAGAATATTAACTCTGCCTCCACCAGGTCATGTTTGCACTTTACCTAAAGAGGGTTGGACTGGCGTTAGAGCAGTATATTTGACTTCCCTATGTATGCATTTCCCTTAATATTTGTTACATTGGCCTTAGAATAGTAAATCTGATATCCCCCAACACTGTATGCATTTTTACTGTTTGTAGGAGTGTAGTAACTGGAGAAGAGTGTGCTTTTCCTCCCACCGAATACCCACCCTCTTGCACTGTGTTCTTCTCTCTCGTGTGCTGCTCGCTCTCTCGCTTGTGTGCCCCCCCCAAACTTCCCCACGATCCACGTTAATCTCTGTCTCTTGCGCTCTCTCCCTCTTGTTGCTCACTTCCATGTGTGCTGCTCTCTCTCTCGTGGCTTCCCCGCACCCCCCACTGTTTTCTCTGTCCTGCCCTTCTACCCTATCCCTTCGTATTCGTATTGCTTTCTCATTCGTGTGCCGCTTCTCCCTCCATACCCACACCTACTCCCCCGGCCCGTTCCACTGTACCTCCTCACCCAGCGGTCCTTTTTAGGTCTCGCCTGGCGTTAGCAGCACGCATGCGCTGCTCTCGCCATGCGAGGGCTTCTTGGAATCGATACGGTTCCAGAAGCCGTGTCTGATTTCCGCCTGCAATTTTGATTGGTACGCGTCGTTTTGCGTAATGCATTATGCAAAACAGTGTGATGATTGCACCGGAGGCATTTTAATCCCTCCTGGTTGCCACCTTGTCCGCTTTTGGCCCCGCCCCCCGGGATTGGATCTTTTACTTGCGGCAGGAGACAGTGTCTCTTAATTAGCCGCTAAGCACTTTTTTTCCCTATTACCGCGTTTAACTTCAACAATGGCTGACGCGCCTTTTATTTCTCTGGTTTATATTGCGCGTACTTTGCCTGAGGACAGCGCAATGTAAACAAGCGTCTGCACTGCGCGAGAGCTTGTCTAAAGCAAGGCTGACACTACAACTTTATTTACTATTGCCTCGCAAACCAAAGTCGAGAGGACGGGTGTAAGTAAAAAAAAAATCACAAGACAACCAGCTCTGCAGTTTGTTTTTATATAGCGCGTACTTTGCACGAGGACATTAGAGCGCTTTAGCAGAGAGACAGATTGCGTTACATGTTGTTTAAGTTTTTTAATTCTCCAGAGGTAAATAAAACGAGCCCCATTTAAGTAGGCGCAAGAGACGCATTATTTACTGAGATATTACACTTTTATAGTAAGTATCACATCAAGTGAATAGCCCAACAACCATTTCCGCTTCTTCTACTGCTCCACCATGGCGCGTCATCGCCTCTGTTCGGCCGGGAGTCTCGACAGGCCAGGACTGGCTGAGCGCGTTTCACTGATACGAGGGACGGGCGGCATCAGAGGGCGCAAGGTTCCCAATCACGCGCTGGCAGCCTTGTCTTCACTTTTCATTTTCGTTTCGGATACTTGTCCTACATTTAATACAAGGACTGCGAGAGCCGGAATGAAATAAAAACAAAAAAACAGGGCTAGTTTTGGTATTCATCGGAAAACTTAAGATTAAGATCTCAGATAATGATAAAGCGTACTTTGCGCACAGTCTGGGTTGCAAGATGAGTCCGTGGAGAGCAATCCCTTGGTTTGGTTTCCTGTTCCAATTCGCCGATTGTTAGCCCAACTACTCAGACTACAACTCCCAGAATGCACCAAATTAGTTGAATACAATATCACAAGCCTGAGAATAACAGTAAATCCATGTATATAGCGTTTCACACTACCGAGAACACGCTGTAGCGCTTTCGATGGACAGGAGTAGGAGCATTTTATGATGTCTGAGTGGAGTGCGCTGTCCCAGTTGGGTAAGAAAATTCCGACTTCATAAGCGTCATTACCCTTGGCATGAATATTACGGAAAGGCACATCAACTAATTGAACTGTATTTCAGAATCAAGGAAAAGTTAGCCCTCCATAAGTTCCAGCTTCGAAGCACAGATGTGGTGCAGTGTCAGCCAGCTGCACAGAGTCTACAGTATGTACCGCTTTATAGACGGAAACAAATAAATGTTTCTTATTTGTCTTACTCAACAAACGGTATGCTGAGTTTGTGGGGGGGGGTTAGGGAAATAATCTTGTCACCTTCGATTTATACAGCATTGGTGCATAGGGATGGCAAAACGTGCTTTACTGCAGAATGACAACACACACATATCATACCTTGTTCCCACATCTGTTTTCCTATGTGAGATAACGTATGATAAAGGCAATTCATTGCTTCTGCCGTAGGAGAAAGTGCCCTGCGAACAAGGAGCACTGTCTATTTTTAGTTGCATAAAAAACACAGTTGGTGTTCTTTTTGTCAGACTCCTGCAAATTGGGTCTAAGCTAAACCATGAAAACCGATCACATTTGAATGCCTGCGTTTCAGTGGACTGTGTCTAAGACCAGGAAAGTTAGAGAGCCCCTCTGAACATTACCATTAAAAATGCAATAGGGTGGCTTGGACGGCAGAGCTGAAGGCTGCCTGATCCTGCTGCTCCGCCGGAACAGAGAAAACGAACTCAAAATACTCCAACAACCATTGACGGAAAAGAACCAGCAGTAGAAATTTGAACGTCGGAAGTGCCCGGCCCAGAGGTGCTTCCCTCCCCGTGGACCCAGATGCCCTCAGGAACGAGAAAAACCGTACCTTAGAAGCGGTGCGAGGAGGGGACGCGAGGGGTAAAATGGCGACCGCTACAGAATCGAAACCAACCACGGAAGCGAGTGTGGCATCGATGCGAGACGCGACGGCGCTTTGATAGCCCCGCCGACAGCAGGTACCAAAATGTCAGACAAGAGCCCTGAGGAGCACAAGAGATAGAGCGCACATAGCGACAGGGGTGCAGGAACGAGAGGGCGCGGGGGCAAGAATAACAGCAACAGCGGAGGATACCAAGGCGCTCGCTACACTGAGAACCCGGCGCTGCGAGACCTCGCACTGAGAAACAGAATATCAGGCAGGTGCGGACGTCCCATGACCCCTTAAGAGACAATAAGGGAATAAGGGGATAAATTAAATTAAATGTATGAGTACAAGTGCGGGCTCCCCCCGAAACCGAAACTGGAGCCATAAGCCGTAAGGAGCTCAAACAGACCACTAGTAATGGCGGCCGCCGCGACAGAACTGCAACAAGACCGCGTTAAACTACCTAGGCAAGCAGGACGGGGGGTTAGGCGATAAGGAGTAGGCAACAGGGAGACAAAGAACTCTAAGGGCCCTAACACCGGCAACCCGTCATTGTGCTGCGGCGCGGCGCGCTGAAGAAGGCTTTGAGACAAGCTGAGATACCTGAACGCCAGAGCAATCTCGCTCCTTCAGCGGCATTTGGGGGGGGCTACCAGAGATGGACAGCCCTCCAAATTAACTTAAGCAAATTAACTTAAGCAAGCAAAGAACTCTAAAATCTCAACAAGTACAGCACACAGAGAAGTGTACGTGGGGACCACCCCGCAGAGCAAAACCGAAACAAGGATCAACCCTGCACACACCCCAAAATGGCGACCGTGCTTACGAAGGCTTAGGGGCTTAAGGGGAAGGTACGGGCATTGCACCGAAAAAGCCTCCTTGCACCGCTGGATCGCCCGCACATACATTAAGGTGCGTGACTCAAACTAAAACAACACAGCAGGGCCTGGTAGAGAAAACTCAATGTGGGATACCAGCGAGCAATAACCCAGGACCGCATAAGACCCAGCACCACCCGAGCTATGAGGTGCCCTGTTTGAGCCTTCAGCCCACATTTGCGTAGCAATGTTCAAAAGCTGAGAGTGGAAGCGAGTGAAAAGGATAGCGTGCTTCCCACAGCTGGAGCAGATACAAAGTGGGCACAGTGCTCTGGCTACATTCTGCCCCTTCTCCCCTCATCTCGCACTAGACCACAGGAGCCCAGAGAGCCAGCTGTAGTGGATGTGGGGGGACGGCGCAGGGCTATCAGATCCGCAGCTCTCCAGGTGGAAGACCCTACAAGAAGCCACTACAAAAAAGGGAAGCAAAACAGACCAATATAGATAGCAGCTGAGATAGTGGAAAGGAAAAAAAAAACGGCGAGAGAACAGAGGCACACCAAGGTAACAGCAAGACAAACAAGCAAACATGGCGGAAAGAGAATCGAGACTACAACAACAACTAAAGAAGAGCAAAGGTGAGCCAGCGATATCCGACTCCCCGATCAAACAAAAGCCAGACATCAACAGCACCCTAGAAATGATCCTAAAAAAGCTAGCGGATGTTCACGACTTGGCCAAGACCACAAAGCACACCACGGACGCGATCCAACTGGAGATCACAGCGGTCAGAGCGGACCTGAATTCAGTGAACATCAGACTTGCAGCAGCTGAACAAAGGATCAGCGAGGTAGAGGATTCTACCCACAGCTCAAGTAAGGAGATGAAAGCAATGTCCAAAATCACAGCGTCACTCCTGAAACAGACAGCGGAGATTGAGGACCGCAACCGCAGAGGGAACATCCGAATACTAGGGGTCCTGGAGGGCTCGGAAGATGCAGCAGGCTCCTGCTCCGCCTTTCTCGAAGACCTGATCCCCAAACTTACCAACCTAAAATTCGATCGCCAATTTGAGCTGGACAGGGCGCACAGAGTTCCCACTTTTAAACCTTCTACAACCCAAGCAGCAAGGCCTATCATCTGCAAGCCACTGAGATCACACCACACGGAGGCCATATTTAACTACGCCCGCAAAAATCACCAAATTAGCTGGAAAGGTCACAAGATCACCCTCACACAAGACTATTCTAAGCCCACTGTCGACACCAGGAAGGGTTTCCTCGCCCTACGCGACAGGCTCAGGAGCAAAAACATCCAATTCTCATTTGCGGCCCCCGCTAAATTCAAGATAATAGACAAAGGTAGACACCACTTTTTCACCGACCCCAAGGACCTGGCGTCCTTCCTGGACGGCCCAGCAACACTAGACATGGAAACGTCACAAGCTGGATCCACCAAAAGGAGACCGTCGCCGGAACCGAATACTGGTTGAACATGACACACACATCACCAGCAGAGCAGCCCTATTGTAGCTGCTTTCAGAAGAAACCAACAACCGGTATCTACCTCAAATATACCTTGCTCAGCGCAGTCTCTGCTTGCCAAGCACTGCAACCGTTATCTACCTCAGTAAGCGATGCAACATCCACCTCGATCGGCTCACAACCAACAGGCACACCGCATCGACAGCCCAACACCAAGAGCATCGTATCCTTTATAGACAAATATACTGTATAGGGTCTCTACCCAACGCTCTGTATGTACTGTAAGGTAACAATGTATGGACCCAAAACTCTCAGGGAGTACAGCCGGTCAACTACCCGACAGAAATTCTCCGTGAGGCGGGACGGCGATCCTGCCGTCGCACCTCCGACATACGAGTATTTTCAATGGGGGGGAGGGGAGGAATCCTCACTAGGGTTTCTCAGTTCTATGATTTCTATATTCTCTATCTCCTTTTCCTTTTTCACACCTTTTTTCTCTACAAAATGTATTTGGCAGGTCCTGGTAGCCAACACATGTGGGAGACCACCCATACGTACACATCTGGTGAAGAAACAATTTTTGCTTGCAGAACGCCTGGGGAACTTAGACACAGACCCGTGGGAGAGGGGAGGTAGAGCAAATAGGGCCACCTCCCAACACCATACCCCGAGATAGCGAATCTGAAAATTGGGTATATAGAACGGGGCTCCAGCCATACTACACCATAACTGATGGCTCTCAATAACACACTCACCCTGACAACGGACCTCAACATAGTGTCCCTCAATGTCAAAGGTCTTAACCACCCTATTAAACGCCGGAAGATAATAGACTACCTATCCAAAACTAAAGGCGATATAGTCCTTCTACAAGAAACCAAACTATCCATGGAGGATGCCAAACTAGTGAGAAGTAATTGGATCTCACAGATGGCTTGCTCACCAGCCGACAAAAAGAAGCGAGGGGTCATGACCCTGATATCCAAAAGATCAAACATAACAATAGACTCACAATCCCACGATAGTGAGGGTAGACTGCTAGTAACACATCTGAGAAGGGGGGAGGAGCTGATCCACGTAGCAAACATATACGGCCCCAACGCAGACGACCCATCCTTCTGGTCGGAGGTGTCACGCACAATAGATAGCTTCCCCCAAAACGACCTCATGGTAGTGGCGGGGGATTTTAACATCCCATTGGACCACATAATGGACAGACAATCCTCCTGTCAATATCACCCCACGAGCTCGCACGCAGCACTCCATAATATCTGCTCCAAATTCAACCTTAAGGACGCATGGCGCCTACAGCACCCCGACACTAGGGATTACACTTTCTACTCTAACCCACACAATTCCTACACCAGGATAGACTACATACTAATCTCAGGATCTCAGACACATCTAATTGAACACTCGGAAATAGCGCCAAGACTAGTATCAGACCACTCATGCATCAGCCTAAAACTGAGCGGGTGCCATAACGAAGCCGTCCCCCGGAGGTGGCGTTTTAACAGCGAAGTACTATCAGACCCCACGAATAAAAAAGAGATTGAGGAGGCAATAACTGACTACCTCAAATATAACGACTCCCCGGGGATTAGCACCAATACACTCTGGGATGCCCTAAAAGCGACCGTCAGAGGCACAATAATCGACATTAAATCAAAAATAAACAAGAGTACAAACCTGAGATTAACTCAACTTGAGCAGGAGATCAAGTGTTTAGAAACGGCCCATTCAAGGGCCACACAAGATAACAAGCTCCTAGCAAAACTAACACAAAACAAATATGAATATAACAAAATCCTGAGTGAGAGATCAGGACTGTGGTTCAATAAGTACAAGGCCCTTAATCTATGCGAAGCCAACAAAGCAGGGAAACTTCTTGCTTCCTACCTAAAACACAAACGCAACCAGTTTGCGGTCTCATCTATCACAGACTCAAACAACAAGACACACACAAGGCACAAAGACATCCTTAAGACATTCCAAGAGTTCTACCAAGAACTTTACAAAAACGACCAGAACCCCAACCAAGAGGATTGCACAAAATACCTCGACAGAATCGGACTCCCGAAGTTAAGCACTGTGGACACAATCAGGTTAGGCCAAGAAATTACCTATACTGAAATTGAAATGGCGGTCAAATCACTGAAAGGAAATAAAGCCCCTGGGCCAGACGGGTATACAGCCGATTTTTACAAGACCTTCTTAACCCAGCTCGAACCAACCATGGAAAAGGTTTTTAACCACTCTGCAGCTAATGGGGCAGTTCCACAGTCCATGTCAGAAGCTAACATAGTAGTCATCCCCAAGGAGGGTAAGGACCACCTATCACCAAAAAACTACAGACCCATATCCCTCATTAACGTGGACTGTAAAATCTATGCTAAGATATTGGCAGTTAGACTCAACGCGGTTCTCCCCAAACTAATAAGCAACTCCCAGGTCGGGTTCCTAAGCAACCGTATGTCTAACGACAACACCCGACTTCTCTGCCACATATTGGAACATGTGACCAATAAATCAGATCCAGCAGTAGCTATCGCATTAGATGCCGAGAAGGCCTTTGACAAAGTCTCCTGGACCTTCCTGGAACGCTGCACGCAATCCTTTAACTTGGGGGAGGGATATATACGGATGGTTATGGCCCTATATCGGGAACCTTCAGCTCGCATCATAGTCAATGGTTCACTCTCTGATCCCTTTACACTCCAACAAGGAACTAGACAGGGCTGTCCGCTATCGCCTGCGCTATTCTTACTGGCCTTGGAACCCCTTATCCAGGATATAAAGTTAAACACCAGCATAAAAGGGGTCAATATCAATGGCGTAGAAATAAAATTAGCCGCCTACGCAGATGATATCCTGATAGTAACGGAACAACCGAAGTCCTCAATCGTGGCCCTGATGACTACGATAGCAGAATATTCCGGATTCTCAGGGTATAAGCTAAACAAAGACAAATCTGAATGCAAACCACTAAACATTCACTGCACGAAAGGCATCCTGGGGCAATCGGGCTTGGCCTGGCAGACAGGGCATATTAAGTACCTAGGCATACACTTTGGTAGCGACCTAATGGACACACTACACCACAACGAGAAGCTACTACTGGAAAAGATTAAGGAACTTTTGGACTCTTGGTCCCCAAAATTCATAACGTGGTGAGGTAGAATCGAGACTATTAAAATGATGATCACCCCTATGGTTAACTATGTGATCAGTATGCTCCCGCTCCTCCTCACAGACGATTTCCACCGGAAAGTCGATATCCTGATCTCTAAATTCCTCTGGCGCGGAAAAAAGGCACGGATAAGCATCAAGAAACTAAGATTGGATAAAACCCAAGGAGGGGTAAATCTAGCAGACTTCAGAATATTCCAGTTAGCTTTCCTAGCAAAACAAGGCTCATACTGGATAGCACCACCGCCCGATTACATACCGGTATGGCTTCAGGTAGAGAGGGCCATCCTGAACAATCTGAGCCAACTGGCTCTACTAACAGCAAATAGATACCCCCACGCCTCCAAGCCTATCTTTAAAAACACATAAATCGCGCTACTAAAGGTAGACAAGAAGCTGGATTTTAGTATCAAAGGGTCTAAAATGGAATCGCTTTGGGCAAATAGCAAGGTTCTATATAAAGGGAAAAGCCTAACCTTCGATACATGGATTGAGAAGGGTATTTACTACCCTCACCAAGTAGAGAACGAAACATACCCCATTACATTCACAGACCTCAAATCAAGACATCACTTAAATGACATTGAATTCTACAACTTTCTGAAAATCAGATCGGCCCTATCAAAAACTAAGCTATCTACCCCACAGCCCTCAATCTTCCAATGTGTGTCAAACATTAACAAACTAGGACACCAAGTCTCGCAGCTCTATAAACTCCTTCGCCCCAAAACCTCCAAAATTAACGAGAAGACAGTCGCATACTGGGATAAACAAACTAAAACTTCACTTAACGAAAAGAGTGGGCCACACTTTGGGCCTCAACTGCACACAATAAGATCTCCCCAGTGCTCGCACAAACAAAATTCTGGCTGCTTCACAAGGCCTTTTGGACCCCTGCACGACTATTCTCATTAGGCCTCAGGGAGAACGCTCTATGCTGGAATTGTAACAAGGGGAAGGGGGACCTAGCACACCTTATCTTCCAATGCCCAACACTCAAAGTATTCTGGGGAAAAATCTTTGGTTTCATAAATGATTTGTTTGACTGTACACTAGCAGAAGAATTTTCCACCCTCACCTCGGGATTTATGAGCACGAAATTGAGAACGGAACAAGACAAGGACCTACTAGACCTATTACTAACAGCAGCAATGAAAATGGTCCTAGCCAACTGGAAGGACACAAGTAAGGCAACTTACAAAGGCTGGATCAACTGGATCACGCACCTTAGAGGAGCGGACAACATTGCACTACAGAACTCACCCTGGAAACCGGCCTCCAGAGGGATGTGGAGATCTCTGGACACTTACCTAGACTCGTATGATCCTCCATGAAACTGCTAGGCCGGCGAATTACACTCTGGTTACCCCTACGATAGTTCCACCAAGACAACTGCGTCTACTTGGGACCAAAGGGTCACATCCAATTATAGCCCTGTCGGGCCTGCATGCGAGCTCATACAACATCACAGAATGTCAGATGTCAGATGTAATTAATAAGGAATGTATCTCTCACAGTGCCTGTCCCCTTTCTCTGTTTTTCACCCCTTGCTTTTCTGCCTTTTCTACCTGCCTTTTTCTCTTCTTCAATAAATAATGCCATGTGGGGTTAACTATATAAACACCGATGTATAAACGCTAATTGACTCAACCTATGCTAACCCTGTAACAGCTGTTGCGAATGTGTTCTGTATAAAAATAAATAATAAAAAATAAAAAAAATAAAAAAATGCAATAGGTCTCGCCTTTCACTAAGTTAAAGCCATTTGCTTTGCTATACAATACCATTAGCTAAGCAAATGGCTTTAACTTAATCAAAGGCGAGACCTATTGCATTTTCAATGCTTGTTTTATTTTGGATCTTCAAACTAAAAAATTTAAATTGTTTTATTAACTGATCCAAGTGGCTCCTGCATCATTCTGTAGCTTTCCTGACATTATCTTTGCATCTCTCTTTCTTTCGATGAGTTGAACATTATACATTATATCAACACACAATGCCAAACCTGCTATTCAATGATGCAAAGGTGATTGTCAACCAAGAGGCTTTTTAATTAATGAACAAAGCAAAGTTATTTGAAGCAAGCTGATTGAGGGTTATGTCCTCCATTTTAATTAATATCAAAGGGCCCGAAGCATGTGGGCAATGCGTGCTGCTCTGCTTGTGAAGCGCTACAGAGATTCAGGCCTCATACACGTTTTGGCCCTTATTTTAAGGGGGCGCAGAAGCAGTGGGGAGTTTCCAAGTAGAGCAGTAAGAACAGTGACAGCAAAAAGGAGCAATGGGATGCTTTTCCGTCCACCTCCTCAACAGCGTCACTTTCAGTCAATAAAAGGGCGTCACATGTACTTGGAGAAAAATTGTTGAAACAGCTTTTCATTATCTGATGATCAGCACTGCTCATCCTGCCATTCCAGTTTTTCTGCCAAGTAGGTCATAGGCTACATCATAATAAATGGGTTGTTGGGCAACCACAGAAAAAAAGATCTATCCCATCGGCAATTATTTAATTCGATATATTTATAAATAGTTTTAGACAAAACAATGTCACTAAGGTGTTTACATGTGTATTAATGTTAAACACCGCAGGTGTGAAAGGCTAACAATTATTTCAAGAATTTGCACTTGAGATCACATTGACGTGTTGCACAAAGAAATAAAAGGATATATATATTTCTTTTATTAAACTTAAAAATATTTTCCTAACAAAGTTTCACAACATTATAATGTTAATATCGAAACATGGAAACCCTAACCGATTAGTGCTCTAAAGGACAGACTGTAGAAGTAGCAAAGAGAACAACAAACGAGATAGTTTGTGGAATTCTTAACACCTCGGCTCTCTTCTATTTGTGACACCCTCGCCTGTCATCTCTTAGAATTCATTATGTATATTTTGGAGAATTGAGCAATCTGCTGTGGAATTAGGGGACAGCATCTGATCAGGGACATCAAACGCTGTGTACCGTGTACGCACGGTTTACCCGAGCTGTTCTATGAAACGTTTACATTAGGGGAGGCCAGTTTTACAATTTCTCAATCGGTTGGTTCGCAGGGCAGGTGGGTGCCACACCTCGCCACAAACAGCCAGAGTCAGGAATATAAGGTGGCGCACAAAGGGATTACTTTGGCTGGTCGGTTACCGTTCAGCTCACTTGCACTTATAGATATTGGTGGCTGATGAAACCCTCTTTCGGTCTTCTGCTGAGGGGAAGAGGTGGCTTTGAGGCACTGTGTACTTGTCTCTGGTTGGGTTGGCTGAGGGCTTTGATACAGTCAGGTCGGTCAGCAGAGCCCCCCTGCAGGGTCTATAGGCATGACCCATCCGAGAACAAATGTGCAGCACTAAACTCAACATCCAGGAAGTACCACAGCAGTGTCACACGTCTGTTTGAATTTGGTGTTCCTCCTCATGCTGGAGTAGGTCTCCAGCTTGTAGTAGTAGTAAAATACTTTATTGCATTAATCATTTGATTACAATAATAGAGAAAAAGCAGACGTTAAAATAGAATAAAAGGTCACATAATTTCCATACGTAGTATCCTATAAAAACATACATAGATCATGATACCTGTTTTTACAACTATATACATATCCATATATTAAAACCATCTAGACCTTTAATGTTTTATAGGCATGTTCTAAAAACTGAACTATCCTTCCCATTGCACTTTCCCCTGTGAGCCTAAAACAATAGCGTACAGCCTCTGTAGTTGTTCTTATTTTGACATTATTAAACACAGGGCGTAAATATGTCCTCCGTATAGGCAACAGCCTCGGGCAGATGCATATTAACATCCCTGGTCATTCGTCCCATCTCCTGTATATCAGGCAGATCATAGGAGCCTATTTCCATCATTATAGTAGATAGTTGCAGATCTCTTACTTTTTTACTCCGGAGTTCTTCCATTATTAGATGTTTCAATGTGCATGAATCGGCCTTAGCACAATCAATAATATAGTTGACACAACTGTTCTTATGCAACATTTCCAGAGATTTTAGACCAAATTCCAGCCGTATCATACAATGCGGAGTAGCCTGTCGTAGATGGAGTATGGTGCGTACACATTTCATAAAACATTTTTCAAGCTCAAAGATGGCTTTCTTGTTCATAGCAGGAGATGCGTATAATAAAAACGGAATCATTTTCATTTGTAAAGCTTTAAGTGATGGAATAATTGCATTCCCTCCAAACATTTTCATGAATCTCGCGATTGATTTTGTAATAGTTGTAGATTTTACACTTTTACTAACCTTATGGTTTAACCATGATAACTTTTTGTCAAATGTTACACCGAGGTAGTTGTATTGGTCCACTACCTCGATTGGGTTTTCTCCTAAAGTCCACATTTTTAATTGTGTAGACTGTCCAAACGTCACAATTTTTGTTTTTTGACAAATTAGCTATCAAACCATTCACTTTGTTATATGTGTATAGTTGATTCAGTTGGTGCTGGAGTCCATTTGGAGTTAAAGATAAAATTACTAAATCATCGGCGTATGCTAGGTATGGTATTTTTTTGTCACCTAATTTAGGTCAAATCTGAATTTAACACCAAATCTATATCTGCAATATACAAAGAAAATAGCAGCGGAGCGAGGACACAGCCTTGCTTGAGACCGTTTGTGGTATCCATTTTTGGCGATAATGTATTATCCTGAGCCAACTTCACCCTGACCCATGTATCCGAATGCAGGCCAATAATAAAATTTAGAAGGTTCGGATCAACCTCCCATGCTGTTAATTTACTCCACAGCCTTTGCCGATTAACCTTGTCAAATGCTGTGGAATAATCCACAAAGCAGGCGAATAGCGTTATCTTCCGCAAGCTTGCTTTTTTTCCTATCATGGCCAATGAAGCAATATTATCAAGTGTCGAGCACCCTAAACGAAATCCGGTTTGAGTTATTGGTATTAGTGATTTTTTCTCCGCCCATGCCCTTAATTTATTTTGGAGGTGCTTAGCGAACAATTTCACTTCAAAATCCAACAATGCTATTAATCTGTAGCTGGACGGATCATCTTTTGGGCCTCGCTTGTAAATTGGATGGACAATCGCTCCTTTCCAGGAAGATGGTATCATTCCACATTTAATTACCTGTGAAAACAACAGTTTTAACATCGCACTCCAAAATGTTATGTTTAACTTTATCAAGCCTATAGGGATCCCATTGGGTCCTGCTGCCTTGGATGAGCGAGAACTCTTTATTAGTTTGACAATTTCATCTTCAGTTATTTCTGCAAATGAACCATCCGCATTAGATGTCGTATATTCACATATAACAGATGATTTATATAAAGCTTTGATGTGATTTTCCCAATTATTGCTGGAGATAAAAAAGTAATCTGGCTGTTTGTATGAATTTGTGCCGTGTCCCACCAGGGACCAGAATGCTCGCTCATTCCTAGCCAATATAGCATAATATAATTTGGCGTAGGCGGTGTCCACACTATCCCGCTTTATCTGTAAATTCCTATTCTTGAATTCTTTCTTTATGTCTTGTATTTTCATATTGCGCTCATAAGAGATTGGAAGTTTTAAGATATGTCGCATCTTCTTACGATAGATTCTCTTTGATTCAGTTAATTTTGAAGTCTTCGTTACGTTAACGTTTGATCGCGGCTCCTGTATACTTGCCACAAGACTGGATAATATATTTTTAAAATAGATTGCCAGGCATCCGACCAGCTGTCTCCAGTCTTTAATATAATCATATCTTTTTCAGTACTGGCTATCATGGTTGCTTCAAGGTTCGATGCCATCACTTTTAATTTATTGTTCCAAATAAGTCTTTTCCCATTCACAGCAGTCAATCTGCCCCTATTGACCGTTGCATGGGTTTCCCAGTGATCGTGCTTAATGCTGATGACTAACCTTTGAGGATCATGGTCACTCTCGGCTCTTGGTATAATGGCATACTTTTTACACAAGTAAAAATGGGCGTAGTGGACAAATGTAAAGTCTATAGTTGAAGACCCCATCGGACCACGGAATGTTAAGGAAGCTGGTTGGTCATCTTTAAATCTTCCGTTGAGAGTTCTATATCCTAGATCAGTCAATAAGTCATATGTATATTTAAGAGAAGTACCAATCTTTTTTGCCTTGTTTTGTGAAGGAAATACTACTTGCGGAATATTGTAAGTCATGTCTGGTTCATCGCTGGTTGTAGGATTGACCACCATGGGCAACAAAGTTTGGTTAAAATCTCCCGTTATTATGACTACCATGTGTTCGTTCGCTGCCATTATTTTTTCCAATTCATTCAATGTTGCCTGATAACTGCACTTGTTTTTCACCAATTGAAGAGGGAAATAGATGTTGATTATCAAACATTTAGTAGAGTTGTGATGTGTTAAGATAACTGGCAATATATATTATGATGGTGTTTTAAGTTTTTTGCTTATCACGCATAGTTTGGTACTTATTGATGTTGACAATCCTCCACTAGATCTTCCAAAGGCATTTTATTTTGCCTAAATTTCATATGTTGTAAAATTTAGTATATTTAAATTTCCTGAATGCCAAGTTTCCTGTAAACATATTACACATTGATCTTGTAGAAAGCTCATCATTTTATCCCCGGCCTTTTTTAGTTGTCGCTCAAAAATCGCTATGTTCCATGACAATATGGCGAACTCACTTTGTTGGACTTTCCTTACGTTAGTCCCGTCAGGAGTATTTCTTAGCCCCATATAGATACTGCCTCTCCCCTAAACGTGGAGCATTTTCAGATGGCTGATTATTATCCTGTATTGTCCTTGCGGTGATTTGAAAATTCTCAAATCTGATATTATCTTCAGCACCTTTATACGAAAGTCTGGTGCTTAATGGCGGTTTTTTATATTCTGTTCGTCTGTTGGCAGTTCTCAGAATATGTGGATATTTACGTTTCTCCGGCTGTCCGATTATAATTCCCCAGTCGGTTAAGAAGTCTTTAATATTTAGAATCTTTAGAGCCACAGTCTGGGATGCCCATGTTGTTCTAGTGATTTCATAATCAGAGTTGGCTTTATTATCCGAGACAAAGCAGACAGCAACAAGTGATTTTGAATTAAGTTCTTTCAAACTTTCAAAACAGTTTAATAACTTTAATATATTTTGCCGATTTAATATGTCGTGGAAGCCTTCTGACTTATATACAGTTATAAAGTCAATTATACAACTTTCATCACTACATGAGGATTCATTATATAGTGACTTTGTTTCTTGGCAAAATTTCCCTTTATTTGATCTTTGGGGTTCCCCCCTCTTTATCTGTTGAATTCCCACGAAACCTTCCTTTTGTACATTTTCCGAATCCGTACAATTTTCCGCTCCCTCGGGTTTCCCTATAATCACAGTTTTTGCTGGACGTCTTGGATCCCTGTCTTCCAATTTTTCAGTTATCCCTAGTATCCCATCCATAATCTTTTTCAATAAGGTTTCGTCGTTACTTGGTAATGGCATAATTCTATCCTCATTCTGTGTACATATATTAACCGAGGAAGTACTAGTGTTTTGTATTCCCTGTTGTACTACTTCACTGTACCTTAGCTGTGGTACTGTTGTTTCAAGACAAGTATTTGTTGGTATCTTAATATTTGATAGAAGAGGTGAAGTCGATATGGTTCTAGTTACCACTCTTGGTACGGTTTCATGTTCTGGTGTTCTGTCTGTTGATGTTATAACTTTAGCATGGTTTACAGAGAGACAATATTCTTCGTAACTTGGCCTGTTTCCATCAGATTTATGAACCCCATTCAGATTCTCTTGTTCCTTTGTCCTTTTTGCCGATTTGTTAAATATTGGGAAGATCACACTTTCCTTTGGCACCGGAGCATCAGGCGATGTTAGTTTGATCTCATTTTTTCTCTTGAGCTTTCTTAGTTTTTTTAATCTCCTTTTGCTTAAATAGGGAGCGAAGCCCTCTTGATATCCATCGACTTGTAATCCACTACAGGGGTTTATCTTATTTAGTTTTGGCTCTGACAATATGTTTACAACGTCTTTTCTTTGATCGAGGCTGTCATTAATTACGTTGCTTATTTCGTCTTTTGTTTCTGTAAGCCTCTCTCCAGTACCCAGAAGAGCATTTTTATTGATGCAGTTCGCTCCGCAATTCCCGATTTTATTTGGTAATAGTTGTAATAAATCAACAATATCGTCCATACGCTCTAGGTGTTTTACGGCTTTGATTAGTTCGCCCATGTCCTGTTTTATCGATGACAATATTGCAGAATAGTCCTTTATTGATACCATTTCTGCTGCAATTTGTCTGTGATAGTCGATCTGTTCTGTTAATAACTTCGATTGTGTTGTTAAAATTTCCGACATTTGAGTCAATGTACTACTTATTGCCCCCATTGCAGATAGTACTGGGAATTTAGGCGGCGTGTCTCCCACTCCTATGAATTTGCCTTCATTTTTTCCAGTTTCCTGGCTTTTTGTTCCCAAGTCCTGATCTTGTTTACTACATCGTTTGATGTTTGTGCCGTTTTGTGTGGTATTATACTGGATCCTCGGTGTAATTGAGAATATACTCGATTTTGAAAATGAGTTTAGTGAGTTGGCTAAGTAGTCCAGCTCTCTCATTTGACTAGATGAGATTGAAGCATTAAATGACACATACGAGCCTTCGACTTGTTCGAGATCCTAGTCGACGATATTATCCACTTCCCCTGATAAAGTCGGATCTTCACGTCCATAGATTGAGTCTGTTTCCGAGTCTGTTACATCTTTACTCCGTGAATTATTTGCTGGTTCTGATTTACCATGTACCGTTACATCCACATCCACATTCTCTTTTTCCATCACTCCACACAAGGTAGACAGGAGCGAGCCTTCGGATGTAATCAGAAGGTCCCCTCCATTAGTATTTTTATTACCTCCTGAGGTGCTCTGCGTAACTGGTGTGGATTGTATAGGTAACATAGTTAATATAGGGAATACATTTTCTTTGGCTCGAGTCATCGGGAAAGGTGATGGTGCAACTTGCAACTTGGATGTACTTGTGGATGTACTTGTGCCACACTCAACTTGCTTTGGCATTATCTCTAAAACCCACATCAGCCGTACTCTCTTTTCTCCCGAAACATTCCTTGATTGACTGCTGTTTCAAGGCTGGTGAGTCTGTTAAAACCATTAGATCATGAGATAGCTTTCTTGAAGTATCCTTTATATCCCCAGATCGAGCCTTATGCGGTGTGTCACCGACAAAGCTCTTCTCCACACTTCTCTTTTTTGCTCAGGCACCACGGTGTCTCCCTTGATGCAACGCCCCATTCAAAGCGGTTGGGCTTGTCTCTCTCCCTCTCCCCATACCACTTCCTGTACAGGTTCCTTTAGTCATACCCTTTCTGGGGTGTCTCGCTTTCCCTTGAGACTCTTGAGTCCTTCTGCTTGTATTTTGCTTCTTCTGAACCGAGGTTTTTGCTGATCTCGTTTTCATCATCAGCTCACCTCCTATTATTATATCGATATGATGTAAAACGCTGTGATTCGAACAGGACCCGCCTTCTCTGCTGTTGGTTCTGCAGCTACAACCCAGCTACCACAGCTGAAGATCAGCTGGAGTTCAGTAAGTGCGGCTGTGCGCCCAGATTCAGGTCCAAGCTCTAGAGTGGGCACCCCTGTTTGGCATTTAAAAAGACTGCGGGCCACTCGCTTATGACCCCAGATATTCCGCTCTTCGGCTCTTTTTCTGTTTGTCCCCGCTCCCCCTGCTCCCTGCTCCGTAGACTCACTCGCTTACTGGCTTACTCAGCTCAGCTGCTCGATTACTCCACCGTCGGCCTCAACAGAATCTGCACACCGCAGTCACAGCTGACCGTCAACTTGCTCCAAATGTAGCCGTCGCGGTCCAACTCAACTCCGCACCTCACCGCCTTTCTCTGCCACCCCAGGCTCAATCGGCCCCCCCTCGGCCTCTTTCCAATGGCAACTCGCGGGGGGACCAAGAGGGGGGACCAAGAGCCGTGATGAGAGTGGGGGTCCGGCCTAATCCACAGCCTGGCGGCAGCGGCGTTCTCAGCATCTTCTCAGCGGTGTTCTTTCGGCGGCATTCACAGCCCGGCGTTCCTCAGTAGCTGCTGCGCATGCGTTCTCCTCAATTCCCACTGTTGTGTCTCCCGAATAGTTTAGTCTCCAGCTTGTACTCCAGTTTGTATGTCTGTTCCTTGGCAGTTGGGCCACTGCTCGAGCCAAGTTTTCTCCCTCAGAGAGATTCGAGATGAATTCCAATTGCCCTTCCCCCAGAATGCACTGGGGTGACCAGTGCCTATGTGGCACTGGCTATGTCCAACTTCCAGCGCCCTGCTCGTACGAGAAGGAAAAAGTTACTTACCTTCAGTAACCCTCTTTGTGGTGAATACTCTATCTAACCACATATCCCTCACCTGTAGAATAGCCCCAGGTGTCAGACTGGATCCGGAAGACTGACCAGCCGTGCCCCTGTGCGCTGGTAGGTGACACACAGCCGCTCCCTGTTGACTTTGTTCTGCCCTGGAAGTGAAAAATGGAGCCAACAATAGTGTAGATCCTCAGGCAACTACTATCTTTACTATCTGACACAGTTATTCATAACAAACGGAGCTCATGAAGTTTATTATGAATATCTGGGTTTGATAGTAGTTGCCGGAGGATCTACACTATTGTTGTCTCTTTTCCCTGCCTCAGGACCTTGCCATGGTTGCAGCGGGTCCCCTCTTTATGTGGAGTGAAGAATGGAGCCACATAGAGACCCTCACAGGTAAGTAGACGCGCTATATAAACTCCTGATTGATTGATTGGTTGATAGAAGCGTCACTTCTGCACACCGACTTTGGTTTCATTTTTGACTGTTTCCGTATCCTGGGACGATGAGCCCAACAATATTCAAAGATATCATAATATAGATTCCTAAATTGGGAACTGTTTAGTTTGCAAATAAGACCATTCCACAAAGCGGGGAGTTGGGAGGGAAGTGAGGAATCTTCAGTTTGAGTATCCACGAGAAAGACGGTAACTGAAGGTAAGTAACTTGTTCTTCTTATAGATACTACTAACTGCAGATTCCTAACATTTAGAACAGATACCAAATCAGTACCACCCAAGGTGGTGGGCCAGTGGAATGGCTAATATCAAAATGCCCTGCAGAACATATCCTGCCGAAATGCCCTTCCTGACAGACCTGGCTATCCAGGCAGTGGTGCACTGACGCCCACGTCATGGCCTAACAGATATCATGAGCATGCATTCTGCGTGCCAATGCAGTGGCAATAGTCTTCAACCTTATGAAATGGGTTTTCAGTTCTTCTGGAGACTGCTTCTTGGCCAATGCCTAGCAGATCCTAACGCAGAGGACTATCCACCTCGACATTGCCCTTCTCTGCACTGCCTTTCCATACCCCCACAGAACCCCACAAAAGGCTGACCATCCACCCGATGGTCTTTCCTGCGATCGACATAAAAGCTCAAGGAGTCTATTTTCCTCTTTCAAGGAGGAAGACGTACCAGAGAACGTTGGAGGGGTGATGATTGCCCAGGGTGAAAAAGAGTCACAACTTTTGACAAGAAGGCTGCCCTGGTCCTCAACATGAGTTAATCTGGGAAAAAGGTGGTGTAAGGCGGTTGCACTGAGAAAGCTTGGCGCGCACTCATGCAATGAACTGAAGTGATCGTGACAAGGATACAGTCTTCGGAGACAGGAGACACAGGGCAGCTGTGCACTGGCTTAAAGGGAGCACACATGAGGAAAGTGAGGCTCAAACCTTTTATAAACCTCAACACAACAAGGACGGCTGGTCTAGCAAATGCAAAAAGACCAAAAGGTCCAACAACTAACCTTCGATAGTGCAGACTGCAAGTCCTTGATTGTAGGAAGCTGGCTTTTTATGAAGTGTACTAAAAAGAGGTACACTATGTAGAAAGTCAGACGACCCCTATTGGTTTACAGGGCTTAAATTAATAATCCCAAATGCTCTCTTTAGTGGTAGTGTGTGTGAGCAGTTTAGGCTTATCAAAGGGTAGTGTTAAGCATTTATTGTACACAGAGTCAATAACTGAGACACACACTCAAGAAGAAACTCGAGACCAAATTAAAAAATAACAAGTATTTTATATACATTTCAACACCAAGAACTTCGTAATTGGGTAAGTTCTTTTATAGATATCAATTTTTACCTGTAAGTAAAATTGTAGCACAAAATAAATTTTTACGCAGTAATGCTTTCCTAAGGAGAAAGAAATATTTATAGCATACAGGTACTTGCAATCATATTCTGGGGGTCTCCCTTCAGACTTAAGGTGCTAAGTACCACCAGCAGTTCTAGTTTACCTGCCCTGGAGTGTCAGAGTGCAGAGGTGGTGGACGGGTTGGTAGCCTTGCGTGCTTCACCGTAGGCAAAGTGGGGGGGGCACCTAGAAACAGGCTGCAGAAGGGGGACAGGTCTGGGAGCTCCCAACGGGGGGCTCTCTTCATGAGGGACTTGGGAGCAGGGGGACACAGTCGATTGTCAGGGACCCGGGCTGGGGAGCTTGGCTGCAGAGAGTTTTGGTTGGCTGGGCACTCATGGTTCTAGGTTAGACCTGTTGGGGGGCAAAAACAGGTAAGCAGGGCAACTCTCAGTGCTGGCCTCTGGGATGCTGATGTCCCTCAGTGGCTGGTCATTTTTTGTAGTATTGGAGTCCGGATTGGATTCAAACAAGCGTTTGGCTGCTGCAAGGGGTCGGGTATCCCGGGTATTGGTGCAGGGCGGCTCCAGTTCGTCCTGGTATCTTAACACTTGGTGGGAAGACAGATATGACCCCCTGGAGCACGGTTATCTCCTCCTGGGCGGCTGCTGCGTCGGTGGAACCGCTGGTTACCATAACGGTGAACCGAGCGTTGCGGTCAGTGCCAGCTGGTTGCAGGGAAGTGGCTCCTCCACTTCAAGGGAGATGCTGATGGCTTGGCAAAGTTATAGAGGCCATCCAAGTCTTTTGGAGGATGCACAGCTGCAGGACGAGTCGGGTTGTCACGATTGTCGGAGCAGGCATGCAGGCAGGGTTTGGTGCCAAAAGTCCAGTAATCCACAGTTCTTGCCTCTTCGGCTCTTCATGGTCCTTCTTTAGTCAGGGAAATCTGTTTTCCTGGTGTTCGGGGGTCACCTAAATACTGAATTTAGGGGCATTAAGGGGAGTGAAGGGTAGTAGCCAATGTGCTACTTACCCATGAGGTCATTACATCCCCTATATGACCACTTCCTGTGGGAAGTGGGCATAACCCTGTCCCAGAGTTCCTAATTCCACCAAAAATCAAAATGGTGGAATCCTTCTTTCGTGGGTCACATCAGGCAGCCCACCTTAGGGGTGTGACTGGCCTGTATTTGTACCACATCCACTGTAAAGCTAATTTGCCGCCTGTCCTGGTGCCAAATGGGCCTCAGAGCAGGGGGTGGCATCTCCCGGGTCTGGCGGAAGCCGGGGTTGCATATCAACGGTGGCAGGGGCTTTGAAGCCCCAGGCCTTGGTATGCAGATTTACTAGCCATCCTGCAAAAAGAGGAGTAAACATCTCCTGCCAGAGCAGGCATTGTTTCTGACCTCTGAGAGCACGGGCTCTCACTTCCGGGTGGTCAGAAACTTGCCTGTGGTCGCAGACTGGAAGAAAACAGTCAGCCAGCACACTAAGAGGCTGGTAGGTTTTCAGGGGGCACCTCTAAGGTACCCTCTGGGTGCATGTCGTAATAGACTGGCATTGGCAACAGTACAGCTTTATTAAGACAAGATGTTTGATACCAAACATCATGTATTTCAGTAAAGCCATAATTTAGCTGGGGAACTCGTGATGACCAGTCCCCAGTACATATACTTAAGATGGCTTCCCTGTTCACTTTCAATATCTAGTATTAGGACTAGACATCAAAGGGGCATATCTTCTAATGCAGATATCTCCTTGCATGTATTATAATGCACGCTGCCTTAGGGCTATAAGGCCTGCTGTAGGGTGAGACTTACATATAATAAATGCAGTGTACTTTGGCATGGCACAGAGGGGGCATGCCATGTCATGTTTTCACAAGAATTGGCACTCTTTCGCATATCCTGCAATGGCAGGCTGCATGGAAGTGTGCATGGGTCCCTTGGGGTGGCATTATACATGCTGCAGCCCTTAGGGCCCCTCTTTAGTGCCCATGCCCTAAGTACCAGGGGTACCATTTCCTAGGGACTTATAGGGGTGCTAAAGTTTTTGCCAACTGGGTTACAATTAGACTTTAACTTGTTTTAGGGGAAAGAGCACTGGCACTGAGGTCTGGTTAGCAGGCCTCAGTGCACGGTCAGAGTTGAAAACCAGCACCTAGTAGGCAAAAAGGGCAAAAAGTGGGGGACAACTGAAACAAAATTCTAGTTTCCTACATTGATGGACTAATGATAAAATAAACAATAGGACATCCAACAGTTTGGCTTGTTACAGGTCCATATTATGGATTCTACACCAAGCCATAAATTGTTTCCAGCACCTGGCATAAATACATTGTCAAGGGATGCTTAGAAGCAAGGATGACACCCACAACTTCAGGAGGGTGATTAAATGCAGTCAATTGCAACAACCTAATCTCCATTCATGGAGGTATAGATTGAGCAGGCCCGGGTGCAGAACAATGCCCTTCTAAAGCAGTAGCTTGATCGAAGGACAGAAGCTCAAGCCCGATGTTCCAGGTACCACACTCTCCTGGCCCATCCAGAGCCACTAAAATGACCTGGGCCCGGTTGTTACTGATCTTCTTCAGAAATCAGGGCAGGAGAGGCAGAGACAAAAAAAGCATTCAAGAGTCCCGTGCTCCACTCTAGCTGGAATGCATCCCCATGAGAGCCTTGTTGGAAAATCCAGCATGCAAAAGTTTTGACAGACCTATTCTTGGTGGTGGTGGCAAAAATATCTAGCCAGGATGTTCCCTCTTGCTGGAAGATGCTCTGTGCCACCTCAGGATGTAATCAGCATTTGTGACCATCCATATGCGACCAGCTGAGTTTGTTCACCCTGGCAATTGAGATCCCACCAGGTTATTCACAACCAGGGAAATGCCTTGAAGTTGCAGCCAGCTCCAGAGGTGAAGAGTCTCCTGGCAAAGGACTCAGGACCCCTCCCCGCCCTCCTTGTTACAGTACCACATGGCGGTGGTGTTGTCTGTGAGAACCTGAGCCAGTGTTTCCTTGATAAACAGTAGGAAGGCTTTGCCAGGGGAATAACGTGCAACTCCAACAGGTTGATGTTGAGTCAGGTCTTCACTGGAGACTAGAGTCCTTAATCTATACCTCTCCTAGATGACCTACGCAGCCCAGCAGCAATGCATTTATCACCATCAGCTCTGGGTGGGGCAGGGAGAGCGGTCTGCCGGCGGTCCAATTATGGTCAAGAAGTAACCACTGCAGACCTTTTGCAGTCTCCTCCGAAACCTAGACAGAATCTGACAGGTTCCCTTAGTGCTGGGCCCATTGAAACTTCAGGTTCAATTACAGAACCCGCAAATGCCACCGGGCATAGTTGACGAGCGGGATGCAGGAGGCCAAAAGACCCAGCACCCTCAGAGCCGCTCTTACTGAAACCCATGATAGAGGCTTAAACATCAGGATCAAAGCCTGAATATCCTAGACTTGTTGTGACAAAGGGAAGGCCCAGAATTGCACTGATCAAAATTGGCTCTGATGAATGGGAGCCTCTGCAAAGGAGTCAGGTGTGACTTAGGCACGTTAATAGTGAACCCCAGCAATGTAAGGAGGTTTGTGGTCTCCTGGAGGCAGTCTACATCTGACTGTGGCAAGCCTGTTTTGAACAGATAGTTCGAGGTAGGTAAAAACTGGAATCCGCACCCTCTGAATGTAAGCTGCAACCACCATGATCAATTCTGTGGATACCTATGGGCCACTTGTGAGTACCAATCTGAGCATGGCAAATTAAAAATGCTCCTGGACTTCTCTGAACTGCAAGAAGCACCTGTGGGACTGCAGCACAGGTACAAGCAAGTGGGCATCCTGCAGTTACAAAGCCACCATCCAGTCACCTGGATTCAGAACCTGGGCCAACATGAGCATCTTGCATTTTTCCTTCTGCAAGAAGGCATTCAGAGAGTGTAGATCTGAAATACAATGAAGGCCTCTGTCCTTATTCAGCATGAGAAAATAACTGAAGCAAAATCCAGTCACTATTTCCAGTGCTGATATCTTTTTCAAGGCTGCTTTGGGCAAAGAGCCTGGACTCTTGAAGCAAGATGGACAGGTGCTCCTCTGAATGTTGCTCCAATGTGGGCGTAACATTTGGTTAGTCGGAAAGCAATGACAGGGCATGGCCCCATTGAACAATCTGAAGAACCCATCTGTCAGATGTTATATTTCCCCGCCACTAAGGGGAGGGGGTCTAGGAAATTGTCCCTGGTGGCCTGGACACTGTCTACTTGATCCCCAGGCCCAGCCCTGAAAGATCTGGGGTACCTGTTGTGGGGGCAGTGGGCCTTGGCACTACCGGTACGTGAAACCTCTGGAGTATCCCCCAAAAGGGATGAAACTGCTGAGGAAATTGCCTAGCAGGAGTAGAAAGGCCAAAAGTATATGCCTTGGCCCGCTCTCTTTAAAGCATTCTAGGGCAGAATCTGTTGAAATGCAGGTCCATGACTGATGGCTGCTCGTCTCCAGAGAAGCTGGCGATTTCATCCAGTGGTGCTCCTGAAGCACTACGTTATCTACAACTGCTCTGCCCAAGCAGTAAGTAGTGTCCAGTTTGGAACGTATCAAGTATCTGGCTGCATCCAGACAATCTGTCATGCAGTTCCCATAAACCTACATAGGATCTGCACGTTTAGACAACATAGACTGTGGGATTGGTGTTCGGACTGATTCTAGACACCCCCACAAGGTAGATTTGCCTGTATACCAGATAGCTCACAGTGCCACTAGAAACCCCTCTTACCAAGGAGAGAATAGTTCTTGGCAACTATCGAACATGACAACTCTGTCCCATCAGGGATCGTGGAAACCGTACAGTACTTTTCGCTCAGCCACTCGTGCTCACTTTGTCTCAGAGAGATACACAGAATAAATGGTGGGGACGTTTTCAATAGGCATTTATTGAACCAGCGTCATTCTAGTGTAAAATAGGTGTGCTGAAACAACCATAAGACAGAAACAGATATAAATGATTATAAGCACCAACAGAGTAAAAGGATGGTAGATTTCTACCATAGTGCTAAAACAATGAATACAGGCAGGTATATAAAAAACATGACAGTAATAATGTGTACTCCTACGATACGACCCTAACTAGATGTACCTAAGTGTACCTAGCATGTATGTAGGTGTAAAGCCAAGAATCCCTCTAGGATAAAGTCAACCCCATTACCTGAAGTGAGAGACTGTGGGACCCCGTCTTGGTCTCGAGATGGACACTCTGCAAGGGATGTCAGACTACTGCGAGCTGGAGTGTCTGTGTGCAGGAACCTCAGCGTCTCGCATCAGTGAGTCAGCATGGAAGTCCTTTTCTCCTCTCTCTGCCTCAGCAAAGATATGGTGTTTATATACCCAAAGTGTTACCCTCAGGGGCTCTACCTTGCTGTGTCATGTCGGACTTAGGATGACGGAAGGAGTGACCCTTATACATATCCTCTCTCTGCCTCAGCAAAGATATGGTGTTTATATACCCAAAGTGTTACCCTCAGGGGCTCTACCTTGCTGTGTCATGTCGGACTTAGGATGACGGAAGGAGTGACCCTTATACATAGTTAGTATGCAGGAGATGGTAGTCCTGTTGAGTTTCCAAGAATCCTCATGCATAATGAATGAGGCTAGTTTTCAGGGAAAACCCCACGTCCTGTAAGCAGTACCATAACTAGGTAAAAGGTCAGTCCCAAGAACCGTTATGTAGTGTAATGGCAGGGGAAAATATAGGTGAAAGGTTAGGTTGCTACCTGAGCCTATATTGGGGTACCTATATGAAACATAACACCCACTCCTCATCCGACTGGACAACATGCTAACATTTTAATGTACTTCTAGGCGTTGTACGTAAACAACTAATAAGTCCATAAAATAGTGCGTAAAAAATGTAAAAATTAAAAACAAATGCTAAAATTATATTTTAAGTGGTAGAAGTCTTCATTAAAATATGTTCGTATACACCTATGAGTGACTGAAAGCCATGCAGCTCAGAAAAAGTATCTATTGTTTAAAATTCCAAATTTGGTTGTTTTGAAAAAGGCCCAATTTTTCCCAGCACACGATGAGCCAAATGTTTATGTGTCCTGGCTGGGAGACACAACATCACTGTTGCCTGCCATCGCAGACGACTATCCCTGCAACACCTCACAGATCAGGTCATTCGAGCACAGATGATCTTCTGTATTATCCACAGCCGATGCTGGGGAAGCCTGTGTGACATCCAAGGCCTGAATATTTGTAGAGGAGCCGGTATCCGTTCCAACAGGAGCTGAAGCATCCTGTGGTGGCTCTAAGAATGCAGACATCCACATGGGAATGTGCGGAGGACACAGCAGAACATGGGCAGTTATCGGGTCCAGTAAAGCATCAACGTCCGGTGGCGTAACCGATGGAAGTGTTAGACAGAGATACAACACGCATTTTTGTCTGCAGAACAGGCATCGGAGGACAGGCAGAATACAGTCAATCCAGACTGGTCTAAATGACTGGAACCAAGACTCGCTCAGTTCGCGAAGGCGAGGTGTGCCCAGATGGAGTACCATGCGATCACGGTATCGGCGCTCCAAGAGCGTTTTTTCCATCTCCTTGGTGACTGGGACGTCCATTGCGTAGCAGAAAAATTACAATCAGGATTCCTGCTATTAGTAACAGGATCAGCGGAAGTGCTCCAAAAATGCTTCAGAATACGGAGTATATGAAGTTTGGAATTACTAGGAAGACTGTCTGAAAGGTGCTTAACAGTCCAGAACCTTAAATAGGTGTACTATACCCGTCGTATCAGACATGTTAAAGATACGTTGTACCATTTCTGTGAAATGGAAAGGGCAGTTCATTCGTACCAGTGCCTGTATCTCAGCTGAGGACCTTGCGACCTGAAGATCATAAGGCTCTCGGGCGGAGGTAAAGGGCACAGTTTTCTGTAAAAGCTTGGCTTTCATTCGGCTCAAAATATCAAACCGTATAAAAGAAACATTCAGTGAACGCCACAATGGCGCCTCCCTGACTGTGTGGGTCGGTGGAAACAATACTTGCATACAACAAGTAACCCTGGAGTTTACAGTGACAAGATATGCGATGCCCGGAAGCATCCCACAACAACCTTGATCATTCAGCATCAAGTAACTCCCATTCGAGAGCAACCTGAATACCAGATTAATTACGGCAGTCGGGGACCCTTTCAAATGACAGGATAAGTTTGCAGCTGAACCATTACAGGCCCGTGAAGCATGATATCCTGGCATATGAGAGATCCACTTAAAATGTTCTCGCAGTTTGTACCGCTTAGAAACACTTCCATCACTCCTGCATCGAAATCTGTATGGCAATTCCAAAGATTCCTTGATGAATTCCCTACCCATATCTGCCTGCCTGTTGTTGTTCTAGGCAATACCGAAACTGGAAAGTTGTGACCGGTAATGTTATATGGCCATGGATTAACCATTCTGTGGATGGTGACTTTGCCACAGTGAAAGGCAACTGGTCCAGATTTTTAATACGCAGCATTGTATATTTTGCTCCCCTTTGTGCCATTGTTATCTGTTTTTTAGTTAGATTGTATGCAGAGAACAAGGACGTACTGTTGATAAATCGCCAAGACACATAACCCGAACGCAATGATTGTAGCGTCCAGCTTAACAACATAATAGAACGTAGCTGAGACTGTCCGTGCTGTAGTATGGACAAATCCTGTTCGAGTGCATCTATAGCAGAAGATATAATGTTGCCCAGTGAATCAATACTGGATGTTAATGTAGTCATACCATTGTCAACTACAGATAACGCTTTTTCTAGGTTAATTCTATCAATTTCATGAAGTTTCTCCGCAGCTTCTTGTTGAGAGATTTTCCAGATTTCATTATAGACAGCATATAAGAAATGTTTCTGACGTGGCTTTCGGGGACCTAATAAAAAATCCCTTAAATCCACCTCATCTGATAGTAAGGATAAGTGTTGTTTCACCTGGGACAGTGTCTAGGATTTTAGCCAATCCAGGCATAACTTCCCAACACTGTATGATGTCACCACCCCCGGATGTTCTCTTTGTACATAGCGTTGGCCCGGCCTATGGACACTAAACCCTTCGGTGGTAGCCCTGAATCTTGTTTGACATCTGTTTGTGTCTGTAGGCCAAACTAACCATCCCTTCCAATTGGGGTCTGATGAATTCTAATGTATGATGTCATCTATTGTATCCCCTCCACGTGATGGAAAGTTTTGCCACCCCTCAAAGTGTGATGGTGATGGAATCCGAGGTGTGTTCCGGTCTTTGTTCTTGGCTATTCAAAGACAAGAAATCTGTTGCACAGTGTCGTTCAGAAATATGATCTGCTGTGGAATGAAAGAATGGAGTAGACTATGCACACCTCACTGTAACTTTTTTGTACCCTAAATCACAATTTCTGCCGATCTGTGTGCTGCACCTGACTGTGCGTACCTCCCGCACCAGTTTAAATGAAAAGAAGGCCTGCAGCCAACCTGCCAGAATGCCAGAGGATGAATGGAAACAGTTCTTGAATGATCTAAATAGCAAATTGGATGCATATGGAAAAGAGCTGCAAGAGACCAAGTTACGCAAATTTAAGCGTGATATAATCGATTATAAACTGAATGAGACATACACCTGGGCAGAGGTGTATGCTCAGCGTCGTTTCACACGTAGGCCTAACACGTCTTCTGAAGAAAGCATCGTAACAGACAAGGATACAGATTCAGCAAGAATTTCAGTGCAGCGCACACAAGCAATGATTGATAATAGCACTAAAGACAAAGCAGGGCCATCTACCCAGTTGGTTTCTTTTTTGTCCCAGGCACCGGACAAGGGTCAACCACCAGATGTGAGTTCAGAAAAAGGAAGCAAAAAACAAGGCGAGGAAAAAGAAAAAGACAAAAGGGAAGAAAGGTCTAAGGAGCCAAGTCAAGACCTCGTGATTAACATATCATCTCGAGTACTTACACCTCATGAAATGGCCATTTTGAATAAAGGGATCTCTTTCGTTCCCACATATACAGGTTCTTCCTTGGAAAACGAAATTGCATTTTACAAGTTCATGCGAGTTTTAAGGTTAAGAATTTTTTTGAAAACATTGTTCCACCACAAGATCCAAAGAAAGTCGCGTCTAGTGGGTTCAAGCCTAAAAGCACGTTTGAAGCCCCATTGTCCCACAAAACTTTGGACATGTTCGAGTCACTTGTGACCAAGGATCTCAAAAAGTTGAACTACAAGATGAAGAGACACACAGCTTGCAATTTTAGTAGAGCGGAAAAGAGTACTTTAGCACAATTGGCTTCAAATCACGAGATTACTTTTCAAAAGGCGGACAAAGGAGGGGCCCTTGTCATGATGGATACTCAATTTTATGAGAGAAAAGTTGGAGAGCATGTTGGAGACACTGCCACATACATGTTACTGGACAAGGATCCTACACTGGATATCTCTAACTTATTACAGCAAATCATAGATAAAGCTTTGAACATGGAATGGATCGATGAAAACACAGCTAAATATTTGACTACATCATTTCCTCGGAGACCCAGAATTTACATGCTTCCGAAAGTTCATAAAAACTTACACAACCCACCATTCCGACCGATTGTGTCAGGATGCGGGTCAGTGTTTGAACCTGCCGGCAGATTCACAGACATATTCCTTCAACCATTTGTGCAATCATGGCACACTTATATACAGGACACTTCAGATTTCATCATGAAGTTGGAGAAGGTGACCCTTACCTCTCCACATGATTGCGTTTTATGTACGATAGATGTTGTTGCACTATATACATCCATAGCGCACTTAGATGAGCTGGAGGCTATCGAGTGGTCTTTATTAAGACAGGATACTTTTGGCACCAACAAAATCTTCTTGCTTGAACTTTTACACTTTTGTCTCCACCACAGCTATTTCAAATGGAACAATAATTTTTATTTACAACTCAGCGGAACTTCTATGGGGTTCGCGGGAGCCCCATCATATACCTATATGTTTATGGCAAAATTTGAGGCAGATCACATATTTGAGCGACCAGAATGGACAGATCATCTACTTTTCTTCTGTCGATACATAGACAACATGTTTCTAATTTGGACCGGACCAGAATCAAAACTTGTGGAGAACATTAGTTCCCTTAATTCAAAGAATCCCAGGATTCAATTCACTTACACTGTAAGCAAGAAAGCTGTTTCATTTTTAGATGTCTGGATAGAAATGACTCAGCATGGCTTGTGCACCAGCCTGTACCAAAAACCTACTGATCGCAACAGCGCTTTGTTATTCCAGAGTTTTCATCCTCCAACTTTATTGAAGAATCTTCCATATTCACAGTTCTTACGAGTACGACTAGTTTCAGACAGTACACAATGTCAAATTACCATTTCAGATCTGCAGATGAAATATGAAAACCGGGGATACCCCAAAGAGCTCCTGGCGGGTCAAGCATTCAAAGCATTATCACAAACACTTGGAGATCTACTAAAGAAAAACAGAAGTCAGAAACTAAACGCATGGTGTTCGTCTCCAAATTTTCAACAAACTCATTCAAGATTCGCAAGGTAATCATAAGGAGATGGGAACTTCTTCAGCAGGAGCCAGATTTCAGAAATATCTTTGCATCCAAGCCTTTATTTGCCTACACAAGGTCTAGAACCATCAAGGAACTCTTGGCCATCAAAACCACTCCAAAGAAGGACAATTCAGGAATGCGCAAATGTCAGAACTGCGTACATTGTAACAACGTTACTGTTGGAAATATTATTTCTCATCCACACACAGGTGAAAATATTAAGCTATATTTCAAAGGGGATTGCAATTCAAGCAACGTAATTTACGCAATTAAGTGCCCTTGTGGTATGCTTTATATTGGCAAGACAGAATGGAAATTAAAAATCCGGATTTCAGAATATAAGAGTAGAATACGCAATAAAAGCACTACATCTTGCTTGGCAACGCATTGGGATGAGAGTCATCACACTATAGCGCAAGTCAAATTCCAGATTATTGAGATAATAATAGAGCACCCTGGTTTGAACATAAATCAACGTTTGTTGCAAAGAGAGATATTTTGGATGAAACGGTTGGACACTTTGAAGCCACGAGGGCTCAATGACAGACTGGAAATGAGCTGTTTTCTTTGAGAGACACAGGATTTTATGACCTTTTACAGTCCCACACATATGGTTAAATCACACACAAGTCATTTTCCTTGGTTTTTTTCACACAATTTATGACATTACTTTATTTATAGTTTTTTATTTCTGTCCCTGACGAATAAATTGACGCACACAAAGGTTTTTGGTTCTTGGTCTAGGTAGGTTTTTATAGGTTTAATTATGGTTGGCATGGAGACATGGATGAGCATTTATGATCGGGTTAAGATGGCCGCTTCCGGCCAGGATTACAGCGGTTCGAATTATTTGTTGGTTGGATTTTTGAAGGTGATGTTTTTAGTTGTGATCACATTTCAATAGATAGTGACCTAGAAGATTTGAGTTTTTCACAGCGTTCAGCGCATGGAACGATACTTTAAGATGGCGCCGATGTTTACATAGTACTACTCCTCCGCCATGTGACGAGGTGGGCTTGCCTTAGCAGGGGATATGTGTGTTTTTGCCGAGTCGCAGCAGCGTATCAATGGACCATTATTCAACGCGTTGTTCAGATGTGGCTTGCATGACTGTTTAATACGGAAGAACTTTGTTGATAATATCAAACTTTTGAGCATTTAAGGGTTTAGGAACATATTTCAAGATGGCGCAGTTGGTTATTCGCCAGCACACCCCCGTCATGTGATGATGGTGGCTTTTCCCCTTTATTATTGGTACGGTGGCGCTTTGAAAATTACCGCGTTCGGCTCAGGAGGGGTTCGGCGTTTATCGAGTCCGGTAAGTTTATATTTGGGATGTTTGTTCGGTGGATACCGGCAATGTCTTTTGATCAGGGAGACTGAGATATTTTATTTTCATTGTTGTAGGAGAGAGGTCTCTTGGCACGAAATACTTGCATCCAGGGTAAGCTTGAGTCGGATGTTTTTTACGACTATGCCGAGTTTTCATTGTCATGTTGCTTTACTTTTGGCATGATCACGGGGGTGAGTTTCTTAATTAATTCCTTTGTAGAGAAACAGTGTTTGTCGTTCAAGGATCATTATAGAAAGTTCTCAAGTCAGGAACAGGACAGTTGCCTTACACACCACGGAATTTTGTTAAGAGGTATGAGTTTTCCTTGGGTTTGATTGTTTGTCATGGGCAAATTCTTGCGCATCAACCGATGATAGTTTTTTTGTTCTTGCAGCTGATGTTAGTAGTGCGGGTCGGTTTTGACTCCTAATTCAAGGAATTACAGCAAACTGTTATTCAAAGTGAGTATGTTTCTTACAGATTTTGTAGCGCCATGATTTAGGAAGATGACTTGATCCCTGTTTTTTCCTCTTTCTGTTTTTCGTTTTCTCTTTTTCTGATTTTTCTTTACATACACACAATTGGTTTCAATATTAGACAGAGATCTTTGGAAAGGGCTATTGATGTGTCGTGCAAGCGGGTGGGAAGATTGGTTATTGATCCGTCTTATGTACATTGTATAGTAATGTATTGTTAACTGTTGTTTTACAGAAACTCCCCTGAAGAAGGGACATCAGTCCCGAAATGCATTGGGCTATGTTTTTTGCTTTTGATTATTCTATAATGTAATGACATTGTTTTAGCATTGTTTGTTAGAACCTTGACAATATCAATTAAATATAGATTTGTATGTATTAGTATTTCAAATTATAAAAGATTTTCATGATTTAAATTCAAAGAATCAAGATTAAATAATTTTGAGAGAAATGTATTGAATGTTATGTTTTCATGTTTTACAAGATGTATATCATTTACGGTTGTGCGCTGCTGTGGAAGGAGGCACGCTCGAAATAGTGCTTCTGTTCCCTGAACTTGCCACAAAATTCAGGCAGACAATCTAGTGGACACTCTACAGAGGCTACCCCCACCAAAATTGGAGGAAGGCAACATTGACACAGACAGCCAAACCCTTAGTAATACTCTTCAAACAGCCATCGATCAAATAGCACCGGAACGAAGAGAAAGAACCAGACTTAAAGGTAAGGTGGCCCCCTGGTTTAATGAGGTACTGAGGGAAAGTAAACAGAGCCTCCGCAAAGCCGAGAGACAGTGGCGGAAAGCCTACGACCCCACGGAATTAACAAACTATAAAGCTACTCTAGCTCTCCATAAAAAATCTATTACAACTAGGAAAGCCGAGTACTATGAGGCTCGCATAATTGAAGCTCCAAACAAACAGAAGGAGACTTTTAAGATCCTCAATGAACTCAGTAAAAAGCCAGATGTAAATTCTGCAGTAGCACCCTCAGACTGTAATGCACTGCAGTCTTTTTTCTCCAGAAGATAACAGACATCCTCCTGGAGATTGAAAAAATCCCCATCACCTTGAGCTCCGTGGAGTTTCTTACACCCCCGCTTCCTACCGGCCAGCTCCTCACCAGCTTCCCTCCACTGGACCCAGAATCTCTGATGCTTCTGATAAATAGAACCAAATCAGGCTCCCCGGCCGACCCATGCCCGCCTAGGATCTTTCGGTTGGCTTTGCCGGCCCTGGAGAGTCAGATTCTCACTCTCTTGAATAACTCTTTGACGAATGGTCAAGTCCCCTTTAATTTTAAGGAGGCCAGAGTTATGCCCCTACTAAAGAAACTGGGAGCAGACAAGGCCGAGCTCAAAAATTATAGACCCATCTCCCAGCTCCCGTTCCTGGCGAAGGTTGTGGAGCAACATGTCCTGAAGACAACCTCAGCGTTCTTGGAGGAACATGAGTTACTCCAACCTCGCCAGGCTGGGTTCAGAGCCCACCATAGCACGGAGCTAGTCATGCTATCTGTACTCGATGATCTCAGGATGAAGGCCGATAACAAAGAGCCGAGCGCCCTGATTCTTTTAGATCTTTATGCAGCGTTCGACACGGTCAGCCACACAACACTATTGACCCGGCTGACGGCCCTGGGCATACGAGGGCACGCCTATAATTGGTTAGAATCTTTTCTATCAGGTCGCTCGCAGAGGGTCCAACTTGGTGCCCAGGTATCGGAAAAGGGCAATATCTCCTGCGGAGTCCCTCAGGGCTCTGCACTGTCCCCACTCCTCTTCAACATATACCTGCAGCCCCTGGTAGCCACACTAACCAATATGGACTGCCGGGTTTTTAACTACGCGGATGATACCCAGCTCATCCTGAGGATCGATAACTCGGTCTGTGCCCAAGTATCAGTCCAGAACATCCTCAGGTTTACAGTCAACTGGATGACTGCAAACTCCCTAAAAATTAACCCAGATAAAACCGAAGTACTAGCCTTCCCATCAAAAAACAACCCCTGGAGCAGCCTGTTTTGGCCCAAAGAGTTAGGGGCCCCCTAGCCCATCGCCAGTTGTAAAAGCCTGGGAATCAAGATCGACTCTGAGCTCTCTATGATCCATCAAGTCAACTCGGTGGTGGGCACATGTACTGGTCTTCTAAGACAGCTGAGGAAACTGGTTCCTCTGCTTTCAGTGTCATCTCTGAAAACTATAGTATCAGCAACTATTGTCTCACGACTCGACTATGGCAATGCGCTATATGTCGGGCTCCCCCAGAAACTCACGAAAAAACTTCAGGTGGTACAGAATGACGCAGCTAGGCTGATCTTCAGGTTGCCTAGAAGAACTCATGCCACTCCACTGCTGCGCAAACTGCATTGGCTGCCTGTTAAGCAGAGAGCGATATTCAAGGGACTTTGTATTGTCCACAAAGCTCTATACGGACATGCCCCAGGGTACATAAGGGAACGCCTAATCAAATACGTGCCAGGGCGGGCCCTTCGGTCAGCAGAAGCCGTCCAGCTGGTCTGCCCTCGGGGTAACTTGGTTTCCAAAGGGGGTCGAGCATTCTCGGTCCTCCTGCCACAACTCTGGAACCAGTTGCCCGATACCCTTCGGAAAGAACCTGGTCTGCTTCTCTTCCGGAAGCAGCTAAAAACTATTCTCTTTAGGGAAGCACTAGATACGACATAAGACCTCTCAATACCATGGAGACCTCCCCGCTTTGACGCTGTCCCGCTTCTTCCAAAGCGCTAAGAGACCTGTCGGTGTATATGCGCTATACAAAAACAAAATAACATAACATAACATTCCTTTGAACCCAAGACTGATTCTTTGTCTTTAGTGTCCTTCCATAAGTCGAAACCCTGTTCAGACAGTTGGGAAATAAAGGATGCAGAATAAATCTGTTTGGCGTTTGTTAGCAAATTTTTCTGTGCAGTTATAGGTGCAACCTTAGAGTAATATGAGGTCGGGTCAGAAGTGTTAAACCCTGAAAAATAAGAAAATTTCTGTGCAAACGTTTGTGAACTACTTTTTGGCGGTGTCGGGCAATGTTCCCATTGGTGGTATGTGAAAACATTACGTGGGATACTGGGTTTATGTAAAAAGTGATGACCATAATGTTGGTAACAATACATTGTGTCGTAATCAGATGTGTCCTCTAACATTTCAATGCTTGAAAATGCAGCAGATTGTTCTGAATCAGACAACATTATTTTCAGTTTTAAAATCCCAATCGTCAGAAAATGTACTGGAGGTAATGATATCATTTAGAGAAATGTTAAATACATGAGGTATTTTCAAAAGTTCAGTGGGACCAAATACATCATATGAAACTCTGACCCAAACTATACCATCAGGAATTGGAACAGCTGTAATGTTCACGAAGGACGGGTCTCTTTGTTCAAGATGAGAAGATGTATGAGGTTTCAGGACCAGGTTCACGTTTGATACTGCAGAGCGTTCTGGGAGATAGTTTCCATTCATGAGTAAGCAAAAGACAGTCACTAGGCCAATCCAGAACAGAAAAAACAGTATTCCAATTATCCAGAGCTGTAGCCAAAGTGATACTAGGTAAGTCTTTTTCAGAAAAATGTACAAATCATGAAGTTGCTGTTTGCGGGAAACTTGAGCGGCGTGGTTTCAGGTTCATGGGATCCGGAGAGAAGGTATCAAAATCGATGAAGTAGCCAGATGCAGTTTGATCTATTTTCGGTAGCTCAGCAGGTTTTGTTGAACTGGCAGACGTCTCTTTTAGAGGCATATTTATGTAGATGTCGGTGTTAGGCCGAATCGATATTTGTCTTTCATTTGTGTTTTGATGTTCTGTTTCAACAGGAACGAGTTCCATTTCATTGTTGGAAAGTCCATTACTTTGTATTGGTGACTCTTCAAAAGTTATGAGTCTTTCTGAACTTCCTGTAAGGTAGCGAGAGGAGAGCGTCGGCTACCCAGGAGCCCACGAGGCCTACTATTCAGTATCAGCCACATGGTGTGGTTTGATCAGATCGATGGAGACAAATCTCTTTTCTTTTTAGCCGGCAAGAGGCGGAAGAAGTACTGTTCTTGTTCCTTCGACAGCCAGGACAGGTACAGGCTTTCTGTATGATGGCCCAAATTCTGTCTTGTCCACAATCTTTTCTCTGACCAGATCCCCGACTTTTGGGATCCAGGCAGCTCTTGCCGTGACTGATTTGACTTCCGCAGTAGTGGTGCGTTTTACTTTCACGTTGCTTTGTAGTGCCCGGAATTTATTGAGATCCTGTAAAACAGCCAAATGTTTACGGATGTCAAATGGTTTTTCATCCGCCACTGTGCTTTCATAGTCGAGATCAGGTACCCACATTCTTGTCCCAAATAGGACTTCGTAAGGAGTGACACCTCCTAGGGAACTTCTTGGCATATTGTTAAGGGCTCTCTGGACCCCATATAGGTGATTGACCCAACTACCACCCGAACCTAACACCCTTGCTGTTAAAGATTGCTTTAAGTCTCGGTTTTTCCTCTCCACAGCCTAATTTCCCTCGGGATGGTACGGAGAGGAGTACCGCAATGCAACACCCAAACTTCCCATGGCTTCCTTGTAAGCCCTAGAGCTAAACGGGGGGCCACGGTCAGAATGTAATGTGCCAACTGCGTATGTCCCTATGAAGACTCGCAAATCTTTTATAACAGTTTGAGCGTCAGCCGAGCGCTGAGGCCAAACACACAGGAATCTGGAGCATGAATCCACTGCCACAAAGATATACTTGTAAGCCCCATCCGATTGTAGGGGGCCGCAGTGGTCCAAATAGACACAAGCGAGTGGTCTGTCTGATATTAGTAATGGCATCTGCGCTGGACTCGCCATGGTGGAACCCTTCATCTGCTGACAGATGTCACACTTTAAGACAAAATTCTTCGTCTGTTTAGTTAACCCTAGCCACCAATAGCGTTGTTTCAATAAAGAAATCGTCGCGGTAATCCCTGCGTGTGCAGAACCTAGACCCTCGTGTGCAGCTAGTATTAAGCCTAATCTGCGATCTATGTTTGGTATTGCTCTATCCCCCACTCCTGGAATTTGAACATACAGAATGTTATTTGCATCTAACTTATAGGAGTACTTGAGTGGAAAACCTTTCGGCAAGGCTGTGCTGTTTTTGCGTGAAGCATTGACAGCGATCATTATACTTCCGTCTATTCTCGTTTTTGAACGAGTGATTGCAGCTACGGCAGCAGTTCGTACTGCCCCTTTTGCGGCTTCATCAGCCAATGAATTCCCTTCAACGTGAACGCCATCACGTTGATGACTCAGCGTGTGTATCACGTGAGCTCTCGGTAGTTTGTTTTTCAACTCAGCTACCTGTTACCAAAGCAATTTATGCTTAATTGTGCAACCTTTTGAGTCTTTAAACCCATTCTGACCCCAGTAATGAAGATATTCATTGTATGACTGGACACAGTAAAAAGAATCTCACACAATCAGTGTGGGGAATTCTTGATCGGTATTTATTAGTGCCAGTAACAGGGCTTTTAGTTCTGCCAGCTGTGCCGTGCAGTCTCCTAGAGACTGTGTCTTCGTACTGCTAGGATGGAACTTACCTTCCTGCATACGACCCTCCACACTTGCACATGAGGTGCTGTATTGTGGTTTACTACCTATGGCCGGCTGAGCAGCAGAACCGTCAGTGTAAATAATGCATTCATACTGATCTAGAGGCATTATTTCATTCGGGAGAGGATACTCATGTTCATATTGCAGGAATACTTGTGTTTTTAGTGTAGAGTCAAATTTGTAATCTACATCTGTTGCAGTGAGAGAATTAGCCCATTGTATCCATCTTGGATGTAAGGCTTTAGCATGTGGAACGCTTGCCTTTGTAACAGCCTCTAATTATTCGTTTACCCTGAGCCAGTGCTCATTCTCGCACTACAGCGGTCTGTACTGCTGTCAGAATTGTTTCTGTAGACGCAAAACGCATTTCAGCGTTTGTGTACAAGCGTGATTTGTATGCTATGGGTACTGTTTCGCCTTCATTGAAGGTTAGGTAAGTATACCCAGATTGACCCGCTATAAAACGGATCACCAAATTTGTGGTGTTTATACGTGTGTGTGTGTGTAGGTGTTTGGAAGCTATCATGTCAGCTTGTAGGGAATGAAGGATATCTGTGTGTTCCTGTGTCCAATGCCTAACTGAAAAATCAGGTCTTATTAGGTCGTAGAAAGGTTTTACTTTTTCTGCGTAATCTGAAATGTAAGTTCTGCCAAAATTTAGGAATCCCAATATGGATTGTAAGTTTTTCAACGATTTTGGAGGCTGGAGCAGCGCACACTTTTCTAAAAAGTTAGCTGTCAGGCTTTTCCCTTCACTTGAAAACTCATATCCCAAAAATAAGACATTGAGGTGGGCTATTTTCGGTTTTTTAAAGTTGTATTTGTAACCCCAAAATTCTGTTGCTCACCCTGGTCAAGTGATCCTTTAAATCATCATCCGTCAGATAAATATTATCTACAAAGGACAATGCCTCTTCATCCAAATTCTGAAGTAACTGTTACCCTAGTGGAGAACAACC